>OY856414.1:829687253-830363503 GCA_963693085.1 Alisma plantago-aquatica | reverse complement strand
TTTCTAATAATTATTGTCTTTGTAAGGATAAATGATATGTTGTAATGAGAACAGAGAATCTGTAATGGAAAAGAGAAATTTGTAACTAAGGATGACGTTACGTAAGACAGTCTGGAAGTATTATATTATTTCCCATATGTTTATTTGTCTTCACAAAACGACACCACTGTAATGATTTTAGACATGTTATATTGGACATTGGAATATTTAATGATGGGTACGTGTCCAATATTGACGTGGTTGGTGCATACTATTTTTACTCTTAGATGAGTCTCGCACCGCCACTCCATGCACATATAATTTTTTATTAAATAATTACCAATAATGCCACCGCTATTCTATTACATGCACGTATAGTAGTTGCACATATTTACAATTATTGCCACCGTTTCAAATCAATGCAGCGGAATACATAATGAGGCACGGGTAACTTCGCTTGTCTACCCGCGCGGGCAGCGAGTGAATTGCCATATATATATATATATATATATATATATATATATATATATATATATATGATTTTGCTATATTAGTTTTTTCTTCTAAGTTTACAAATAAATACATGTATATATTTTCTTTATTTTTATAATTTTAAACTTTATTATATAATTTTGGTATTATATCTATTAATTTTGAATATTTTTATCTACATTTATAAATATTATGTTTTAATAAATATAATATTCTATTATTATTTTATTATATTCAGATATTATTTTAAATATATGGCTAATTGTATATAAGTTAATTTATATTATATTAATTTAGCAATTTAACATATATATGTATATGTAATATACATGGTAGACATGGTATCATAATTTAAAAAAAAGTAATATGTCCGGCTTTGGGACGCATTGCCCTCCTGTGGGGGCAATGCGTCCCCGATTGGGACGCATTGCCTCTCGAGAGAGCAATGCGTCCCAGCAGGGGACGTATTGGCCTGCAAATGTGTCATTTTGGGCAATAAGTTCAAGAACGTGCCATTTAGCAAATAAAAAATGGGAAATGTGCCATTTAGATTTTTTTGCCTTCTATTTTAGTGAGACACAACAAAAAAACCTGCCTGATTCTAAATCCCAGACATTTGTTAGCAGAAATATCAAATCGAATAGAGAATCATCTTTCAGCCATCATATATATTGTTATTCATTTAAGCTGCCATTTACATTTTTTTTCTAAGGTAAAACGGAACTCATTTTATTGCTCCAGATTGGTTTATGCAATTACAATGACTTCATTGTCCCAGTTATCTGATAAGGAAGTGTAGATACATTAGAAGAATGGACCTTAGTTGTTAAGAAGTGCCTTGCGGTTTACATGGCTGATGTTAAAAGTTTTGAGGTTCGGCTGGAATAACTCGATTATCTCTCTGATCACCATGTCCCTCCCTTGTTGACTACTTCAGCTAACGAGCTACCAGTCAGATGATGCCCAATCTCTTTGCTTCTTGTATGGCCTCCCACATTGTCACTGCTTCCACGCCATTAGAGTTGAGGTCGCCCGTCTAATGTTGCTTGAATGTCCCCTTTTTGCGCGCAACCACCTATATACGTTGTTTGTTTCCTGAAACCTACATAGGTTGTTGATCCTTGCTTCCAGCTAGTATCTACTTTCAGCTTCATTGTCCCTTCTCCTGGTGCTAACCAGCTAGCCCACCTTCCACCTGTGTGTTGCGTCCTCGATTGATGCCTTTGCCCGAGGTGATATTGTAAGTGCTCCTTCGCCGGGTTGAAGAACCCTACTACTAGTGATGGCTCGTGTACTGACTTCTCTTTGAATAGCTGACTTGTTCCTGGCTGTCCACGCTATCCACATAAGAGTAGAGAATTGGTCGGATTCGTCTTCGCTCTCGTGATGCAGTAACGCATGCAACAGGTCATTTGGCCTCGCTGCTTGACAGGTGATCGTTGAGAAATCTGGTTCCACGCATGCACAGCCATGGCTCGCGTGGCTGCAGGGGAAAATGGCGTTTGGAGAAGCCTCAAAATCCTTAGATAGAGGGGCCCCCTATCTAAGGATTTTGAGTTGCAAGTGACTTCGCGCAATGTCGGGCTGCTGATCCTTTTTCTTAGGTTTTGGTTTCGGCTACTTACTTTTCTGTAGTTGGTAAAACTTAGTCCCCACGTAGCACACGAGCCTTTTTCTTTTGAGAAAAATGTCTGCAGTTGTAATATTTCGTTGGTATATTGTTAGAATTTGTTGTATAACTAATCAGTGATCTCGTTGGCAAAAAAATTGGAGAAGCGTTCATGATCAAAGTTCTTCTTATTCTTAAAACGTCTATGAAGAAAAGAGGCCGGAGCGTGCACATACGCGAGAAGGAGACCGTAAAGAAGGAAACTTCATGTATAGGAGTTGGTTTTTCTCACCTTTGGGATTTTCTGGGAGATGGATTCGGTTACGGATTAAAATCCTTGGAGAGAGGATCATTCTTTATATAAAATATTATTTATTACATCTTCATCCATTAAGAAAAGACATGGTTGTTATGGGAGCTAACCCTGACCCAAATAGACACATTCATTTAAGAAAAACTCTTATTAAATATATTTATTTAGTTTAAGTCATACTAAATAGATTTTTTTTAACATTTTTTCACTTGGTCTGAAATTCCATGACGATCATATACAATAATTTTATTTTGATGCTTAACATAAATACCTCTATATATAAGAAAAAGATACGAGTCATATCAAATGATAATTAATTAATTAATACTTCCTTCTATGCACCACAATATGTAAACATATTATATGTAACGATGTAAAATTTATGAATATGTCAACCTCACAACATATTATTTGGTAAAACATATTATTTGGTCCAACTTGATGTCAGAAATAATATTTTGTTTTAACTAGTATTAAAATAGAAATAGCGAGTCTAATATGTGAATAAAAAATATATATTACACCATCAAATCACACTAATTATTACACAGCAAATGACTTTTTTAAATATATATTTTTACATGATATGTATACAATCCTAGAACTAACTCTTTTGTAAGAGGATCTAAAATTATATATTGTGTACCAATGTGATATGTCATTATCGACTTGTTGTCAAGTCACTCATTAATAACATAGAGCTTTATGTCTAGATGTCTGCATATCGTGTTGATTTTATCATTATTAGAAAAAGTTAGTATAACTCCATTATCACAGTATATCTATATTGAATTATAAATCAAATCAACAACTTTAAGATCTTATATCATATTCTTAAGTCATATTACATGTGATGATGTTTTAAGGTAAGCCATAAGCTCAACTTCCAGGGTAGATGAAGTTGTGGTCTTTTGCTTGACACTCCTCCATGATAATGCACCACCAGCTAGTAGAAATATTTAGTCTATTGTAGACTTTCTACTATTTAGAGCAAAATCTATATATGAATATCCTATAATCTCAAGGTGGTTTGTCCTTCTGTATGTAAGCATGTAGTCCTTCATCCCTTACAGGTAATACATCACCTTCTTCACGATTCTCCAATGGTCAATGTCTGGGTTACTTTGGCAGCGACCAAGCATCTTAGTACACAAAATAATGTCGGGTCACATACATATTTGAAGATATTGTAAGCTCCCAACTTCAGATGTGTATGGTATGTTCCTCATCTAATTCCTTTCAATATCATTTTTGGGATATTACTTGGAGTTAAATTCATCTTGTTTAACTATAGGTGCAGGCCCAAGTGAATAATTTGTCATTTCATACTTCTCTAAAACCTTAGATATATATGCCTTCTAGGATATATCAAGTATGCCCTTAGTTCAGTCTTGATGAGTCTCCATACCGAGTATATATGAGGCTTCTCCTGTATATTTTATCTCAAAATTAGAAGAAAGAAATTCTTTAGTTTTGTTTAAAATATCAAGTTATTACTCGCAACTAGAATGTCATCTACATAAAGAATCAATATTATGAACTTATTCCAACTGACCTTAAGATATGTTCACCGGTCAACGATATTAGGTTTAAACCCAAAAGTTGACATGATGGTGTTATTTTTATATACCATTCTCGACATGTTTGTTTAAGTCCATAAGTTGATTTCTTTGATTTACAAATCATACGGCTTCTACTTTCATCAATGAAACTTTCTAGTTGTTCCACATAGAATTATTTAGACAAATTCTCATTTAAGAATGTCAGTTTCTCATCCATTTGATGTAGCTAAAGATCACAATGAGTGACTAAGGCTATGATTACTCTAACGTAGTCCTTTGATAATACTGGAGAAAAATGTCTCTTTGTAATCAATGCATTCCTTTTGTGAGAAACCCTTGGCAACTAACCTCGCCTTGTACCTTTCAATTTCACCATTTGAGTTCCCTTTGGTATTAAAGACTCATTTGCAACCTATAATTTTAATACTCTTTCACAAAGGTAAAAGGTCTCATACTTGATTTTTATCCATGGGGATTAGTTCTTACATGGCATCAAACCATTTAGAATAATTTTCACAGTCCATTACTTGAGTAAAAGATAAGGGGTCAATATCTTCAAAATCTACATTTGACTCTTGAAGGTATATGATGCGATGATTTTGAGTCGCATTTATAGACCTGTTTCATATGTGTTTTGTGCCTTAATTACTCATTTTCATGGATATTATTGCATAATTCACTTTATTTGGTCTTTGCCATCATTTTATATCAAATCCCCTTTGTTTTACTATTTTGAGCATTATTTATCATCTCATTATAAATTGTGTGGATTTACTTGGTCTTGTTGTGAAATTTCAGGAAAAACAAGTATTTGCTTCCGTCGATACCATCGACGGAAGTCGATACCATCGACCAAGCCACAGGTTGTCAGCCGAGAAAAGCAATACAGAGTCGATACCATCGACACCTAAGTCGATGGTATCGAGATCCCTTCAAGTTGCTGGCGAGGAAGCTGTCGATACCATCGACCCAAGTCGATGCCATCGACACAAGGGGGGCTACAGTGTCGCTAAACGACAACAACCGACGCTAAAGGAGTCGATACCATCGACACACTAGTCGATGGTATCGAGATCACCACAGGCGCTCAGAATAAAAGAAAGGAAAGCTGCCGCTAATCCGCCGGGTCGATACCATCGACCCGCGTCGATGGTATCGACGCCGGCAGATATGCGTTGGATTTGTTTTGATCTCGATCGGACGGCTGTTGTTATTTGAAGACCTAATTAGGGACTTATACCTAATGACGGCCGCCCAGACGTGGGGATCATCTCATTTTGGATTGCACGAGTGCCGAGGAGGAGAGAAAGGAGAACGGAGGCCGAGAAGCTCATCCTGGGTGATTCGGACGCTGCCGAAGACGATTTCCACCACCGACAGGCGGGGGAAGTTCGTGTTCTACGCCAAGGATCCACCGGTTCTTCTCCGTTCAGGGGTTTTCCCATTTATTTCCCGTTTTTCTTATGAATTCCCCAATTTCTACCATGTATTCGTGTGAGATGAACATGAGAGGCTAAAACCCTCAATCTTTAGGACCGGGAGTAGCCCGGGAATGCATTGTATGACATTTTTATATCAATAATTTATATTTTTCTCTCAAATCCGTGGTATAGATTCGTTTTCTCCATTCCTATTGTTATGCTTGATCACCATAATAATAACTTAATGCCCTTAATCACTTCGACAGAAGGATTAACGGTTGAAAAGAGACGAATTCTACATTAATTAATAAAACCCTTGACAAAGGAGTTGTAAAATTAATGGTGGGAACTAAGAGACCGTTTTTAATGCACTTAGTTTAGGGGAATGATTACTACGACGGTGGAATCAACCTAAATCTAAGTAGTGAATTACACCACGACAGTGAGTAATTTTGTTTTCAGGCCACTACCCGGATAGAGAGAGAAGTGTGAAGAATGATATGAAACTTAATACAATGTTCACCCGCGGTGAAACCGCCATCCTAAAGATATCCCTTTTAATTGATTAAATTAACCTTTAATCGATTGTTTTCTTTGTTTGATTTTTATTTTCTTTTAATTTGAACAACAAAACCCTACTTTGTTAATTGGTCTAGCTGATTGCGATTAGTTAGTAGAAGTCTCCAATAATTCACGTATCCCTGAGTTCGACTCGGGCCTCACAAGGCCTATATTACTCGACGTGTACACTTGCGTTTTTAGCGCGTAGTAAAATACACGTCAAGTTTTTGGCGCCGTTGCCGAGGATACGGCGAATTATTGGCACTTTGAGTGCTAAGAGCGGCCATTCTAGGCCACATTTTTTTTTAATTTATTTTTAGAACAATTTCAAAAATTCCTTTATTTCTCTATAATAGTGTTGACTCGTTCAAGGCATTGTACTGAACCACTACTTCCATATTTCAGGTACTTTGTATGGTGCACACACGTAGTCGAGACTACGTGAATCGCACACCTGAGGTTCCATCTGCGGGACCAGAGGACGAGGACTACTACGAGGAGGAACACCACAGTGATATACATTCTGAATGTAACGACCCCGCCTACTGCCCAAGGCTCTAGTAGAGTTTCAGGAATGACGACTGGCCCCACAGACCACCACTAGCCTTAACTGCACATTTTTATCCACTCATGCGCAAGCCAGGATCAACTTCCCGACTGGTCACCCATCCTAGTACTACTCCAAGCTGAGCACGCTTAACTATGGAGTTCTTTAGAGATGGGCTCCCAGAAAAGGAGGTGCACCTTGGTGATATGGGTAGTCCAATCATTCCTTTTAAGATCATGTTATCCGAGGCCTCAAATCCTGGGATGTTACAATCTCCCCCACTTAGAATCTTGACGTCCTCGTCAAGGCTAAACTATATGGCCTCATAATCTGACCCCATTTCAGTGCAGACCCACAATGGCCCATGGACACCCAGCTCCCATCCACGGCTACCAGCGCAAGGGCGGCTCCATCTCGTCTCTACGGATAGCCCTTTCCAACTTGCCTGGACCGCACGGCTTAAGACTGGCATGCCACATGCCCATGTGGGCCCCACCTACTGGAGGGGTTATGGCTCTGATACCATTTGTAACGACCCCGCCTACTGCCTAAGGCTCTAGTAGAGTTTCAGGAATGACGACTGGCCCCACAGACCACCACTAGCCTTAACTGCACATTTTTGTCCACTCATGCGCAAGCCAGGATCAACTTCCCGACTGGTCACCCATCCTAGTACTACTCCAAGCTGAGCACGCTTAACTATGGAGTTCTTTAGAGATGGGCTCCCAGAAAAGGAGGTGCACCTTGGTGATATGGGTAGTCCAATCATTCCTTTTAAGATCATGTTATCCGAGGCCTCAAATCCTGGGATGTTACACTGAATCTGAGCAAGAACAAGAAGAAGTAATGGCTGAAGCACAGACAATATGGGAGAAGATCAAGGCGTCTTCTTCCTCGGCATCAAAGGGGCCTATAAAGAAACAGGGGCTAAACATACCTACATACAAGATCGACCCAGCACTGATTAACTTGGTCAAATCCAACGCATTTCACGGACTGAAAAATGAAGATCCAGTGGCACACATTAGTCAGTTTGTGGAGAACTGCGATATGGTGAAAATAGATCGATTTCCGCAGGATGTGCTCTATCTCAAGTTATTCCCGAGTTCCTTGGCTGGAGTGGCAAGAGAGTGGCTTCATAACCTCGACGACGAGTTTGTTGAATCATGGGATCACATGGTGGAGGTTTTCTTCGAGAGGTTCTTTCCTCCTGAGAAGACCAATGATATGATCCGGAAGATCCACAATTTCACCCAACAGGCGGGTGAAACCTATTCTGAGACTTGGGAGCGATTTCAAGTCATGTTGAGGAGATGTCCACACCATGGACTGGACAAGGAAACCCAAGTGAAGATCTTCTACTTTGCTCTCTCCGAGCATGATAGAAGCAATTTGGACTCGGCTGGCTCCAGATTTTTCTTAAATAACACTGATACAAGATGCTGGGAAATACTGAAGAATATGGCACGAAAGCAATCTTGGGGAGAAAGAGAAAGAGGCCCAGTTGAGAAAGCAAGAGTTGCCAGTGAGTCAAAGGCAATGAGAGAGCTGAATGAGAAGATGGATCTTCTCGCAAAGAAGTTGCTGCAGAAGGAAGACAATGAGTCCGAGGATGAGGCTCAGGTCAAGTACATGAGGCAACAGCAGGGGTAAAGGAATAACGATTATTAATGGCGGAAAGACAAGAAATTTTCATGGAAGGATCCAAATAACTTTCTGCAGGATCCGGACGCCAAACCTGCACCGCTCACGGAGGACAAGAGCACGGAGTTGCTCAATCAAGTCATAAAGCAAAATCAAGAGTTGATGAACACTTTTGGGCAGCAAATAAAGCAGCAGGGTGAATTTATGAACCAGTTCGGGCAGACTTTGCAGAGCCACGGGGCTCGAATGAGAACTATAGAGACTTCCATGGCGCAGATGGCAGCCGAGATTGCAAGCTTGAAGAAGCCGGCACATCTGGGTTTTCCGGGAAACACCAATGTTCCCGGGGGAAACCAACAGGCCAAGGCCATCTTATTGAGGAGCGGTAAGAAAGTGTTAAATCCAAGGGCGGATGACACAAGCACACTGCAGGACACAGTTGAAGAAGCAACAGTCAAAGAGCAGCCCCCACCTGTCATAGAGCAAACTGAGGACATAGCTGAAGATAGTAAGGAAGAACAAGCCACTGAGGAGGAACCACAGAAATTAACTCCCTATGTGCCACCTCATCAAAGGGCACATACCGTTCTGGTTCCCTATCCCAATAGTGCAAAAGCAAGAAAGGTGGATGCACAGTTTAAGAAATTTCTGGACAGCTTTAGGAAGTTATCAGTGAATATTCCTCTGCTAGAGGCGATCGAACAAATCCCATCTTATGGGAAGTTTCTCAAAGATGTAATCACCAAGAAGAGAAAGATACCCAACACTGAGGTCGTAGTATTGAAGGAGCAAGTGAGTGCTTTTATTATGGGCACTTTGCCACCAAAGAGACAGGATCTCGGTTGTTTCAATATTTCTTGCTTTATCGGGAAGTTCAAATTTGGCGAAGCACTTTGTGATTATGGGGAAAGCATCAATCTGATGCCCCTTTCTACGTTCAAGAAACTTGGATTGAAGGAGTCGAGACCAAGTAACATGACCATCCAATTGGCCGATAATTCTGTGGTGAAACCATATGGAATCTGTGAGGATGTTTTGATAAAGGTAGACCGCTTTGTTTTTCCGGATGATTTTGTCGTTATGGAAATGCAGGACGAGCACGGTAATGAGTTACTACTTGGTCGCCCATTCCTAGCTACAGCTGATATGATCTTGGAGATGGGGAGAGGTCGCTTGACCTTGGGCATTGCGGATGATCGCTTTGAGATGGTCATGCCCAATGGTAATGCATCAAATAAAGCAAAAGCACATTGCAATATGGTGAAGCATGTGGAACAAAATATCTCACTTTGTCTTGGGAAGCCATTTTTGGATATGGCTCATGTTATGAGTAGGATAGATAATGGGACCCTAGCAGTGGACCTTATGGAGCAAACTAAAGTTGTCTCTTTATGCAAGGCTGTTGGGTTTCCAAATGATGAGAATGAGGACATTCCACCTCCATGGGAGGATGATGTGATTATTACTTCCGTCTTTGATGCATATCCGGAATTGCCTTTGGAGGCGTGTTTGTTAAATGTCGCTTATGATTGGATGCGGAGTACTTCACTCAAGGAGTGCGCCAAAATGCTTCAAATGCTTCCATGTTTCTACACGAGGCACTATGAAGATTTGGGTACACTTCCCCCACCGCTACAATCATCTCTTATTTGCCCACCTGATCTGGAGTTGAAGCCATTGCCCCCGCATTTGAAGTACGTCTTTCTAGTTGAGGAGGACAAGTTACCAGTGATTGTTTCTGCATACTTGAGTGCGGATGAGGAGGAGCAACTACTGATAGTGCTCAAGAACCACCGTGGAGCTTTTGGGTGGTCTGTGGCGGACATCAAGGGGATCTCCCCTACACTTTGCCAACACAAGATTCGGCTTGAGGAGGGAGCCAAGCCAGTCATACAGCCTCAAAGATGTCTCAATCCAAGCATGATGGAGGTTGTCAAGAAGGAAGTCATAAAGCTTCTTGCTGCAGGGATCATTTATGCCATATCCGATTCAACGTGGGTGAGTCCCACACAGGTAGTCCCTAAAAAGGGGGGAATCACTGTCACTACAAATCTTTTGAATGAACCTGCCACCACCCGATTGGTAACCGGGTGGCGTGTTTGCATTGACTACCGCCGATTGAATGCCGCAACTCTTAAAGATCATTTTCCATTGCCATTTATCGATCAGATTTTGGAACGTCTAGCTGGTCGGTCGCATTTTTGTTTTCTAGATGGCTATTTGGGGTACAACCAGATTTCTATTGATCCTTTGGATCAAGAGAAGTCTACGTTTACATGTCCCTATGGGAGGTTTTCTTACCGCCGTATGCTGTTCGGTTTATGCAATGCGCCGACGACTTTTCAACGTTGCATGCTCGCCATATTCTCTGACATGGAAGAGCAGTGTCTTGAAGTTTTCATGGACGAATTCTCGGTGTATGGAGCGTCTTTTGATGAATGCCTTTATAACTTAGATAAGGTGTTGCAGCGGTGCGAGGACACACACTTGGTCCTCAATTGGGAGAAATGTCACATGATGGTGACGGAAGGAATTGTGCTAGGACACAAGGTGTCTAGCAAGGGTCTTGAGGTAGACCCCGTAAAAATTGAGGTGATTTCTAAGTTACCCCCACCAAATTCTGTAAAAGGGGTGAGAAGTTTTTTAGGACACGCCGGGTTTTATCGGCGATTTATTAAGGATTTTTCGAAAATCGCAAAGCCATTATCGGAATTGTTGGAAAAAGACGCAGTTTTTGATTTCAATGAGAAATGTCTTCACGCATTCGAGGTTTTGAAGGAAAAGTTGATTTCAGCTCCGGTTGTTCAAACGCCGGATTGGGCAAAGCCATTCGAGTTGATGTGTGACGCGTCCGATTATGCGGTGGGAGCTGTTTTGGGGCAAAGGGTAGATAACAAGCCTGCTGTGATTTTCTACGCCTCAAAAACGCTTAATGATGCTCAATTGAACTACACAACTACGGAAAAGGAGTTACTGGCCGTCGTGTTCGCCTTTGAAAAATTTCGGCAGTACTTAGTGGGTTCTAAGGTGGTTGTGTGGACTGATCACGCTGCAATAAAGTATTTGATGGAGAAGAAGGATGCGAAGCCTAGACTAATTAGGTGGATTTTGCTCCTACAAGAATTCGATATTGAAATTAAGGACAAGTCGGGAACTGAAAATGTGGTGGCTGACCACTTGTCTAGGTTAGACAGGGTTGATGAACAAGGTTTGCACATACCCATTACCGAGACCTTTCCCGATGAGCAACTTTTAAAAATTGATTCTAAAGAACCATGGTTTGCGGAAATTGTGAATTATTTGGCTTGCGGGATCATCCCGGAGGATTGGTCCTATCAAGAGAAAAAGAAATTCTTTCATTCATTGAGATATTATTTTTGGGATGACCCGATTCTCTTGAAGCAGTGCAGGGATGGTATTCTTCGCAGGTGCGTGCCGGAGGTGGAGTACGAGAGTGTTCTCCACCACTGTCATGCGTCGCCTACAGGAGGACACCATGCTAGCTCACGGACAGCAGCTAAGGTGTTGGAGAGCGGCCTTTATTGGCCCACTTTGTTCCGGGATGCCTATGATTTTGTTAGGAAATGTGACCCGTGCCAGCGCACAGGTAACATCTCAAGGAGACAGGAAATGCCCCTAAATGTATTTCAGGAAGTTGAGGTATTTGATTTATGGGGCATTGACTTCATGGGACCCTTTGTGTCCTCAAATTCAAATCTTTATATCTTACTTGCTGTAGATTATGTGTCGAAGTGGGTGGAGGCAATCCCCACAAGAACTAATGATTCGAACGTAGTGTGCAGGTTTGTCAAAGAGAACATTTTCTGCAGGTTCGGGATTCCCCGAATGATCATAAGTGACGGAGGCACACATTTTCGAAATCAGAAATTCGCGACACTTTTAAAGAAATATGGGGTCAAGCACAACATCGGCACCCCATATCATCCACAGACACAAGGACAAGTGGAGGTATCAAATAGAGAAATCAAAAAGATTTTAGAAAGGACCGTAGCATCCACAAGGAAGAATTGGAGTGTATTGCTACCGGACGCACTTTGGGCTTATCGAACGGCGTACAAAACACCTATAGGCACCACGCCTTTTAGGTTGGCGTATGGCCGGGCTTGCCATCTTCCGGTGGAATTAGAGCACAAGGCCCATTGGGCGCTAAGAAGGCTGAACTTACGCTATGATGAGGCCGGGAGAAAAAGGATGTTTGAATTGAATGAATTGGATGAGCTACGCATGACGGCATATGAGAATGCCCGCATCTACAAAGAGCGCACCAAACTGATACACGATCGCCATATTGAGATGCGCACGTTCAAGAAGGGAGACAACGTTCTATTGTTTAACTCCCATCTCAAACTGCATCCCGGGAAGCTGAAATGCCGGTGGAGTGGACCCTTCATTGTGGAGGAGGTGAAACTGCACGGAGCGATTCTCGTGCGTGATGGAGATGCCACGTTCTTGGTGAACGGGCAACACTTAAAGCTGTATTTTGGTGAGAACTACAAGAGGAAAGTGAATGAGGTCAAACTCATTTCACTTGTGCAAGAATGAGATGGAGGGAAAACGTCTAGCCTAAGACGCTAAACAAGGGCGCTTGTTGGGAGGCAACCCAACCATCGGTACACTAGGATAGTTTAATTTTAGTCATAGATTGCTTTTATTTCGTTTGAATTTTAGTTTAAAAATGATACCTTGATCCGTTTGTTGAATGTGCAGGCACAGGCAGGGTCGATACCATCGACACATCCGTCGATGGTATCGACATGGGTTCAGGTTGACACCAGCAGAAATCGCACTGCGTCGATACTATCGACACCTCTGTCGATGGTATCGACATGGTCACAGACAGTTCGCAATAAAAGTGTCGATGGTATCGACACCCCAGTCGATACCATCGAGATCTCTGGAGATATTCAGACGGATTTTGCTCAGTCAACTCGATACCATCAACGGCCTCGTCGATGGTATCGACATCATCACAGGATGAATGCAACACAACGGCGGTGTCGCAATAAAAGCAAGTCGATACCATCGACACCCGTCGATGGTATCGATGGACATGTC
Organism: Alisma plantago-aquatica; assembly: GCA_963693085.1. Classification (NCBI taxonomy): domain Eukaryota; kingdom Viridiplantae; phylum Streptophyta; class Magnoliopsida; order Alismatales; family Alismataceae; genus Alisma; species Alisma plantago-aquatica. The sequence goes on along the minus strand of OY856414.1, from coordinate 830,350,299 downwards.
ACCGATCTGAACACAGACATCGACGACGATCGCAACAGCCACATCAGCAATCCGGGTGCTGCGTCGATACCATCGACTTCCGTCGATGGTATCGACACGTCAGCAATCCGGGTTTCTCGATCCAGCAAACGTCAGCCGTCGATACTCGCGAGGGAGGCGGATACCCGCGAGATGGGTCGATACCATCGACCCGCGTCGATGGTATCGACGGGCCAACAGGGGCGCCGATCAAGCCTATTTAAGGGGACTTGCAACGTCACTTGACGTCACACCTTCAGAGCAAGTATCCTCCTTTGCGCCGAGCACTCCCCCGAGCCCTCCAAGACTGCAGAGAAGCGTCATCGAGCAGAGATCTTCATCGAGCGGAGAATTCTCTTCTCCATCTTCACCGAGCTCTGTTCTTCTAATCCCTTCTTTTCTCGCAACCATGGTGCACACCGCCAAAGCGTCGTCCTCAAGCGCTCACCCTATGGAGATCGAGGAGTTTGTTCCTCCCCCACCAGCTTCCATCCCTCGTCCATGCCTAATTCATGCCAACATGGATGTAAGGAAGGTCTACGAGGATATTATGAAGCGAAAGTTCGAGCCCACCCGGTATGTGGACCGGGGAATGATCCAGGAGCTGGGGTTCGAGGCCAACTTGGCCTATGTGTTGGCCGGGCAAGCGCGGCACACCAATCGCCTTTATGAGATCGACTGTCATGTGGATGGGCAGCCGTTTTTCGGCGAATGGCCCACATACAAGGAACTGGTGGCCGAGTTCATGGCGTCTCTTGATATCTGCGTCGTACCAAATGACGTGGTACCATCGGACCAGACGTGGATCTGGGGAAGGGTGTCCTTCCGACTCTTCAACAACAATTACAACATCACGTTGAAGCAGTTCAATGACATCTTCAACTGGAACCACAGCCGCAACGATCACCGACGCCCCGACGCCCGCACTAACTACGACAAAATCTTTGCCGAGCTAGTTACAGTGCCGGCAGGGAAGACTATGAGCTACCATAATGCAGCAGTAGCGGATTTTGAGCACCCGTTCGTCCGGGTCCTGCACAGGATGTTGAGCTTGACTTTCTTCGCTCGAAGCGATCTTGCTTTGAGCAAGTTTCAGGAGAGTGACCTGTTCTTTCTCTACGCACTCCTGAAACGTCAAGAGTGCAACTGGGGGGCGTTCTGGCTACAGCGCGTCCTGGCGGTGAAGAGGAGCACAAGGAAGGCTCCAATCCATTTTGGTGGTCTTGTCACCAAGTTGGCGCTTTACTTGGGGCTGAACCTTCAGTCCATGACTCCGATCTTTACGAGGAGCAAGGTGAACGTGCAACATTTGCACCGTTCAAACCTTATTCTTCTACGGGACGGGTTGGCGTATGCTCATTGCCACGTCAACCAAGCTTATCAGGAGAGCTCCCTACCGGACGACGTCTTCAACATTGAGGGCAAGCAGCACTTCCGGTGGCCAATCATAGCCATCGAGTCCTCCGAGGAAGACGACGGTGGTGACGAGCAAGAAGGCGAGGCTGTAGAGGAAGAGGAGGCTTTCACACCTCTTTGAGCACGTGTGGCACCACGGAAGAGTCCTAGGATGCATCCGGGTGCATCTTCATCATCTCAGCCCCCGCCGCCATCACCACAGTACGAGCAGCCAGTTGCGGATCCCTATTCCATGCAGGGGATGTACACCATGCTGCAGGACATACAGCAGACTCAGCTGCAGCACATGGGTATGTATACAGGCATTCATGACACTACAAGCCGGGTACTTGACAACCAACGGGCTATGTTCGAGAACGAGTGGCTCATCCTCGCCAACCAAGAGCAAATGCACACCCGGTTGCAGCGGATAGAGACGCAACAGGAGCCCTTCTTTGACCATTACTGGAGTCAAGACTACTTTGGAGGCTATCCACAGCCTCCGCCGAGGACCCAATATGATCCAAGCTTCCAGGGGGAGTACCCGTCTTGGGATCCTACGGCACCGCAATACCCACCACCGCCTCCACAAGATTGATCAGGGTATCACTGTTCCACCCTTAAGTTAGTTTTTGACTATGAGGCCATAGTCGAATTCAAGCTTAGGGGGGTGGCTGGAACAGCTCTATCTTTTATCTTTTCTTTAGTTGTTTTTAGTTTCGTTTTTAGTTTCTGCTTTGTTATTTGTTCTTGCAATTTTAGTGTTTGCTTAGGATCCACATCTATCTAGTGTAATTGTGGATGTCGTACATATTGTCATCTCGATTTTTCATGGGAAATTTAAGGGAATTTCAAAATTTTTGTGTCTTTTGGATAGCTTAACTTGGTTGTCCTTGGGAAACTTGTCCTATGAAAATGATTGATTATGTCAACTTTGAAGCAATATGTCACACCCACAACCCCTTTGACTCATGAAAAGTGGATAGTAACGGTTGTTTGAGCCTAACCTAATCAAATGGTAATGAGACCTTAATTGGATATACGAGAAAGAACCCTTTAAACGACCACACATGTCAGTAAGGAGGGACACATGATATTTTTCTAAGGTTCAGTAACTTAATCTTGTGATCATTCCATTTCATATTTTTCTATAATCCACCCAAGAATTGGAAGTAAAGTACAGTTTTAACTTCTTTTGCATGCATAGCATGTAGATAGGATTTGCATTGTTATTTTCATATTTTTGCATAAAATGAAAAAAAAATGTATAGTGATTCATGCACATTACCTTTAGGTGCATGTCATGTAGTTGCACTCATAACTTTTATGATTTTCATGCATAAGTACACCGTGTACCTCAGTTTGTCTTGAAAAGTGATCTAAATTGTCCCATACCCTCGAAATAGTACAAAGATTTCCAATCATGAAGAAAATAGCCTAACACATGTATCTCTAAGCAATTATGGATATGTGGGCTAAGAGGAAGAAAAAAAATCTGAAATTTGAAAAAAAAATGTGAAAAAAAAAGAGAATTTAGAAGGAAATGGAATAAGAGGGAGAAAGGAACGTGATATCACTTGCATAACAAGGAAACTGAGTACATGATGTGGCTTAATTAGATTTCTATCTCTTTTTGAGGTGGAAGGTTAGTGCATGCATCATTCCACTCAATTTTAAGCATTAGGGCATTTTCAATGTGCATTGGCATCAATTAGGGCATTTTGTTGTATGCATTTTGAAACTGTGTAATACTTCCAAATTCTTCCATGAACCACCCATTCCATCCACCTGTTGCTCGGATTGGTAGGCCACCGTGATTTTCTCTTCACTCATGTTTATCAAGAGAACTGCTTCCATGTAGATGGTAGTTAGGGCGAGCAACGTAGTGTAGGCGATCACAAGATGCACTAATGCTGAATCGGAAAATTTTATTATGTTAACTGCCTTATGTGATAGTGTTCATCGGTTTGAAGGATAATTTCTTTTATTGATGATTATTGTCGCCTGTAGGGTAATTACTGTTCTGTGATTAGGAAAGGCCGGTTTGAGAACGTTCAGTGGGAGTCATGTGGGATGTGGGGTGCTGTGTTGATTTTTAGTTGACATCTGCAATCTTACTCTAAGGATTAGTTGCTCGAGGGCGAGCAATGTTTAAGCTTAGGGGAGTTTGATGCGATGATTTTGAGTCGCATTTATAGACCTGTTTCATATGTGTTTTGTGCCTTAATTACTCATTTTCATGGATATTATTGCATAATTCACTTTATTTGGTCTTTGCCATCATTTTATATCAAATCCCCTTTGTTTTACTATTTTGAGCATTATTTATCATCTCATTATAAATTGTGTGGATTTACTTGGTCTTGTTGTGAAATTTCAGGAAAAACAAGTATTTGCTTCCGTCGATACCATCGACGGAAGTCGATACCATCGACCAAGCCACAGGTTGTCAGCCGAGAAAAGCAATACAGAGTCGATACCATCGACACCTAAGTCGATGGTATCGAGATCCCTTCAAGTTGCTGGCGAGGAAGCTGTCGATACCATCGACCCAAGTCGATGCCATCGACACAAGGGGGGCTACAGCGTCGCTAAACGACAACAACCGACGCTAAAGGAGTCGATACCATCGACACACTAGTCGATGGTATCGAGATCACCACAGGCGCTCAGAATAAAAGAAAGGAAAGCTGCCGCTAATCCGCCGGGTCGATACCATCGACCCGCGTCGATGGTATCGGCGCCGGCAGATATGCGTTGGATTTGTTTTGATCTCGATCGAACGGCTGTTGTTATTTGACGACCTAATTAGGGACTTATACCTAATGACGGCCGCCCAAACGTGGGGATCATCTCATTTTGGATTGCACGAGTGCCGAGGAGGAGAGAAAGGAGAACGGAGGCCGAGAAGCTCATCCTGGGTGATTCGGACGCTGCCGAAGACGATTTCCACCACCGATAGGCGGGGGAAGCTCGTGTTCTACGCCAAGGATCCATCGGTTCTTCTCCGTTCAGGGGTTTTCCCATTTATTTCCCGTTTTTCTTATGAATTCCCCAATTTCTACCATGTATTCGTGTGAGATGAACATGAGAGGCTAAAACCCTCCATCTTTAGGACCGGGAGTAGCCCGGGAATGCATTGTATGCCATTTTTATATCAATAATTTATATTTTTCTCTCAAATCCGTGGTATAGATTCGTTTTCTCCATTCCTATTGTTATGCTTGATCACCATAATAATAACTTAATGCCCTTAATCACTTCGACAGAAGGATTAACGGTTGAAAAGAGACGAATTCTACATTAATTAATAAAACCCTTGACAAAGGAGTTGTAAAATTAATGGTGGGAACTAAGAGACCATTTTTAATGCACTTAGTTTAGGGGAATGATTACTACGACGGTGGAATCAACCTAAATCTAAGTAGTGAATTACACCACGACATTGGGTAATTCTATTTTCAGGCCACTACCCGGATAGAGAGAGAAGTGTGAAGAATGATATGAAACTTAATACAATGTTCACCCGCGGTGAAACCGCCATCCTAAAGATATCCCTTTTAATTGATTAAATTAACCTTTAATCGATTGTTTTCTTTGTTTGATTTTTATTTTCTTTTAATTTGAACAACAAAACCCTACTTTGTTAATCGGTCTAGCTGATTGCGATTAGTTAGTAGAAGTCTCCAATAATTCACGTATCCCTGAGTTCGACTCGGGCCTCACAAGGCCTATATCACTCGACGCGTACACTTGCGTTTTTAGCGCGTAGTAAAATACACGTCAGTATACAACATAGTCAGATGGCATGGCAGACTTGTACTAATTGCTGAGAATACTTATGTACTTCTCATTTCAATCAACAATTCCAGTCACTACTACATCTTCAGTTAGTTTACCACACTTTATACCCACACTATAACAAATATGAACAAAATATATACAACTTAAAACCAAAGACCAATGACTCGCATCACCCACCACCACAGACCGCTAACAAATACTCTCCACTTTTTCTCCCAACCCCCCCACCCTCCTCCCCATCTCCCATAGTCAGCCCTCAATCCTATCACTACCATGTTGCTTGCCTCCTCTGCCTCTTACTCTGTCATTGTTCCATCATGATTGAACTTTATAAATCCATGTGGAATCCTAATAGGATTATCCTAACCACCTGTGAAAAGTGGGTTCCCATCCCTTTAACTAATAGAGTCTACCTCATTCTCTAAATAGGGTTTCCACACATCTATATAAGTTTATCACTGCTCGCCATCGAGAGGCTAAAATAGATCATCATTTTCTCCTCTCATTGTTGTGTTTCAGGAAATCTAAATACACAGGAAGACACTTCTTCAATGACTGGAACGGGAAGGTCAGATCAAGAGTTGGAAACAGGGCAGGCTAGGGGAAAATGTAAGAAATAGAGCATGGCGGGATCGGGATGCTAGGCGTTAGGATTCTACTAATATTAGTTTCTCAGTTTGACACATCCTTCAAGGTATACAGTGAAATCTATGTCCAAGGCTTTACCTTGATTGTACCCTACGGACCAACTTAATGTGTCCTACTGTTTATTTTTCTATAGTAGAACCTTTTGACTATATAAAATTATGTTCATATGGTAGAGTGGGAAACCTAACTAAGGGTTCACATTTGAGGAGATCTGGCGATGGAATAGCACCACCACCTCCCCAAGGAAAATGATCGTTAAATCTCGAGGAAGATTAACCCAGTGATCTTGAGCGACAATGACAGTCCCTAAAGACTGGTGTGAAATATTCAATGTGGAGAATGTCTGGAAAGAGACTCCTCTAAGAAAAACTCAAATTTGCATTAAGGATGGAAAGATTATCTACCCTAAGTCAGAAGTTGATGAGGATGTGACTAAATGGAAACATAGACTGACAGGTTATGTTGTAGATTTTTCCCCAGATCTACATCTTCTTCACTAACATCTCTTGCATCTATAGAAACTGACAAAAGATTTTGATCTTATTGGCAGAGAATATGATATGTTCATTGTGCACTTTTCAAAAAATGTTGATATGGTATATATTTTGAACAATGGCCCACGGTTTGTTATAAGAATTCCTTTGATTATCATGAAGTGGAGCCCAGGGTTATCGATGAAGAAGGTCAGATTAAAGTTAGTCCCTATCTGGGTCAGAGTATATGACCTTCCTATTGAACTATATGATTCGCAAATGTTAGACAAGATTGGTTCTTACCTTGGCTTTCCCCTCCATACAGATAAAGTGACTAATGAATGTTCTTAGTTAGACTATGTTAGATTAAAAATTATAATGGGCACTAATTTTTCTTTTCTAGCTTCTGTGGAGATTCAAAGTGATGCAGGGGACTCCCGAAAATTTTTCTTCAAATATGAGTGCTTCCCAAATTTATGTGATACTAAAAGTTATTTGGCCATGAATATCGATGTTGTCCTTTACTAGAGAAATCAATAGATTCTTCGTATGGGACAGTTTTCCCAAAGGTAGATCAGCTCCTTCTACACATGTGTAGGTGTTTAGTGAAATGCCTAATAGAGCTTCTAATATTCAAAGGATATCTACTCCTCAAGTGATTCTAAAAGTTGACTAGGGAATTTCTTACAGAGTAGTAAACTCGATATTTTCTCATGTTTACAAGCAAGGTGAACTGAATGTCATTTATGAAGATGTTGAGGTCACCAGCACAACGACCCTAGTTTCCTAATGAGTCCTCCTTTGTTAAACTCTTATTAGAATGTTAGGGGACTTAGCAATGAAATAAAGGGAGTACAAGAGGAGTTATAGAGAGTAGGGGATATCATTCTTGAATGAAAAAAATATTAGAAGAAAAAAAAAGATTAGCAAATTTCATGGCAAGGTACTTTTCAGGGTATGATTATGTATCGAACAATTGCAGTCATCCCCTAGGTCGTATCATTATTTTATGGAAAAATGCAACTTGTAATATTCAATTTCATGGGGAGTATGGTCAGATATTAAACGTCAATGTTAATATTGATGATAAATCTTTATGTACATCTATTATTTATGGTCATAATTACAATAATGATAGATCTACATTATGGAGCAGTATTCATAGTTTTTAGACTCTGATGATTATTCGTGGATTTTAGTTGGAGATTTTAATGTTGTCAGGATCAATTCTGAGAAGGAAGGAACTCCAACCTACAATTAAATCTATGGAGGAGTTTAGTGAATGTATCTCTTCTTTTGGCTTGTTTGAACTTGGTCTTAAGGGACCTACTTGGTATAATCAATAGGATGACAGTGATGTCTTTACTTCAAATATTGATATTGTCTTCTCTAATTCTCTATTCTTGGATCATATTTCTGATTTCCATGGAATGAATATATATAATATAGTCAGAGATCCAAGGATTATTTCAAATAATCTGGGTGACAAAAGGAAAATCAGAGATCTTTTCTTAATTATCAACACTTTATCTAACCATGATGATTTCTTGAACATTGTCAAGTTAGCTTGGGATATTCAGGTTGATGGATTTGATATGATAAAGTCTATAGGAAACTGGCTAATGTAAAGGATAAGTTCAAAGAGTGGAACTGAAATGTTTTTGGCAATGTTTTTGATAGTACAAAAGGCTCTTCATGATCAGGATATGGATAATTATGATCCTATGAACTCGACCCTTCAAACTGAAGCTAACCTTTTGAGAAAGGAACTGATACGTATTGATTCAAATGAGGAGTCCTTGTTGAAAGAAAACTCAAGGATTCAATGGTTGTGAGAGGATGATAACAACTCAAGATTCTTTTATGCATCACTTAAAATCGGAAGACATAGAAATAATATTTATAAGTTGATAGATATTGATAATCCTATATCTGATCAAGAGGGGTTGAAAACTCATATTATCTCTTACTATACATGGTTGTTTAACAAATCAGGTAGATCATAGGGTCTTGGTGACATTAAATTGAGGGGTCCAATTTTAAATGAATTTTAGAATTTGAGTCTTACTAACTCATTTTCTTAGGAGGAGATTGATACAATTATTAAAGAATTAAAGCCTAAAATGGTCCCAAGTCTAATGGTTTCAACATTCACTACATTAAAAGCTTGACACGTTATTGGTCAAGACATTAGTGAAGTTGTTAAGAATTTTTCAAGAACAGGAAAATGTTGAATTAAGCTAACGATACTTTTCTCACTCTTACACCTAAACATACATTGGAGGCCGACCTCAATGTGAAATGATGTTTATAAGGTTATTTTGAAAATTTTGGCAAATATATTGAAGTTGGTTCTTCCTTCCATCATTAGTTAGTGTTCCTTTATTAGTGGAAGAAGTATAAAGAAAGCTACTCTTCTCTCAAATGAGATTATTCATGATTTTGGAAGAGTTGGATCAAGGCACAAATGTGTATAAATATGGACATATCAAAAGCATATAACTAAGTAAAATGGGATTTCCTATTTGTTGTGATTTTTATGATGGTATTTCCTATTATCTGGATTTAATGGATTAGTGAAATTTTCAACTATATCTCGTATCAAGTTATGGTGAATGGTGAACCTACTCTACCCTTCAAACCATCAGATGGCATTAGGCAAGAGGACCCTATTGCTCCCTACCTCTTTGTCATAGTATGCAGGGATTTTTGTGCTTATGGAATATGCAATTGAAAAGGATGAAATATGCCCACTTGTGGGTTCAAATTTCTTTAATTATCTCACCTTATCTTTGTTGATAATCTTAGTGTCTTTGTTGTGGTAGATGTGAAAAATGCCATAACATTTTCTCTCTTTGTGAATCTTTTGGTAAGCTTTTGGGTTTGGTTGTAAAATGTAGAAAAAGTGAAGTATTTTTTAGAAATTCAGCTCCTAAATCTATTCTAACTAGTATTCTTGGATTCAAAGAAGGTTCCCTCCCATCTAAATACTTGGGTTTACCCTTGTTTATGGGAAATTGTTGAAATAATCTTATGTTCCTCTATATGTTAGAGTTAGACACAAGCTTGATGCCTAGAAATCCAAAATGTTATCTCTTGTTGGTCGTGTTGTGTTCATCAAATCTCCACTCTTTGTTTTTCACCTATACTGGATGACTTCATTTCCTCTTCTGATTTCCATTCAAAATGAGATTGATAAGGCATGTAGAGACTCTTTTTGGGGAAGTGATGAGAATTGTAGCCACATTCATCTTGTTCAGTGGGATAAAGTCACTCGTCCTACCACTGAAGGTGGGCTCAACATCAAGAAGATTAAAGACTTTTCAACCGATTGGTTGTTGCTCAATGCATGGGATGTTGAATGGAAGAAGGTTTTATTGTGGGTCAAATGTATCCATGAGAAGTACTTCTATAACAAATCTTTCTGGTCTTTCAAATAATCCTCAAACATGTCCTAGGCCTTCAAAATGATCTTGAGAATTAGAAAGTTGCTTGCTAATTTTAGCAAATATAAAGTAGGAGATGATGATATCATTTTTATGTGGGGTGATCAGTGTCTCAACCAGGGTTTTCTTTCTGACTCGGTAGGGAAAGACAACATTTTAAAACTATTCTTGCCTACAAACTATAAAATGATTTGCATCATCCAAGATGGTGAATGGTGTGTACTTATCAATTTAAATAATATGAAACAGATGAAAGTCTTGATGCTTTTCCAATCGATATGGGTAAGAAAGATTTAGTTATGTTCAAGGGGGTTGAGAATCCAAAAATTGACCTTGTATGGAATGTAATAAATAAAATTGAGCATCCAAGTTCTGAATTTACCTGGTTATGGAAAGGCAAGGATCCCAAAAGATTTCAACTTAACATGTAGAAAGTGATGCATGATAAGCTTCCTACATTGGATTGCATTAGAAATTTTGGTATTGGTTCCATTTTGAGATGATATTTGTGTAAATCTAACTATGAGGAAACTACCCATATTTGTTTTACTTGTAGTTATATTGTTGGTGTTTGGTCTTTAGTTGGCAAGGTTTTCCCTTTCAAGCAACTGAAATTTGTTGTTGAGATGATTGTCAAGAATGACAATGATTAGAAAATATGTTTCTTAAGTATTTGTTATTTCTTATGGAAAGAAAGGAGCTTTAGATGTCTTGAAGATCGTGAAAAATCACCTTTGGTTCTATGGAATCATATCATGGGCTCAATTAAGGCTTTTAAAGACTATGAGTAGTTTTGAAGGATCTAAGGCAGAGTTTTGCTTTATGCTTCTTATACTTTTGCTTTGTTGTCATGTATATATAAAAGAGACATATTTGACTTGCAAACATAGATAGATACTTACATCTATATCTCACTCCTCCACCTCCTTACATGTACCCCTTTTTTCGAAAAATATGAAAAAGCAATAGATTTTGAAGAACCAAAACAATTTTTGTGTTCAGATCTGTGTGATAAGCTAAACAATCATGGTTTAATATATTGTACGACCAAAGAAAGATCCATATTATAAAATTATTATCTTTTTTTAATGGTCATATGAACTTGTTCTTCTTATGTTATAAATTATTTCTGTTAAGATAATTATTTCCCCTAAAAACATGGATCATATGCGGCTTAATATATTGAACAATCTTCATAATATCACTGTTTATATACATATTATAATTGCTATCAGATTATGACTCAGATACTCTACTCTAAATCATGATCAATGGTACAAAAAATGTTGGTTTTGTTACTCAAAATAAAAAATATGTACTATCGGCTATGTACCAATTGTCTTATGAGGATCATAATTATCCTAAGAGGAAAATGACCATACAAAGGTATAATGCCTACTTAAAAAGGGAAGATAATAATTTGTTTCAAAGGTTATTCTTTGATGAACTATATCACTTTTTTGTGAGAAATAATGGATACAAAGTTAGTGGCAATGAAAATTAAACAAATATGAATTTGTTCTTATACTTACATGATTGTATGAATAAGTATGACCACATTGAATAATGTTTTTAGGATATTTCCTTAGGGTCAAATGTTAGCTTCTATCCCATGATACCAATATGCCACATTGTGGTGACTGTCCCACTTTCGTTAATGAAATTTAGGAGCTTTTCATGCTTTGCGTTGACTAAAATATCTTGGTGAAAAAATCCACAAGTTGATTGATACCGATTGCATCCTCGTGGTGTTTGCAGCCTTATGGTGTGACTACAACCTTGTGTTGACATATTGACTGACTGCACCTTCGTGATGACTGTACCCTTGTGGTGACTGCACCCTCATTGTGTGACTTCAACCTCATGTTGATTTTTTACAAACTGAACCCTCATGGTGACTGTACCAATGTGGTGTGACTGCAACCTCATGGCGACTGCCTTTGGTTAGTTTGTCACCCAAGATTTACTGAATGCATCTTGATGCATATTTTGCTCCTTTACTGTTAAAATTACTTCAATTGGTTATAATGGTGATGATGTTAGTTATTGTTTATCCTACATTAACTTACTAGTTAGACTTTCTCTTTTATATATCTTTCACCTTTGTGGCTAACTTACTTGACAAAGAACTTTTTCTTGCATATGGATCCTTCAGGTACCTAGTTAATATTGGTTATGGTCAAGTTGATGATCCTTTTGGCAGAGATGATGGACACTGGAAATCGAATCATAGATTTTATTTTGATATGGATTTTATTCTTTCTTTTATATCTAAAACATATGTCTTTTTATTTCTATTAAAAGAATCATGCATGGTCGATGTTTTATTCTATTAAATTTTGTAATTTGATGAATCTTATTTATAGATAAAGATATTCTCTTTGTGACTGATCCTTGTATCAAAGGAGTGTTTTTGTATTGATTAGACTTATGTTCCTTATGCTTCAGCATATGTTTTAAATCATGTTTTTGGAGCGTTACAAATTTTGTCCCCGTCCTCTACACCTTCAGGTCCATCATTGTTTCTCTTTGTGGTGTGTTCCTCCCAGTCCATCTTGGATGTCATCCATCATGCCTTGGTGTGCAATTATGTTGCTGACCCTCTTGCTTCCATGTCCGTCTCCATTTTTGTCCTTCCCACCTTTGTTGATCTCCCTCTCCCCTCTGCCCCCATCTTAATTTTCCCGTTCTTCTTACACCTATCAAAGTGTCTGACCTAGCATCCGGTAGAATTAGTTGGTGATCCTTTTGTGTAATACTTTTATACTTTCAATCATTAATTTGAGTCCCTAAGATTGTACTTTTTCTAGTTCAGAATCTAGTTGTACGCCTGGTTGTTTGAATGCTTTATGCTTCTATGTCTATGGACCAAATCGAGGTCCGAATTTTCTTTGATTATGCTATTATTTTTTCTGGAATGAGTTATGCACTGTGCAAAACTATGTAAACAAAATATTACACTCATATTTTGTATGTTCCTTTATACACATATTATCCACTCCAACTTCCTATAGGAATGATTGGGAAATGGGGGATTGAGTGAGAAGATCTATGAAGTTGACCATGCAGTTATGAACAATTTTCTACTCGATACATGGGTAAATACAACTAGTAGAAGATCATTCAACCTATGGTGCTTGACTCCTAGGAAGCATAGACACTTTTCAGAGGCTTCCTTGTCTGTGTCCTACACATGTCCAACATGAGCACACCTTAGACACACCAGGACATGTCGCATACATGCCTCATGTGTGTCTAATTTGAATTTTTTTATTGCAATATTGGAGGCGGGATTGGACACTCTGTTGACACATCTAAGACACTCCACCCAAACCCACTTAAGCCTAAGTATAAAAAAAAAATCAAACCTTCTCCAAATCCATGTCTTTTGTCCCTCACTGCTCCTTACCTCACTAACATGAGGTAGTTAAGCTTATGTTGCTACATGTAAGTCATTGGCGCCCTTATTTAGTAGTGGTATCCAGGGTTATCATCCCCATTAATTGTTGCAAAATTCACAGATTGCCAAAACAACACTAAGGAGGAAAGTAGTTAGATTCACCTCCTTCAATTCCATCTTCATGTAGTTTTTCATCCATTGCATGCCCCCCCCCAACTTCTTCCTCTACTTCCTCCCTCTTCTTCCTCCACTTCCTACTTCTTCTTGTTCCCCTCTTATTTTACCTACCCTAAAGCCACAATAGATGAAGAATGTTATTTCACCTCTTATTTATCATTCTCCTCTATGTCTGCTTCTCCTCATCTACTTTTCATTATTTCCCTCCTTTTCCTCTTCACATTGATTTCCTTCCTCTTTTTCCAATTTGAATGTGGCAGCAGCCACAATATTGTTCCTCAATGATCCTCTTATTTCATGTTAGTCATCCACTTATTCTACCATCTATTGTCACTCCTCCCCTATTCTTCTTGCCTCCCCCCCCCCCTTCATGCAAAAATAGAAGAGAATTGTTTTCCATGCGCCTTCTTTTTTCTTGCTTATCTAAACCTCTGTCTCCCCTTCTCTTCACTTGCCCCTCCATCTTATGTAGCTCTCCAATGTATTCATCTCCTTTTCTTCCCTCTCAAAATACAAAATAGCTTTATATACCACCTCCTCTACTACTAGTAACGACATATTTCCTCACCCCCTCTACTTCTTCATCTTGATAACAAATCTTATTCACCATTACTTTCATCAATAATAAGCAGTTATTGGATGAATATTATGCTTCTCATAAGTTTTACAATTCCATATATTATTCTTGCAACAATTTTATAACAAAAAATATTAGTACATGTTGTTATGAAATCCATATTGTGACTTGTAGATATGATGTTATATGTGACTGCTTTTTGGATTTCGCAGTGATTTCCACTATGGTTATACATATAGCACATCATATGTCAAAATATGTTATATATATATATATATATATATATATCTAAAAGAATTGTGTACCCAAGTACATGTAGCTTACATGTACCCACCTTCATTTATGGGGATTGTAAAATTGTATTGAATAATCCAACCTTATGGGTGTATAGTATACCCCTTAGATAATATGTGTACCAAAAATCATCACAATATGATATTCATAGAGCATACAATAAAAGAAAATGTATATTTTCTAATCAATGGTAAATTATAGAAATTGCATAAACCATTGAATGATGTATGGCTATATCTCATGATCTACATAAGATATGGTTATGATTTTTTAAAGACATCTAATCTATATAGAGTTGAATCAATCCATATGGTTGGATTTTATCAACATACTCCACATATGCTATTTTAATGGCCGATACACATAAGTTACATGTACCGGCTGGTACACACTTCCTAACCTATATATATATATATATATATATATATATATATATATATATATATATATATATATATATATATCATGCCTATTTTCTTGAATGTGTCCTATATTTTCGTAAATTGGCGTGTCCTATTTTGGTGTATGTGTCTATATCTGTTTATATGTTTGTGCTTCCTAGCTTAGTGCACACACTCACACTGTTGGAGTTCATATTGATGATACAAATGTTTTCCAGACAAATCTTATATTTGCTGCATAATTGTTCACTTCTTAGTATGCCACAACACTCTCAAATATTTTTGGCTTGTGAAGTAATTTTGGACCAAAATTATTGCATATATACAACCATATTACAACCAATGTTTTAAGAAGTAGGAAGTGGGAGGTATGCAGACAACAACTTGTAACTGGTTAATTAGTGGGCCTACGATTAAGTGGGAAGCTTTTGAAAAAGTGGGTGCCCAGATTCATATGATTTTATACAAAATTACACATATTTGAATATTATAGTATATTTCTAAGCAACTTATATACATATCTAAACATCATACATAACAAAATAAAACACCAAAGCATTTTATAAACAACTATAAAACAATAATTCTAAGTTATAAAGAATGAATAAATATAAATCAATTTCATAGATGATAAATCTAACACATAAAGTTGATGAATCCTCCAGATTCATCATTACAGTCACCAATTATAGGGTTTTTATACCTCATTATGACTAAATTACCCTTGCTTTGCTTTACTCTGAGTATTTCTTCATCCTCACATAAATAATGCCTAAATAGTGCTAATTACTAGTTTATTCGATGCTATTATCTCTTACACACTCTCCTTTCCCTCTTCAGATCACTCTCAATCATCCAATCAAACATCAACAACTCACAACCGTGCGTTCTGTCCTCAAAGCCCCAAGCATGTGCAACAAATGATCATGATCATGAAGCAGAACAATCGCCACGACCGTGGCACATCGCCCACAGTGCCAAGTCTCACCCGCCACGCCCGTGCAAGGCGGCACGACCGTGGGAGTGTAGCCTCACCATGACCGTGGTGTCACGCCATGGTCGTGGAACAACGTCACCAGAGCCCCAGTTCTCACCCGCCACACCCGTGCAAGGTAGCACAGTCATGGGACAGCAGCATCACCACGACCGTGGTGCCTCAACATGACAATGGCGTGTCGTCCCCTACCTCTCGACACTGCTAATTTCTTAACCTACAGCTCCAAAGCTCCATGGACCCCGACGTCACCCTCCTCACCTAGAGTATTGACGACCTGCAGCGTCTCATGATCCCAGATCGCTTGGATGAGCGCAAGGTCCCAGACTGTTTGGAGGAGCTCTCAGTCTTAGATCATTTGGAGGAGCTCACGATCTCAGATCATTTGGAGGATGGATGCTCGAGGTCATTTGGATGTCATTTAATCAAGATCACAGAAGAACGCTGATCATTTAGCACCATGGTCACAAGATCGTTTGGTAGAAAACGGTCTCTAGACCGTTTGGAAGCAAATGGTCTCCAGACTGTTTGGAGGGGATATTTCAAGACCGTTTAGTGAAACCGTTTGATGAAAAAAGCCACAAGATCATTTGGTACTAGACCTATGCCTATAAATAGGACCAGCAGGGTCCCCAATTTGGCATCGGTTCCAAGACGCCGATAGGCTGCCAGTACACAATTCTGATCCAAATCCAGTCCCATCTACGCCAGTTCCATTCCACCGACTGTCTGTATTGCAAGCAAGGAGACTGACAAGAGAAGGAAGACGGAGCGAGAGAGACTGTTTGGACTATCTTGACGTCTCCTGTTCCGTGTCCAGATCTGCTCCGACACGACGTAGAAGACCGCTTCATATTCACCGAGCTGCAACTACCTTATGCACCGAGTCCATGGCGGATTTCTCCCTCTTTCTCATTCTTCTTGTTTCTCGCATGAGGAGCGAGTAGTTTCATCCACTGGGGTGTGGGGACTATCCCCGCTGCCCATGTTTTGTAATATGTACTAAAAAGATGTTATCATTCTGATTCAATACTAAATCGTTTCTTACATGCTTGAATGTTGGCTGCGTTCTTGTATGCATCTATTGTCTTTCATTGTGGTTTGTCTACGACCGATCTTGAGACTCGAATACCAATTTAGTGTTGGTTTCTGGTATGTGTATCCACCGCACATCCGTTTCGGTATCTAGGAATGCCTTCTAAGGAGTGAAGTAAACTCACCTCCATCATTGTGCTTTTGTACTATGAAATGAAACCAGTTGACGTATAAAAGTGCAACCTTGATAGGTAGAGGAACACACTCTGAGGAGAGAGTGGTGCAAAGTACTTGACCATTCATTTGGGAATGGCTGACATTGCAACACTCCCACATTTCTCATAGCTATATCCTTGAAAGAGGGATAGTCTATAAGGATACTAATCGATTTGGTAATTATCGTTCGCTTGTTAGTTTTCTGATGCACGTTTCACAGGGTTGAGTAAGGTTCTCTCTTTAGAGGCTACATGTCTTCATTGACACGTAGATATGTACCGGATGTGGGTTACTCAACCCGTGAAGGATGTGTGCATTACTCTTGTCCTATAAGACATCAGTACTGTATAACATCCATGTATCTTGGTTGCAGGTCTTGCTACGATTGGTATAGGTACAATACACGTGTAGTGGTTGTGAATACCCGCATCACCCCAGTGATCCATCATCATTTGTTAATCTTAGATTTTAATCCTCAAGCTAGTTTTTATTCTTGCCTTTGCTTTTACATGTTTTAGGTTATATAACTCAAATCAAACTTTTGGTCTTAGATGATTGACATAGATCGATACGAAACAAGAAAAAGACACTCAGATTCTTAATTTTGTCCTTTGGGTTTGATCCTAAATTTGTACTATGATAAGGCTTCCACACTCTTGTGGGGTTGGAGCATTTAACTAGCACCAGTTGTAGGTAAACCTAGAGAGAACGTCATTTCCCTAGGGTTTTTGGTGCATATTAGGACTTCCATTGGAAGAGTAATCTTTTGGTGTAAGTTCTAGCTCCATCAAAAAATGGCGTCGTTGCCGGGGACAACGGTGTAAGAATCGTCTTTTTCGAATTCCATGTCGATTTAGGTTTCTCTAGGGTTTTCCATTTTCTTTTCAAAAGCCTAAAAAGTGAAGGGCTTAATCTTGCATATCTTCTTGGATTTGAAGTAAACGCTTCCTTTGATTTTAGGTACCAACTCTCTTCAAAATGAAGCAGTCGACACCACCAACCGTTAGATGTCAACTATGTGGTGACTATTCTCATGCATCGATTTACTGCTTCAATGTCCCTCCTCTCTACGTGATGGATCTGTGCCAAGTAATCGTGAATCGTATAGTTGGGAAACTCAAAGCAGCCTCTTCATACAACTATGGATATAACGCAAGTTATAATCCGTATCACCCTGGAGGCTACTACGAAAAACCTAACTATGGTGGATTTCAAGGTGTGGACTACAATGTATAAGGGAACCTGGAAAATAATGCAAATCAATACTATGATGAGCAGAGCTATTATCAATATCAACCCAAAGGGTGCAGTGAAGAGCCTTTTTATGAAGATCAACGCACATTGATGGAAGAACTACATGCTTTACAGACATCGGTGGCTCAACAACTAGCTGATCAGACAGCTGCGACCAAGAAGTTGGTAGTCGATCTAGACCAACTTATGCAATTTGTCAATGCTCCTGAGAAACATGTAGAACAACCACCTATTTCAACTAAGCACACCCCTAGCCCACATGTAGCAATTGATTACGATGATGATTATAAAATCATGTGGGATATGCCTTCCAATGATCTTCAAGCATCAGTACAGGGTGAAAGATTGAGTAACCAATATGAGAATTTCCTACAGTCAGGAGATCAATGGGGGATAAACTTCAATACTTACCCACCTTCTGACTTCATAAACTCAAATCCAACCATTGAAGAGCAATTGGCAATAATCGATTCCCTCAATGACAAAATCTTTTCAACTTCATCTATCTCATCAATAAAATCCATAAAAAGAAGGGCAAACATCGCAAGGACTCTACACTCCTTCACAGTCAGACTCAGATGGATATATGACCAATTCAGATAAGTATATGTCTTTTATGCAAGGAAATCAAATGTCTTCACTTCCAAAACAAAATCTAAATTGCCCTTATGAAGAAATTTCTGATCATTCGGCTAATTTAGGGATAGGTTTCGAGGATATGACTGATCAAGATCTTGATTCAAAAATAGACCATACCACTCTCACTGATGAAACAAAATCAAGGGAGAATGACGAGTCTCAAGATGACAATCCTATGACCGGTCCTTTTCATGAGATGATATTACCTGAGTTACCACCATCACAAGAAGTCCAGACGGAGCTAGTCCTCGAACAAGAGCATTATCTTTCTATTGAATCTCCTTCTAGTCACTTGAACCAATTGACAGTGCACTATGAAGAGAAACATGAACCACCCCTTGATTTTGGAATGGATCATGATATTTCCATAGACTCTTGTAATGACAAAAAGGGCCCATGGAAGGACATCGAGTCACAAACCCATCCACTTAGAGAAATTCACCCCTATGAAGAAGACCATGCTAACATTCAAGAAATTGAGATATGTCTTTTACCTGAGCCAGGTTTCAATCTTCCCATAGCAACTCCTCCCGAGCACTCAATAGAACCGGAGGAGTACTATGAAGAAGTACTCAAACAACAATCTGACTCAAAAATGGAGTACTTTTATCCCAACATCGAAGAAATGGAGTCACTGGGAGATTCTAGCCTTCAAAACATTATGTCATGGACTAAGCCCCCCCATGAAGATGCATCATTGGAACCTCTATCTCGGAATCTCATTATTCCTTTACCCAAGCAAGAGTTTGTGCTACCATTCGAACCCACTTCTAGTTACTTGGACAAATTAAGGATGTTCTATGAGGAAAATTCTAAACAAAATTTTGAAAAGAAGAACGACACTCTCATCAATTTCAGTGTTGATAAAGATGATGCTACTTCTCAAAACAACTCATATGATGAAGAAATGTCATCCTGGCTACCATATCCTACGCAAGAAAAGCTAGGTGATGAAATGAATCTTAAACCAGATCCGCCACCTGATCAAGGATAGGAGGAAGTCCAAGTGGCCGACCCACAATCGACTGCTCTGCATTTTGGAGAAAGCAGTTTTACTTTAAATTTTGAGGGCGAGCCACGACTGGAGGACACAAATAAGCAATGCTTTGATTACTCAACCAGCCCTCTAGTCTCAGTTTCTTATATTTTATCCCCCCCACTGATGGGGGAAGGACTCTGGATTCTTCTGGACGAATAAAGAGGCAAAGGAAATATGCATCCAAATAATCTAGAAAACCTTTTCGAGTTTCCACAACCATCCAGTCAACAGGATGTTCAGGCCACCCACTCGCTCTCAGCACTGGCTATTGTGTGACATCTTTTCTGGACCTTCTTCCAACTACGAGGACTGCCTGGTTAACACTGCGCAACCCTTCCCCTACATCTCGAACCTAGTATTTGTTCAAAAATGAGCAAACTCATAAGTTCGAGGTGGAGGGCGGGTGGTATGACTCTCATTCCACCCTCTACCTTCTTTCTATTTTTCTATTCTAAAGTTCTCTTTCACATTTTTTCCGCTTTACCTTTTCTTCTTAAAATAAATCCTTTACCTAGTCAGCTTTTACTTTTCGAATCTTTTGTCATCACCTATTTTCATCGCAAATCCATGAGGAACAAATGCTTAAAACTAATCGATAAATGATTTCATCTTAAATAGTCTATGAACCCTAATGTCATACCCTCAAATAGGAAAAGATGATACACTTCAATAAGACTGAGATAGATCAAGTACATCACGCCTCTAGATGATTAATGGATTTGTTGTATGAATTTCTCATTTGATATTTTATCATGTCACTTTTTGAGCAGAGTGTGATGGAGAAAAGCGACCCGTGACATGGAATCACTAAGCAAACTGCATCATGATCCGAACTCTCTTCTACACTTCTTCCTTCATTTTTCATATCCCTTTGATCACCAATCATGCCAAAGCTTTAAGTTTGGTGTGGTAAACCACACCTCTGCCGAAATCTAAGTTCGGTGTGGCAAACCACACCCCTTTCTAGTGTACACCAGAACTTTGCCAAGCTCTAAGTTCGATGTGGTACACTACACCCCTCTTTCCACTACCACTTCTTCCATACCCCTAAATACTTAATAGGGGCGTATCACCTTCTTTTTTGATTTAAGAGTATACAATGATGATTGTGCCCATACTGAGGTTGGCAAAAAATCTACCCCGATTCCAAAAAGAGGCTTGGAAGCCCAAATATACAAAAATAAAAAATACCCTTTCTCCCAAGCCAAGTGAGAATGAATAAAAGCCAGAGTGTGAATAAAAATATGAGAGTTGTGCCCTGAATAAGGATAACTGATAAAGGCCTCGCCCGGCCGGTACATTAGCTGCCATCACAAAGGCAGATGTGCTGTGACCGGTAGTGAGATCCTAAGGATCCAAAAATGACCCTTTACCTCCTTTCGAAGAGGTAAAATAGCCAAAAGCCTTACAACCAACCTATACACACTTCTAAGTTACCTTTAGAGAAAACAAATTGGGTGTAAGGCTAAGTCAACCTGAGTTGTGCGCAAAACACTCAAAGTATCTCGATGAATCAACCAATAATAAGAGTCTTGAGTCTATTAGAAGAGAGACTCTTATCTCTTGATCATACCCCCATTTTTTCCTTTTTCATTACTAGTGACAGATCATATGCATTTTGTTGATTCTATGGGTCTTTTCAAAGTCTCATAAAACTTTTAAACATGACTGATATAGTAGAGAATGAGAAGGAAATACTTCAGCAAAATGAACTCAGAAATGAGGATATCATAAGATGCATTTCGTGATCTAAGGAAGCTTTGATGTTGTATCGATCTGAGCCATGAACAAAATTACGATATGACAATAGGATGAGGAAATCACGAGATGAACGATTTCATTGGCGACTATTTTAAGTTTTCCGTTCCTCGGGATGAGCAAGGCTTAAGTTCAGTGTGTTGATGAATCCTCCAGACTCATCCTCAGTCACCAATTCAAAGGATTTCTAATGTTTTTGCCCTAATTTTGTTTCGCCTCATTTTTCCTTTCTCTTTTTCGTGAAAATTCTGACATTTACACAATGATGAGAAAATTACGAGACGAGCGAGCCTTTTGTCGACTGTCTTAAGTTTACCGTTTCTCGGGATGAGCAACACTTAAGTTCAGTGTGGTGATGAATCCTCCAGATTCATCATTACAGTCTCCAATTCTAGGGTTTTTATACCTCATTATGACTAAATTACCCTTACTTTGCTTTACTCTGAGTATTTCTTCATCCTCACATAAATAATGCCTAAATAGTTCTAATTACTAGTTTATTTGATGCTATTATCTCTTACACACTCTCCTTTCCCTCTATAGATCACTCTTAATCATCCAA
Source organism: Alisma plantago-aquatica (assembly GCA_963693085.1). Taxonomy (NCBI): domain Eukaryota; kingdom Viridiplantae; phylum Streptophyta; class Magnoliopsida; order Alismatales; family Alismataceae; genus Alisma; species Alisma plantago-aquatica. Next base: position 830,328,169 of record OY856414.1, on the reverse strand, counting down.
TCAAACATCAACAACTCACAATTGTGTGTTCTGTCCTCAAAGCCCCAAGCATGTGCAACAAATGATCATGATCATGAAGCAGAACAATCGCCACGACTGTGCTGGTCACACCACGACCGTGGCGCATCGCCCACAGTGCCAAGTCTCACCCTCCACGCCCGTGCAAGGCGGCACGGTCGTGGGACTGTAGCCTCACCACGACCGTGGTGTCACACCACGGCCGTGGCACAACATCACCAGATCCCAAGTTCTCACCTGCCACGCCCGTGCAAGGCAGCACAGCCATGGGACAGGCAGCATCATCACGACCGTGGTGCCTCAACACGGCTGTGGCGCGTCGTCCCCTACCTCTCGATGCTGCTAATTTCTTAACCTGTTGCTCCAAAGCTCCATGGCCCCCGGTGTCGCCCTCCTCACCAAGAGTATTGATGACCTGCAGCGTCTCACGATCCCAAATCGCTTGGATGAGGACAAGGTCCCAGACCGTTTGGACGAGCTCTCGGTCCTAGATCGCTTGGAGGAGCTCACGATCTCAGATCGTTTGGAGGATGGATGCTCGAGGTTGTTTGGATGTCGTTTAATCAAAATTATAGAAGAATGCAGATCATTTGGCACCATGGTCACAAGATCGTTTGGTAGCAAATTGTCTCCAGACCGTTTGATAGCTAAGAGTCTCCAGACCGTTTGGAGGGGAGATTTCAAGACCGTTTGGTGAAACTGTTTGATGCAAAAAGCCGCAAGATCATTTGGGACCAGACATGTGCCTATAAATGGGACCAGCATGGTCCCTAGTTTGGCATCGGTTCCAGAGCGCCGACAGGCTGCCAGTACATAGTTCCGATCCAAATCCAGTCTCATCTATGCCAGTTCCATTCCACCGACTGCCCGTATTGCAAGCAAGGAGACTGAGAAGAGAAGGAAGATGGAGCAAGAGAGACTGTCTGGACTGTCTTGGCGTCTCACGTTCCATGTCCAGATCTACTCTGACACGACGTAGAAGATAGCTTCATCTTCACCGAGCTGCGACTACCTTCTGCACCGAGTCCATGGCGGATTTCTCCCTCTTTCTCATTCTTCTTGTTTCTCACATGAGGAGCGAGCAGTTTCATCCACTGGGGTGTGGGGACTAGCCCCGTTGCCCATGTTTTATAATCTGTACCAAAAAGATGTTATCATTCCGATTCAATACTAAATCGTTTCTTACATGCTTGAATGTTGGCCGCGTTCTTGTATGCATCTATTGTCTTTCGTTGTGGTTTGTCTATGACCACTCTTGAGACTTGAATACCAATTTAGTGTTGGATTCTGGTGTGCGTATCCACCACGCATCTATTTTGGTATCTAGGAACGCCTTCAAAGGAGTGAAGTAAACTCATCTCCATCGTTGTGCTTTTGTACTATGAAATGGAACCAGTTGACGTACAAAAGTGCAACCTTGACAGGTCGAGGAACACACTCTGAGGAGAGAGTGGTGCAAAGTACTTGACCATTCGTTCGGTAATGGCTGACGTTGCAACACTCCCACGTTTCTCATAGCTATATCTTCGAAAGAGGGATAGTCTATAAGGATACTAATCGATTTGGTAATTATCGCTCGCTTGTTAGTTTTCTGATGCACGTTTCACAGGGTTGAGTAAGGTTCTCTCTTCGGAGGCTACATATCTTCATTGACACGTAGATCTGTACCGGATGAGGGTTACTCAACCCGTGAAGGATGTGTGCATTACTCTTGTCCTATAAGACATCAGTATTATATAACATCCATGTATCTTGCTTGTAGGTCTTGCTACGATTGGTACAGGTACAATACATGTGTAGTGGTGGTGAATACCCACATCACCCCAGTGATCCATCATCATTTGTTAATCTTAGATTTTAATCCTCAAGCTAGTTTTTATTCTTGCCTTTGCTTTTGCATGTTTTAGGTTATATAACTCAAATCAAACTTTTGGTCTTAGATGATTGACTTAGATCGATACGAAACAAGAAAAATACACATAGATTCTTAACGTTGTCCTTTGGGTTCGATCCTAAATCTTTACTATGATAAGGCTTCCACACTCTTGTGGGGTTGGAGTATTTATCTAGCACCAGTTGTAGATAAACCTAGAGAGAACATCATCTCCCTAGGGTTTTTGGTGCATATTAGGACTTCCATTGGAAGAGTAACCTTTTGGTGTAAGTTCTAGCTCCATCAAAAGTACATGTAGATGGATTAGTTTTAGCATCAAGAAATTAAGTTCATCCAATTAAAAAAATACCAAAAACACACCAACATGAAAAATATGGAAATAAGAAATAGTTGGCACACTACCAAATATCTAGACACTAAAATCATAGGAATACTAAATGAAACATAATTACTATTGGTGAGAATGTATATATTATCCAAGTAGAGGGAATAACTATATAATATAAGAAAGGATGCTCCACAAATCACTAAGTAAAATAACATTAGTCTGATCACCAAATTACACTACTACAGAAACATCGTTCAACGTCGCTTCTAAAGGCATCAGTTTTTTACAGAAACCGACGCTAGAACTATCAAACATCGGCTATTAAGGTAGATCAACATCTATATTTGAAGACCAGCCAGATACAGGTATCGCTTTTAATTCAGCATCGGTTGAAGAAAAGAAACCGACGCCTAAAATAGCCCACGAAATCCAATTTTTCGAGCGAAAAAATTGCCCACAAAGTGTCATATACAGCGTCGGTGTTTTACCTAAAAACCGACGCCTAAAGAAGATAAAGTTGTGCTCCAAATTGTCACATACAATGTTGGTAGTTTACCTAAAAACCGACCCCTAAGGTGATAAAGTTGCGCACCTAAGTTCCAATATGGGCGTCAGTTGGTTTTAATAATCGATGCCTATTGTTATAAGCGTCAGTTGTTATTAATAACCAACGCCTATTGTTAACTTAATAGCACCCACGCAAAGCAGACTATTCCCCTTTCTTTGTTTCATTTTCTAATTGAAGGTTTGGTGATTCCGCTCCCTCCTCCTTGCACGCCACCGCATGGCACTCCTACTACTCGCCGTCACTGCCGCTCCTTCCCCCTGCTCACCGCCACTGTTCCCTGCTCGCCAGGATTGTTCTTCTCTCATTCCTCCTATTCAGCTCCCGTCACCTTAGGCTCTCCGGAGAGTACTGCAATGTCGGGCTGACATTGGTCGGCTCCCTACTCACCGTCGACCTGCTCGACCTCGCCTCACCTCGACCTCAACCTCGCCTTGACCTGCTCGAACTCGCCTTGCCCAGGTAACTTCCGACCTACCTAGGTGGCACCCAGGCACGCCTAGGTGGCCTAGGCGTTCACCTAGGGTCCCAAACCCAGGCGCCCAGCCTAGTTAGGCCTCTGGGATGCCTGGGCGGACGCTTGGGCTGAGCCAAGGCACAATGTTGTTGGGTGTATTTTTTTAATTAAGTTATTTACTGATTTGTGTTTATTTATGTACTGATTTGGTTATTATTTAATCATCTACTTATTTAACTTTATTTATCAACTGATTTAACTTTATTTATCAATTTATCTGTATTTATTCATCTATTGTTTGTATTTATTTATGTACTGTGTCAGGAATTAATTGATCATCTACTGTTTTATATTAGTTTATCAATAGATTTGTATTTATTCATCTACTTATTTAGAAATTAATGATGAAAATTTGCCCTAGATTACCAATCATGCTTCTAAAGACATCAAGAATCACCCTAACTTGAAGAACTAGGATATGGATGATGAAACTAATTTGTTTATCAACTGGGCTGTACTTTTTTATCTATTGCTTTGTATTTGTTTATCTACTGATTATATTTATTTATCTAATGCTTTGAGTTTACTTATTTAGATGTTGCTATTGTAAATCAACCTAGGATATGAACAAATCTTGTGCTTGTATATATTTGTGCTTCTAATCCTCATGTTTGACCTAATTCAGTAAATTTTGATGCATGTTGAAATAAGATTCAAACTTGTCCATTCTAGCATCCTAATTTGATTTGATTATGTGCTTTGAACCTTGAAACATGCGTGTTAAAGATACATTGATGTCTCTAGTTAAAACTTCAAGATTGACCCCTAATTTGATTTTGTGCTTTGAACCTTGACCTAGTATGTATGTTCATATATGAAGCTCGAGTTAAAAATTCAATATTGACCCCTAATTAATACATTATAACATAATTGAATCGTGCATTTGTGTTTTTGCAGGTGTTGTTGACTTGATGTTGATTTGCATATATTTCTTCTTCAGCCTTCAAGTGAGGTATAATATTCTCACTCTCCCAATGTTCCATTAGACTCCATTTTGATTCAAATATTTGATATATGGAATCATGGTTTATTTATTGATTATTATATATTGACAAGCATGATTAAATGATGTTACACAAAACTTAGGATATGAATGATGAATAGGATTGTAGGTATAAGAATGACAGCAAACATGTATTTGTTGGCCTAGAAACCCATCCAAGATTTACTCATTAGGAGTAAATCTTGGATAGTCCCCGGTTTGAGACTATTCTTGAACACTTAATCTCACTTAGGATGTAAGTGTATAATGTGTCTTATTGAGTTTTCAAGAAAATTTCGATAGCATTTCCTCGTTTGTTCTCTAAGTACATATGTACTTGGAGAACAGCGAGGAAATGCTGCAGAAATTTTCTTAAAACCCAATACACAATATACACTGACTAGTGACATTAGGTGTTCAAGAATGGGATAGGTGGTACACATTTATTTTATATAAGAATGACAGAACATGCATTTTTTGGCCTAGAAACCCGTCCAAGATTTACTCATTAGGAGTAAATCTTGGATAGTCCCCGGTTTGGGACTGTTCTTGAACACCTAATCTCACTTAGGATATAAGTGTATAATGTGTATTGGGTTTTCAAGAAAATTTTGGTAGCATCCCTGTTTGTTCTCTAAGTACATATGTACTTGGAGAATAGTGGGGAAATGCTACCGAAATTTGCTTGAAAACCCAATACACATTATACACTTACTAGTAAGATTGGGTGTTCAAGAATGGGATAGGTGGTACACATTTATTATATATAAGAATGACAACACATGTATTTGTTGGCCTAGAAACCCATCCAAGATTTACTCATTAGGAGTAAATCTTGAATAGTCCCCAGTTTGGGACTATAATTGAACACCTAATCTCACTTAGGATGTAAGTGTATAATGTGTATTGGGTTTTCAAGAAAATTTTGGTAACATTTCCCCATTTGTTCTCTAAGTACATATGTACTTGGATAATAGTGGGGAAATGCTGCTGAAATTTTCTTGAAAACCAAATACACATTATACACTTACTAGTGAGATTAGGTGTTCCAGGATGGGATAGGTGGTACACATTTATTATATATAAAACTGACATCACATGTATTTGTTAACCCTAGACCCTAATCTTGTCCTAATATATACTTGTTTTCTCTTTGATCATAGAATGGATAGATCATGGATGCCCATTCACAATCACTACACCCCAGAGTTTATATCTGGTCTTGATCAGTTTATTAGATTTGTCGAGGAACATAGGAAACAACCTGGAGATAGGTTCTACTGTCCATGTAGGCATTGTGGTAACAACTTGAAAGTCAACACTTGTGACAAAATCAAAAGTCATGTCATGTGCAACGGGATTGTACAAGGTTATATAGAATGGCACTGGCATGGAGAGATTTCAAACCCAAAACCAGTGGATGTCGATAGCACTGCTTGGGTGGAAGAAGAAATTGCCTCTAATGACATAGATATGAACTAACCAGATCCAGTAGACATCATTGATGTGATGTTGGATAGTTGTGGGGTAGAGCACACTGATCCACCTCCCATCTTTAGAAACATTGTGCATGATGCTTTGATACCGTTATACACATGTTGTACTAAGTTTACGAAGCTTAGTGTTGTGTTGAGATTGTATAAGTTGAAAGCTAACAATAGAAGCAGCAATAAAACCTTCACTTCATTGTTGACTTTGTTGAAAGAAATGCTTCCTGAAGGAAACGAGCTGCCAATCTCAACATACCGGGTAAAGAAATTGTTGTGCCCAATGGGAATGGAGGCCAAGAAGATACACACATGCCCGAATCATTGTGTATTATTTCAAAAGGACTATGTGGATTTGAAAGACTATCCAAAATGTGGTGTGTCACGGTATAAATTGACGACTTCGGGGGAGTCCAAAACTGATTCTCCTGTCAAGGTGATGTGGTATCTACCTATAATATCATGGTTTCAACGCTTGTTTGCAAATCAGATAGATGAGAAGAATTTGAGGTGGCATGCAGATGTTAAGAAAAATAATGATGGGATCCTATGAGATGCGTCTGATTCCCCACAGTGGAAGAAGATTGATCTATTATACCCCAAATTTGGTGAAGAAAATAGGAATATAAGACTTGGGATTTGTATAGATGGGATGAATCCGTACGAGACATTGAGTAGCCAACATAGCACTTGGCCAGTCATGCTTTTTATATACAATCTTCCTCCCTGGTTGTGTATGAAAAATAAGTATGTTATGTTGTCATTGTTGATATCGGGCCCTAAACAACCTAGAAATGATATAGATGTTTATCTTGAACCTCTAATTGATGACTTAAAGAAACTCTTGGGTGAAGGTGTGATAACCTATGATGCTTCATGAAGAGAGACATTTCATTTGCACGCTATGTTGTTTTGCACTATTAATGACTTTCCAGCATATGGGAATTTGTCTGGATATAGTATCAAAGGTGCTAAAGTGTGTCCTATATGTGAAGAGAACACTGATTCAATAAGACTAAAACATGGCGGCAAGACTATATATCTTGGTCATCGAAGGTTTCTTTCAAAATTTCATCCGTATTGTAGGAAAAGCAAAGCATTCAATGGACAAAATGAGGAATGGAGTGCACCTAAACCTATAACAGGGGATGTTGATTATGAAAGAGTAAAAGACATTGTCAATGAATTTGGTAAGAGAGCACAATGTACTATGGCCACACGGAGTGACAATTCTTCATTCAAGAAGAAGTTAATATTTTGGGATCTTCCTTATTGGAGTTCTTCGACAGTTAGGCATTGTATCGATGTCATGTGCGTTGAGAAAAATGTCTGTGATAGCGTCATTGGTACTTTGTTGAATATACCAGGTAAGACTAAAGATGGGATAAAATTCAGACTGGAACTATGTGAAATGGGAATAAGGTCAGAATTAACAGAATTACGTGAAATGGGTAATAAACGAAAATACTTACCTCCCGCTTGTTACACGTTGTCTAGAAAAGAGAAGAAAGCTTTTTGTGAATGCTTGGCAAATGTTAAGGTGCCACAGGGTTACTCATCCAACATCCGTAGATTAGTATCAATGAAAGATCTGAAGTTGATAGGTCTTAAATCTCATGATTGTCACACTCTAATGCAAGAAATATTGCCTGTGGAAATTCAATCTATATTGTCGAAGCATGTAAGGTTTGCAATCACCAGACTTTATTTCTTTTTCAACAGTCTGTGTAGCAAAGTTATTGACCCTAATACTCTCGATAATTTGCAAAGAGAAGTGGTTGTTACCCTATGTCATCTTAAGATTTATTTCCCTCCTTCGTTCTTTGATATCATGGTACATCTTGTTGTCCACTTGACTAGGGAAGTAAAAATGTTGGGACCAGTTTTCTTGCATTGGATGCATCCCTTTGAACGATACATGAGCATTTTTAAAGGTGATGTTCGAAATCGTTATCGGCCTGAAGGGAGTATTACTGAGGGTTGTGTGGCAAGAGAGGTTATGGATTATTGCAATGACTTTCTCAGTGGTAATAACACTCATGCTAATGACAAGAATATTGAGGAGGGAAAAGGAATTTTGGGATCACGGGTGAAAGTAATCAGCCGTGAGCAGTTGGAACAAGGTCACTTGTATATTTTACACAACATGGATGAAGTGAGTATTTATATCGAGGAACATACCAATTTCATCAAGAGACAACATCCTCAAGTCAATTCAATGTGGCCTGCTAGAGAGCATAACAAGACTTTTACTAAGTGGTTTGAAGATAAAGTCTTACATCAACTATCTCAAACACCAGATGATATTACGAAAACTATCAAATGCCTCACCTTTAAACCAAAATCGAATGTTATGTCTTATGAAGGGTTTGGCATTAATGGGTTCACATATTACACAAAGGGATAAGATGATAAAAGTGTCGTCCAAAATAGTGGGGTCACCCTTCAAGCGTCGATTATGTATTTTGCAAGTGCAAAGGATAAGAGTCCACATGAAGCTAAAATGTCATATTACGGTGTCATTCAAGACATATGGGAGTTTGACTACATAGATTTCATAATTCCGCTCTTTAAATGTAATTGTGTTGATAACACCAAAGGAGTTATAGTGGATGAATTGGGTTTCACTTTAGTAAACTTTGAAAATATTAGAGAGAAGGGTGAACCAATTGTATTGGCATCACAGGTGAAAAAAGTATTTTATATCAATGATCCTGCAAATGATAAATGGTCGGTTGTTCTTAATGGTAAAAGGCATTTCATTGAAGATCCTATAGATGAAGAAGAGTACTATGATAAGTAAGATTACTCCAGTCCATTCTCAGTTGGGTTGCCAACTCCACAAAATATTGAAGCTAATGATGACTTATATGTGTGTGGAGATCACAATGAAGGATTGTTAATTGTTAAAAGATTGCAATTTTAGAGGGATGCATGTTTATATTTTTTATATGTTTCATTTTTCAATGTTTCATTTTTATATGTGAACTATATAAAATTCTAAATGTTTGCTTTTTTAATATCAATATCATTTTTAGATATAATATTTCATTATCTTCTAGTTATTACAAATGCTAAATGTTTGCCTTTTAATGACATTTTCAGATGGTTGACCATGGGCATGATGATCGTGATGTCCATGATGAGCATGATGTCCATGATGAAGATGATGTCCATGATGAGCATGGCAAGGATACCAATGTAAGTTTTAAAAACATATCCTATATTTCTATAGAAATTCATTATCTTCTAGTTATGTCATATATCCTATATTACTATATTGGGCTAATTCAGTGTGTTTATTTTGACAAATTTTAGGTTGATGATGCACATGTACCCTCTGAAGCACTAGAGGCACTTGATGAGCATCACCAAAAACTTAATAAGAAAAGGGGCATCACTCTGCTGAAGAAGTTAACAGTGCTAAGGGGTAGTGGATCCAGATTGGTTGTGGAGTTTGATAACGCAGGAAATGCAATTGGTGTGAACCGCAATAATTTTGTAAACTATCTTGGGGTTGTCAGTTGAAGCCATAGTGGTGTTAAGTATGATAATTGGCATAAAGTTCCTCAAGAAAAGAAAGACGTGTTATGGAAGGATTTATGCGTGAGTTATTATTATTTGCAATTCTATTTTGTAGATTACAAATTCTATTATTTGCAATACTATTTTTGGATACTAGTTAATAGCAATTCTATTTTACAGAATCGGTTTGCATTGGATGATAAGATGCATCGTAAAAGTGTGATGCAATGCACTGGAAAGATGCTAAGGAACTATAGGACAAATCTCAATAGAGAATACATAAAAGATGGTGATAAGAAGAAGAAGTCATCCCTTGAATAGTGGAACTTCCTGGACAAAGAAGATTGGGACATGTTTGTTGCTTCAAGACAAACTGAAGAATTCAAGGTATTAAGCGTCACTTAATATATGTTGTATTCACCTATTCAAGATTAACCTTTAGTGTTACTAACCAAATTAATGTGCATACTAACTAGGCTATCACTGAGGTGCAAAGAGCAAGGTGTGCACTGAATGTGCATGACTACACAATGGGTCCAAAGGGCTATGCAACTGTTCACCAAAGACTACAGGTGGAGTCTGTTGCTACTCAGGAGTCCTCTATTATATGTACCACACCCATGCCTCACCATGATGTCTGGATAGCTTGGAGGCAAAACAAGAAGGGTGAAATAATGAAACTCGTAACTGTTGAGGTGGCTGTGAAAATGGTAAAATACAAATCTTAGAGCAATCATTCAAATATTTATTATTTGTGGTGTTTACTTACCAATTTCTATTGATGGTGATTAGTGGGAGCTGCATGAGCAGAGGAAACAGGGCATGTTCATCCCTCAGGGCACAAGGGATGAATTGACAGTTGTTCTTGGTAACCCAGAGCATCCTGGATGTGTTAGGGGTGTAGACGTTGGTGTAGGCATCAAAGCGTTCTTTGGGCCATCCCAACGCAAACTTGTCCCAAGAGCGGGACTTTCACAAGAAGAGATAACCTATTCTTTTTTAGAATGTTACTATAAAAGGGAATTCAATAATAAGAAGCTAATGTTTCTTTTATCCATCTATAGGAGAATAAGAGAGTCGAGGATATAGTTGCTAAGAAGGTCAAGGAAGAAATGTTGTGGTGGTAGGCATCTCAGGCTTCCAATCAGCCTATGGCAACCCACTCTTCTCCTGATGTACAGACTGAGAGTAATCATGTAGACCCACCACCTAGCACGTCTGTTGTAGGTATTGTTTATGACATAGTAGCTAGTCTTTTCAAGATGATATATATGTATATATGTATAACATTCTTTACGTAAATTTGTAGGAGTTGAAGCCATGCCGCTTAAGAATTGAAGAATATATTATTGCAGAGGCACAAGCTTACCCGCCCCTTCTTGGGGGCAACGATTCATGGGACTCCAATACAATAGGGCTACGTTTGTGTAAGTCCAATATGTGTATTCCCCGATTGGAGGGAAGTTGCATTGCCATATGCCCACCTGGATATTGATACACTTGTTGAGACAGAAGGTGGGGTGATATTGTGGCCCAAAGTGGATGTCGTCTACATTACTAAAATTGTAAGATAAATTTACATTACATTAAATTGTTAATGTGTATATATGAGGTCAATTGATATGAAATTATATATATAGGTTAAAAAGAAGACACCCGGAGCATCTAGGCCTCCACCTCCACTTCTTGCATTACCAAGTTGGGTTCCAACTAACCTACAATTCCTGTTAGGTCCTGCTTGTAAGGGAATGGCAGTACGGCTACGCGCACATAATATACATTGCCCTATAGTTGTTTCTTTAGAAGCGGATTATGTAGGTCAATCATATGATAGCTCTCTATTTATACAAGATATTATTGAGTTGTTTATGTATGATTGGCTAAATACATCAATGATAGAGGCATGGATAAGGTGAGATCTTGTTTATACATACATATACCTCGTGTAGGATCCAGTGATCTGGTTTCTTATATATTAATGCATACATAATACATGTTTTGCAGCTACTTAGTCGAAATTCAATGTAAACAATTTGGATTTGAACATGTGGGATTTTTTATTCCATCATTGATTAGTCTGGTAGCTAAAGACCCTGATAGCGTTCAACAATACTGTTGTAATGCTTTTACAATTTTCGATAAAAAAAGACGATAATAAAAGCTCCATTCAATGTGAAGTAAGTTTACTTTGCTTATAATTTGGACTTAATAAAATTATATGTTTATTGTGGATTTTGAGTTATTAATTTTTAATTTTTTTACCTCTAGCGCTAAGCATTGGGAGTTACTAGTTATTCTCCCCGAGACATTCACTGTCTATTATCTAGATCCTATGGGGAGTAAATTGAATCCAAAAATTTGACACGTAATGAGAATGGCATTATTTTGGTGAGAAATATTTCATTTTTATATCCATTAACATCTATTATTACATTACTATCTAATTATGCAATTTAGTGTGTTACATTAACATGTAGGGGTTTAGATGCGTTCAAAAAGGTTGGAGGAATGGTCCCCAGAAAAAAGAACCAACCAATAATTTGGGAGAATGTGAATGTAAGTTTCCAACTCCAATGTATATGTTATTTATGTGAACTGTGCTTATTTGTATTTTTTAATATTTTGTATCCATTTTATAGTGTGCTAGACAAGACAACGGTTGGGTATGTGCATACTATGTGATGCGGTTTATGGACGTGATTATCAAGCATGCAGATGAAATCAATGCCATACCTAAGGTATTATATATAGTCTCATTAGATAGTATGAAATATATCAATCTTATTTATATATTATTACTTATATATATACATCATTCTCTTTGTAGGTGTTTAAAACTGACCCCACTACACGTAAAACCTTAAACTATGTACATGCTCCATATACGATGGAAGTATAAAATTACGTAAGAGAAGAATGGGTAAGAGCCATACAAGTAGTGGGGACTGTAAGATATAATTGGGATGCTAATAGCGATGATGAATGATATTTTGTAAATGAATTTTTCTGAATTGTCTCATATATTTGAATGTTTCTACATGTCTGAACATTTCTACATGTATCTACATGTCTGAATGTTTATACATGTATCTACATGTCTGAATGTTTATACATGTGTTTATACATGTTTGAATTTTTCTACATGTATCTATATGTTTCTACATGTGTGAATGTGAAAATTGAATTGATGTCTGAATGTATCTACCTATGTGTGAATGTGTGAAAATATTATTTGTTGATTTTGCAGGTTTGTGGCATGTTTGTTGGCTGATATCAATGGATGTCATAAGCCTGCAGTTCAGAACTAAACTACAGGTTTCTGCATCCTACCGACCAGCCACAGCAGGCCTGCAAACTAATAAGAAAAAAAAATCAAACCATAGGCGTCGGTTATTATTATAAAACTATTATCAAAGGCTTACAATGTCAGTTATTTGCTAAAAACCGCCGCCTAATGAGACTAGTAGAAAACCATCAAAGGCAGGTGTAATGGTGTCGGTTATTAGTAGAAAACTGATGTTGATTGTGTCCAAGATGCTACCCTTTTTATGGCGCGAATGATTATAGCGTCGGTTATTAGTAGTAGAAAATTGACGCTGATTGTGTCCTAGATGGCACCCTTTTTGTGGCGTGAATGATTATAGCGTCGGTTTATGTACATATAATCAACGCCTATGGGGGGCCTGCTAGCGCGTTTTCGGTGGTGCGAAGGGTTTTCTTGTCGGTTGTAAAACTGACGCCAAAGGGCTCGACTTTTAGCGGCGCCCACATAGGTGTCACTTGGTAACCGTCGCTAAAAGGGCTTAAATAATCGATGACAAAGGTCGGATTTATAGTAGTGAAAAGAATCAAAAGTCTATGACTACATGCTTACTATCCCAAAAGCACCAAAGAGTGTATACCCAACTATCCTAAATCATCAAAAAGAAAATATATGCCAAAGTAACATAAAAAAATGAGTATGTCCAAGTAACATCATTAGTGTGTATGCCTAATTATCCCTAAAATGTAAAAAAGGTATGCCCAAGTTACATCAAAAATGTTACATGTATATGCCCAACTATCCTCAAAACATCAAAAAAGTATGCCCAAGTAACTATTCCAGAAAAATCCCTAGTTGTCTCCCTCTTCTTCCATCTCTTCTGCACTTGAGTAGTCTTCATTGTTAGGAGCTTGACCAACAACAATCTATGGGAATTGATCCAATCCCTCAACCTTTGGCTCAAAATCTTCCTGGTAATTTTTGCTCTATCTCTTTGTGCATCAAAAGGAGGAGTGATATGAGCATGTGGAGTGGTTGAGCAAGAGTAGTGGTCTGAGTTTTTCTTCTAGTTCTAGTATAAAATCTCTCAAAAACCCCAGATGCTTCAACTACTTCACCTAGGTGACTCCAACACCTGGATAGATCTCATATTCTTCATCATTGAGATTGAAAAATAGGTCTTTTGCCTTTTCTCAATATTTAGACTCCAATGGATCCTTCAAAGATACGTCTTTCCTATTTTTCTTTAAGCCTAGCATCAAGTTGGACATACACCAAGTCATTTAGCTATTACACATCAATCATATTCCTATGCTTAGTGTGTATCTATTAGGAAACATTCCAAAACAAAAAATATAATTAAATCATATTTGTAATGGATTAGTAATTGATTAGTAATGTTTTATTTACTTACCATTTCAAACGTACTCCAATTTCTCTCATACCCTGAAGATGTGCATGTCAAATTTAAATCATCAAGGCCACAGTTTGCAAAGGTAGAGTATCATATACATGGTTTGTCCACCACTCCATTATTTTGTGTAAAGAAAGAAACTATTAGGAAACAAAAGGTAGAGAACATATTCTATGGAAGTTACTACAAGTGACAATTTGCCAAGATTTAAGTCAGAACTTGACTTTGTCTGATGGCACTTCTTTATCATAGACCCATGTAGCTTCACTATAGGCTGGTATCTCTATCTCCATAGCAACTTTATCTTGTATTTCACTTTTAGGGAAAAAAATTCTATGCACTGCATGAGTCTTCCCATGATGTTGGTCATTGTGTTTATTTTAGGATCAGACTGATAGCAATAGGGATTCAGATAATAATGTAGATCGATATATTAATCATATGTTAGCCATAGACATAGAACTAAAAATAACTCAACAATTTATAAATAATTATTATGTTCTATTATTTATAGTATACATGCAACATGCCAGGGTCGATGTAGCCTCATATCCCATTTTTCATCAACAATGTCCATGACCTTTTTCAAAAGCAAAGGATCAACACTCAAACTCTCTTGTAATTCCTTTTTGACATTAAGCATAGAATCATGATAAACCATGTAGCTAGTTTCTTCTCACTATCATCCAGTCATAATACCCACACAAGCGACTTAAAAATATTAAAAAAAGAACCACTTACTCCAAAATTATGTTGTTGTTACCTTAATAGCATAGAGTTTCCCCACTCCCATTTTACAGTACCTACATTGTTCCCACTCAGCTGGAAAAAACATTATTCTCATCTCATTTCTCTTCTCAAGAAAGCTTTGTGAACTCAAGTATGTAGTGGAAAATTGGGTGACACCAGGCCAAACCAAGTCACTCTTTGTGAACTTTCTTAGCATATTAAGATTTTCGTGACGATTATAGACAAATATATTCAAATTTCTATATTTTTTGTTGACATTCTTTATCCTAGGAAGTTCAAAAATTCCCTCCAACATAAGATCCATACAGTGGACTTCACAAAATGTCAAGAAGATCCTTGGTCGTTTGTCCTTCAAAAGTCTCCCTGCTACAATATTACAAGGTGCATTATTAGTCACAACTTGCACAATATTGGCTTCTCCAACCTCCCCAATGCATCCATTCACAAATTTGAAGATGTATTCAACATTATGGATCTCATCAGATGTGTCCAAGGCCCTCAAGAATCTAGTCGCTCTTCTGTAATTGACGCACAAATTCATGATGCTTCTACCACTTCTATCAATCTATCCATTAGTTATGACTTTTCATCCACTTCTCCTCCATTCATCCTTGTGTGCCTCCTCATTTTTCAGAAGAGGATCACAAAGCTCATTCACTAAAGGACAATGCATACCAAGAATGGTTTTAACCCAATGCATCCAACATGACATTGAAACTAGTCAACTTTGTGATGTTCATTGGTATACCTCAAACATTCACTAATAGAATCATTTAAATAATGTACATGAATACAATGGAAAATTAAATGAATCTACATGAAGATGTTAATGCATATGACATATCAACTTACCCGCTCAATAAAATCAATGTGTGATGAACTACAAGGTCTTCCTCCTCTCTTTGTGTGATGAACTACAAGGTCTTCCTCCTCTCTTTCTTCTTCATCTTTTTGTTGATACTTTCTTGCTTTGTCAATCTCCACTCCTTAATAACATCTTATAGATCCCTCTCATAAAACATATCTATCTGGCCAACCACCATGGGCTTTTTACCCTAGAAATGCCATATACTATCAACTCATCATCATCAACACTATCTCTGATGCTCACTTCATCCTTGGCATCAACCCTTTGTTACTTTTTCTTAGATTCTTTGTAGGTTGTCTGTCTAGATAATCAATAATCTCCCTCTACGCTCATGCATGCAATAACATCCCCCTTATACGATCAAGGTGCTTCTCAAATCTTAAAATCCCACAAGTCGATGTGTGTTTACAAAAAGTACATCTCAACTTGTCTTTTTGAGAGAGGTCAGAAACCTCGCATTTCTTCCAACCCATGTCAATGTTGTGTGTGACATTTTTTGGGTTTTCAAGAAATGGAGGTGGATGTGCATCATCATCCATCTATGAACCAGTTACTAAAATAGTAAAATAAATTTAGACAATTATAAAAGCTAATCAGTGACATAGGAGAGTAAATCAGTAACAAAAGCAAACAAGTCATCAACATAATCACTACAATAAACAAGAAGATCAACAAATATATAGATAACTAAATAAATGAATGTTAATCATACTTTACTATGATATTACTAATCAATATTTCTAGTCATTAAACTCAAGAAGTAATTAACAACATCTTGTGACCTTGCTACTATTTAGTAACATAAGAAAGCAATCACAAAATATAAGACTGGTCAGTGGGGTGAATGCTTTATGACACTAGCATATATTGTCGAATCAGTTAAACTGATCCATAACTAATCGGTAGCAATGTAGTACGAATTAGTACTTAGTAGTAGGGATTTGAATACAAAAACAAATTAGTAGTTGTACCAAAGTCACAGAGAAGAAGGTAGAAAGGAGGAGAAAACATGACTGTATAGCAAAATTGAATAGGGAATGACTTACCTCTGATGACCTTCTTCTATTACTAATTAGAAGAGGAATTTAAAGATAAAATGAAGGGGCAAATGATCATTGGCTACCTTCCATGACAATAGCAAACATGATAAGAGCATCACCTTCAACTTTTTGTCCATCGGAGGGAGGAAACATGTCAACAACCCTTAAGACCCATTCCTACTGGGGCTTCATAAGCTTTGGACATGATTCTCAAAGTAATCATCCACTAAGACGCAAAATGAAGAGCGTGAGGGAGAAATTGTTGTCTTCACATCAACTATGAAATTTTTCCTCCCACACGTTGATATTGTGATGCAATGGGGTAACAGAGAATGAATGGGGTAAGGCTAGGTTATTTTTTCTGATTGCGGCGCAGGTTTGATTTAGGCCACTAATTGAACCAACACGGTATATTTTTTCAAAGAGCGGGTTTAGGCGGGTGACCAAAGAGTCAATCCCTATGGGCTAAGTGGCCCAAAAGTGGGCACCCAGTAGCTCAATGTCTAATAGCCGCCCAATCCCATATTAGACAGTTAGGGTTCGTGGTGACTTAAGAGGGTGCCTGGTCCATTTTTTATTTCATTGATTACAAGTAAGTTGGACATCTCACATACTCACATATGCTATCTTATTATGTCAGTGGTATCAGTTATCAACTTTTATCTTGAATCATATTACCCTTATCAAGTTGGATAAAGATATATTGTTTACTTTTCATTTTTCTTGTGGATATGTTACATTATTCTCACATACATATATGTATAAATACACTTATATACATGAATATGTAGACATATGTGAATGTTTACTTATTTATAGTGTCTTATTAGGGATGGAAATGGTCTGGGTATAGTAAATTCATTTAGTGTCATGCTTGAACCAACAACATACCTCACACATGGCCAACGAACACCACTAAAACCACTTAGAATTGGTTTTGCATTGTTAGGACATTGTTAAAATCTGAACCTTGAAAATTTGTCTTTCACATGATACTAAGGTACAAAGTATGCTTTGATGATTTGCATATATTTTTAGTAGAAAAAAATGTTGAATTTCTTTTCATCCCCTCTCACCTTAATCCTATGAGTAACTTCTGAACCTTCCTACATGAGTGATTCACTCAAATGGCAACGTGAAAGGATCATTGTCATTCGGAATACAACACTCAGTCTCTTCTTACTCACAGATTTGATTTTCCTCCTTTTCTGCTTGTTCAACCACTCTACCATGACTACCATGGCACATGAGATGTCTTTTTACCAAGTCTTGACACCTAATAGATTGTTTGCACAGGTCGACAAAATCGGTGAAGTTAAATAAAATCGATCAACAAAAACAATTTGATGAGAGATTGGATACCTTTGATGGGGAGGTGGGTGGGTCCAAATCTCCTTTGACCATCCTTTATGCCCATTTGTGTGCACTGAAGATCTCATTTTGACTTTCGGGGCCCATGGGGGAGTATAGACCTGGGATTCAATTTTGCACATTATGCCCAACATAGAGGATGTGAACCCATAGTGGTTATCGTGAAGGTGGTAGTGGTTACAGTAGTAATGGTGCAAAAATGACGACATGTATGAAGACACTAGTAGTAGCAGTGCATACATCTGCAAACACAATGAGAATAGTCCAACAACATTAGTGTCACTAGTACATAACCGACCTGTAGTGTCAGTTATTGAAGGCCTTTAGCGTCGGTTTTAATGCGACACCTATGCGGGCACCGCTAAAAGGCAAACTATTAGGCGTCAGTTTCCAAACCGATGCCAGAAACCTTCGCGCGCCACCGAAAATGAGCCAGCAGGGGGCTATAGGTGTCAGTTATTACTACGGAAACTGACGCCATAAACCTTCGTGCCACAGAAAGGGCACCATCTAGGACATCATCGGCGTCGTTTTTTTATTGATGTCCGATGCCATATCACCTGCTGCCACGACTGTGCTGGCCAGCACAGCCATGGTGTCTGGTCTCATTAGGCATCAGCTTTAGCTATTATCTGACGTTGTAAGCATGTGTCGTCAGTTTATTCAAATAACTGATGCCTATTGTATGTTTTTTTAATCAGTCTGCAGGCCTACTGTGGCTGGTCGCAGGATGAGAAACTTGCAGTTCAGTTATGAATTGCAGGTTTTACGACATCCATTGATATCAGCCAACAATAGGCCACAAACCTGCAAAATTAACAACATTAATTTTCACACATTTAGCAACCTGCAATTCCATTCGATTTTCACACATGTAGAAACATTCATGTGGCAATCTGCAGTTCTATTCATTTTCACATTCACACATGTAGAAACACTCATATAGCAACCAACGGTTTCATTCATTTTCACATTCATACATGTAGAAACATTCACACATATTACAATTCAGAAATTCATTTACAAAATATCATTATTTAGTCATTATCCGCTATCAACATCCCAATTATATTTTAAAAACCCCACTACTTGTATGGCTATTGCCCATTCTTCTCTTACATCATTTAATTCTTCTGTTGTATAGGGAGCATGTACATCTAGTAAGGCCTTTCATGTAGTGTGGTTAGTTTTAAACACCTGCAAAGAGAATGATGTATATATATAATTAATAATATTAAAATAAGATTGATATATTTCATATTATCTAATGAGACTATATATAATACCTCAGGAATGGTATCGATGTCCACTGCGGCATATTTGATAATCATGTGCATAAATAGCATCACATAGTATGCACATACACATCCATTTCCTTGTGTAGCACACTATAAACGGAAACATACAAAATATTAAAAAATACAACTAATTAAGCATTGTTCACATAAATAATATATACATTACAGTCGGGGACTTATTTCCACATTCTTCCAAATTATTGGCTGGTTCTTTTTCCTGGGGACCTTTCCTCTAGCCTTTTTGAACTCATCAAAACCCCAACATGTTAATGTAACATAGTACATTGCATAATTAAATAGTAATATAATAACATATGTTAACGGATATGAAAATGAAATATTTCTCAACAGAATAATGCCATTTTCATTTGGTGTCCATATTTTGAATTCAATTTAGTCCCCTTAGGATCTAGATAATAGACAGTGAACATCTCGGGGACAATAACTAGTAACTCCCAATGCATACCACTAGAGGTAAAAAAGTTAAAAATTAAAAACTCAAAATCCACAATAAAAATGTAATTTTCTTAAGTCCAAATTATAAGCAAAGTAAACTTACTCCACATTGAATGGATCTATTATCACTGTCTTATTATTTTGAGCAAAATTTGTAAAAGCATCACAGCAATATTGTTGAACTGACGAAGGGTCTTTAGCTACTAGAATAATCAAAGATGGAATCAAAAATATTACATGTTCGAATGAAAAATCTGCACATATCTTGTCTAAGTAGCTGCAAAACATGTATTACGTATGCATTAATATAAGAAACCAGATCACCAGATCCTACACAAGGTATATGGATGTATAAAGAAGATCTCACCTTATCCATATCTCTATCACAGATGTATTCAGCCAATCATATCGAAACAACTCCAAAATATCTTGTATAAATAGTTTTCTTTCGTATGATTGACCTACAACATCCGCATCTATAGAAACAGTTATAGGGAAATTTATATCATGTTTGCCTAACCATATTGCCATACCCCTACAATTAGGACCTAACGGGACATGTAGGTCCTGTGGAACCCAACTTGATAATGTAGGATGTGGAGGTGGAGGCCTAGATGCTCTGGGTGTCTTCTTTTTAACCTGTATATATATATATAATTTTAGATCAATTGACATCATATACACACACTAACAATTTAACGTAATGTAAATTTACCATACAGTTTCAGTATAGAGGACATCTACTTTTGGCCATAATATCACTCCACCTTCTACCTCACCAAGCGTTTCACAATCTGGGTGGGAATATGGCAATGGAAGATCTATCCAATTGGGGAATATACGTACCGGGCTCACACAAACCCAACTAGATGGTAATGGAGACCCATGAAACATTTCCCCTGGTAGGGATGGGTAAGCCGACACCTCTGCAACGACAAATTCTTTACTTTTTAGACTGCATGGCTTCAACCCCTACTATTTTTTGTGTAAAGAATGTTATATACATATATACACATCATCTTGAAAAGACTAGTTACTATGTCATAAAAATACTTACAGCGGATGTGCTAGGTGGTGGGTCTACATGATTACTCCCAACCTCTGCAGTAGGAGTAGAGCGGGGCGCCATAGGTACTATCTGTTGAGTGGCAGTCAGAGATTCCTGCCACTTGCTCATTGCTTCATGGAGTGTTTTATCAACTACTTCCTTGATTCTCTTATCAACTACTTCATCGACTCTCCTATCAACTATCTTATCTACCTATCCATGGATAAAAGAAACGTTAGCTTCTGATTATTAAATTCTCTTTAACATAAACATTATAAAGAAAGAATAGGTTACCTCTTCTTGTGAAATTCCCGCTTTTGGGACATGTTTGCACTGGGATAGCCCAAAGAACGCTTTGATGCCCACACCAACACCTGTAGCCCTAACACGTCCAGGATGCTCTGGGTTACCCAGAGCAACTGTCAATTCATCCCTTGTGCCTTCAGGGATGAACTTTCCTTATTTCCTCAGCTCGTGCAGCTCCCGCTAATCGCCAAAACAAAAATTTGTAATTAATTAAACACCACAAATAATCAATATTCAAATGATTGCTCTAAGAGTTTTACCATTTTTGCATCCGCCTCAGCAGTTGCGGGCTTCCTTATTTCTCCCTTCTTATTTTGCCTCCCAGCTATCCAGACATCATGGTGAGGTAGAGGTGTGGTACCTATAGTAGAGGACTCCTGAGTATCAGCAGACTGAGCAGTAGAGTCAGCCTGTAGTCTTTGGTGAATGCCTGCATACCCCTTTGGACCCATTGTGTGGTCATGCACATTCAGTGCACGCCTTGCTTTTTGCGCCTCACTGAGGGCCTAGTTAGTATGCACATTAGTGATTTGGTTAGTAACACTAAATTTTAATCTTGAATAGGTCAATACAACATATATTAATTAAATTGGGAGTGACGCCTAATACCTTGAATTCATTAGTTTTTCTTGAAGCAACAAACACGTCCCATTCTTCTTGGTCTAGGAAGTTCCACTGTTTAGTGGTTGTCTTCTTCCTCTTGTCACCTTCTTTTATGTATTCTTGGGTGAGATTTGTCCTATAGTTCCTTAGGACTCTCCCACAGTGTTTCATCACACATTTATGATGCAACTTTTCATCCAATTCAAATATACTCTGCAAAATAGAATTGTTATTAACTAGTATCCAAAAAATTAGTAGTCTACAAAATAGAATTGCAAATTAATAATAACTCACGCATAAATCCTTCCATATTACATCTTTCTTCCCCTTAGGAACTTTATGCCAAGAATCTATCTTACAACCACAATGGCTATGAGTAACCTACCCAAGATATGAAACAAACGAATTGCGATTGACTCCAATTGCATTTCCTACATTATCAAAATCCACAACAAGTTTGGGTCATTACCCCTTTGCACTATTAACTTCTTCATCATAGTGATGCCCCTTCTCTTGTCAACGTTTTGGTGCTGCTCATCAAGTGCCTCAAGTGCTTCAGAGGGTACATGTGCATCATCAACCTAAAATTTGACAAAATAAACACACTTACAGGATATAACTACAAATGGACATATAGATATAAATATATGATATATTTTTAAAACTTACATTGTGAGGCAGCGCATTGATGTCCTCACCCTCATGGTAATCATCAGCACAGTCATCAGGAGAATGCTCAGCCGTCTGAAAGTTCACATTCACATTGTAAAGTTCACATTGTAAAGTAATTCGCATTGTAAAGCTCACACTGTAAAGTTCACATTCACATTGTAAAGTAATTCACATTGTAAAGTTCACATTGTAAAGTAATTCACATTGTAAAATTCACATTGTAAAGTTCACATTCACAATGTAAAGTAATTCACATTGTAAAGTTCACATTCATAAAAATAAAATATATAAAAAAATATAAACATGCCTCTAATATTGCGATTTTTTATCAATTAACAATCTTCATTGTGATCTCCGCGCACATACAAGTCATCATTAGCTTCAATATTTGCTGGTGTTGGCAACCCAACTGAGAATGGACTGGAGTCATCATACTTATCATAGTACTCTTCTTCATCTATAGGATCTTCAATGAACTGTCTTTTACCATGAAGAACAACCGACCATTTATCATTTGCATGATCATCGATATAAAATACTTGTTTCTCCTGTGATGCCAATATGAATGGTTCACCCTTCTCTCCAATATTTTCAAAGTTCACTAAAGTGAAACCCAATTCATCCACTATAACTCCTTTGGTGTTATCAACCCAATTACATTTGAAGAGAAGAATTTTGAAATCTATGTAGTCAAACTCCCATATGTCTTCAATGATACCGTAATATGACATTTTAGCTTCACGTGGACTCTTATCCTTTGCACTTGCAAAAAACATAGTCGACGCTTGAAGGGTGACCCCACTGTTTTGGACGACACTCTTATCATATTGGTGCTTTGTGTATTATGTGAATCCATTAATTTCATACCCTTCATAAGACATAACATTCAATTTTGGTTTAAAGGTGAGGCATTTGATAGTTTCATTAATATCATCTGGTGTTTGAGATAGTTGATGTAAGACTTTATCTTCAAACCACTTAATAAATGTCTTGTTATGCTCTCTAGCAAGTCACATTGTATTGGCTTGAGGATATTGTCTCTTGATGAAATTGGTATGTTCCTCAATATAAACACTCACTTTGTCCATGTTGTGTAAAATATACAAGTAACCTTGTTCCAACTGCTCACGACTAATTACTTTCACCCATGATCCCAAAATTCCTTTGCCAAATTGCTCCTCAATATTCTTGTCATTACCAGGAGTGTCATTACCACTGAGAAAGTCATTGCAAAAATCCATAACCTCTCTCACCACATAACCCTCAATAATACTCCCTTCAGACCGATAACGGTTTCGAACATCACTTTTAAAAATGCTCATGTATCGTTCAAAGGGATACATCCAATGCAAGAAACCTGGTCCCAACATTTTCACTTCCCTAGTCAAGTGGACAACAAGATGTACCATGATATCAAAGAATGACGGAGGAAAATACATCTCAAGCTGACATAGGGTAACAACTACTTCTCTTTGCAAATTATCGAGAGTATCAGGGTCAACAACTTTGCTACACAGATTGTTGAAAAAGAAACAATGTCTGGTGATTGCAAACCTTACATGCTTTGGCAATATAGATCGAATTTCCATGGGAAATATTTGTTTCATTAGAGTGTGACAATCATGAGATTTAAGACCTATCAACTTCAGATCTTTCATTGATACCAATCTACGGATGTTGGATGAGTAACCCTGTGGCACCTTAACATTTACCAAACATTCACAAAATGCATTCTTCTCCTTTCTAGACAATATGTAACAAGCGGGAGGTAAGTATGTCCTCTGATTTCCCATTTCATGTAATTCTGTTAATTCTGACCTTATTCCCATTTCACATAGGTCCAGTTTGGATTTTATCCCATCTTTAGTCTTACCTGGTATATTCAACAAAGTACCAATGACACTATCACAGACACTTTTCTCAACGTGCATGACATCGATACAATGCCTGAATGTCAAAGAACTCCAATAAGGAAGATCCCAAAATATTGACTTCTTCTTGAATAAAGATTTGTCACTCCGTGTGGCCATAGTACACTGTGATCTCTTACCAAATTCATTAACAAAGTCTTTTACTCTTTCATAAACAACCTCCTCTGGTATAGGTTTAGGTGCACTCCGTTCCTCATTCAATCCATTGAATGCTTTGCGCTTCCTACGATACAGATGGAATTTTGTAAGAAACCTTCGATGACCGAGATATATAGTCTTACCGCCATGTTTTCATCTTGTTGAATCAGTGTTCTCTTCACATATAGGACACACTTTAGCTCCTTTGACACTATATCCAGACAAATTCCCATATGCTGGAAAGTCATTAATAGTGTAAAACAACATAGCATGCAAACGAAATGCCTCTCTTCGTGAAGCATCATAGGTCATCACACCTTCACCCCAAAGTTTCTTTAAGTCATCAATCAGAGGTTCAAGATAAACATCGATATCATTTCCATGTTGTTTAGGGCCCGATATCAACAACGACAGCATTACGTACTTATTTTTTATACACGGCCAGGGAGGAAGATTGTATATAACAAGCATGACTGGCCAAGTGCTATTTTGGTTGCTCAATGTCCCGTACGAATTCATCCCATTTGTACAAAGCCCAAGTCTTAGATTCCTGACTTCTTCACCAAATTCAGGGTACAATAGATCAATCTTCTTCCACTGTGGGGAATCAGATGCATGTCGTAGGATCCCATCATTATTTTTCTTAACATCTGCATGCCACCTCAAATTCTTCACATCTATCGGATTGGCAAACAAGTGTTGAAACTGTGATATTATAGGTAGATACCACATCACCTTGGTAGGAGAACCAGTTTTGGACTCCCTCGAAGTCGTCAATTTATATCGTGACGCACCACATTTTGGACAATCTTTCAAATCCACACAGTCCTTTTGAAGTAATACACAATCATCCAGTCATGCATGTATCTTCTTGGCATCCATTCCCATTGGGCACAACAATTTCTTTACCTGGTATGTTGAGATTGGCAGCTCGTTTCCTTCAGGAAGCATTTCTTTCAACAAAGACAACAATGACGTGAAGCTTTTGTTGCTCCATCTATTGTTAGCTTTCAGCTTATACAATCTCAATACAGCGCTAAGCTTCGTAAACTTAGTTCAACCTGTCTATAACAATATCTCAGCATCATGCACAATGTTTCTAAAAATGGGAGGTGGATCGGTGTGCTCTACCCCACAACTATCCAGCATCACATCAACGATGTCTACTGGAACTTGTTCATTCACATCTACATCATCGGAGGCAATTTCTTCTTCCACACAAGCAATGCTATCAACATCCACTAGTTTTGGGTTTGAAATCTCTCCATGTTAGTGCCATTTTGTATAGCCTTGTATAATCCTGTTGCACATGACATGACTTTTGATTTTGTCACCAGTGCTGACTTTCAAGTTGTTACCGCAATGCCTACATGGACAGTAGAACCTATCTCCAGGTTGTTTCCTATGTTCCTCGACAAATCTAATAAATTGGTCAAGACCAGAAATAAACTCTGGGGTGCAACGATTGCGAATGGACATCCATGATCTATCCATTCTATGATAAAAGAGAAAACAAGTATATATTACAACAAGATTAGGGTCTAGGGTTAACATATTAGAGTTTTTGCATGGTTAAAACTTTAGGCCAACAAATACATGTGTTTTCATTCTTATATATCATAAATGTGTACCACCTATCCCATTCTTGAACACCTAATCTCACTAGTAAGTGTATAATGTGTATTGGGTTTTCAAGAAAATTTCGAAAGCATTTCCTCGTTGTTCTCTAAGTATGTATGTACTTAGAGAACAAACGGGGAAATGTTGCCGAAATTTTCTTGAAAACGAAATATACATTATACACTTACATCCTAAGTGAGATTAGGTGTTCAAGAACAATCCCAAAATGGGGACTATCCAAGATTTACTCCTAATAAGTAAATCTTGGATGGGTTTCTAGGCCAACAAATACATGTGTTGTCATTCTATAACATTGATTTCAACATTTCGAGTGTCCATGCATGTTCATCATCAAGATAAATATTACGCATAAATTAGTATGACCTAGGGATGGAGAGATTCATAATTGATTTCAAATTTTCAAACTAGCTCATGCATTATCATCAATCTACATCATATAATAGGGATTCATGTAGATGTTAGGGTGACACATCACTACAAAATCAGAGATTTAACAATAGGATTTTAATAACTTACATAGATTGATCACAAGATTTCAGCAATATACTTAATTCAAGATTATGGTGAAATGTGTATTAGGGTTTTAATATCTTAATTCAACATGCATCAAAATTTACAGAATTAGGTCAAGTATTAGTATTCAATTGCAAATGTATCTTCTTCTTCATGCTCCCTCCTTACCAAATGGATAAAAGCAAGGCCACGACCGTGTGGGCTGGCCACGGTCGTGCTGGCTAATCCATTTGGTAAGGAGAGGGAGCAGGAAGAAGAAGAGGTGGAGGAAGAAGAAGGGAAGCAGCCTACCTGGGCAGGAGAGCAGCGGCTTGGAGAGCAGGGGCAGGCACCGGAGCAACGAACCACGACGCAGGAGAAGGCGAGTTGCAAGCTCAGGTGCCGGAGCTAGCAAGGAACGGTGTGCAGAGGAGCTAGCAAGGGTGGCGGCCGGAGAGCAGGAGAAGGCACCAAAACGCAGAGGAGCAAGGAACGGCGGCACCCAGAGAAACGAACGACGGTAGAGGCGGCGATCAGAGCAGCAAGGAACAGCGGCGGAGGTGGCAATCGGAGCAGGTGAAATTCTCCAGACCTAATGGAGTCGATGAAACAGAGAAGGGGGAAGATCCTGGCTTGTGCAGGTGCTATTAAGTTAACAATAGGCGTCGGTTATTCCAAAAAACTGACACATAAAACTAAAGGCGTTAGTTACACAAAAAAAAAACGGTTAAAGGGTGTGAAAAAATTCCCGGGAACAGCGCGGGAAAACCCATAAGCGTCGGTCATTGTAGTAAAACTGACAACCAAAATGTACCCAATTTCTATCTTGTGAATAACCTTTCATCGTCGGTTTAATAGTTAATGATAGATGCATATGTTAAATTTTGGAGGTAATTTTTTTCACTAAAAATTTTGGATTCGGCAGTTAATTTTAGGCGTCGGTTTATTATTAGGGAACTAACACTGAATAAAACCAATACCCGTGTCTGGTCACCCTTCACAGATAGATCTCAGTTTTTTTTGTTAACCGACGCTTTAGGTTTTAGGTGTCGGTGTATTTATACAACCGACGCCTTTAAAAGTGACGTTATAAGCCATTTCTGTAGTAGTGTGTGTCCATCTACAACATTAGTGGGAATAATCACAATAGTGACAGTGTGTTTAGTCTCAACACTAATAACTAGTATAGCTGAGGCATCTCAGATGATGGATGTTATAACTAAGGAAATGTGTGTGGAAATAGTATGGACATGTATGATGATGGAGGGAGTCTATGTGACTGTAATGGAAATTTAATGGCATGTAGTACAATGGAGGGGTCTATAATGAAAGTCATAGGAGGATGAGAGTTGTCTTTATGCCTTTTGCATGTTGACATGAACACAATAGATATGGTTTAGTTTTTCACATTTATCCACACCAAAACTTGGTGTTTATTTTCAATCAAACCTTCACCTAAGAATGAGTGGTTATACTAATTGATGTGCATATGGGGTTGGTGTGGTTCATATGATGGGTGCACAACTTTTGTTTCCAAGCCTATGCCGAAGTCTTCCACTTCAAACCCCTTGATGCTAGCAAGCACCATTATCCCTCACTAACTTTAAAACCTTGAATGCAACTAAGTGATAGCTCTAAAACCTTGACTACATAGGTTTATTTGTGACCTCAAGTGTTAAGAGTACATGGAAGGTGACTCCGCATGCAATTGTGTCAACACTTATTTTTCACCTGAGGTACTAAGCTAGACTTGATTTTTCTCTTCCATGTACATGGGAACTGATATATAGATTAATAGAGATGTTGTATATTGGATTGACATGCATTAATATTCAATACAAAATATATCAATCATTCTAACATTGTCAGTTGTAAAAGATAATTTAAAATAGATATACCAATGTCTGTGTTTACCAGAATTTTTGTGTGTCTATTACTAGTACCTTTTAAATGAACATGTGTTAAGTAAAGTGTTTCTTATCATTGCATTTGGTTAGCATGTTCTTCATGTAGGGAAATATGGAGATAGAGTAGGTAGTGGAAGCAAAAAATTTACTTCCATATTCCCCATTAAACCAACAGATTTCATCAATAACTATACAATAGAAAGGAAGGTGTTGAGGATATACCTAGTCCAGAAGCAAGTGTAGCAAAATCTCCTCATCCTTGTAGTCACGCAGTTGTCTTCTAGTTGCATTGGGACTCATATGTATCTCCACCATGGACAGAAAACTCGAACAATGTCTGCAGTAGATCCTAAACTCACCACAGACTGTTGGTTGAGGTTGTCCTCTTAGCGACAGGAAAATGCCACCTCGCCTCTATGGAAGTCCACATGAACCGCCTAGAACTCCTTTCAACCTTCTAGAATAGACAAGAAGGAGTTTTCACTCCCTTTGGTGTACTACTCACGAACTTATTCTGCCACAATTTTTCTCCTTTGTTATTCCTCCCTTTATCAGGTAGGACTTGTTCTGGTTCATCTGTTAACACAACCAAAAATGACAAACAATTGTCAGAGGTAATTGATGTGTTTGAGAAGACTCCATTATCCCTCTATTCATAGGAGGGGTTAGGGTTAGAGTCTCTAGTCTGTGAGGAAGTAGAAAGGACCAGAATCTTGATAATTGACAACCTGCAAATGGAAAAGTGGTTGATTCACATGCGAGTTGATCGGTTCACCTAGCAAACCAATCATTTTGCACGTTTCCCAATTGCATACGTATTTGCCAATTCTATTCCAATTAATACATGACATGAAGTCAACACTAATCCTTGATGCAATTGAGTTGAACCATGAACCGAGTGTTTCACTCAGTGAAAATCGCACCACAATCCGATCAGTTCGCTAAGAGAACCGATCGTTTTTCTCCCCAGCTCAGCCAGAATTCAGCCAATGCAATATTCAATCAATCTGACACAACGTGGTTGTTTCATCACATGAGTCGATCGGTTGGGAGTCCAGTCTGTTGATTTGTTTCTTGAATTGAATACCTAGACACTTTCATAATCAAACAAATTATCATTCATGTTTAAAACCCCTCTTCTAAGTCACTTCCTATGTATGTGACCCTACAGGTTCCATATTGCGTTGGCAGTGAATGTCCATAACCAGTTATGACATCACAAGCAAAGAGTGGTGACTAGTCACACACCATCGCTACCCAAGTAAATGGAAAGTTGGAGAACAACTTCAACCTATGATATGTGTATGGTGTTATAGCATTTATGTAGTTCATTTGTCACTGATATCCATATTGGACTAGATGCATGGAGCAACCATGCTACTCAACATTCAATCTATGTTTCTTGCTATAACAGACTATCTAAAATATATGTAAGGTCAATATCACATATTGACTCACATGTGCATGGCCATGCATTTGTTAGACTCACTAATCAAGTGGCTAGAATATTACACTACTATAGAAAGGACACATCCCATCTACATCACTCACAATCAGTCCCAATGTATCAAAGTCACCCAATTATCACCGTTATGGTAGCCCCTATTTAGGATTACGTTGGATAATGTCAAAGCATACCGAACGACATGTGATGAGTGTAGGGACTTCAAGTCTAAGAACCACAATCATCACCAACACTATGAGAGCTGACTATGACTACCACTATAAATTTTTCCACATGTCAGCATCATGATGGGTCTTCCAGAAAAATTTGTTCTCTAACATGTATTCATGTGCTTGGTTTGATATACCATATCTTGACTAATGAGATTCTATCATCAAGCAACACGCACTCTAGTCTTATGTGTTATTGTTGTCTATCTGCCTTCCATAATAACATTCGACCAGGGACACAATAAGAATGTACATACTCCTAACATTTATATGAACTCATTATTCCAGTCATGTTCTTGAAGACATATTTCATTGAGTAATATCCTTCTCTAGACATTTAATATGTTACTTCATTATCACATAACTAAATAAAATAGAATAAATCAGAATATTTCCTTTATTAATAATCAAATCATTTACAAATTATGCCATTACAATCATCATATGATTGGTTCTCTGGGAATACATACAAACACTTCAATCATAGTAGATAAATTATATAAAAACTATACATATTAATAGTTGGGCCTGGTAGTAGTCAAAACCAAGGCCATTAGGGCACGACTATTGTGCCTAGGGGTCATGGCATGGCTATATAATCCAAGAGATCAGTCGTCAATTGTGAGGTAGCCAAATGCAAAAGGCAAAAGGTAAGGGTTGTGATCAATTAGGAAAGGCACCTGTCAATGTAGAAAAAGGTAGCACCTCGAAGATGGGAAGAAGGCAAAGAAGGAAGAAAAAGGGAAGTAAGAAGAAAGGAAGTGGGGCACAAGGCATCTGGGTGTTCTTCTCTGGGCCATCTATCATTGTGTACTTTCTAGAAGAGCATCTTCCAAGGAAGTTTTGGAGTGGTAGAATTATAGGGATCTCTCCCTAGGGTGTGGTATCTTCTTATTTCTCCTTCTTGATTTATTATCTTGGGGTTGGGGTCAAACCCTGAGAGGAAAAATTGTATCTTTGCTTCTTATAGAGGATTTTCTCGTAGTTGTCCCCATGGTTTTTCCCTCACACATCATGAGGGTTTTCCACATAAAAATCTAGTCTTTTTCTTTCCACTATCTGCTTACAATTATTATTTTGGGCATGCTTGTCAGTAACACTTTTGCATATATTTCTTTTTCATTGCATCTTGGTTGCATAGCATATGTGCACATATTCCCTATCAAACAAACCTATCAAGTGGTATCAGAGCCCAAGTCAGGAAGACCCATATCCAGATGGGAAAGGATGGTGATGCAACGACGCTAAAGTTAACGAGCACAAATTGGCAATTTTGGAAACCCTAGATGGAGGATACTCTATATTTTAAGGAATTATTTGATCCGATAGAGGGACAAAAGTTCGAAATTTTATTTGGTGTTGATTGGAAGAAACTAAATAGAAAGATAGTTGGAACAGTGTGAAAGTGGCTCAATGTAATGCCCTAGAATTTTACTCCATAATAAAAGTGACCAACAATGCTAAGTTTCAATTTTTTTTCTAATTATGTCAAAACCCTAACATGACTCCTACACACGATGATTCAACCTCAGATTATGTATTTATTTAGTATTGCACCCAACTTGACCTAAATATGCAATAATGAATGGTGAGGGCTTAGATAGAAATTTACCCCATATGTGTTTATAAAAATGTTTCATTTCTCACTATAAATGTGTAAAGTAAGATATTAGCCCCTGTTTGGTTCGGGGCTGGCTTTATGCAAGCCTGCCTGGCTTGGACGGGTTTAGGCATGTTGGAGTCTGATTCTGTTTGGCAAACCAGTCTAATTCTGTTTGGCAAACCAGTCTCATTCTGGGGGGCTGGACTCATTTCAGACTCGTTTCAAGCTGATTCTGTTTGGCTTTATAGGCTGGGTTTAGTCTGATTCTGTTTGGCAACTGTAGGAAGGATTAGCTGAATCTGTCCTATTCTCGCAGAACTGTTGTTAAAAATGTGGCCTTGTGACGCCGTTTAAACAGAAGTTTAAAAAAAAAGTAACTAAAAAATAACTTAATTGTTATCTATATCACTTTGGTTTAAGAACTCTCATTTTGTTGTTGAGATGTGAGTCAGGCGTGTTACCCTTTTGTGGGGTGTTTATGTGGGTATTTTGGTTGTTTTATTGAGGTTGAATATGCCTAACATGCTATGTTTAATACCCCAAGATATGAGGTAACCTGATAACCCCGTCAGACCAAGAAACAAGTTTTTAGCCAATATACATTTTGAATATGAGTGGCTAGTCAGCTATCATGATACATGTTCTACTTTATATGTGTTCCTTGTAGAAGTACACATATACTTCTATGCTTATGCTAACTATATGATGAAGCACATCAAGGGTTGTGATTAACCCGAGATAAATGCAACCACATATACGTAACCAATTAGGATAAGCTCCTCTAAAAAAAAACAGACATCAAGAACAACAAAATCATAAAAACTATAATGATGTATTGTGGGGCATCATTAAAAGTAATCCAACTAAATTAAAAAATTCAAGATTTAACTAGTCAAACATGAACATCATTTTTGAAGTAAAACAGATTCAGCTACATTTGATAAATATAAATTGTCTTAGTGGGCAGGCACCCATAACAAGCCTGAAATGCTATATAAGCAAAATAAAGACAATAAACAAAATAGAAAACTAATCCAACTTCTGGAAGACACTAATAATTCCAAACAACAGAAGACGGATCCAAGTTTAAGAGATACCCCTCAAGATACAAGTTTTTATGGAACTTTCAACTGCAATATACATGTGGTTTCTCATTTTAATTTGTGATTACAGTTGTCGTTTTGCAATAACTGGATACTCGTTGAGGAATAAGCTTGATAAATCAACCGAGACTGCTTCCAGATGGCAGCTAAAGTTTTGAGCTAAGCAACAAGTGTTGTGCAATAGACATCACTTGCAGAGGATAGAAATCTAAATGGGGAATTCCCTAGTGGAGGGTAGTTAATACCTACAGCATGCAATAGCATACACCGCAAGAGAGTAGTAATCATGAATGCAACTGTAACATCTACCCCCAACCCCTGTATGAAGACTTATAGAGAAGCATGCACTGCAAACGAACGACTGTAGGTGCTTATTTTGTGGGGGGAAATGGGAGCTAACATATGAGAACCAGACTCCCGATCATGCACATGATAAAAGTAGCAATCGGTCCCGAAAAAACAAGTGATTCATATCGCGTACCAATTGCAATACTCCGAATCGAGATCCGCGCAATTAATCCCGACTGAAAACCACACATGAACCGAGAGAATGAATCTGCAGTCGCGGTTACCTTGAGGACTCTGGAGTAATTCTCGGCCTGGTCAATCTCAGCGAAGTGGCGGCTCCACCGGTTCCAGTCCCAGTCCGTGTACCCAGCCCCTGTCTCACCGCTGCTACTGCTGCCTGAGCACAGGCAAGAGAGGCTTCTTCTCACATTCGAGACAGAGACGGACCCGTAAGGCACCCTAATTATCGAGAACCCGAGCTTGCGGTCCTGCCTGGAGAAGGACGTGCCGCTCCACTGCCGCCGTTTCCGCCGGCGCAGAGCTGGGGGAGGCGTTCCCACAGTCCACGCGCTCGTCGCCGCCATGCGGGTGTCGTCGTCGTCCCCTTCAACGGCCCCACTTTCACCGTCTCGGCTTTTTCTAGCTCCGCCCCTTCGCGCGCCTCTCCACTCCAGCCGGCTGCTCCCGTCCTGTACTTGCTCACATCACATGCGCTGTGGCTTGAGATTCCAAACCTGCCTCTACCTGTACTGCGTCAAGCTCGAAAATGGGACTGACTAAACCCAAAACGGGGTCTGAACCAGTCTCATCGCCAAACGGAAACCCAGCCCGAGCCGGACTGGTTTGGTCCTACGTGTCGCTATGCGACAGCGCCCAAACCCGGTCCACGCCCGAACCAAACAGGGGCTTAGAGATTGTATTAAATTTTGGGAATGTAACTCATCTTCAATGATTATTAATAAATCAAAACAACCTAAGTATTTAATGTTGTGAAACACATAATTCCCTAATTCAAAAGTAAGAATTGAGTTGACATTTGGATTCCTCATAGTTGATTTAGCATATGTGCCAAATTTCATTAGAATTGGATGACCCTGTCTAGGTCAATTGATTTTAAAGAGAATGAATGCATCAATCATACCCTTGGACCTAGATACTTAATTATGTTGTCAATTAAATGTGTCCAACTAAGTCTCGTCCTTCGTCTAGTGTGTCACGTGGGGAATCATAGCAGGTTCACTGTGAACCATTGATATAGGATCAGAGGGGTGAGACCCCGTCTTCTACCTTGCGGAAAATCCGCACAGCGGTACAGAGCCCCAACGTTTTCCTTGACTCGATCTTGCTCCCAGCTCAGTCCACGATCTCCACTTTTCTCAGCACAAACAGCTTCAGGAGGCAGTTCCGGGTATACAGAGCCCTAATCGGATGCTCTCTCACATAGACGTGAAAATGCCCAATAGGCCTTCTTCCAGTGGGAGTAGCCGCCACTCCCATTCCAGCAGGCTTCATCACACCGACCCCAAGTGAACCAGTAAGCATTCTGGGCCCCTGAGGAACCTTCCGACTCCGCCAATTTCTTCGAATCCGAACCAGAGTAGCACAGCGGACCCGATCTACCTCTCCAGCCTCGGCGAGCTTGAGCAGGAAGCTTAGGCCACTTTAGCCAAATTCAGACTCCAGTAAGCATCCTCACATCTTCTTCATGTTGTTCATGATTCAGTTGCCAATACGATTTACTGTACTGGTCTACCCACAAACACGGCTCCATGCTGACAAATCTTGACCTCCTGCCGCATTTCTTGGCCATGTTCACGCCACGGATACCCATCTTCTTCCTTGGATAGACTGATTTAGAGCTAGACTCATGCTCGAGTCCTGACCTTCGTTGTTATCTCATGGTTTTTAAAGTCGAGCTCAATTGCTCTGTTTTCATGGACATCGCAGAGACACTCACAATTTTGATGGTCATTATATAATGTCGATGGTGGTGTTGTTTAGGAACCTAGTGAATGCAATCGTCCAACTTTGTTTCCCCCTTATCCTGGTCTTGTGTTTGATCCGGCCTGCTTGCCATTGAGGCACATGGAAATGGCCAGTGCACTTCCTGACCTTTCCTTGGGGTCGATAGATCCGGGAAGGTGGAGCGATCCCACTGGAGACCTTTGATCTGACTACTTCTGGAGAGATTTCGTGTTTGGATCGAGTTTCATAACTTTGTTTCTAGGATCGAAGCACGATCAAAGAAGATGATCTACCGGGTTTCATTTTCTCAGTTTTGTCCCTGCTATATAAATTAATATGTCACGTCAATATGGGCTTACTGGTATTTTGGTCAGATTATTTGGAATTGAATCGCTCGGCAATATATAGAACTAATTGACTATTTTAACTCATGTCACGCTTAATGTTACGAAATAAATCCTAGGGAACCAATGTCTTTCTACTATCTCTATACCTCCCATTTTCCAGTATTGATATGAATGAGTTATCTTGACACTGATTGGCCCATATGAGTCTGATCTTCTATAATTCATAGAAAATACTACATAGGTTAGATGACACCAACCCATATATGGATTTTGGTCAGTTTTTTAGATCTATCATATGGACTTGGTTTCAGATCCAGATTCCCAATATACTTTCCATGTTTTATTGAAAACCCTAAAATCCAAGGTTTTGATAATGACAAATATTGTATTCATATGATGTACAAGACAACCCCGGTTGATCAGTATTCAAGTTACATTTAGTACACCTCCTCAAGATCAGGTGAGTGATCATGCACACTGAGTATTAAATTAGGGTTCAGGGTTTATATTCATCGCTTATTTATTCATAATGCCTCAGGTAACGTATGAGTACATTAGTACTCATTATATGCTTATGGAACATCATGCTCATGCTAAGAAATTGTGTTCTCTATAGTTTTCATGTTTACTATTTCAAATTAAGTATTATGTAATATTGTCATGCTAATGAATCAAGATATTAGGATAATCATGTTCATGAATTAAGAATTATGAAAACCATGTTCAAGATTAAGAAATCATGTTATGCTGATATAGTCCTCTCAATCATGTTTAAGTGATCCTTAATCGGCCATATGAGCTATGTGGGAGCATTATGTGAGCCTTAATAGGCCTTATGTGAGCCTTAATCAGCCATACGTGAGCCTTAATCGGCCATATTAGCATTGTGGTACATTCAGGAGAGGGATTATATTAATTCAAGATAAATGCACGTGTTTATGTAATCATGCTAGTTTACTTAAATTATCAAGTAATTGTGTTAATCATGTTAAGAACTCATGTTTCAATTTATTTTTATTTCTTTTCAAGTATAATTTATTTTCATATACAACTACGAAGTGCCACTCACATGTTTTATGTTGATTTACATGGTTGGGGAGAGATGTTTGTAGGTGATAAGTTGTTACGACCCCACCTCCCGATAACCCCCAATTAAGGGAGACTGAGAGGTTGAAGTTGCACCCATAACTTCCGGATCAAAGGTTTGACAATTAACCAAGAATAATTATCAAATTTTAACAGACTATACTGAAAAGCTGTAAGAAAATAAATTTTTACATACCTTTTTGAAAACTTGGATCTCTAAACTTCTATCCACTTAAGGATTCTTCTCTAACTAATCCTCCTTGTATTTTACTTCATGTATTTCACAATATGACGATTTACTGTTTGTCCTTTTGGCTTGTACCTAAAACGCCGACAAACAAAACGTCAGTCAGTCGAAGCTGGTATGTGGGGGGAACAATAAACGTGCAACTATGATAACAATGTAATCATTCAATTAATCATTTAACAATCAAGATTACGTTTTAAATATAACTCTGCGATCCATGAGTACCCTATCCTCTGTGCTATCCCTGCAGTGGACCTGGATACTACCTTCCTTATGGTAGATCCCCATTAAACCTCTCATGGTCCCACCTATAGGTGAACCCGTTTCTAGGGTTGAATCACATGGCACTACTCATAAGTAGCCCACTCCTTAACTCATGGCAGGCTAATGAGTCTCATGGCACTACACGTAGGTAGCCCAGTTTCCAACTCTCGGTAACCTAGGCCTTGCTCTAGGATTACCCCTTTTTTAGCCTTTTCAAAGCAACAGAGGTGGACCCGGATCTAGCCAGTTATATATGCACATTTATAGTGATAATCATAGTCACTTTATAGTTGCATGAAATAAATAGACATCCAACAGTTATTTTCAAGACATCGATTAAAACTTCGGGAATCGCCGTGAAACTAGAGCGATTATTCATAAGCGTAACCACATACCTGATTTGATGAGTCATGCAGATTATTGAACATATACTTCATGTATATACAATCAAGCCAATCAACAGATCCAAGCAAGTAATTCAATCATCACATAATTCCTAAAAAGAATATGTACTCTATTTATTACACACTTAATCAAGAATCTACTTTATTGACGTGGATTCTCTTTCTAGGATTTCTAATCAGCATTAAGGTTTCATTAATATTCATTAGGGTTTCTTAGATCAATTTCTCAAACTTTATCCCTTTTAGGTTAACAAACCCTAAAATACTCTTTTCCATTTATATGAACCTTAATTGCTCAACTATCCATTTTAATAGTCTTTTATACCCAAATTGACTTAGGATCATCATATCCCTATTTATTCATGGATTTGAACAATTAAAAGACATATTCTCCTAAATTAGGGTTTTTAAGCTCACTAATGCATAATCATGCACGAAACCCTAAATTAAGCCAATTATATAAAAGATCATCTTTTTAGATCCTATTTTCACTTTTATTAACCACATGTTAATATTGGCTTGAATTATCCAATGAACAACATTAAATCCATCTATAATCAAATCATTAAAGATGATAGCTTTATGTACTTTTCAAATTTCAAGTATATTTATGCACATAAACTCTAAATTAGACTAATCACGTGCAAAGTTCTTCCTTTTTGAACATAATGTACCTTTTTACATTTAACAGGTTAACATCAACTCTAATGATCCATTAAACCCTATTAAACACTTTATTCCTTTCAAAATAGGGTTTCTCAATCTTTAATTCATTAAAGGTGATAATTTACACTACATTTCGAACCATGATCAAATTCAGACTATAAAACTATTTTTTATTGGATTCCTTGTGTTCTTCTGATCTAAATTCATATATTACTTGTCCTAATCGCAGTTATCAATCATTAGATATGATTTTTGCAATAAATCACTTACCACAACCAATGAGAGGGTTCCATGTCGCCTCTATCTCCATGCAAAGCATCACGCGATTTGGAAATGTAATCCAATGACGAAACTTCCCCCACTTGAGTTCCCCAGCTTTAATACCCCAGAGGGTATAACCGTCCAATGGTCAGCAGGTTGCCTTCAACCTCTCGACGCACGAACTGTCCGCCGCCTGCAACCCTAGGCGCGGCTTGGGCTCCCCGATCTGGACCCGAAGGCCATGACTGGTCCTTGTCTAGTCTTCGCCGTGCTCCGACGCACACAAGGCATATTGGATCCGTGGTCAAGATGGTCGGTCTCCCGCGCGCAAGGTCTATGAGTTGTGGCTGCTCTTGCAGCAGTGCGGCCACTGCTGCATACGGCCAGCGAAGAGGAAAGATTACCGAGCTTTTCCCCTGAGTTTGTGGGAGCAGCACGGCCCTATAGTAGCCTCTCCACGGCCCCTCAGCTATAGGGAAAAGGTTACACCTCCATCGTTAGGGTTTTGGACAAAAGGAGAAGAAGGAGGGAGAAGAGTGCTCAGGATCTTCCTGGACTTGCCCCTAAGTCTTACCCCTAATATGGGGGAGTGCAGCAACGCCCTGGGGTGCTTGCCCATGAAGCAACCAATCACTCTTCTAATAGGAATTCAATTCCTTCATTAGGAAGCATGTCTCTCTCTCTTTTCTAATTCTTTTGATAATATTCGTTAGGTATTAGAATTTGAAAATTTCTTCTTTTATCTTCTTTATTCTTACTCTTTAATCCATTAGCACGAATTTCTATTTTCTTTTAATAGAAATTACATCCTTTTTTAATAATACTACGAAATTCCTTAATTAAGAATCATATTATCTTCTTATTTGACATTATTGAGATTTTCTCTTTCCTCTTCCTTCATTGGGGCTCCATGTACCCCAAGAAACTCTATTATTTCGAAATTACTTTTGAAGAAATACTCATTATCCTTCTAAATGCACCTATATGCATTATTTTGCATTATCATGTTTATTTCTTATTAACATATCTGTTTTTGAGGATTTCTCTTTATTTCTCTTTTATTTTCCTCATTGGCATTCCCTTTTAATATTAGAAACCTCATGGATACGAAATTTCACCAAGAAATCTCATTTATGCCTCTTTCCACTCATTTTCCACATTTTATCATTATTTTCAATTTATTTCTTAATAAAGAAATACTTAATTTATCTTTTCTTTTCTTATTGCACTCTTTATGCAACTTTGGACTCCTTGGAACCCAAGGAACCCAAGAGGCATGAAATCCATCCTTGGATTACATCTCTTTGCCTTCTAGAGGTTTCTACCTCTTCCTTTTCTCAAATATTCAATTATTCAATTACTAATTGAATTTTCTTTGTTATTTGGGCCTAATAGCCAATAAAGCCCACAACACAGACATCAAGGCTATTGTAAACAAAATCCATGTATTCAAAACAAATTATACCATTCTTTGTTCAATTATCTTTAATATGAGAAATTACATTTCTCACCTGATGAGCCCAAAAATTGGGGTTGTAACATAAGCAGAGGAGGACTAAGACATCACAGTAAGGATAAGGATGATACAATCACAAACTAGAGTGGATTGGTGGGGTGCCATTGTCCACCTCATTGATTTTCATATTTTCAAATATTGTTATTTATGTTTAGATCTTTGAAACATGTCATAAGATGTATTCCGTTTCTCCTCTTTCATGTAAACTTTTGAGAATGAAAATGAATTATGTTCTGTGTTGGTTATATTTCAATTGTTGTAGATGCATGATATATAATGCATGTGACACCCAATCAATATTATGAGTTAGGAATTGATGCTTCTGCTCATGTGCATGTGTGCAAACTTTGGGGTGTTACAATTGATATTTCCATATTCCATCTCATCTCTGAGAGACCAATGCCACATATCTGTGGGAAAATATCAAGAAATTATATGACCCGAACACTGCCACAAATAAAACTTTCTTGATTAAGTTGGTGAACCTAAAGTACCGGGATGGTTCAAGCATTGTTGATCACATGAATGAATTCCAAAGCCTTGTAAATCAACTAGGGTCCACGAAGATGGTTCGTGATGATGAACTCTAGGCACTACTTATTTTGGGATCATTACTTAATAGTTGGGAGACACTTGTTGTGACGGTCAACAATTCTCTACATGAATGCAAGTTGACACTTGATCGGGTGAAGAGCATGTTGATATGTATGTCTACAAAGCCAATCATATGATGATTGTAATGTGGCATAATGTAACTGATTTGATAATAATAAAGGAAATTCCATTTATTCTATTTATTCAGTTATGTGATAATGATATAACATAATAAATATCAAAATAATGATGTTACTCAATGATATATGTCTTTAGGATTAAAACTTGGACAATGAGATCATATGTATTATAAGAGTACACAAATTCTTGTTATGTCCCTAGTCAGAGATTACTTTGAAAGAAAAAATAGACGATGGTAACACATAAGACTAGAATATGTGTTGGTTGATGAAAAAATCTCATTAATAATGATATATGATATCAAGTCATACAGATAGGTACTTGTTAGATAACAATGTACATGACAGACCCACTTGAGAGTGATACATAAAATCATTGAATGGTAGTCAGAATCATCTCTCAAAGTGATAGTGGTGATTGTGGTTCTTAGACCTAAAGTCATCACATGTCATTCAATGAACTTTGACACCATCCAAAGTGACCTTAAATAAGGGTTGCCATAAAGGTGGTGATCAGGTACATTGTGACACATGGGAATTGACTATGGGTGATGTAGATGGGATATGTCCCTCCTACTAGAGATGATACACTAGCCACTTAATAAGCAAGACTGAGAAACACATGGCCATGCTCTTGTGAGTCAATATGTGATATTGAGCTCACATGTATGTCAACAGTATGCTCTGGATCAAGAAACATAGATTGAGTATTAAGATGATGATGATTCTATTCCTCACATTCAATATGGATATGGGCAACAAAGGAACTATACGATCATGGTAACACTTATCATGAATTATAGGTTGAAGTTATTCTCCAACTTTTAAATTACTTGAGTAGCAATAATGTGTTGCTAGATACTTCTCATTGCTTTTGATATCATAAATTAGTTATGGACATTCACTGCCAACATAACTTGGGACCTATAGGGTGACACACATAGGATACACATGGAACTAGAGTTTACTCATGAATAAAGTTTAATTTGATTATTAAAGTGTTTAGGTATTCAATTTTAACAACACTAACTAAAAAATGGCTAACTGAGAATTTGAGTCAATAGACTCAAATGTTGAGTCAACCAATTCAGGTGTTGAGTGAATTTAAACAATGTTGGATGAACATTGGGTGAACTGGAAAATGGATTGACCAGTTTAGAATGTGAACCAACTAGTTCAGAATGTGATTTGCCCGGTTCAATGATCAACAATATTGGATCAAGCATTGATGCTGGAATCATATTGTGCATCAATCACTCTATATGTTTGCAAATAGGAAAGCATTAAATTTCTTTGACTTAATGTGTGAGTCGACTGACAAAAAAGTTTAGTTGACCAACTCATGACCTGCAACATCTAGAAATTCATGAAAATTTGTCTCTTTGACTCCCAGTTGGTCTAGAAACTCGGACCCTGACTGGCCTATATATGGGGGGCATCTACAGCTTTTAGAAGACACAACTAACACTGACAATTGTCTTTGTCTTACATTGTTGTAATATGAGAGTCTGAGAAAGTCTTACCCATTAAAGAGAGAGACACTAAGGGAGAACAAGTCAATGCTAACACATTGACAATTGAAGGGGCAAACTCCTTTTGGTCGGCTCTAGAAAGTACGACAAGGATCGTCCATTTGTCTGGATGGACTACAATAGAGGTGTGGAGGCAGTTGCCAACACACAAAGAGGATGTCATCAATTTCCATTCTTAGCGCTACACCATGAGGTTGTCGCCGACAACTGACCGGGTGCTTCTTGTAAAATAAGTACACCACTGCAAGGATAGTCGCTAGTCTTGCTCTAGGACCATGTATATGCTTTTTAACCTTCCTTCCCAATTATAGTTGTTGATGCAATCCACTAGTCATGGGAAATATGGTAGAAAATTTTTGTTTCTACTGCCATCTCTGTCACCATATTTTCCTACAATTATATCAGAGCCAAGTCAATTGACTATGTTTTGGAATTTAATCGATATGATTAGTTTTGGTTTTATCATTTATTTTTTTCATACAATGTGAATATTTAAATGATTAATGTACATATACAATTAAATAGCATATATGATAAGTAATATATTTTAGATCCTATATATGATGATACGATATATATATATATATAGATATATATATGCAATTTATATGTGTCACCCTAAAATTGTTTTGATGGTGGATGTAAGCATGGTTATGGAAAAACCCCTAGAATATGTGTGCATATTTGAATGGTTTAATTCTTGCCTTTTAAATTCAGATTGCAGACCAAACCTCTCTCTCTATCTTTCCATGTGTAAGTTAATGCTTTCCTCCCTATGATCCCCTCAAATGTAACTCGAAGTTTCACTTTTACAATGTAATAAGTTAACTAGGTATAGGATACTCTACTTCCTATTTTGGAAAATAGAAGGCATTCTGTACGAGACCAATCAACTAACTCAGAAGTCAAGCCAATCAACTGGAGGATAAAGGAGGTATGGTGACAGGAGGAGCCAACCAATCAACTGGGTGGCCCAAACGATCGACTGAAGGAGTTTAGACACCTCTTAAACTAGATGCCAGTCAACCAATCCAAGAATACTAGTAGATTGACCTGGAGGTCAACAAATCAACTCAAGGGTTGAGTCGACTGACTACGTTGATTCTAGCATAGATTTCTACAAGTACTGGTTGCTACATATGATTTGGATCTTAGGAGGTAGAAATTCTTTATGCCTCCAAATCATTGCATTAGTGTGTCCATAACCATCACTCATATTTTATGATTGCATGTTTCTTTTGTGGATATTGTATATATATGACACATGTTATAAGTAGGTAGTTATTGGATATATATATATATATATATATATATATATATATATATATATATATATATGGGCATTCATTCATTTCTCGTGTGGGTAGCTTGGATTTTCGCTACTCGGCAGCCAAAAAAGTAACTCTCCTGGCCAAAAAAGTAACTCCGCTGTCAAAAAAGTAACTATGGTGATAAGAAAGTAACTACACGAATAAAAGAGTAACTCTGTACAAAATATATAGCATATATATAAGGGCGGGTTTTTTTATTTTGGTGGGGCAAATGATATTTTTTTTATGAAATTTTTTGGGGAGCTAGACAAAATGGTCCTCTGCAATTGCAATTTTTTTTTTGAAAAAAGGTGGTCGGAAGGGTGGGCGGGTAGCTACCCACGTGGGCAATAAAGATAGGCCATATATATATATATATGCATTTCTAAAATCCTTCAATCAAGTATTAAGTATTAGATGCTTTTCTTAAGAAGCATACATGAAAAGCTTGATCAGCTAAGCATAAGTTACATCAAAGTGTGGTGCATTGTCTATCACATGGAAGTGTGATGGTAGATATGTGGGTATGCCAAAGCAGGGTACATATTCTATCATATTGGTTTTTGGATCAGGCTTAACTAGGTGGCCTTAATGTGATTAAGTCCCTAGAATCATAGAAATGGATTTTGAAAAGGAGATGTGCACAAC
This sequence comes from Alisma plantago-aquatica, assembly GCA_963693085.1. Taxonomy (NCBI): domain Eukaryota; kingdom Viridiplantae; phylum Streptophyta; class Magnoliopsida; order Alismatales; family Alismataceae; genus Alisma; species Alisma plantago-aquatica. The sequence continues at coordinate 830,284,008 of OY856414.1, read as the reverse complement.
ATCTATCAAAGAGTTTCACTAGATGCAATTTGCAAAAGTTGCCTACTAAATAGTCTAGTTGTGGGCAATCAATCAAAGATGACTCATGCTTTGACAAAACATGGATCTTGGCTCACTAGAAGGTTGTACACTACAACCTTCTGAATTGATAGTGTGGGCTATCAATTTAATCAAAATAGTGGAAGCGATAATTAATTAAAGGCCTAGTAAATATCTGCAATATTATCAAATCAAATCAAAAGTGTATTGAAAAAATGCAAAATTTTCTTTTGTAGAAACTAATGGAAAACATATTCTCATAGTGATGCATCCTTAAGAAGGATAAACTAATGGGACCAGTTTCCATGACTATTTCATGACTTTGAGAAATGTTCTCACTCATGAGTGCATGCTCTATGTCCTTGAAACACCAGTGCCAGAGGAACCCACTCCAAATACACCTAAGTCTGAAATGGATGCTTATTTGAAGCATGCCAATGATGTCGCAGACATCAATGACCTTAAAATAAGTTGTATGAACTATAAGTTGTATAAATAGTATGAAAGAATGGACACTCTCAGATTGTAACAAATATTAAGAATCATGCAAAGCAAGAAAGGTATAATGTCTCCAAAGTTCTATTTGAGTGCAAACTCGTAGAGGGAGATCCACAAGAGCCCCATGTACTTAATATGATTGGGCATGTGGACCATCTAAAGATACTGGGATTTTTGTTAGACCAAGATTTGTCCACAAATATGATTCTACAATGAGAATGTGTTTTCCATTAAGCCAAGAGTTGTCCACGAATATGATTCTAAAATCGTTGCTTGAATCCTATAGCCAATTTATCGATTGACATTACTTGAGTAACTTGGCCCAATCATTGTCTGAATTTCTTGGTATGTTGATAACTATCGAAGAACAAATGAAGGAGGACAGAAGCATGATGGTGATCAGCAAAAGGGAGTCCAAGGTCAAAGGCAAGGCCAAGAAAAGTTCTAAGGCTAGTGCAAAATGAATATGTCATTTTCACTTAAAGAAACTAAGAAAGATGAAGCATGGGATACATATCTCTACTTCAGGCATATACACAATCAAGATTAACCTTGCTACTTATTCATCTTAGGTACTTGATACTGGATGTGGATCACACATTTGCTCAAATGTGCAAGATCTAAAAAAAGTAGACCTTTAAAGAAAGGCGAGGTTGAGCTACGTGTTGCTAATGGAACACAAGTTGCTTCCAATGCAGTTGGAACCTATGAGTTATCTTTGTCAATTGGGATTGTAATATAGTTAGAGAACTACTATTATGTACCTTCCATTAATAGGAACATCATATATGTATCATTTTTGGAAAATAATAGATTAGAATTCCTCATGAAGGATGGTCAATGTTCTATTAGTAAACATGAGATCTTTGATGGTAGTGCCCCTATGTCCTATGGTCTATGCTTGTTAGATATAGAGACTAGTGTATATAACGTAAATACCAAAAGACTTAAACTTGATAACTCAAACCAAACATACCTTTAGCATTGTCATTTAGTCACATAAATGAGAAATCCATTTCCAGACTCCATAAAAATGGTTACCTAAACTCTTTTGATTTCAAATCAATAGAGGCATGTGAGTCTTGCTTGTTGGGAAAGATGACAAAAGATCCTTTCACTAGTAATAGTGAGAGATCAAGTAATCTATTAGGACTCATAGATAGTGATGTAGTGGCCCTTTTAGAACAATTACTAGAGGTGGTTCCCAATACTTCATTACCTTTACTGATGTCTTTAGTAGGTATGGCTATGTGTACTTGATGAAACATAAGTTAGAAATCCTTGAAAAGTGCAAGGGTATCATGAATGAAATACAAGACCAACTTGGTAAAAGTATTAAAGAACTTTGTTCCGGTCGAGGTGGAGAATACTTAAAGCCAAAAGTTTGAGGACCTTCTACGAGATAATGGTATTATATCACAATGGACTCTTCCTGGAACATTGTGGCATAATGGTATATCTGAAAGAAGGAATTGCACATGACTAGATATTGTGCAATCAATCATGACTTTTTTGCTGATCTTCTAACTTCTTTCAGAGGACATGCTCTACCAACTTCAATGTTTACACTAAATTGTGTACCATCTAAATCGGTTTAAAAGACACCATATGAGATATGGACCGGGAAGCATCCCAAAATGTCTTTTATGAAGATTTGGGGATGTGAGGCTTATGTGAGGAAAATATTTCCTGAAAAGTTTGCCCCTATCCCAAGGAAACTGCAGGATACTACTTGTATAACCCAGACAAAAAGTGTTTGTTTCCAGGGATGTTGTATTCCTAGAAAAGGAATTTATTTTCAAAGAAATTAGTGGGAGGAAAGTAGAGCTCGAAGAGGTTTGAGACCAACAAGAAAACATTGAGCCTGTAGAGGTACAAATGGAACAAGGAGACTCACAAACTATTGTGGAATCTCAAGTTTTTCAAATAACACAAGAACCTCGTTGATCTATTAGGACACACTTTGAGCCTGAATGATTGGGTTATCTTGTAACTCAAGAACGGGGTGAGTTGGTCATAGATGATGAGCCAATGGCCTACCTAGAAGATATTGAGGGACCAGATTTTGAGAAATGGTTTGAGGAGATTTGAGATGGACTGCATGTACACCAACAAGGTATGGATCTTGGTGGATCCACCCAAAGCAGTAAAACCCATATGGTGCAAGTGGGTCTTCAAGAAGAAGATCAAAATGGATGGTAACATATAAATGTAGAAGGGCAGATTGGGAGCAAAGTGTTTTAGACATGTTCAAGGTGTTGACTGCGATGAAACCTTTTTACCAGTTTCTTTGGTTAAATCCATCAAGATCATGCTTTCTATTGCATCTTATCATGACTATGAGATTTAGCAGATGGATGTTAAAGCCACTTCCCTTAAATGAAATCTTCTTGAGGATGTGTACATGACATTGCCTAAGGGCTTTATAAATCCAAAGGATGAAAATAAAGCCTACAAGCTACATAGGTCAATCTATATATTGAAGAAAACATCTCAGAGTTGGAAACTTCATTTGGATGAGGAAGTCAAAGATTTTGACTTTAGTTAAAATGAAGATGAACCTTGTGTATAAAAGAATTCTAGTGAGAACTCGATTGCATTCTTCATATTGTATGTAAAAAATGAGTCATCGCGGAAACTTCCTCTCCCTGACCCCTCATTAACCTATGGAGGCCCGATAAAGGAGGAGTATGGTAAGCCAAGTGTGCTACCCATCAATTGTGATGCCAACCATGTCATACATGAATCCAAGTTTATTGTCCCCCTGAGGATTCGAACCTGAAACCACTACATGCATTCACGATCCGATCACCAGTGAGATACACCCTTGCAGGCTCCTCATATTATATGTAGATTACATACTATTAATGAGGAATGACATATCTGCCCTAGAAATAGTAAAGAATTGTCTGTGAAGTACCTTCTCTATGAAATGTATAGGCAAAACATCCTATACTTTAGGAATCAAAATCAATAGAGATAGATCTAGAAGGCTTCTTGGCCTAATCCAGAGTACATACATTGACAAATTATTGAAGAGGTTCAACATGCAAGACTCAAGGAGACATGATAGATCACTAGGAATAAGATTCATGGGTAATTAGATATAAATGCAAATGGGAGTCTATTGGTATGTAATTTCAGAGAGCCAATACTATGATGATTGTAATGTGGCATAATGTAATTGATTTAATAATAATAAAGGCAATTCCATTTATTTGTTTATTCAATTATGAGATAATGGTATAAAATAATAAATGTCAAAAGAATGATGTTATTCAATGGCATATGTTTTCAAGTTTAGGACCTGGACAATGAGATCGTATGTATAATAAGAGTATATAAATTCTTGTTATATCCATATCTGACAATATTGTGGAAGCAAAATAGACAACCATATTACATAAGATTAGAATGTGTGTTGGATGATGATAGAATCCCATTAATCATGATATATGATATCAAGCCAAACACATAGGTATTTGTTAGAGAATAGTGTACCTGACAGACTCACCTTGAGAGTGATACATGGAACCATTGAATGGTAGTCAGAATCAATTCTCAAGCTGATAGTGGTGATTGTGTCTTAGACCTAAAGTCACTGCACTCATCACATGCCATTCAATGAACTTTGACACCATCCAACATGACCTTGAATAAGGGTTTCTATAAAGGCGGTTCTTAATGTGATTCAAAGCAAAAAAATTATGTGAATCGACCTCATTTCTCTATTTGTAGCTTCCATAACATTCATGAAATTTCATCTCTTTGACTCCCAGATCAACTAGAACCCTAACCATGGACCTCCTACAAATAGAGGGAAATTGGGGGCTTCCTAGACACAAGAATAAGCTCTGAAAATTGTTGTCCTCTCTTATTGTGGTAACCAAGAGACACTGAGCAAGTTCTACTCATCAAAGGGAGGACCAACAAGGGAGAGACAAGTAGGAGAGCAAATCAACCCTAGCAAGTAGGCGTTCGAAGGGACAACTCTGTCCTATTGGTTGTGGTAACACACCATGGAGTTTTTGGTGGTTCGTTTGGACTACGGTAGAGGTTAAGTGGTCATTCCCACCCGCTAGGATGACAACAACCACTGTTGTTTGTGATGGTGCCAACCGATAGTTGTCTATGTGAAACTTATGAAAGAAGAACATTGTTGTGAGAGTTCTCATTGGACTTGCTCCAGGACCAAGTATATCTCTCTCTACCTTCCTGCCTAGATACATCATTGTTGACAAGATCTTGCTAATTAGAGAATCATGCAATAATTTTTTTTGTTTCCACTACCTTATCTGTCGCCTTGATTTCCCAATAGTGGTATCAGAGCCATGCCAATTTACGGTGTATGTGTATTTATTTTATTTTATATGATGTGAATATTAATACAATTAATGTGCATATTCAATTAAATGCCACATATGATCATAACATATATATATATCTGTGTGTGTGTGTGTGTGTTCAAAATATATGCTTCACCTTAAAATTGTTTTGATGGAGACTGGAAGCATGGTTATGGCCAAAACTCATGTAGATTGTGTGTTTGGTTGTCTATTTCAATTCATGTTGTTACTTGGTTTGTATATTGATCCTCTTTCCTCCTTTCTAATGTAAATTAATGCTCTTATTCCTATTCCTCTTGAATGTAACTTGAGGTTTTCCCCTTTTAAAATACAATATGGAATAAGATAGTTTTATTTTATATTTCATCATGAGAAGATGTTCAGTGCCAAACAAACATACCAACTTGGAAGATGAACTGATCAATTAGAGGACGGAGGAGGTTGGGCGATAGGATGAATCGATCGATCGATCGGTGGCTCAAATGATTGACTGGAGCTGTCCATACATCTATTGAACCTAAGAACCGGACAACTATTTCAAGAGACCAACTAACCAAGACCAACTGATTGGCTCAAGAGTTGAATCGATCAACTCAGACTAGTTCTCACACATATTTCTCCAGTACAGGTTGCTACATGTGATGTGGACCTTAGGTGGTAGCAATTCCTTAAGGCTTCAAGGAATTACATTAGACTAGACCATAATCATCACTTGTATATTTTTTATTGTAGGTCATTTGTTTGTGGATATAACATGTATATGATATGTATTATAAGTATGTGGTGATTGGATATGTATATGTATCTATATATATAAATACCTCAACATATATTAAGTCTTAGATGCTTTCCATAATCAGAACACTTTAAAAGCTTGACCGACCAAGCGTGGACACACCCTAACTTGGTGTGTCGTCTATCTCGTGGAAGTTGATGGTAGATATGTGATCCTACCCTAACAGGGTGTAAATCATATTGTATTGGCATTTAGTTTAGGCTTAACTAGGTGAACTTAATAGTATTAAGTTCCTAGAAGAATATTATATGGACTATGGAAAGGAGTTGTGCATACCATCTATCTAAAAATTGTATGAGATTCAATTGGAAAATGTTGCCTGCTTAATAATCAATGATCATGAGCATCGTGTTGGTTGGGTATTGACTTAATTGTTTTGAATCTTGGCTCACTAGGTGTTGTACACTGCAATATTTTGGATTGGTAGTGAGGGCTATCAATTTGAACAAAATGGTGGGAGTGACAATTAAATAAAGGTGTAATTAATATCATCAAACTTATCAAATCAAATTAATCAAAAGTGTTTTCATATAAAGTTGCAAATTTTCTTTCGTAGAATCTAATGGCAAACACAAACATGTATTCATTGTGATTTGTTCTTAAGAAGGACTAGTTGAATGGGAATAACTTCCATGACTGGTTTGGGATGTTGACAATCATTTTCACTCAAGAGTGCAAGCTCTATATCCTAGTAGAACAAGAGTCAGATGAACCCACTCCCATGACAACTAAGGCTGACAGAGATGCTTATAAGAAGCACTCCAAAGATGTCGTGGATGCCAAGTTCCTGATGCTATGATCAATGAACTATGAGTTGTAGAGACAACATTAGAACATGAATGTTATAGATATGGCCACACATCATAAGAACATGTACCAAGATTAGGTAAAACAAGAGAGGTATGGTGTCTTCAAGGTGTTGTTCAAGTGCAATGTGGCTAAAGGAGATCTAATAGGTCCACATGTACTCAGGTTGATTGGGTATCTGGAGAACCTTGGTAGAATGGGATTTCCCTTGGGTCAAGAGTCGACCAAAGTTGTGATTTTGCAGTCACTGTCAGAATCATACATCATGTTTGTCATGAACTAGAACATGAATAATATTGACAGTCCATTTTTAGAATTGCTTGGTGTGTTGAGGAAAGTTGAAGCACATATGAGGAAGGACAAATCCAAATCTATGATGCTGATGAGTAGAGGGAAGTTAAAGGGAAAAAGGAAAGCTAAGAAAAGTTCTAAAGCTAGCCAGAAACTTAAGTCTTTTGCACTAAAAGCTAAGAGAGGAGTGAATAATGAAGGAAATTGCCACCGCTGTCACTAGCATGCACATTGGGAAAGTAGTTGCCCTCTTTATATAGAGTATCTCAGGAATAAGGAGATAGAGATGTCCATGTTAGTACCAAAGAAGAAGTAAGCTACAACTGTGTGGAGGAAGAGTTGCTACCATTACAGTTAGAATCTGTCATTCATGGGCATGTAATAGAATTAGTGACTTACTATTATGTACCTTCCATTAATGAAAACATCATGTACCTTGTATGTAAAAGAATATTATGAATAAATTTATGTTTCATTTTAAAAGATAAGATTTTATATGACATTTCCCTATGTGAAGATCTACACTTGATAGTTGTAGAACAAATGTGTATGACAAATATACTAAATGACTTGATGACTCAAACAATGAATACCTATATCATTGTCATCTAGAGCACATAAATGAGAAATGAATTTCTATAATCAATAATGATGGTTATCTAGACTCTTTTGGTTATTAAACCAATAGAGATATGTTAGTCTTATTAATTGGGCAATATGACAAAAACATCTTCACTAGATGTCGTAGGAGAGAAAATGTTCTATTAGGACTCATACATAGTGATGCATATAGACATTTTACAATAAATGCTAGAGGTGGTTATTAGTACCACATTATGTTAACTGATGATCTCAGTAGATTTGGTAGTTTGTATTTAATGAAATACAAGTATGGATCTCTTGAAGTTTTAAAGGAGATCATGAATAAAGTACACAACCAACTTGGTAAAAGTATTAAAACACTTCTATATAATCAATGTGGAAAATATTAAAACCAAGAGTTTGAGGACCTTCTATGAGACCGCGACAATGTATCACAATGATCTTCACCTCAAACATAATGATGTGATAGTGTATCATAATGATATACACCTCAAACATAATGATGTATCAAAAAGAAGGAATCATGCATTGTTAGTCACGGTGTGATTATCGAAGAATCTAGCTAATCTTCCAATTTCCTTTCTGGTACATGCTTTATACTAAACAATGTACCGTCTAAATTGGTTCACAAGATACCATATGAGATATGGCATGGGAAGTGTCCTGATAAGTGTTTGTAAAGAGTAGGATTGAAATATTATATAAGAAAATAGTTTCTTAAAACTTTGTCAACAAATCATATAAATGTTAGTTTATTTAATACTACTTTTATATTCCAATCCAACAACAAAATTAATTGTTGTAGGGATGGCTGTATTCCAAAAGGGAATTTAATTCCATAAGAATCAGTGGGAGAAAAGTAGAAGTTGAAATTTTTAAGATTAACAACAAAATATTGAACCTAAAAGAGGTATAGTAGGAACATGTAGAATCACAAAATGTTTTGGAATCTCAAGTTCCTTATGTAACACACAAACTCATAGATCTAGTAGAGCACGCCTTGAGCTTAAAATATTATGATATATTATTGCTCAAGAAGGTGGTAAGTTGGTCATAAAATCCAAGATAGACTGGAGTATGAGAAATGTCTTGAAGCTATTAAATTCAAGATGGAACCATGTAACTAATAAGGTATTACCTTGGTGGATCCACCTACAGGGGTAAAATCCATAGGGCGCAAGTGGGGTCTTAAAAATAAGACCAATATGGAAGGATAGTTTGGTTAAAAAGAGTTTCAAACAAGTTCAAGATGTTGAACATGATGAAATCATTTCACCATTTACCATGGTTAAATCCATCAAGATTATACTTGCCATTGCATCTTGTTATGACTATAGGATTTGGCATATGGATGTTAGAACTTTATTACTTAACTGGAATAATTATGAGGATGTGTGTGTGACGTAGCCTAATGGTTTTATAAATACAATAATGCAAATAAAGTCTCTAAGATACAAGGGTCAACCTGTGGATTGAAGAAAGCATCTCATAGCTGGAATGTTTGATTTGACAAGGTACTCAAAGAGTTTGACTAAAATTGAAATGAAGATGAAATTTGTGATTACAAAAGATTTAGTGGGAGCATATTTATATTCCACATAATGATGGGGAATAATATCCTTATACTAAAAATGTTAAAACCTAGCTGGGGAGTATCTTATCTATGAAGGGTTAGTGAAGCATCCTATATTGAGATCTATAGAGATATATATGGAAAGCTTCTTGACATAAGTAAGAACACATACAATGGAAAGATGTTGAAGGGGTTCATCATGCATGACTTAATGAGAGAAAAAAAATTCATGTCTCATGGGATTAGTCTATTGAGAGTCCAGTGTACTAATTCTTGTGAAGAATGGGAAAACATGAGTAAGATGACATATGCATTCGCAATTGGATCTATCATGTATGCAATGTTATGTACTCATCTTGTATCAATGTTATGTACTCATCATGTTGTCTCATATGTATTGGACATGACAGGAGTATATTTGTCAGATTCCAATGAAGGTCATTGGACTGCCATAAAATAACATCCCTAAGTACTTGAGAAGCACTAAAAGGATCAGTTCCTTGGTTATGATAATAATGAAGAGTCGGATTTAAAGGGTTAAATCAATGCAAGCTTCCAAAATGATCAATAAAATTAATGATTACAATCTAAATTTGTGTTTGATCTTAAAATGACAATTGTAAGCTAGAAAAGTTCCGAGCAAGAGACATTTATTTAAATCTGCAATAGAAGTTGAGTATCTTGGTGTTTTGAGAATGATAGAGGATAATGTATGGATTAAAAGTTCATGTGGATGAACTTGTAGGAGGTTCCAACCATTGATTATGAAATAGAAATATTGTGAAAAAAATGGAGCTACTGGATCGGAATCTTAGATAGAATACTACGACACTTCCACCTAATACGAGAAGTCTATAGTGAGGAGATGTGAAAACTTACAACTTGAAGTAAATATTTCTAACCCACTATGAAAGAACTTGAGCATCATGAACATGATGGACATGTTGAAGATCACTTGGAATAAGATTCAAAAGTGATTGGCTCTAAGTGCAAGTAGGAGTATATTGGTACATATCCCAAACAGCCAATACATGATGATTGTAATGGGGCATTAGATACCTGATTTGATAATGATAAAAGTAATTACATATATTATGTTTGCTCAATAATGATATGATGGCATAGATATAACAGATGTCTAAAGAATGATGTTACTTGATGACATATGTCTTTAGGTCGAGGACCTGAACAATGAGATAATATGTATGATAAGATTACATACATTCTTGTTATGTCCTCAGTCAGATATTATTGTGGAAGTAAAATAGATGATAGTAATACATAAGACAAGAGTGTGCGTTGACTGATGATAAAGTTTCATTAGTCATTATAAGTGATATCAGGTGAAGCACACATGTACATGTTAGAGAACAATGTAATGGACAGACCCACCTTGAGGGTTTTACATGGAGATCATGGAATGGTAGTCAGAATCATCTCTCATAGTGGTGGTGGTAATTGATATTTTTTAGACCTAAAATCACTACACTCATCACATGTTGTTTGATATATTTTGTCATCATCAAACGTGACCTTGAATAAAGGTTGCTATCAAGGTGATGCTCAAATACATTATAATACATGGGGATTGAGTGTGAGTGAAGTAGATGAGATTTGTCCCTCCTACAAGATATTAATTTCATGGCCACTTCATTTGAGAAACTGAGGAATGTATGGACATACTGATGTGATTCAATATGTGATATGTGAACTCACATGCATCTCAAGTGGTCTTCTCTACTTAAGGAACATGGATATAATGTTGAGAGAATGATGATTCCATGTCTCGAGTTCAATCTGGTTATTAGAGACAAAGGAACTTTACAATCACTATAACACTGATCACATATTGTAGGTTGAAGTTGTTCTCAAACATTTCAAATTACTTGGAAAGAAATTATGTATTTCTAGATGCTGCTCATTTCTTGTGATGTCACAAATTGGTTAAGGGCATTCACTGCCAACGTAACTTGGGACCTATAGGGTCACACATATAGGATACACTTGTAATAAGAGTTTATTCATGAATGATGTTTAATCTAATTACTAAAGGGTTTAGGTATTCAATTTAAGAAATAATGGTTGAAAATTGGCTGATTGGACTGTGAATTGACCAGTTCTAGTGTTGAGCCGATTGATTCAAGTGTCAAGTCAATGGAAATAATATTGTCTGAATAATGCATGAACCACATCATTAAATGACTAGTTCACCATGTGAACTGATTGATTCATGGTATGAAATGATCGGTTCTTGTTGTGAACCACCTGGTTCAATGATCAATATGATCGGATCATAGATTAATGTTAATGTCATCATTTACACTAATCGAATATTGAATGCCAATGTGATTCAAAATAGAAAAGCAAGTGAATCAATCAGTTCAAGGGTTGAACCAACCACTTCACTTATGAACCGACAGGTTCAACTCTGGACCAACCGGTTCACCGTTTGTAGCTTACATAAAATTCATTTAATTCTATCTCTTCAACTCCCAAATTGACTACAAACCCTTACCTTGGCCCTCCAATAAATAGAGGGGTATTGGGGGCTTCCCAGACACAACAACAAGTTTTGACAATTGTTTCCCTCTCTAGTTGTGGTAACCAAGAGAGCCTGAGCAAGTTCTACCCATCAAACGGAGGAACAACAAGGGAGCGGCAATTAGGAGAGAAAATCAAGCCCACTAGGTTGACATTCAAAGAGATACCTCCTCTTTGTTCTCTCTTATAGCGCAATGTGGAGTTCCTGATGTTCTGCATGGACTATGATAGAGGCGAGGAGGTCATTGCCATCCGCTAGGACAAAAGCCACTATTGTCTGTTGGTGGTGCCACCTCAAAAGTTGTCTATGTGCAACTTGCAAAAGAAGTAGAGTGTTGCGAGAGTTGTTGTTGGACTTACTCTAGGACTAGGTATATCTCTTGCTACCTTCCTTCCTAGATACATCATTGATGATGAAATATTACTTATTAGGAAATTAGGCATTAATTTTTTTTGTTTCTACTAGCATATCTGTCAAATCGATTCCCCAATGAATTCCATGCCTCATATTTAACCTGGATATCAATGACAAAGGAACTATATGATCATGGTAACACTTGGGGAGAAATAATGTGCTGCTAGATGTCCCTCGTTGCATGTGATGTCATAAATTAGTTATGGACGTTCACTGCCAATGTACATTGGGACCTATAGGGTCACACAAATAAGATACAACTAGAATAGTAGTTTCCTCACGAATAGGGTTTAACTTGATTACTAAAGTGTTTAACTATTCAATTTAAACAACAATGGCTAAAAAATTGTGTAATTAGAATTTGAGTCGAATGACTAATGTGATGAATTGACAGATTCAAGTGTTGAGTCAATTAAAACAATGTCACATGAACATTGGCTGGTCTAGAAAATGGATCGATTGATTTAAGATGTGAACTGACTGATTCATATTCTGAACCAACCAGTTAAACTTGTGAATCCCCTAATTCAATGATCAATGTGATTGGATAAGCATTGATGTTAACGTCATGTTGTGTATTAATTGCCAATCTGTTTGCGAATAGGAAAGCATTCCATTTCACTGACATGAGGTGTGAGTCAACCAACTCAAAAGTTGAGTCGACTAACTCATGACCAACAACAGCCATAAATTTGTGAAAATTTGCCTCTTTGACACCCAATTGATCTAGAAACCCTGACCCTAACTCTCCTATATATAAGGGAAGTAGTCAAGGCTTTAAGAAGACACAAAGAAATGTTGGAAAACGTTGTCCTCTCACATTTTTGTAACATGAGAGGTTGAGCACGTCTTACCCATAAAAGGGAGAGCTGACAAGGGAGAATAAGTCAATGCTAACACCTTGACAATTGAAGGGGCAAACTCCTTTTAGTAGGCTCTAGCAAGTGTGACGAGGAGTTCTTGGTAGTCCGCATGGACTAAAATGGAGGTATGGATGTTGACCCAATACACTAGGAGGACATCATCAACCGCTGTCTGTGGTGCTACACCTAGAGGCTTCCACTAACAACTGATTGAGTGCTACTTGTGAAAGAAGTACGCTGCAACGATTGTGTTAAACTTGCTCCAATACCAGGATTATGCCCTTCAACATACCTTCGCAATCCATAGTTGTTGAGGCAATCTTCTAGTCATGGGAAACATGGCAAGAAAACTTTATTTTCCATTGTCATCTCTGTCACCATATTTTCATGTAGAGTAGTCTACTAAATGAAGAGACTCAACAATGAGCCTTAGGAGATAGTGAGTAAGCAGTGCACTTCACAAAGAGCATGTGCACTAATAGAGAGAGATACTATGATAGATTTTAAAGCCTAAATGAGTCCCAGGTCTAGGGGGAGCCTTGTGGTAGGTCCATGTGGAAGAGTAGAGGGTGCTTCCATTGTAGAAATCTAGGTCATTTAAAGAAAGATTGCAAGGTTTGGAAAAGAAAACATGGGTTTGAGCCAAAGATAAGAAGAATGATGACAAGAATACTATAGTGGCAATTTCATATGAAAGGGATGATGATGATGATGTGTTCGTGATAGTCCAGGAGTAGTGTTTACATGATGAGGGTGATGATTCTAAGTGGATGGTGGATACTAGAGCTTCTTATCATGCTTCACATAGTAAGGAGTTCTTCACTTCATATAGGAAGGGAGAATTCAGGAGGGTAACCTGAGAAATTCCAACTTCTCTATAATTATCATGACTGGAGACATTTTTATTTCTTAAGGATGTTCGTCATGTTCCATATTTGTAGCTCTATTTGATATCTATGTCTTTCTTTGATAGAGAAGGTTTTCTTATGGATTTTGATGGTGGCAAATGTAAAATTAGAAAGGGGGATTTGGTTATTGTATAGGGCAAATTGTGCCACACATTATATAAGACACATCTTAAGGTTCTCAAATATGGAGGTATCAATACATTTGAGGATCACCAACCAGATTCATGACACATATGGTTCAGACACATGAGTGAGAAAGGCTTACTGCTGCTATCAATGCAGGGTCAATTTTTTTGCCAAGGACTCCAGTCTTAGTTCATGTGATTCAAATCATAAGGGAAAACATTGATGATTTTCTTTCAAAACAAGATCAACGGTGAAGCTAGATGTTCTACAATTCATTCATTTGGATGTCTATAGTCTGTTTGAGGTTACTTCACTAGGTGGAAATAGGTATTTTGTCACATTCATTGATTATGTATATAGGAAGGTCTGGGCCTACTTGTTGAAGACCAAGGATCAAGTCTTTTAGTATTTTCAGAAATTTTATGTAATGGTGGAGTGGGAGATAGAGAAAAAGTTGAAGTGTCTCCACACAAACAATGGAGGAGAGTACACCTCTAGGGAGTTCCAATATTATTGTGCACAACATTGGATACGACATGAAAGGATAGAGGCTGACACACCTCATCACAATGGTACAGCTGTGAGGATGAACTATGCCATAGTGTATAAAGTCAAATGCATGTTTGAAGACTACATAGTTATTAAAGACATTATGGGGTGAGGTAGTGAGTACTACCTACTATTTGATTAATCGATCTCCATCAGTTCCTTTGGGTTTTGATATTACTTGAGAAGTTATGGACAGAAAGGATGCTTCTTATGCTCATTCGTGAGTATTTGGCTATAAGGCTTACACACATGTTCCAAAGGGAAAGATGCAAAAGCTGGATGATAAAGTGGTGCCATGTATCTTTCTTGGCTATGGAGATCAACACTTTGGCTATAAGTTATGGAAACCTATGTAATGACCATGAGCTGACACAAATATATGACTTTATATGAGAGTTAGATAGTTACAAAGTCTGAGAGTGATGAGTTGAGGTTGTAGGATTAGTTAATGGTTCTTCTAATGATGGGTATGAGGATGCTTTAGCTTCTTTACAGATGCAGTCTTTAGATGATGAAGAAGAGTGGTATGATCACCCTAAGCAGCAAAGTGATAACACATCGAGTGTTCCCGTTTGAGATGCATAATTGGGTGATTTAGACTCGCAGTCAGAGACATCTGTGAAGGGGTGCAAGATCATCACCAGGCAGAGTACTCAAAGTAGTAATTGAAGAGGTCTAACAGAGTTTGTAATCCTTCATCCATATATCTTGTGTCTCAATTTATTTTCCTTACTGATAAGGGGTAGCCAAAGATATTTCAAGAGGCACATACTCATAGAGACAAAGCACAATGTCATTAGGCGATGCAAGAGGAGATGTCTTCTTTGCAGAAGAATGATACCTATGAGCTTGTGGTGCTGTCTAGGGGTCAGAGAGCACTAAAGAACAAGTGGGTCAGCATGATGAAGAGAGATGATAACATCAAGGATATCAGATACACAACCTGATTAGTTGTCAAGGGCTTTGATCAAAGACCAGGGGTGAATTTTGATGAGATATTTTCTCATTTTATGAAGATGACTTCTATTAGATTGGTTCTAGGCTTGGTTGTTATCCTAGACCGGGAGCTTGAGAAGATAGATGTGAAGATGACTTTTCATCATGGTGGCCTAGCTAAGGAGATCTACATGGATCATCCAGGAGGTTTTCAAGAAAAGGGGAAAGATCACTTAGTATGTATATTGATGAAGAGTTTGTATGGTTTGAAATAAGCTCGTAGGAAGTGGTACAAGAAGTTTGATTCTTTCATGTAGAGTCATGGGTACCACAGGACAAGTGCAGATCCATGTGTTTACATTAGGATGTTTTCCAATGACAAGTTCATTATTATGCTACTCTATGTGGATGATCAGAAAACTGAAGATAGAGCTTTCCAAAGAATTTTACATGAAGGATTTGGGACCAACACGATAGATTCTGGGGATACAAATCACACATGATAGAAATAAGTGTAGGTTTTGGTTGTCATGTGAGAGCTATGTTGAATGGATTCTGGAGCGGTTCAACATGAGCAAGTCCAAAGCCGTGAGTACTCCACTATCAGGTGATTTCCAGCTAATCAAGAAGCCCTGCACATCTACTAATGAGGAGAAGGAGGATATGGCCAGGATTCCCTACTTTTCTTCTATAGGGAGTTTGATGTACACAATGGTGTGTACTTGTCTAGATATTGCTCATGTAGTTGGTGTCGTGATCAGGTTTCTCTCAAACCGTAGAAAGATTATTGGGAGGCAGACAAGTAGATCTTCAAATACTTATGAGTTACTAGTAGCATGTGTTTGATGTTTTTTAGTTACAAACCAATTTTGAAAGGCTTCATTGATGCTTACATGGTAGGTGACATTGATTACAAGAAATCTACGTCTAGGTATCTTTTCACTTTTATAGGGGGAGCCATATCGTGGCAGTCCTGATTATAAAAGTGTTTTGCACTTTCTATGATAGAGATGGAGTACATTGAAACAATGGAAGCAAGAAAAGAAATACTCAAGATTATGAGATTTCTGGGAGAGTTGAGCACAAATCAGGTTGACGTGACTATTTTTTGTGATAGTCAGAGCACTATTGACTTGAGAAAAAGCACAATACATCATGAATGAACAAAGCACATTGATGTGAGATATCATTCACTTTGTGATGTGATTGATAAGAAGTTGTTGGATCTGAAGAAGATTCATACTGAGAAGAATGCTTCTAACATGATGACCAAGGTTGTGACATAAGACAAGCTAGAGCTCTGCAAAGAGCTTAGCGAAAACATTCCCAGTGATGATTTTGTGATAACAATTTCCTCCTTGGGTCGAAGGGGGAGATTTTTGGGACTGGAATACGTCTAGCACAAGGCACATTAGGGAACGACTATTGTGCATAGGGGTCACAACTTGGATATATAATCTAAGAGGACAACTGTCAATTGTGAGGTAGGCAAAGGCAAAAGGCAAAAGGCAAAAGGTAGAAGACAAGGGTAATTGTTAATTAGAAAAGACAGTCGTCAAAGTAGAACAAAGTACCACCTCATACAAGGGAATAAGACAAATAAGGAAGAAGGAAGAAAAAGAAAAGAAAGAAGAAAGGAAGTGATCAGGATTGCCAAGGCATCTGAGTGTTCTTCTACAAGCCATCTATTGTTGTGTACTTTGTGGAAGGGCATCTTCTTAGGAAGTTTTAGGGTGGTATAATTGTAGGGATCTTTTCCTATGATGTTGTATCTTCTCATTTCTCCTTCTTCATTTATTGTTTTGGGTTGGCGGTCAAAATCCAAAAGGAAAATTGTATCTTTGCTTCTTAAAGTGGATTTTCTTGTGGTTGGTCCCATGGTTCTTCCCTCACACATTGTGAGGGTTTTTCACATAAAGATCTAGTATTTTTATTTCCTCTACCTACTTACAATTATTATCTTGGGTTTACATGCTCTCTGGTAATTCTTCTGCATATGTTTATTTTTTGTTGCATCTTGGTTGCATAGCATACATGCACATATTATCCATCACACAAACCTATCAAATAGTTTGTTGTTATTTCCATCATGACACACCAAATCACTAGAATCTTTCATTCTCCTTTCTTTCCTTTTTTATTTTATGACTTTATTTTAGCAAATTTATTGACCACTTACAAAATATTTGACTATTAAGAAGTGATACCAATTCATCTGGTAGATTGGGTAATCAAGAACCATATGTGGTGATTAGTCTATTCTTGCATTATTGTAAGTGTTTCCCTACTAAATTTCAATATTCCATTCCGGCCATGTCATTCTCTAGATAAATAGTGTGTATGTGTATGATGTAAGTTGATAACATGCTATTACATACTTATTTGTTTCAGAAAAAAATGTTGTTTGTCTAGTTTTCTTTGCAGCCAATGGGCTGATTTGAGAGTTCATTTATTTGTTTTTGTAGGCACCCATGATCCTAAGTTTCTAACTCCTCAATACCTCATACAACATGTTTATTTCCAACCTTGAGGCTACAATTAACATGACCCAACATGAAATCTTTTTATACATATGTTTTCACCTAAGGTGTTGAACTTAATGTTCCTTTTTGTAACATCCCTGACCTGGGTTATGTACTAACCCTAGGTGTTTTGCCTTATTAAGTAATTAGATGCTTGCTTTCAATTCATGAAAAAGTAATTAAAGCTTTTGAGGAACTTATATTTCAATTTCAGTCTTTTTTTCATAATGTTGAAACATTGTTTTGTTAATAATGGACTAAAGTGCAAATTACCCAAGTAGAGGGGTTAACCTGCAATTTGCACATGTTAAGATGTTCCTCTGATGTTGAGATATCCTATTAATATATTTGATGAAGTGGTACAGTTTTCACAAGCTTGGGTACCAAGATATAGCTTATAGAGCAATCCTTATGCTTTAAAACTTAGTTTTGGTGTAAAGTGCAATTTACCCAAAACCTAGGGTTCAACATGTAAATATACCCTCTAGAGGATCTCTCATGTTTCTTGGAATAAAGTTGAGCAAAGAAAATGAGAAGGGTGCCTCATTTGAATGATCATGGTAGTAGTGGAAACTACTCACAATAATAATATATTGAGCAACATTCAATAAGGGTGGATATTGCTATACCTCTCTTAAAAGGTGTTTAGTTCTTTTTAAACCCTGGATAAGGGAGGAGTTTTGCATGTGATTAGGCGATAGAAACGTGGCCAAGGATGGAAGAAGCCTTGGTGGATATGTTTGGGAGATAAAAGCAAATATCTATCTCTTTCCATTTTCCTTGAAAATACACATAAATATATAAGCAATCTTTCCAACAAAGTAAGGGATCGTTTCCCTTAGTTCTTTTCCTTATCTTCTTGCTTTGTCCGACCAAGGAAGAACTTTGGAGCAGAGGAAGGACGACCAAGCTGACTTGGTAAGTATTGATCACCATCTACCTCGAATTCATGGTGGAAACCACTATATAAGGTTAGATTTATGGTGTTCGTCACACGATTTTCCTTTCTAGCCATCTTCTCCATCCAAAACTTGAAGAACGAAGCTTGGACAACTGCTGGAGCTCAAGACACCATTAAAGATATGGAGCTAGGAGCTGTGGATCAGACCTAGAGGCGAGTTTTATAACTCTAAACCTTGAGCTTTGTTTATGCATCTTCATCTCCATGAAAAATCGTTAGTTATTCTTCTTCCTTTGCTACTCTTGTATTCTTGCTAGAAAATCCATGAAGAACAGACCCTGTTCTTGAGGTAGACGAAGGTGACGTTAATTCCTATGTTTATCCAAAAACCTACTTTAGCAAACGGTCTCGAACACTTGCTCAAACAGTTTCCCAAACCGTTTGGGAGCAAACTGTTTCAACCAAACCGCATAGAAGCAAACGGTCCAAGACCGTTTGGAGGTGTTGACTAGGTGTTGACCATTTGGAGGTCTATTGTGAATAATGTAGACTAATTATCTATCAAAAATTATCCCTTAATTCCAAGTGAATCACCAATTGAAGGCCCATTAATCATCTAAACCCTAATCGGGTCATTTGTTGATTTCAATAATAGTATTATGTTGAAGTTTGGGTTGAGTGGCCCAAACAGTTTGAAAACCATTTGGGGATCACCCAAACTATCTCAAGACCATTTGGTGATCACCCAAGACTGTTTGGAGGTCTAGGGTTAAGTAGGGTTAACCAATTGAGGACCCAATGACATCAAGTTGATGAATAATCGATTGCTGATTTGGTGACCAAACCTAGGGTTCAAACCTTAATTGAATGACTTGGTTTTTGATAAAATAATGGGAAAACGGTCTCAAGACCGTTTGGAGGTCATCCAAATGATCCCAAGACCGTTTGGGGTCAGGTCATGACCAAATTGAATGAAGGTTCAAAGGGTTCAAATCAATTAGACTCATATTGAAGTATGTTGAAGGATCATCGATTCTAAACCCTAATCCAATTGATCCAAGCCCTAATTGATGATCAATTGAGGGTCAAATCAGTTGATGGTTGACCTAATTGACTCAATTGATGAGTGGATAACAAGTGTATGATCGATTGAGGGGTTCAATATTGAAAACCCTAACCCAATTGAAGTGGTTGAGACACTTTTTGGTCCTTGCGGTTTTGAGGTGGTTTGGACCAAACGGTCTCAAGACCGTTTGGGACCAAACAATCCCAAACCGTTTAGTCTCCTGTAGTTTCAAGATCGGTTATGTCCATGCGGTTTCAAGTCAAACTTGACAAAATGGTCTTCATGACCAAACGGTCTGCACCCCATCTTGGGAAAACGGTCTTGAGTGTGCACTTTACCAAACAGTTTCAAAAGTCAACAAGACCAAACGGGCTTCAACACCAAACAGTTTCAAGGTTTGTCCAAGACCGTTTGGGGGTTTAGTGTGCAAGACCATTTGAGGTCTATGAAGGGTCAAGATGGTTTAGCGGTTGATTAACCTAAACCTCATAGGTACCTAAAGTGATTAAGGGACCAAGTAATTAGTTGATTAATGCATGTTATTATCATTAGTGATCATTATAAAGCTACTCTTGATGGGATAGAGTGATTAGTACTCTTTGGATGAGTAAGTCCTAATGATCACAATAGTAATGATATAACCCATGATGTCACTGTTGAATTGACTTAGCCTAATCAAGGGTGATGCAAATATCATCTGATAGAAAGAGGAGAGAGAATATTTCTTATATGAATGATAATCAAGTAATAAACTTCCAATATGTTTGAATACATCTAATTAGGGTATGATCCTTCATAGTGAGATCATGAAAACCCTAATTATGATGTTTAATGAATCTTAACCCTAATTTGAGGGCATTAATGGAAATAATCCTCATACATGATGATGGTATGATCTTAATTCATTATAATGTGAATAGTAAACCCTAATCTAGGGTAATATGATGTATTGTGAATAGTAAACCCTAATCTAGGGAAATGTAACGATATGAACATTAAACCCTAATTCTGAGTTATGCTTTTAAGCATGAAACTCTATGATTGAATTATGAAATGAGAATTCACTATGCCTTTTTAAGCTAAAGGGGTTGAATAACCCTAATTGTATTGAATAGGAAACCCTAACCCTAGAAACTAGCCGTGGTGATGTAAAACGGTCGTGGTAATCTTTTGTAGCACGACCGTGCAAGATAGCACGATCGTGGTGTTCTATACTTGACTTTGAAATAATTGTATTGTGCCGATACAGATATAATGTGCATGTTATCAATTGTCTTAGTCAAGCAGGTCTTTATAAAGAAGTGAGCATAGCCAGGTAAGGGTTATGATGTCATATTCATTGAAAGCACTTTATAAGCTTTGAAAGTAATGATATGCTATGTTGCCTAGTGAAAGGTAACATATGATATTGATAGGCTGTATGAGCCATGAGAAATACCTGCATTGCTACAATTATGTTCATACTATTAAATGACTTGATGGCAATATATTACTTTTTTTAGGGGAAAGCCAAACTTTCATTAAAAACTAACCATAAGCATCAGACAGAATTAGTTGCTCGATCAGTGAAGGGATGCAATCCCCCACTGATCTCCTAATCAAGGTGCCCTCCATCGCCAATTTGTCTATAGAGTGAGCCACCGTATTACATGACCGATTAACAAAAGCAAAAGAAACAGCAAGAAAAGAAGATGCTACATGGTGGATGTCATCAATTAGGAGGCCTAAGTGGTCTGGATCGCTGGAATTAGTAGAAAGGGCGTTGTACATGATTTGGGAGTCCATTTCACACGTCAGGTGGTCGTATGCATGCGATCTCGCCGTCTGTATGCAATGAAGGAGGGCCTGCGCTTCTCCAAGTTCAGCTTGGCTGGAGAAAGCTCTCCTAGCGGAGATGATCTCGATTTCCTTCCCATTGCAATCTCGAATGATCCCTCCTATTCCAATCATTCCCTTCTTATCCATGGCTACATCAGTATTCACTTTAAGGACATCTCCAACCGGGGCCTGCCATTTCAACAACCTTTGTCCCTCTCGAGATATTGCAGCGTCTGATTTGCTGGACATCACGGATCTGTATTCGGCTATGATCCCAGCGTACCGCATGATCAGGAAATCTCTTTGTGGAACCTCCTGGTTAAACACCACTTTGTTCCTCCATGCCCACGATCCCCACCAGACCGCTGTAGCTGTGTCCAGCTCCTCCGTCGTTAGGTTGTCCACCAGGAACTGTAATCGATCTGCAAGCACCATATGGGTCGACGCTTCTATCTGCTGTTTCAAGGGATGGTTGGTCCAGACTTCCTTAATTTCCGGGCATTCAAACTGTAGGTGGGCAATTGTTTCCTTTTCTCGCCAGCAGATTGGGCAGCGCTTGTCAACGTCACAGTGGCGATCATAGAGGCGGCCAAGCGTGGCTAAGCTCCCTGAGCAGACTCGCCACATGAAGTGGGCTAGGCGCGGTGGCCAGCCTGATTTCTAGACCCAGGTCCATGTCTTTTCTTGCTCCTCCTTCCAGTTGCTGCTATATGAGGCTTTGCCAAGATGGCACAGCCAGTATGCAGTCCGTGTGCTAAATAAACCTCTGCGAGCCGGCCACCAGAATGGTCTGTCAGCAGGCTGACGATGGCTGAGGGGTGTAGTGAGAATTCTTGTACATATTGACTGTGGGAAGATGGATTTCACCGCCTCCCTTTCCCAGTCAGGTTGCTCAGACTGGGTGAGGTCAGTAATCGTCAAGTGTGGCTGCTATGCCTGTATGTCGAGACATAACTCACACAGAGATTCTGTAGTATTTAGAAGCCATCGGTTCGTCCACAAGTTGATAGTTTTCCCATCTCCCACTCTCCATTTCACCCCTTCACATACTACTGCCTTGTCCCCCCATATGCTTCGCCACGTATAGATTGGATTATGTCCTCGCGTCGCCTCCAGTATAGAAGATCTTAGAAAGTAACGCGCCTTGAGTACATGGTAGGCCAGAGAGTTTGTGTTGGTGAGGAATCTCCAAACTTGTTTAGACAGTAGCGCTTGGTTAAAACTATTCAAGTCTCTGAAACCCATTCCTCCCGCTTTCTTTGATTTACATAAGTTGGCCCAGCATTGCCACGAGATTCATCTCTCTGTGCCTTTTGCCCCCCACCAGAATTTTGCAATACAACTGTGGATTTCATGTATTAGCGTGGACGGTAATTGAAAGACACTCATTATATATGTTGGGATTGCCTGTGCAATTGATTTGATTAGGACTTCCTTGCCGGGTTTGGAGAGGAACTTTTCTTTCCACCCCTGGAGTTTCCTCCATATTCGTTCCTTGACGAAGCTAAAAACTTGTCTTTTGGATCTCCCAATTGTTGTGGGAAGGCCTAGATACTTGGCATGTTTATCCACCTCCCGCACTATATTACTTAGTAACAAGTGTTTTGCTGAACTAAGGGTTTGAACACCCATGTTCTTGAATCATAATGACGAGATGGTTGGGGATTGATATCCCAATAATAACTAGATGTGAAATGAACTTGATACAATTAGTACTCTTTCTTTATAGCAAATTGTCTTATTGGTTTATGTTTTGAAAACATGCCTGATGATAAAGAATGCCATAATGTACTTAAATAATCAAGTATAATGATATCATGTAGAGTCCTGACCATAGATCCATCATTGCCAGAAGTTAAATGATGGTGAAATAGGTTTTCCTAAGGGACTCCTGGAGAGCATACTTTTGAGTATGTGGGGGATATGGACGTGAATATCCTTATGTCCTAATGAGGGAATTGATGTGAGATGTACCTTTAATCTCTCAATCCTTCATTATATGTATATGCTGGGATGATGTATTACTAATCTCTCGATGATGTTGTTAATG
Source organism: Alisma plantago-aquatica (assembly GCA_963693085.1). NCBI lineage: Eukaryota > Viridiplantae > Streptophyta > Magnoliopsida > Alismatales > Alismataceae > Alisma > Alisma plantago-aquatica. The sequence continues at coordinate 830,260,360 of OY856414.1, read as the reverse complement.
CCGCATCGATGTGATATAAATAAGAAATCCCTCGATGGCGAAGAGAGTACAGAATGCCACTATAACTCTAATAGCAAAGTTTCCAGAATACCCTGGAAAGCTATTATACCAGAGACACAAGATGTCCTGCATGTTGTACCTCACACTGACGAAGGAAGATGAAGTCATAGAAATCCGTCTCTTCTTATGACCTATGTATGGTACCGATTGCGATTTCGTAATGGTCGGTTGGAGTATGAGCGGTATATCTCATCTCCTCAGGGCATAATTATGTTTGTAAAATGTAATCAACCGTGTAGAATATTTGCTTAGGTTGAACTACGAGAAACAATGATTGATGATACATTGTTTATAATGTTCTAGTTGGACAAATAATATACATGTTCTTCATATTCTTATTGATTAAATGACTTGTTACTCAATCAAGTTATAATTGAAATGATTTCTTAGAGAATACTGCTCTACTTAGTTTATTCAATAAATTGCCTGCTGTTGAGTATTTATAATTCCATTGATCATTGTTATTCATTTATTTGCAATAAAAATGCTTCTGGCGAAGAGTTATAACTCTCGCTGGGACAATTATTCAATTGTCTCACCCCCGTGGGATTCAACTTTTTAGGTAGACGCCGAGGACGAAGGAACCCTTTAGTGGGTGAGCAACAACAGCAACAGTAGCAACATCTGCGAGAGCAGTGATCCTCAGGTGGAGACACTGACTATCAAGTCTTGTAGATAGAATGTTCTATGTGTCTTCTATGTACTCTCAGGTCCTAGGAGTCAGTAGATGGTTTAATATAAATCTGAGATTTTGGCTTAATGCCTCGAGATTTTTGTATCTTGCCTTGTATAGTTAACATGGCAGTTGATGCTTGTAACCCTCGAGATATGATATTACAGATATGTAATGATGGATCAGTTTGTAAATAACTTACCTTGTTTCCTTATGAAAGAGTTTTGCAGTTTGTGGATCTCTTTATAAAAAGTTTTAAATTTTTAGTGATTTTCAGTAATTCTGCTGCTAACGAAACGCTTCCGCATTAGTTAAAATTCGTTGATCTTGTTTTCGTGAGATGGTCGTCACAATTAAGTGGTATCAGAGCTCTAGGTTCGCTGAGTCTACAGAGACATAGGACTTAGGTTATAGAGTTTGTTCTAGTGTCTTCCAGTATATCTAATAGTGTCTTCTGCTCATATAGGAGAAGAAGATAAAACTAAAGATGTTTGGATCATACAAAGAACACGTTGTTGAGAGTAGTGTCACTGCACCTAGAGAAGGTGCAAGAGACCAAGAAAGGGGGGAACTTGTACCTGAACCACCCCAGTTCAATCCAGCTAAAATGGGGAATCCAGCCTTCCAAGCCATGTTTGGGCAGTTCATGACTGCCATGACACATATGACTAATAGGATGCCTATACCTATACCTAGGGCACCTACCCACCCAGAAGGACAAGGATCCGACAAGACGTTTGAATGACTACGCTGGGTTGGAGCCATAGAGTATGCTGGAATAACTGACCTAGCAGATGCTGACTTGTGGTTAACTGAACTAGAGAAGGCCTTTAGAATCCTAAACATCCCAGAAGCTGAGAAGGTTAGACATGTTGTGTATCTTCTCAAGGGAAGTGATGGTTAGTGATGGACCATGGAGGAAGGAAAAAGGCCAGGTGTGGAGATCGAATGGGAAGTTTTTCGATGAGAATTTATCAACAAATACTTTCCTAAGACGTTCTTGGATGAGAAAATCTCTCAGTTTGAGAGGTTAAGACAAGGACTAATGAACATTAGCGAGTACGAGGCTAAGTTCATGGAGCTTTTGCGGTTCTGCCTGCACATGGCATCAACAGATGAAGAAAGGATTAGGCATTTTGAGAAAGGATTAAACACTGAGTTGACCACCCCTGTGTCTTCTCTGGAGAAAAGGGAAAGGTTTGCTACCTTTGTGGAGTCTGTCAGAAGGGTAGAGAGGTCTATGGCAGAGAAGAGACAGACCAAGAATAAGAGAATGTATCCCCACTTCCAAGGATCCTCGTCTAAAGATTTCAAGAAACCTAGGTTTTCTCTACCTACACCACCATCTAGATTCAGTACCCAGACGCAGTGGACGTCAAATAGGGGTAGAGGACGAAGCTTACCACCAGAAGGATCTCGTAGCTCAGCATCTATGTCGATTACAGGACCACCCAGACCACAACAACTGAACATAATCTGTTACATATGTGGAAAGATGGGACATCTGATGAAGGATTGCAGAGCCAGAGAAGTGAGTGTAAATCAACCTCAAAGGTAGAATCAGCAAGGATCCCAAAGGCCACAGTTGCCAAGTAGTGCTAGAGGATGTGAACAAGTGTCTAAAGCTGGATCATCGACACCTAGCCATCGAACACCAAATCAACCACAGGCAACGACAAGATTTTACGCGATGAATCCACCTGAGGCAGTAATCAACCCTCGGGTTGTGGCAGTTCAGATGAAGTTGTTCAATTCTGAAATGCCTACATCTCACGTTGTATATGTTTTGATTGATCCAGGTGCTACTCATTGCTTTATCACTCGAAGAGTGATTCTTGACTGCGACTTGACAACAAGTCATAGAGCAGATAGTTTGTTGTTAGAAACTCCTTTGATGGGATCTGCTATTTTGCGGGAGGTATGTTCTCCTTGCATCCTCTTCTTTTCCGAATATCACATTCAAGTGGATCTTATACCACTTGAGATGCATGGATTCGATGTAATCCTTGGGATGGATACCTTGGAAAGGTATAAGGTTGTCTTGGATTGTGAGTCCAAGCAAGCTGTGTTCACTGATGATAGTGACACATGGATCTTTCAAGGAGATAGAAAGATTCTACCAACCTGTCTTGTGTCGGCTATGGTTGCTGAGAAGCTAATGAGGCAAGGATGTTATGCATTCTTAGCCCATGTGGTAGATACTACCATGGAGAGTCCTAATCCTGCTGAAGTTCCGATAGTTAGGGAATTTGAAGATGTATTTCTTGAAGAACTTCTAGGTGTACCTCCGCCTCGGGAGATTGATTTTAAGATTAATCTAATCCCTGACACGCAACCTATAGCACAAACACCGTATAGGATGGCACCTGCTGAGATGGCAGAACTCAAGAAATAACTGCAAGAGTTGCTTGAGAAGGGTTTCATCCGACCGAGTACTTCACCCTAGGGTGCTCCAGTCCTATTTGTTAAAAAGAAAGATGGATCAATGCGGTTGTGCATTGATTACAAAAAATTAAATAAAGTAACAATAAAGAATCAGTATCCTCTACCGAGGATTGATGATCTCTTTGACCAGTTGCGTGGTGCAACTATTTTCTCAAAGATAGATTTGAGGTTGGGATATCACCAGTTGCGTATTAAGGATGATGACATACCTAAGTCTGCCTTTAGGACAAGGTATAGTCACTATGAGTTCGTAGTTATGTCGTTTGGACTAACTAATGCACCAGCTGCATTTATGGAACTCATGAATATAATCTTCTGACCTTTTCTCGATCAATGTGTTGTTGTCTTCATAGATGACATCCTGATCTATAGTAGAGATGCTCAGCAGCATGAACAACATCTTCGCTAGGCTCTAACTTTGCTAAGAGAGCATAAGTTATATGCTAAGTTTAGCAAGTGTGAGTTTTGGTTACCAGAAGTTTCTTTTCTTAGACACGTAATATCTACTTCAGGTATACGTGTTGACCCTAAAAAGGTAGAATCTGTCCTGTAATGGGAACAGCCGAAGACACCGATGAAGATCCATAGTTTCTTAGGGTTGGTAGGCTATTACAGGAGGTTCATTAATAACTTCAGTTCTATAGCCTTACCCTTGACTAAGTTGACCAGGAAGGATGTTCCTTTTGCCTGGGGTGACAAGTGTCAACAATCTTTTCAGCTGTTGAAGGAAAGGTTGACAAGTGCACATGTTCTTGTGTTACCTAAGCAAGGGAAAGGGTATATAGTTTTCTGTGATTCCTCTAAGAATGGACTAGAATGTGTGTTGATGCAGGATAAACAAGTAATTTCTTTTGCTTCTCGACAGCTTAAGAAACACAAGAAGAATTATCCGATACACGATCTAGAGCTAGCTGTTGTAGTTCATGCCTTGAAAACCTTGAGACATTATCTTTATGGAGAGACATTCCAAATTTTCACATACCATAAAAACCTTAAGTATATCTTTTCTCAGCATGAGCTCAACATGAGGCAACTCCAATGGATGTTGTTAATCAAGGACTATGATTGTACAATTGATTATCATCCAGGGAAGGCCAATGTGGTTGCTGATGCTTTGAGCAGGAAATCAGCAACACCAGCCCTAGATAGAGAACAGTTAAATTCTTTGGTATGCTCTAGAAGGGATATGCTTATATCCTTAATACAAGACAATGTATAGTTGAGAGTATCGTTGTTATCAGGGTTGTTAGCTGAGATGCACATAAAACCTACTCTGACAGAGCAGATTAAGGAGGCACAACAAGTTGATGCTGCAGTTCAACAGATTAGATCAGAGTATGGTAGTGAGAAATGAGATGGTTTCCATGATTCAAATGATCAAGTAGCCTGTTATCATGGTAGGATGATAGTTACGAATGTGGATAACTTGAGGAAGTTAGTCCTGGAAGAAGCTCATTCTTCAATGTATGCTATGCATCCGGGAAGCACCAAGATGTATCAAAACTTGAAAGATATGTATTGGTGGCATGGTTTGAAGAAGGACATGTATCGATCCTTGACAAAAGGATCAAAAAGTTGAAAAAGAAATACATAAGTCTTGTGAAAGTTATCTGGAATCACTGTGGTGTTGAAGAAGCCATGTGGGAACTAGAGGAGGAGATGAGGAGGAAATACCCTACTCTTTTCTCTTAATATGTTTTTGTAATGATTTTGGGGACGAAATCCTTGTAAGGGGTGGATAATTTGTAACATCCATGACTTGGGTTATGTACTAACCCTAGGTGTTTTGCCTTATTAAGTGATTAGATGCTTGCTTCCAATTCATGAAAAAGTAATTAATGCTTTGAGGAACTTATATTTCAATTTCAGTCCTTTTTGCATAATGTTGAAACATTGTTTTGTTAATAATGGACTAAAGTGCAAATTACCCAAGCAGAGGGGTTGACCTGCAATTTGCACATGTTAAGATGTTCCTATGATTTTGAGATATCCTATTAATATATTTGATGAAGTGGTACAATTTTCACAAGCTTGGGTACCAAGATATAGCTTATAGAGCAGTCCTTGTGCTTTAAAAACTAGTTTTGGTGTAAAGAGTAATTTACCCAAAACCTAGGGTTCAACATGTAAATATACCCTCTAGAGGATCTCTCATGTTTCTTGTCATAAAGTTGAGCAAAGAAATTGAGAAGGGTGCCTCATTTGAATGATCATGGTAGTAGTGGAAACTACTCACAATAATAATATATTGAGCAATATTCAATAATGGTGGATATTGCTATACCTCTCTTAAAAGGTGTTTAGTTCTTTTTAAACCCTGGATAAGGGAGGAGTTTTGCATGTGATTAGGAGATAGAAACGTGGCCAAGGATGGAGGAAGCCTTGGTGGATATGTTTGGGAGATAAAAGCAAATATCTATCTCTTTCCATTTTCCTTGAAAATACCCATAAATATATAAGCAATCTTTCCAACAAAGAAAGGGATCGTTTCCCTTAGTTCTTTTCCTTATCTTCTTACTTTGGCCGACCAAGGAAGAACTCTGGACCATAGAAAGGATGACCAAGCAGACTTGGTAAGTATTGATCACCATCTACCTCGAATTCATGGTGGAAACCACTATATAAGGTTAGATTTATGGTGTTCTTCACACGATTTTCCTTTCTAGCCATCTTCTCCATCCAAAACTTGAAGAACGGAGCTTGGACAACTATTGAAGCTCAAGCCTCCATTAAAGCTACGGAGCTAGGAGCTCTGGATCAGACCTAGAGGTGGGTTTTATGACTCTAAACCTTGAGCTTTGTTTATGCATCTTCATCTCCATGAAAAATCATTAGTTATTCTTCTTCCTTTGCTACTCTTGTATTCTTGCCAGCAAATCTGTGAAGAACAGCCCCTGTTCTTGAGGTAGATGAAGGTGACGTTAATTCCTATGTTTATCCAAAAACCTACTTTAGCAAACGGTCTACAACACTTGCTCAAACGGTTTCTCAAACCGTTTGGGAGCAAACGGTTTCAACCAAACCACATAGAAGCAAACGGTCCAAGACCGTTTGGAGGCGTTGACCAAGCGTTGACCATTTGGAGGTCTGTTGTGAATAATGTAGAGTAATTATCCATAAAACATTATCCTTTAATTCCAAGTGAATCACCAATTGAAGGCCCATTAATCTTCTAAACCCTATTCGGGTCATTTGTTGATTTCAATAATAGTATTATGTTGAAGTTTGGGTTGAGTGGCCCAAATGGTTTCAAAACCATTTGGGTATCACCCAAACGGTCTCAAGACCATTTGGTGATCACCCAAGACCATTTGGAGGTCTAGGGTTAAGTAGGGTTAACCAATTGAGGACCCAATGACATCAAGTTGATGAATAATCGATTGCTGATTTGGTGACCAAACCTAGGGTTCAAACCTTAATTGAATGACTTGGTTTTTAATAAAATAATGGGCAAACGGTCTCAAGACCGTTTGGAGTTCATCCAAATGATCCCAAGACCGTTTGGGGTCAGGTCATGACCAAATTGAATGAAGGTTCAAAGGGTTCAAATCAATTAGACTCACATTGAAGTATGTTGAAGGATCATCGATTCTAAACCCTAACCCAATTGATCCAAGCCCTAATTGATGATCAATTGAGGGTCAAATCAGTTGATGGTTGACCTAATGGACTCAATTGATGAGTGGCTAACAAGTGTATGATCAATTGAGGGGTTCAATATTGAAAACCCTAACCCAATTGAAGTGGTTGAGACACTTTTTGGTCCTTGCGGTTTTGAGGTGTGGTTTGGACCAAACAATCCCAAACTGTTTAGTCTCATGCAGTTTCAAGATCGGTTATGTCCATGTGGTTTCAATTGAAACTTGACCAAACGGTCTTCACCTCATCTTGGGCAAACGGTCTTGAGTGTGCACTTTACCATACAGTTTCAAAAGTCAACAAGACGAAACAGTCTTCAACACCAAACGGTTTCAAGGTCTGTCCAAGACCGTTTGGGGGTTTAGTGTGCAAGACCGTTTGAGGTCCATGAAGGGTCAAGATGGTTTAGTGGTTGATTAAACTAAACCTCATAGGTACCTAAAGTGATTAAGGGACCAAGTAATTAATTGATTAATGCATGCTATTATCAGTAGTGATCATTATAAAGGTACTTTTGATGGGATAGAGTGATTAGTACTCTTTGGATGAGTAAGACCTAATGATCACAATAGTAATGATATAACCCATGATGTCAATGTTGAATTGACTTAGCCTAATCAAGGGTGATGCAAATATCATCTGATAGAAAGAGGAGAGAGAAGATTTCTTATATGAATGATAATCAAGTAATAAACTTCCAATATGTTTGAATACATCTAATTAGGGTATGATCCTTCATAGTGAGATCATGAAAACCCTAATTATGATGGTTAATGAATCTTAACCCTAATTTGAGGGCATTAATGGAAATAATCCTCATACATGATGATGGTATGATCTTAATTCATTATAATGTGAATAGTAAACCCTAATCTAGGGTAATGTGATGTATTGTGAATAGAAAACCCTAATCTAGGGAAATGTGATGGTATGAATAGTAAACCCTAATTCTGAGTTATGCTTTTAAGCATGAAACTCTATGGTTGAATTATGAAATGAGAATTCACTATGCCTTTTTAAGCTAAAGGGGTTGGATAACCCTAATTGTATAGAATATGAAACCCTAACCCTAGAAACTAGCCATGGTGATGTAAAACGGTTGTGGTAATCTTTTGTAGCATGGCTGTGCAAGATAGCACAACCTTGGTGTTCTATACTTGACTTGGAAATAATTGTATTGTGCTGATACAAATATAATGTGCATGTTATCAATTGTCTTAGTTAAGCATGTATTTATAAAGAAGTGAGCATAGCCAGGTAAGGGTTATGATGTCATATTCATTGAAAGTACTTTATAAGCTTTGAAAGTAATGATATGCTATGTTACCTAGTGAAAGGTAATATATGAGATTGATAGGCTGTATGAGCCATGAGAAATACCTGCATTGCTACAATTATGTTCATACTATTAAATGACTTGATGGCAATATATTACTTAGTAATAAGTGTTTTGCTGAACTAAGGGTTTGAACACCCATGTTCTTGAATCATAATGATGAGATGGTTAGGAATTGATATCCCAATAATAACTAGATGTGAAACGAACTTGATACAATTAGTACTCTTTCTTTATAGCAAATTGTCTTATTGGTTTATGTTTTGAAAACATGTCGTATGCTAAAAGAATGCCATAATGTACTTAAATAATCAAGTATAATGATATCATGTAGAGCCCTGACCATAGATCCATCATTGTCAGAAGTTAAATGATGGTGAAACATATTTTCCTAAGGGAACTCTTGGAGAGCATACTTTTGAGTATGTGGGGGTTATGGATGCGAATATCCTTACGTCCTATTGAGGGAATTGATGTGAGATGTACCTTTAATCTCTCAATCCTTCATTATATGTATATGTCGGGATGATGTATCACTAATCTCCCGATGATGTTGTTAATGGTGCATCGATGTGAGATAAATAAGAAATCCCTCGACGGCGAAGAGAGTACATCATGCCACTATAACTCTAATAGAAAAGTTGCCAGAATACCCTAGAAAGCTATTATAGAAGAGACACAAGGTGTCCTGCATGTTGTACCTCACAATGACTGAGGAAGATGAAGTCATAGAAATCCGGCTCTTCTGATGACCTATGTATGGTACCGATTGCGATTTCGTAATGGTCGGTTGGAGTATGAGCGGTATATCTCATCTCCTCAGGGCATAATTATGTTTGTAAAATGTAATCAGCCATGTAGCATATTTGCTTAGGTTGAACTATGAGAAACAATGATTGATGATACATTGTTTATAATGTTCTAATTGGACAAATAATATACATGTTCTTCATATTCTTATTGATTAAATGACTTGTTACTCAATCAAGTTATAATTTAAATGGTTTCTTAGAGAATACTGCTCTACTTAGTTTATTCAATAAATTGCCTGCTGTTGTGTATTTATAATTCTATTGATCATTGTTATTCATTTATTTGCAATAACAATGCTTTTGACGAAGAGTTATAACTCTCGCTGGGACAATTATTCAATTGTCTCACCCCCTTGGGATTCAACTTTTTAGGTAGACATCGAGGACGAAGGAACCCTTCAGTGGGTGAGCAGCAACAGCAGCAGCAACATCTGGGACAACAGTGATCCTCAGGTGGAGACACTGACTGACAATTCTTGTAGATAGAATGTCCTATGTGTCGTCTCTGTACTCTCAGGTCCTAGGAGTCATTAGATGGTTTAATATAAATCTAAGATTTTGTCTTAATGCCTCGAGATTTTTGTATCTTGCCTTGTATAGTTAACATGACAGTTGATGCTTGTAACCCTCGAGATATGATATTACAGAGATGTAATGATGGATCCGTTTGTAAATAACTTACCTTGTTTCCTTATGAAAGAGTTTTACAGTTTGTGGATCTCTTTATAAAAAGTTTTAAATTTTTAGTGATTTTCAGTAATTCTGCTGCTAATGAAACGCTTCCGCATTAGTTTAAATTCGTTTATCTTGTTTTCGTGAGACGGTCGTCACACTTTTGCACTATATTTGGTTGAAATATATTTTACATTAGAAACCATATAATAATAAGGTGAATGATAAAAAATGATTAAAAATGGTAAAAGAAAAAGGATTTTATAATTCAATATGGAACCTATGACAAGAAGGACACTTCAAATATGAAAGATGAAAGCCTAATGGATTATGAAGATAAATCCTAATGAGTTTAAATATAAAATTGTAAGAAAAATATAAGAAATAAGAATGATGCACACTAAATGATCTCCTTTATAAAGAAAATTTATGAATGTGGATGATAATATAGGATGAGTCATAATCTTGATCCATAACATACATAATCAAATATTAACAGGATGCAAAAGGAGATGTGAACCACATCTTGGTAGATGATGTATTACTAATATTTGTGATTTAAATGTTTGGATAAATGATGTATTACTAATATTTGTGATTTAAATGTTTGTAATACTCAAGGAGATATATGATGATGATAAGGGATGAAATATCCATCTAATGATAAGAAAAAATTGATATATCAATGTAAAAGATCCAAGAAGCTAGAAAATGATGTCATATGAAAGAAATATAAGATGGAAATCATTATAACTTGATGCTGATAGAAATGAATGATTATATGATATGATATTATTCCATATCTTTTCATGGATTTTGGGAATAAATCCTAGAAGTAGGAGAGAATGTGTAACGACCCATTTCCATATCAACCTTCTAAATAGAATTTACTTGGATGATTGTATACTTAACTAGATTGGTCATTTTTTAAATTTTGATTAATGATGATAGTTAATTATGATATTTTAAATCTAAAAATATTCTCTAAACATTCTTTTTTCACATAATTGGGGTTTGAGAATTAAAAACTCTAGTCGATCGAAAGTTAGGGTTTTGGTAGCATATGAATGCAGAATTTGATAAGTAAAGTGGTGTGCTAAATAATTTTTAATATTTTATATACAATACTAATTTAGTTGAAATTTGTATATGATTAATATAACTTAAATGCGACCACTTTTAAAAAATATCAGATTTTTTTAATATTTCTATGATCTATTTGTAGGTCGAGTTTCCTGAAGAAAAATTCAGCCGACCATGTATTCAAATTGAAACATGTGGTAAGATATTTTATCTTTTTAGTTGGTGATTCAATTGATCTAAAATTTTAAGTGTTGTTTTTACACTCTAGTATATATATTCTATTAAATTTTTATATGATGTTTGATATTTACAGAGAGGGTGTATGTTGAGTTTCCTCAGGATAAACTCGGTCGACCATGCATTCTGGTTGAAAAATAGTAGTCTAGTATTTTATTTTTATTTATTTATTGGTAACTCATATTGATCTGAGATTTTAAATAAATATATGAAATACTCTCTACCACAATATAATAGTTTTTAATAATTGTTGGAGGAGGTTTAACCTATTCAGAGGATGATTTTTAGTAACCAATTTTATGACGGGAAAATTTGTTGAAATAAAAGAAAGTATGAAAATTAACCCAAGCATCTTAATTAATCTATATCGAAAACCAAGCACCCAAGGATCTCTCATATTTTGTGATACATTCTACAAAAATATAATTCTAGAGAGAGAGGAGAAGTTGTGGATATGATGGCATAGGGTTCCACTATCCAAGATATGATGAAGTCAAGTAAGTTTATCTTCTTTGCGTAGTCATTCATGGTGATTCTTCTCTCACATGTCAATATTCCATACCTCCTCTGATTTTATTTTAAATAGCATCAAATCACCCCCTTTTCTCACTCTTTCTCTCCAAATCTCCATTTTGAGGGTTTCTGAGTTGAGTGGAGGAAGAAATGGATTCAATTACTAGAGATTGATTCGATTTCTAGGAATTCAGATTTTGACCAATGTTTTAACGTTCTTGTCACCTTAGGTGAGTAATTTTCTCCTTCCTAAGCTTTGTATTCATGTCAAAAGCCTAATTATATTTGACTAAAATAATCAGAAACCTTACTTGTATCTGTACGTGATTGGGTATTGATTTGGAGTGATATTAGGGAATCAAATTCTACTGATCTCAATTATTTCTCATTGATTGGAACTGGATTAATTCCTTATATATTGACTGAGGATCTAGGGAAAATTCTTTATATAGATGACTATGCTATTTCATGTGAATATTTCCTAAAAATTATCTTAATGGGTCAATGTGTTTGGGGATTTAATTGACATGTACATAGAATCGTATTTAAATTGTATTCGAATGAATTATACAAGTGTTTTGTTGCGTCTTACTGAAATTGAATATAATACATGCATAAGGATCACAATGGTGGTGATATTCCTTGTTTAGGGTTTGTGATGAAGGATTGAATCAAATGATCATTTAATCAATGTATACTTATGATTGATGAATGAAATGTGTGAAAATGGAAACTAGGATTTCAATGTGTGTGAATAACCCTAATGAAACCCTATGCATGGTGATGAGATTACTGAATAATATGAATCTTATGATATGTTGAACTAAGGTTGACTTCTTGAAAACCCTAGAAGTTTAGTATTAATACAAGTATGAATGATAAATCTAGAACTTGTATGTAATGTTGTAAATGTGATGAAATGATGAAGTGTAGGTATTAATACTTTAATTGAAGATGATGAGTTTTAATGACATGATCTAAGCCTAATGCATCTATTTTACTATGAATTATGAAATTATGAGTAAACCCTTACATGAATGCGGGTCTTTAACGGAACCGGAATCCCAGTCCCATGAACCAAACATATACCAAAGGCAAAATGCGGAAGCGTAAAGCTGAGCACACATGAACAAATAACAAGATACAAGCACCAACATAATCTCAACAATCAACAAGATATATTAAGCAACATTATCATATTACATGATTTGAATTACATATTCAAGAGTCACTTTGTACAAGTCTGCTCATGTATACTATATCTGGATCTTACAATAAGTACACCTAGAATAGCTCATCAAGCCCTTCATCTTTCTAGCCATCTCTAAACCTAAAAACAACATACGAGAAATGGGTCAACACACGAGGTGTTGAGTACGGGGTAGAAAGATACACACACACACACACACATATATATATATATATATATATATATATATATATATATATATATAAGCTTTGCATAATTTGAAACGATTTCAAGATGAAACGAACAAGAATAAACATGTTAATTGTTTAACAAAATGCAAAACCACGTTTTATGTCATTTCACTCCATTATATCAACAATATCAAGCATGTTTAAGGCCTTTGACCAACTTCCCGTCGGAAGGGTCCGTAAGGGTGCTCAAGCTTAGCTAACCCTTTTATACAAGAGGGACCTCAAGGACGTCACCAAGAGTTAACCCTTTATCAACAATATTATAATGGAGTTTTGTACATATATGTGTTCAAGTTATAAAACAGACGAGGCAAACATCGAGTATGACATAACAATACTACATGGCAATATTGGGCAAGTAAATAAACAAGCATACAATACACATCATTTCAAACAAGAAATCTAGTCATATAACTAGATAAGGCCCATACCTGATTCATAGATTCTTAAATTAACACGTCCATTACCATCTAGATCATAAGCCAACCTGATTAACAACAAGATTACATATATGCATTAGATTTTCAACATTAACCCTAATTAGATGCATTTTAGGGTTTAGGACAAGATGGGTTCCAAATTGCTTATTAGTACATTTGATGACCTTATACTGATTTAGAGTCCATCATGTGGGTGTGTTTCAAGTTTCATTCCATTATGATGTTCCATGCACTTTCTATAATCATTACAAGGTTTAAGGTATTTACATGCATTCTAGGGTCAAAAGACTCACAATAGAGCACCCTAGATCATGATCATCAAGACACGAGATTTAGACCAGATTCAAGATTAGATCAGTAAGATATATATATATATATATATATATATATATATATATATATATATATATATATATATACATATATATATATACATGAATCATATTCAAGAAACATAACAACTTTGATCAAGATCATACATTAAAGTCCAAGGACAGGTCACATAGTGCAAAAGGGAGTAATTCTTAAGCAATAGGGGTGATAAGGAGCCTCATATAGATCAAATATGTACTAAATATTCTGATTTCATGATTAGGCAGATAGATGATCATTAAAGGTTCAAGTTTTATCACCTAGATGCATTGAAAGTACTAAACATGGATAAAGTTATCATTTTCCAAAAATCAAGGAAGTAAAAATTATAATTAGGACCTGTAACCATGCCCAATTGGTAGGTCTCGTCGAGATGATCAATTTGGTATATAATTTCGTATATTTTTGCCAAGGGAATTGGGAGATATTGATTTTAGAAGATATGTATTAAAACTATATTAGCTGGAAGAGAGAATGTCACCTTTATTTATGTGATGTTCAGGACCATCGACAGGATGTCCTTCACGGACCACCTATGATTGAGTGGCTAAAATGGGGCATGCCTACTCACAGTAGAAAGAGAGGGGGAAGAGGGCGGTGATCTATTGCCATTGATCTCTGGTCTCGGTCAACTCTTGAACCCGATCCAATGGTCACGGGTCGTTGTCCAGGCACCAACAGCCCGCGCATGAGCCCAGCGGTTCTGCGACGGAGGGTGGCCAAAGCAAAAAGGGAAACAGAGAGAGGGACCATGAGAGGGAGAGGCAAGGTGCCGATGAGATTCATGGGAGCAAACTGAATGTAGGGGTGGGGTTTTATGGGATATCGGGGCTAGGTTTAGGGTTTCTCGAAGGGGGGCGGCGCACCGTAAGGTGGTGGCAGGCTCCCTTAGTCCTCAAGCCATGGTTTCGCACAATGAAGGGGTGCGGAAGGTTCGAGAGAGAGAGAGGAAGAGTTTGGTTGTGAAAATGGGGCAAGAGAGGGCTCAGAAGGGGGTCGGGTCGTGTGCTAGGAGAGTCGGGTCCATGGCAGACCTTCCACTTTGGGCGCAAGGAAGAAGATGACCCGGCGCCATTGGATTTCCCATCCAACGGTTGTTGGGTCGCGCACTGGTTCAAGGGTGGGGCTCGGTTCATGGCCAACTGAGGCTGGTTCAGTGGGATTAGATCCCAGTTCATAAACTTGCAGTTGGGCCGAGACAACCCAGCGCCCAGGCGCTAGATGGGCCGAGCCCAGAAACGTATAAAAAGGGGAAAAACAAGGGCTAAAAAGGGTAGATATTAGGAAAATCATAAAAAATCATAGGAAGGTCCAAATGGTCTCAAATTTGGATCATTTCTTCATAATATGGTGTAGAACAATTTTGCAAAATTACCCATAAAAAGATCATGTATGATCAAAATGTTAATCAAAGGATTCAAGGGTATAACAACACTAACATTTCATGCATATATGTGTATCATATTGATTCAAAATGGGGAATATTTGACTTTGGTGGACATTATAGAGTTATGAAGTCAAAGGAGACATAAATAGTGAGGACTTAAAGTAACAAGAGTAATTATGCACAAAAATGAGAAAATCCACATTGTCACATCATTTGTAATGCCCGGGCCCACTGCCCTAGGCTCTAGTAGAGTTTCAGGAATGACGCCTGGCCCCACAGAACACCACTATCATTAATTGAGCACTTTTTCCACACTGATGCGCAAGCCAGGATCAACTTTCCGACTGGTCACCCATCCTAGTACTACTCTGGGCTGAGCACGCTTAACCGTAGAGTTCTTTAGAGATGGGCTCCCGAAAAAGGAGGTGCACCTTGATGATATGGGTAGTCCAATCATTCCTTTTAATATTAACTTATCCAAGGCCTCAAATCCTAGGATGTTACAATCTCCTCCACTTAGACTCTTGATGTCCTCGTCAAGGCTCAAATATATGGCTTCATAATCTGACCCCATTTCAGTGTAGACCCACAATGGCCCATGGACACCCAGCTCCCGATCACAGAATACCAGCGCAAGGGTGGCTATGTCAACCATGGACAACCCTTTCCTACATGCCTAGACCGCACGTCTCAAGACTGGCATGTCACATGCCCATGTGGGCCCCACCTACTGGAGGGATTATGGCTCTAATACCATTTGTAACGCCTGGGCCGACTACCCAAGGTTCTAGTAGAGTTTCAGGAATGACGACTAGCCCCACAAACCACCACTAGCCTTAACTACGCACTTTGTCCACACTAACGCGCAAGCCAGGATCAACTTCTCGACTGGTCACCCAACCCAGTACTACTATGGGCTGAGCACGCTTAACCGCAGAGTTCTTTAGAGATGGGCTCCCGGAAAAGGAGGTGCTCCTTGGTGATATGGGTAGTCCAATCATTTCTTTTAAGATTAACTTATCCAAGGCCTCAAATCCTGGGATGTTACAATAATGTTACGACCCCACCTTTCCAGTACATCTTTAAATCTAAGTTGAAACGTGCCACATATGTCTCAACATCACATTCATCTCGATATCAAAGTTACTCCCATGGAAAACTAGTATTGAAGCTACTTGGTCCAAACTCAATCCTTGGTCACCTCCTCTAGGTCCATGGGGGTACCGACACTTATGGGGTCACCCCTCTTCCCTTATGCATCCAGAGAGTGTCCTATTCATCTGCCCTTTGGGTCCCATGAGTTCATGAAGGTGATCAATCTCCTAACCCATGTCCCTCGGACAATGATAGCTGTTACCTCCCGACCCTATGGTCATGTGCAACTAGGGAATTAGGAAACTCCTACTTCCATCGGTCTTATCCCCACCAGACCCTAGGATAGACTTAGGATTCTCCATTTATAATACATGTCCAACTTAGAACCTTGCCCAAGCCTTCATCATCTCTCTTTGTATACATGGGTTGACATCCATCCTTTCATAGGAGTCATGGCGACTTGCCTACCTTGGTCAGGCCCCTTACCGGTTACTTCCATGGTAACACATCCGCATGCACTTAGAGATGGATATCCATGGGTCTACAGGTTCATTCTCAAACCATGTACTTTTCACTTAGCTTCTCAAGACCCTATGAGACCTCTTTAGGTTACCTTAAACCAACAAAACTGATATACACCCTACCAAAGGGGTCCCTCTCCCAGGATGGGAGGAGAACTATCTCTTGACAACAAGGTCACAAAAGCTCTTAGGTCCAGAGTTTACATCCACATGAGCCTACTTAACCCTAGCAGGCTATTAAAAGCACAAGCAGATCACCTACTGAACCATGCTAGGTCATACTTGTCCTCTTTCCTCGATGCTGGATCAAGATCATACTTTCCTTTATCATCAACCTAGTTATGAGGGGTTCATCAAACATACCTTTAATCTTAAGGGGTTTCCCTTTTCCTTTATACATGAGGAGTACCAAGCTCGTAACTATAGCAAGTTAATTCTCGTCATGAGCATTAGGTACACCACTTCCCCTCTTAGGCCTAGGAACCCTAGGTTCACTTCTTGATGACCAACTACGTGCTCATCCTATTAACCACGAACCAAACGTATACAGGGTATGACATGCACTTCATGTCATCCTTCTACTCGAGTAACACATCAGGTTTGAGTCCTCCCCAAGGACAACCGACAAGGTACAAGGCCTCGCAACCTGTTACTATACCTCTCCGGGTCTAAGGAACTCTTCTTCTAGTTTATACCATAGGTACAGAGGTATCAGCAGACTCATCCTCTCTCTAGGGTTTAGTTCTTCTCATGGCAACCAAGACATCAACAACCCCTAGGGATCAAGCATGTAGCGACCACTATCATCCACTTAGGTGCATCATCCTCAACTCCCCACTATTCCTCCTATCTCGGGGTCTAGGTTTATGACCTTCTTTCTTGGTGTCCTGCTCTCTCTCTAACCCTACAACCAACCTCACGATTAGAAGTCCTCTCTTCATGAAGGATCAACCTCAAAAGCATGCCCCTACTTGGATGAAGCATATGTTCCACTTATGTTCACTCAAGGTCATCCATAGCTCTTTATGCTTATTTCATAGGCCATCCCTCCTACTCTCCTGGTCAGGGTTTCAACCCTTTGGTCACACTACTCACGTACCCTGGGTGCATGCTATGCCCTACTCGCATAAGCCCATAGGGTTTCTAAGGTCCTTCACTAACATCATTATCTAAGGAGATATCCTTTACCCTAACATGCACGACCCTTCCCAGGGTTGGGTTGCCAAAGGTGCTAGGTCACCCAGGGATCATATAGCATCCCAAAGGAAAGTCCTTTCAAACACCTGGTCTAACTCATCTCTCTCTAACCTTCACTTAGAGTTAGGGTTAGCATCATCCTCAGAGGATGTGCCAGGTCTCTACTTGCAATGGAGATCTCTATCTCCATAACTAACTTATCCTCCTGATAAGAAGGTCTAGCCTCAGGTCTCTTCTAAGTACATGACAACTTATGTCATACGACCTAAGCATGTATCTATTCTTTAATTTGCGCTTAATCGATTTAAGCTTATGTCCATGACATCTTATTTACATGATTTTCATTTAATTTGGTGGAGGATCCCTTAAACCTCATCAACCTTACCCATACCTCAAGAGGGTGTGGAGGAGAGAGAAAACCCTAATCCTTAAGGTCTTTAAGGGAATTTGTGATGAGAAGGGATGGAGAAGATGAGAAAGTTCTAAAGGTATCTTATTTCGATTCATATCCTAAGACTTTGACCAGGCAGTCACACAGATCTGGGAGTCCTCGTATTCCGACTAGCGGTGCAGAGGAAAATATTGCCAGCCCCCTGTCGTGATCCTTTTCTAGACACCTCTGTCTTTCGGATAATCCGCTAATAACTCCCTTGGGTTCTATGGAGTTTGTAAAATTTAATAATTATTAATGGTTAACTAAGGAACCTACGCTCCGATACCATGTTTCACGGAACCGGAATCCCAGTCCCATGAACCAAACATATACCAAAGGAGAAATGCGGAAGCGTAAAGCTTAGCACACATGAACAAATAATAAGATACAAGCACCAACATAATCTCAAAAATCAACAAGATATATTAAGCAACATTATCATATTACATGATTTGAATTACATATTCAAGAGTCACTTTGTACAAGTCTGCTCATGTATACTATATCTGGATCTTACAATAAGTACACCTAGCATAGCTCATCAAGCCCTTCATCTTTCTAGCCATCTCTGAACCTAAAAACAACATACGAGAAATGGGTCAACACACGAGGTGTTGAGTACGGGGTAGAAAGATACATATATATATAAGCTTTGCATAATTTGAAAAGATTTCAAGATGAAACTAACAAGAATAAACATGTTAATTGTTTAACAAAATGCAAAACCATGTTTTATGTCATTTCACTCCATTATATCAACAATATCAAGCATGTTTAAGGCCTTTGACCAACTTCCCGTCGGAAGGGTCCATAAGGGTGCTCAAGCTTAGCTAACCCTTTTATACAAGAGGGACCTCAAGGAAGTCACCAAGATTTAACCCTTTATCAACAATATTATAATGGAGTTTTGTACATATATGTGTTCAAGTTATAAAACATACGAGGCAAACATCGAGTATGACATAACAATACTACATGGCAATATTGGGCAAGTAAATAAACAAGCATACAATACATATCATTTCAAATAAGAAAGCTAGTCATATAACTAGATAAGGCCCGTACCTGATTCAGAGATTCTTAACTTAACACGTCCATTACCATCTAGATCATAAGCCAACCTGATTAACAACAAGATTACATATATGCATTAAATTTTCAACATTAACCCTAATTAGATGCATTTTAGGGTTTAGGCCAAGATGGGTTCCAAGTTGCTTATTAGTACATTTGATGACCTTATACTGATTTAGAGTCCATCATGTGGGTTTGGTTCAAGTTTCATGCCATTATGATGTTCCATGCACTTTCTATAATCATAACAAGGTTTAAGGTATTTACATGCATTCTAGGGTCAAAAGAGTCACAATAGAGCACCCTAGATCATGATCATCAAGACATGAGATTTAGACCAGATTCAAGATTAGATCAGTAAGATATATATATATATATATATATATATATATATACATGAATCATATTCAAGAAACATAACAACTTTGATCAAGATCATACATTAAAGTCCAAGGACAGGTCACATAGTGCAAAAGGGAGTAATTCTTAAGCAATAGGGGTGATAAGGAGCCTCATATAGATCAAAGATGTACTAAAGATTCTGATTTCATGATTAGGCAGATAGATGATCATTAAAGGTTCAAGTTTTATCACCTAGATGCATTGAAAGTATTAAACATGGATAAAGTTATCATTTTCCAGAAATCAAGGGAGTAAACATTAGAATTAGGACCTGGAACCATTCCCAATTGGTAGGTCTCGTCGATCTAATCAATTTGGTATATAATTTCATATATTTTGGCCAAGGGAATTGGGAGATATTGATTTTAGAAGATATGTATTAAAACTATATTAGCTGGAAGAGGGAATGTCACCTTTATTTATGTGATGTTCAGGACCATCGATGGGATGTCCTTCACAGACCACGTACGATCGAGTGGCTAAGATGGGGCACACCCACTCACAGCAGAAAGAGAGGGGGAATAGGGCGGCAATCTATGGCCATTGATCTCTGGTCTCGGTCAACTCTTGACCCCGATCCGATGGTCACGGGTCGTCGTCCAGGCACTAGCAGCCCGTGCACGAGCCCAACGGTTCCGCAGAGGAGGGTGGCCGGAGCAAAAAGGGAAATAGAGAGAGGGACCATGAGAGGGAGAGGCAAGGTGTCGATGAGATTCGTGGGAGCAAACCATATGTAGGGGTGGGGTTTTTATGGGATATCGGGGCTAGGTTTAGGGTTTCTCGAAGGGGGTGGCGCACCTTAAGGTGGCGGCGGGCTCCCTTAGCCCTCAAGCCACGGTTTTTCACAATGAAAGGGTGCAGAAGGTTCGAGAGAGAGAGGAAGAGTTTGGTTGTGAAAATGGGGCAAGAGAGGGCTCAGAAGGGGGTCGGGTCGTGTGCTAGGAGAGTCGGGTCCATGGCGGACCTTCCACTTTGGGCGCAAGGATGAAGATGACCAGGTACCGTTGGATTTCCCATCCAACGGTTGCTGGGTCGCGCACCGGTTCAAGGGTGGGGCTCGGTTCACGGCCAATTGAGGCTGGTTCAGTGGGATTAGATCCCAGTTCATAAACTCGCGGTTGGGCCGAGACAACCCAGCACCCAGGCGCTAGATGGGCCGAGCCCAGAAACGTATAAAAAGGGAAAAAACAAGGGATAAAGAGGGTAGATCTTAGGAAAATCATAAAAAATCATAGGGAGGTCCAAATGGTCTCAAATTTGGAACATAGCTTCATAATAGGGTGTAGAACAATTTTGCAAAATTACCAATAAAAATATCATGTATGATCAAGATTTTAATCAAAGGATTCAAGGGTATAACAACACTAACATTTCATGCATATATGTGTATCATATTGACTCAAAATGGGGAATCTTTGACTTTTGTGGACATTATAGAGTTATGAAGTCAAAGGAGACATAAATAGTGAGGACTTAAAGTAACAAGAGTAATTATGCACAAAACGGAGAAAATCCACATTGTCACAGGGTCCTTCTATACGAGTTACATAAAAATGAATTGTGAAGGATGATTAGAGATTATGGTGTAAGAAGATGTAACCCAAATTCATTCTTTTGACCTAAAGTGAGTAGTATAATTAGGTATGATTGCTATTGATTATGATAATTCCATTACTAATCAATGATATGGTACACTAATCTAAATATAAGAAATGATATGAACAAAAATGCACTGTATGGTGATGGCAAGTTAAAGATGAAACTAATGAAGTTATTATGATGAAGGCTTTATGATTTTATTTTAATTACATATGGTTTAACCCAAATTGTGTGAAATATACTAAATTGGACTTTAATGGATGTCAATAAGAAGAGAAGCATTGTATGTTAAGTGAACTAAGAATGATTGGTTCCAATAATGTAATGAGCATGAAATGAAAGAAATTGAGACTAATGATTATAAAATAAAGGAAAAGGATGAGAAATAGTATATGAATATAAGAACCTAACTCTTACCCTAAAATGATGAGTTAGACGATGCTAATGAATAAAGATCTTGAATGAGGGACTAAGGAATGCACATAACTATAGTTGAATTCAATTAGAAGATGAGGTTCAATCACTTGAATTGATTTACAAGAATTGTCTTGAATTGTGATTGTTTGATAGAATACTTGTACTATGAGGATGGACTACTTGATGGACTTCAAATCATATTCAACATGTGTTTATTAGTAAGCCTAACTGAAGAATATTAAATAAAAAAAGAAGAGAACTAAGTGTGTTATGCATGTTTATTCATGAAATTTATTTCCATCTATTCATATTGGATGGAATAATATATGTTGTATGAAAAATCTATTCTGAGTATGATAAATTTTACTAGATACTTATATGCTTTTACTATTCCTAGTTCTGGTGTCTCTATGAATATGTGTTGAGAACTGTGATATAGAGTGAACTGATAAGAAATATGTTGAGCTTGAATTTAACATTGTTTATTACAGTTGAGAATCTCTGATGAGGGTCAACGTTGCATAATGAGATTATGTTCAGGGCTGAAATCCCACTGATGATGATAAAATGTTTATGGGGTAAATGTTGGAAAATGGGATTATGTCTTGAGCTGAAAGCTCACTAATGATAAATTCTATGAAATTATGTGGAAATGTAAAGAACTATATGCATTATAAATTATATATTGTTGTGCTTCTTGTGTTAGTCATTGTCTTTCTTGATAAGATTAATATGTTTCATGTTATTCTAGTTACATGAGAATACAAAAATATGATATATGATGTTTTGAATTATTTTAAGATGAGTAAAAGATATTAATAACAACTAAATGATTAAAACATCTAGTTATGTTCCCTGAACACCGTGAGTGTCCCTCAAGGACCACACTGGGGAAACAAAATGGATCTCCTTGTAGTAATAGATGAATTATGAGAAGTATTTGTAGAGTGTGGATCGAGACCTTAAAGGATAGACCACTAGGATTTCATAGTGATTCATCTGGAGTGGCTCTGCACCTAAATGCTTGTTGTGAAAGTCTATGTTCATGAGGAATTGACTCTGATGAAATGAAATTTGTGACATATGAAAATGTGATAAATGATGTGATATGTGATATATTGTTTTTTTGGTTCCTATCTAATGTACCCGATATGGGATGTAAGTCTCTTTAGGAAACCCTGAGGTGGCTTGGGTCTATTGTAGATATCAACCCTAAGATAGCGAGGGTGAGTCATTGACACGAGAATCAGGCACAGCTAAATCCTTGTTAGGGGTTTATGATTGTAAGACATGCCACCTAGATTAGTTCTTGATCTTGTTTTCTTTGCTTAATGAGATGAATAAACCTTAATATAATCATTTGATGTGCTATAATATCTTATGTTGAAGCTATGTGTTAAGTTTGGTCCAATTTGGACAATGTTTGGGACAGTTATGCAATTTTATGAATGTTTTGGACATGATTGCAATTTATCCACATCCCAAGTTTTTCTTGCAATTTGACACATGTTTGATGTTCCTTATATGCTTCTTATAGATGATTGAGTTTAAGGGTTCTTTGTTTTACCTTTGTTGGAGGTGGTAATATCTTGTGTATGTTTAAGGTTGCATGGATGTCGTAGATGGTGTTGACCACATATGGCACTTCACCTTCAAATAGCAACTGATATGCTTGCCTTTGGGGTGTGCTTGTAGCAGTCGATATGGTTTGATGAGATTCCATGATCTTCGCAGTCGATGTCCTTCCTTGAACCATCTTGGTTGCTATGTTTGGTTGACCATCTTGATGCTTAGCAGTTCATATAGTTCATGGACCATAAGTGGTTGCTACCTTGCCTTGTTTTTAATGATGGTTATGTTGGTGATAGTAATAGGAGAGGTTAGTGGTTTTGTGTATGAGTTTTATGGACACATGGCATGCTTTATATGACACCTAAACCCTCTTCTCTCTCTCTAACCCTTGAGTATAAGCAACCAAACCTTTTGCATCATCTCTCTTTCACCTCTCTTGCTTGGAGTCGACCCTTTGGTGTTTGGTGAATAAGGTATAGAGGTTGAAGAAGGTGATCCCTCCCTCTTGCTTGTGGATCTTAGAGTTGAAACAACCATCCTTGGAGATCCTTTGGTGACCTTTGCTTCCCTTTGGTTTGGGTAAGTGATATAACCTTTATTTTTCATTTTCCCTACCCTATTTCCATCTTCTTATTTATCCTCAACTTAGACAAAATCCATGGGTCACCATGGTGTGCTACGATCGAGTTCTTCTTTCTTCTCTCTTTTGCCACATGCATGGTTTTCCATGATGAATCAAGGTTGAGTGTTTGAGTTCTTTATTCTCTCCTTGGCCAAATTGGGTCGCCATGGTGTTCTAGGGTTGGTTTAGAAGACTCTTCTCCTTGATCCTCATATTTTGAGCTTTTCTCTCTTTTTCTTACTCTCTTTTTTCCCTTTAACCTAGGGTTTTCATTTCTTCTTGGAGGTGAAGGTTGGCTGGCCTAGTTTGTGGATCAAGCTAAGCCTCTTTTTCCTTATTGGAGTTCTCTTACTTCTTGGAACCCCTCCATCAGATATAAGGTGGGTTATATAATTCTCCCATCTTCTATTGTTGCACCTTTATCTTGCTTGCATGTTACTATTTCATATCTAAAATGTGATCATAAGTTGCTAGATGATGCTATATTTTTTTAGGGTTTAATATTATGATGTATTCTTGTATAGATTGATCTTTCTCATAACCCTAATTCTTGAGTCTAAATCTTAGTACGGATGGTGGAGTACCTACGCTTGAACATTGGGTTTATCACCTGGTTTTAGTTCGGCCATCTTGAATAATACGAAGGTTTAAGTTCTTATTTTCGTGTGTTTAACCAAAGGGAAGCATATGTTTGCCTTGTTACATATGTTCTTGTGATGCTATGCCTCAAGTAGAATGGTTATGTGTGATCTATTCTCTAGCACTGTGACCTGTACCAAGGAGAGCTAGTTGTTTTCATCTTGACTATATGTCGTTGTTGGTAGTTGATTGTTATGCCTCTGTGTTGTCTCTCATACTGATCGGGAGTTGTGGGTTTGATCATGGAGTCCGACTATTCCCTATATCTTGTATGGCATTGATTCAAATTAGTAGTGGTCAGTTAGGTTTGAGTGGTATGACTCAAATCCTTAGGGGAAAATAAAAGACATAATATATCCGTATAGTGTAATTTCTTACAGTTAAATACAATTCACATTAGATGACCCTTTGTCTTTTTTATTATACTAATTTAGTTGATAACGATTATACATGTTCTTCATATTCCTTCTAAGAGTATATGAGGTTCGACTTATTAGTTATAGCTACTTAGATCATTTATCTATGTTCTTCATAACATTTAGTTGAATCTTCTCATCCTATTAATAGTATTTCTTTTCTGCTCGATAATTAATCTATGTTAATAATTATTCATGGCAGAGAGTTATATCTCTCGCTTGGACATTAGTCTCACCCTGTGGGTTTCTACATCTGTTAGGTGACCGTGCACGACGTGGTAGAGATCATGTGGTTTAGGAAGAGCAACAAGGAGAGAAGTAGCTATTGAAGGTTCGATATGCTGCTAGTGTTTTGTAGTATATTCGTATGTGTCATCCATGTACTCTCAGGTCTTTGGGGGTATTTTGTAGATGTTGTACATGTATGGCGTGTATATATGAACATGTGATCCCTTGTAATAGGTTTGTGGCAAGATGGCCATGGTACAGTGATATATATATATATATATATATATATATATATATATATATATATATATATATATATATAGAGAGAGAGAGAGAGAGAGAGAGAGAGAGAGAATTAGGCTAGAATACACTCGAGTGTATTTAGAGCAGAATATGCTCAAGTAGTTTTTCATGATGTAATATTTTTTTTTAAATCTAATGTGTTGATCTCCTTAAACATCTTGTGAATAGATCATATACAAAATTTGAGCACATTTGGACATTTATAGGTCATGTTACAAAGACCGTAAAAATAATGAATTTCAAATTAGTTTCGCATGTCGATTTTGTTTCCCTCGGATGAGTGACTTACACTCATCCAAATGGGCTCAAAATTTGTATGTATCCTACTTATAGTATGACAGTGAAGATCAATGGTTTACATTTGCAAAAAATAATCTTGATATTCAAACACACTTGAGTGTATTTATGTGATCTATACACTCGAGTGTATTCTAGCCTCACACACACACACAACACACACACACACACACACACACACACACACACACACATATATATATATATATATATATATATGTGTGTGTGTGTGTGTGTGTATACCTTTGTGGTATGTTATGTGGTACAGGTGATACAGTTTGTGGAGTCAAATGTAATATTGTTTGCTTTTGTGGTTGAATTAAATCAGTTTAATTTACCATTTTTTGGTAATCTGGATGTTTAGATATTAATTTTTCTCTTTATTTTGAGTTATCTCATTCGTGTGGCATTTGGTTGTCATGTGAAAAGCTTCATATCAGAGATCTAGGTTCTCTGAGCCTATAGGGACATAGGACTAGGGTTGTGTTTGTTCTTGTGTACCCAATATATCTGATTGTAGCTTCTGTATACGCAAAAGAAGAAGAAGATGTGATTGAAGAACACAAAGAACATGCTGAGAGCAGTGTTGTTGCACAAAGAGGTGGTGCATGGAGGTAGGCCAAAGTAGATAGAGTGCCTGAGATGCCCTAATTTGACCCAATTGTGGTGGTCAATCCCGCTTTCCAGTCCATGTTTACACAGTTCATGGCAACAATGATGCACATGGTGGATAGGATGCTTATGCCCCAAGCAAGGGCATTTGTCCTTAATGAAGAATCCCAAGGTCCCAACAAGACCTTTGAGAGGTTAAGGTGTGTGGGGGCATTGGAGTATGTCGGTAGAGAGGACCCAACATACGTAGACATGTGGATGACATATCTCAAGAAGACCTTTAAGATCCTCAACATCCCTGAGGAGGATAAGATGAAGCATGTGTGTACTTATAGAAGGGGAGTGTTGGCCATCAGTGGGTCATCAAGGAGGAGAATTGTAACATCCCAGGATTTTAGGTCTCAAATAAAATGATCTTAAAAGGAATGACTGGACTACCCATATCACCAAGGTACACCTCCTTTTCAGTGAACTCGTCACTAAGGAAATCCACAGTTAAGTGTGCTCAACTTGGAGTAGTACTGGGATGGGTGACCAATCGAGAAGTTCATCCTGGCTTGTGCGTGAGTTAGGACAAAGAACATTGTGAAGGCTAGTCAAGGCTAGTGGTAGTTTATAGGACCAATCACTATTCTTAGAACTCTACTAGAGCCTTGGGTGTTACAAGAAGAGATCTGGTGTGGTGATCATATGGGAATATTTTTGGCGGGAGTCGATGAGATGATACTTCTCAAAGACATATTTGGATAAGAAGATATGTTAGTTTGAGAAGATCTGATAGGAATCTATGACGATCAATGAGTATGAGGCAACGTTCATGGAACTCCTGAAGTTTTGCTTGGATATGGTTATGACAGACACGGAGAGGATCATGCATTTTGAGAAGGGTTTGAGCTCAGAGTTGACAATGAAGGTGTTAGTTTTGGAGAACAGAGAATGGTTTGGCATGTTTGTGGAGTCTGTGAGTAGGATAGAGCAGTCGACAATAGAGAAACTTGACATGAATGCTAAGAAGATACTGGTAGAGTTTCAATGATAGTCTTTTGTTGGATTTAAGAAGCCTAGGTTTTCAGTACCTCAGTCACAATGGTTAGTGGATCAAACCTAGTAGTCACTGAGTAAGGGCAACAACCGTAGTTTACTACCAGCGGGAGCTCATAGTGCAGCATTAGCTGTTGGGTTTTACATGGTCGGAGTATGCAGAAGAAACAAAAAATTTACTTGACCATAAAACCCATAACTAGAAGATCACATTAATATCTATGTAATGGGAAGGTTGGTTTTAGCGATATATACCAGGTCCTGAGGCTTGCTCAGTGTCAATACCTCACAACTAGTGTGGTCTTCAACCAGCTATCTTTGACGGCCTCTGTGTAGCTCTTTATCTTGACCCAGACTGTGGTTGACTGTCGTCCTCGTGAGCGGCATAAGTCTCCCATCTCTATAGATAGTCCACATGGACTATCGGGAACACTAGATATCCTGAAGAATGAACTAGAAGGAGTTGACCCCTTTTGTCAGTGTACCAATCGCCGACACACTCTCCCACAATTAGTTGCTTTTATACAATTGTCTTTCCCTCGTTGTTCCTCCCTAGATGGATAAAAATTTCTTGGGCTCTCTCGGTTACCACAACCAGCTGAGAGGACAACAACTTTACAGAGCAAGTGATGTTCTGAGTTGTGTGTCTAAAGAAGCCCCATGTACCCCTCTATTTATAGTAGAGGGTAGGGTCAGGGTTCCCAGTCTGTGTGGGAGTAGAAGGGTACAAAATTTCCACGAATAATTTGCACTGCGGTAGGCAACTGGTCGATATATAAATGAAACGGTCATTTGGCAAGGTGAGCCACTCAGTTCACTAGTGAACCGATCAGTTCACTTTGTGAACCGGTCATTTCACTTCCTATACTTGCCTCTAATTGAATTTCCTTATTCATTTCTAATTAATACAACGATTAATTCTTGTCCCAATCAAATTGAACAAGTGAAACAAAAAATCTTTTTTTCTCACAAACTGGGGAAATGTAACACTGCTCGCTTGGACAAGAGAACCAATTGGTGCACCAGTGTGAACCAATCATGTCACTGACCATGAGTCGGTCGGTTCACCCCATGAACTGGTCGGTTGGTGGTCTAGATTATGCATAGCATAGTCAATTTAGTTCTCAACCAATCTGACACTCAAATCAGTTGGTTCAACACTTGAACTTGATGATTCTGAGTCAAGTCTATTGATGGAATGTTTGATTGAGTACCTAAACACTTTAGTAATCAATCCAAACATCATTCATGTATAATCTCCTCTTCTAGGAAAATCCTTTGTGTGTGACCCTATAGGTCCCATTTCACAATGGTAGTGAATCTCCAAAACTAGTTTATGATATCATAAGACAAGAGTGGTGCCTAGTCACACATCAGTGCTACCCAAGTGAAAAGGAAAGTTGGAGAACAACTTTCAATCCTACAGTCTGTGATTGGTGTTTCAGTAAATGTATAATTCCTTTGTCTTTGATATCCTAAATGAACTCAAGGCATGGAGTTGTCATCCTTTCAATGTTCATTCATGTTTGTTGAACTAGAGAAGACTATCTGAGATATGTGTGACATCAATATCATATATATATATGCACATGTGCATGCGCCTACCTTTCTCAGTCTTTCTCATGCGTACCACTCACAGTATATCTCATGCGTCAAATCCACCCAATCATCACTGTTATAACAACCCATATTTCAAAACTGCATTTGATGATGTCAAAGTGTACCCAATCACATTTGACGAGTGCAGTGATTTCAGGTCTAAGAATCACAATCACCACCATCACTATGAGAGATTACTCTGACTACCATGTCATGGTTCAATGTGTCACTCTCATGGTGGGTCTGTCCGATACATTATTATCTAACATGTATCTATGTGCTTGGTTTAATATCATATATCATGACTAATCAAACATTGTCATCAAATAACACACACTCTAGTCTTGATGTGTCATTGTTGTCTATCAACATTCCAAAATGACATCTGAATTGGGACATGATAAGAATGTACATACTCTTAGCATCTGTATGATCTCATTGTTCAGGTCCTCAACCCAAAGACATACGTCATTGAGTATTTTCATTCTTTAGACATTCATTCTGCTCCATCATTTATCTCATAATCGATTAAGCTAGAATAAATTGAAAGCTTGTCTTTTATATTTATAAAATAAAACATGATGTATGCAAATCCAATCATCATATGATTGGATCTTAGGGCATACATACCAATAGAATCCTACTTGCACTTACAACCAATCACCTTTGAATCATATTCTCAATGATCTCAAAACATATCCCACATGTTTCTGTTGTGCTAGTACTGATCCAGTGAGTTAGAAACACTTTGCTTTAGTCAGTATATTGCATGTTTCACATCATCTCATTGTACGAAATTTTGTATGAGATGGAGTTGTCGTAATATCCTATCTGATATTCTTTGCCTAATAATTAGCTCCAGTATTTGACTTAGTATTTCTACTTTGTCATCAATGGTTGGAATATCTATAAAATCATCTATTTGAACTTCTAGATCCATATAGTATCCTCTGTTGTTCATAACAAAAGGATACTCGGCATTCCCTTTTAGAATTAAATGGCTTTTGATTTTACTTGGAACATTTTCATTTAACCACTCATATTCACTTTTATATTTTGTATTTTGTGACCATTTTCTATCATTTTGGAAGCTTACATCTTTGTAACTCATTTACACTCAACTCGTCCTTTTATTACCATAGAACTAATCCTTTAATACTTCATAAGTACTTAAATAAGTTCTTTATAGTATTCCAGTAACTCTCATCGGAAGTAGACATACATCTACTCGCCATGTCCATTACATATGAGATAACTGGATGAGAATATCATATTGTCATGTCTAATACATACAAGATGATGAATGCATATATATTTTATTATAATGTCTGATACATACAAGATAATGGGATGATTACATAAATGATAGATTCAATTGCCAATGCATAAGGCATCTATCTATGTGTTCCTATTCTTCATAAGAATTTGGGACACTTGGCATCTTGAGAGACTATATGTAATATGGACCAGTTTTCTCCCACTAAATATTTACATACTAAACCCTTCAGTACAGACTACCAATGTATGGTCTCTCCTTATCAGGTCAAGATACTTTCAAGAACTATCTCTATAGATCTCTATTCCTATCAAATAGGAAATTTCTCTTTATACAGAAGGTATTTCCACACCAGTTTCATTTTATTTTTTCATAATCATGTGGAATGTGAATATGCTCCCACTAAATAATTTTTAATCACAGATTCCTTTTATATTTTCATACATCAGTCAAACCCTTTGACTATATAATCAAAATAAAGACTCCAATCCTGAGATGCTTGTATTTAATCAATTATATTGATGAATCTCTTATAACTTATAGACTGTATTTGCATTAACAGAACTATAAAACCGTTCAGGTTGTGTCACATACATAACCTCATGTTATTCCTTTTAGGAATGCGGTTTGAATATCCATATGCCAAATTTCATAGTTTTTAAGTTTCAATAGCAAGCATGATCCTTTATGGCCTATAGCCACTGCAATTGGTTAAATAAAATCATCAAGTTCAACACCTTGAACTCACATGAATTTATCACAACCAATCATCTCTTCAAATGTCATCCATGTTAGTCTTAACTCTTAAGACCCAGTTGCACTTACAGGTTTTATCACTATAATTTCTACCATTAAGGTCATACCTTATTTGGTTCACATGGAAGTCATTTTGGATCTTATGGCTTCAAGACATAACTCAAAGTCTAGTTCCTCAAAATCATCTAGATAGATTATTGGCTTATCATCATATGATCAATTCATCACCTTTGAGTTTGTAGGATATCATTATCCATCAAGCTCCAGGTTATTTCTAATATATGTATGAGGTGTATCTGTTACATAAGGAATTTGAGAATCCACAACACTTGTGATTCTTAATCTCCTTTTGTACCTTTATTTAGTGTAAAGCATGTTCTTTAGAAGAATTCCAGAAGATTAGTTATTTGTTTGATGATCATGCTCTTACTATATAGAGTATGATTGCTTCTTTGATTTAGACATCATTATGCCATAATCATGAGTTATCTATGATACACTATCATGGTTACTCGCAAGGTCCTCAAACATTTAGTTTAAGTATCTCATTCATTGATCATATCAAGAATTAATACTTTTACCAAGTTTGTTCTTCTTTTATGATATTCTTGAACATTTCAAGATATCCATATCTTAAGTATTAGCATTTACTCCAATAGGTATGTATAGACAACAAAATGTATTATACATAATAGAATAGTCATTCTCCCACTACATCTAGTGAAGATTGACTTGTCATCATGCCTAATAAATAAGACATTCATATCTCTTAATGGTTCATTACCCAAGAGAGTCTAGTTTATCCATAAACATGGAACCTAGAGATGAATTTCTCATTCATTTGTTTAGATGATAATTCTAATTTATTATTTGAGTCATCGATAACTTTTAGGTATTATTTATTTTTTCTCATGCATACTAAGAATCACAAGATAAGACATTGCCATAAAAGATCATATCTTTGAAATTGAAGCATGAACTTTATTAATAGATATCCTTGTCATTACAAGATGCAGAAATAAAATGTTCCTATTTGTTGACAAAATGAAATAGTAGTTCATAAGTCAATTACATGCCCTTTGGGCTGAAATAAACTAAAGGTACTACTAGAAATTGAAGCAACACTTGCTCCAATGTTGACGAGTGTTCCTTCTTGGTCCTTTCATAAAGGCCATCACTTCTTTTCAGATCCTACACATCATATATGTCAGATTTATTGTTGACTTGAGAGCTCTACATTGCCCATATTTTGATAATGACTTTACCATTACATTCCTATGTATCTAATATGATTGTTAAAGATTGATTTCAGGATTTAGGTACACGAAAAGGATCAAATTACACAAGCCCTAGCCTGTACAAGTTCAAGTGAAATGCAATGCAAGTGTACTAATAAGGAAATCACTTCAAATGACCTTAGAAGAATTTTGTAGTCACTTGTATTGATGATATGGCTTGTAACTAAGATGAGAAAAATATGTGGGACACTTAATACCAAGGTTTAATCACCCAAAAGTCAATTTAGAAAGTTGATCATAGGTTGTTCATCAGTTGAGTTGGAAACTCGACCAATCCTATGATGGATTTACTGAAGATGACCCATCGGTCAAGTTGTGCACTCACAAAACTCGACCGAATGACTCACTGAACAACCTCAATTTTAGCTCATCGGTCGAGTTCCCCAGAACAAACTTGACTGATAGTTTGAAAATTGACTTTGTGTTTTAGTTCATTGGTCGAGTTACCTTTATTGAAACTCGACCAAATGTACTATATGAAAAATGCAGAAAAAATGATTATAACCGTTGGTGACTTCTTTTAGGTGAAAATAGATCTATTGCCTTGAGGAAAGAGGCTATATTTCGGCCCTAAGTGTTCCCCAACTAAAGGGAGCACCCCCAACTATAAATAGGACCCCTTGGAGTTCATTCCAAGTTTTCTCATCGAAGATATTCAAGTCATTTCTATAGTTGAGTGTGCTACTACTCCTTGAGCCCCTTTATCTCTCTAGTTTACAATTCATTTCATGATTGTGAGTGAGTTAAGCATATTGTAAGAGAGATCCACCCTTGTGAATGTAAAGCTCCCATCTTCTACTACTTCCCTGTCTGCTTCCTACATGAATAAAAGGTGAATCAAGCTCCATCGAGTGAAGAAGGAGTTGTAGTTGGTCCTCTTCAAGGTTGATGAAGAGGTGGTGATCTTCTCTAGGTGAAGGAGAAGGTAAAGGCTGAAGATCCAAGTGGAGAAGCAAAGTCATTCAAGGCATAAGACTTGATCTTGAGTGGGTAATACCTTGGTGAGGGATAAAGACTCTTAATAAGTGGGTAAGTTATTGGTAAGGTGGATGTCTCCTTGCGGTTGGATGGGTAAGTCCTTTGGTGGTCTTGTGTTGTAACTCATATTGGAGATAATATAGAGAAAAACACTTGCAAAATCCTAGAGGTTGACCTCTCTAGGTAGTGGACTGACTCACTTCTAGTTTGAAGTGTGGAACCACTCTACATCCCTTTATCAAGTTCTTGCTATCAATATCTCTCATCCTTGCAATGCTTGTTAGATAGGACTTCAAATTGCACTTAATCTATTACTTTGAACTTGATATAATTTGAAGGTCTAATCTATTTTGTGAGAAATTTTATATCTCTATTCACACCCCCTCTAGAACCCTTAGATCCAACAAGTGGTATCAGAGCCAAGAATCTTCTCCAATAATCTCCCATAAGACAAGAAGATGGGTGACAACCTACTTGGTTCTCTCAACCTAGAGGGAGGCTTTTCCATGCGCCCTCCAATCTTTGATGGCACCAACTTCCTCTATTAGAATAGGTGTATGCAGTTCTACATTTAAGGGATTAACTTTGATATATGGAAGGTGATGGTCACACCTTACAAGGAGCCAACCGAAGTTGTTGCAACATGGAGTGAAGTTGTACTCAAAGAAGCCCAACTCAATGCCAAAGCCATAAGCATCCTCTACGCAATCCTCACCCCTACAAAGTTCAACCAGATCTCATCTTGGGACACCGCCTATAAGATTTGGGACAAGCTGTGCATCACCTATGAAGGAACAAAGCAAGTCAAGGAGGCAAAGATCTACATATTGAATAGACTTCTAGAAAACTTCAAGATGGGTAAGAAAGAAGGGATTACGGAGATGTACTCAAGACTCAATGTCATCATCAATGGGTTGGTTGTATTAGGCAACACTTTCGATAGAGGTGTAATCAACTCCAAGATCTTGAGGACTTTTCCAACAAGATGGGAGTCAATGGTCACCTCCATTGAAGAAGTGAGGAGCCTTGGTGACATCCCAACTAAAGAACTCATTGAAAACCTTCAAGCTCACGAGCCTAGACTTGATAAGCAAGAAGAAGAAGCCAAGCAAGAAAAGAAGGAATCTAAGAAGATCAAAGATAGTGCTTTCAAATCACATGTAGAGGCTATCACCCTTCAACAACAAATTGTTTTCCAGACTTCTCCCTCCTCCTCTAGTGAAGATGAAGGCCCTAGTGAGCATGAATCCAACTACATTAAGGGAAAAAACTTCAAGGGAAAGAAAGCCTCCAACTCTTCTACTTTGAGATGCTACAAGTGTGGGCAAAAGGGGCACTACAAGAGTGAATGCCCCAAGTCAAGAAAGTCACATCATAAGGGAAGATCAAAGAAGGAAGAGGAATACAAGAAGTAGAGAAAATATAACAGGAAAGGACAAGAAGGAGAAGAGACATAAGAATGCAGCTCATGTAGATTGGGAAGCTTCATCTTCAAGCAACTCAAGCTCCAAAGAAGATGGAGAGTGTCATCTTGATCTGATGGCCTCTACTAGTGAAGATATTGGTGAGGTAAGCGAGGTAAGCTTGAATGATTTATCTAAGGAAGATGTTATTGACATGCTTATTTCTACACGTTTATCTTTTGCTAAATGTAAATCTAAAAGAAAATAGTTAGGAAAATTATTGATGATCTTTATGCTAATTTTGAAATTATTGAATTGAATGAGAAAACCAATCTTGGGAGTATTGATAATTTGTAAGGGAAATACCTTAATTTTAAACTCCAATACAATGGGTTGAAGTTGAGAATGGCATCTACCTTAAGAACATTGATAATCTTAAGGAAGAAAACCAAAATTGCCTTAAAGAGCTTGAAATGCTTAAAATTGAAAATGTTGAGTTTAAGCTCCTTATTGATGATCGTAGAGAAGAGAGAGATGTCTATCTCAAAGAAATCCAAATGCTTAAATCTAAAAATTCTAGGTTTCTTGGTCAAGTAAATGATCTATCTGCTAGACCTTTATTGCCTAGAGTTAATGTTGCTTCTATCTCTCTTGAAACAAAAATTCATATTTAACTAAAGCTTTATGTCTTGAGGTTTATTTTGTGCATGCTAGGGATGACATATATAGTTTATCTTATACCATTGTTTCTTTGAATGATGATAACCATAGATTAAGAGCATCCCTATAGAAATTCCTCAAAGGGAAGAACTCCCTAAATGAAATCCTTGACCATTCTACCAAACAAAGTGGTACTAGTCGTTTGGGATTTATAGTGGGGAGCATCAAAGGGCAAGAGCAAAGATAAAGGTAAGAAAAAGGGAAAGGAGACCTCTTTCTTTGTAGGAGAGTCTTCTAGCACTAAGAATCATAAGGTTTGTTCTTATTGCAAATGTGATGATCATTACTCTACTTATTGTCCTTACACGCCTATGGGGACCAACCCAAAGATGAAATGGGTCCCCAAGCTAACTCCAGATCCCAAAGTTTAAGTTGGGAATTGACATTCTTTTTTCTTGCAGGAAAAGGGTAGATGGATTGTTGATAGTGGTTGCACAAAGCACATGAGTGGTGATACAAGCCATTTCAACAATTTCACCAAAATGAAAGGAGGATCGGTCACCTTTGAGGACAACAAGAAAGATAAAGTTAAAGGTGATGGTGATGTAGATGAATCCTTGTGTATCAAGAATTTTCTTTTTGTGGATGGCCTACATCACAATTTAATTAGTGTTAGTCAACTATGTGATAATGGTTACCTTGTGCTATTTACTTCCTTTGAATGCTTAATTCTAAATTCCCTCACCTACCAAATTATATATAAGGGAACTAGAAGTGGTAATCTGTATGTTATTATTCTTGTCTCTATAAAGACTATAATTGGTAGATGCCTAGTAGTCAACTCGAATGATATTTCTCTTTGACACTGCCGGCTTGGTCATGTAAATATGCATTAGTTTAAGAAGTTGAGCAAAAAGGACTTGATGAATTGACTTCCTAAATTGGATTTTGAAAAGGATGAGGAATGCCAACCTTCTACCCAAGGAAAGCAAGCCAAGTCCTCCTTTAATTCCAAAGGAGTCCCTATTACTAAGAGAGATCTTGAGCTTTTTCACATTGATCTATTTAGACCAATGAGAACTCCATCACTTTGTGGTTCCAAATATTGCCTTATTATTGATGATTTCTCTAGATATACTTGGACCTTATTTCTCATTTCTAAAAGTGACACGTTTGATGTTTTCTCGAGCTTTTGTAAATGAGCTGAGAATGAAGCTTCTTGCCGCATTGTTTTCATCCGTAGTGACCATGGGGGAGAATTTAAAAATGAGCTTTATGAGCATTTTTGTCAAGAATCAGGTTATGCACATAACTTCTCTTCACCTTGAGTATGATACTCATAAGAATTTTTGGGCTGAAGCTATCAGTACCTCATGTTTTGTGTAAACTGGGTATTTACTCATCCTTCACTTAAGGAAACCCCCTCTGAGATATGGTGTGGTAGGAAGCCTTCTATCAAGTGTTTCTATGTTTTCAGATGTCTTTGTTTTGTTTTGAATACAAAAGATTCTCTCGACAAGTTTGATCTAAAATCTTACAAGGCTTTCTTTCTTGTCTGTAGCACTACTAGAAAGGCTTATAGAGTTTTTAATGTTGATCTTGCTAAAGTAGAAGAATCTATTAATGTAAAGTTTATTGATACTAACCCCTCTATTCCCAAAGATATTGTTCTGAATGATGATGTTGCAGATGAAGTACCTCCTGTCCTTAAAGAGCTCAACATCACCCAAAAGGGAAAAGAGGTGGTCACTTAAAAAGAAGGCAAAGATGATGAATAGAAGAATCCAACTCCCCAATTTGCAAAGAATCATCCAAATGAGATGATTCTAGGTGATCCATTTTAAAGAGTGAAGATGCGGGTTATATTCAATAAAGAACGAGCCAACAATACCTTCATCTCACAACTCAAGCCTAAGAATGTCAAGGAAGATCTTGGGGATGAAGAATGGATCCTATCTATGCAAGAGGAGTTGGAGCAATTTAAGAAGAACAAATTTTGGACCCTTGTGCCAAGACCAAGTGATAGAAAGATCATTGGCACCAAATGGTCCTACCGCAACAAGCTTGATGAAAGAGGTAGAGTGGTAAGGAACAAAGCAAGGTTAGTGGCTCAAGGCTACAATCAACAAGAAGGTATAGACTTTGATGAGACATATGCACCTGTAGATAGACTTGATTCCATTCGTATGTTGCTTGCATTTGCTAGTTATAAAGACTTTCTTCTATATCAAATGGATGTTAAAAGTGTTTTTTGAATGGTACAATTGAGGAGGAAGTGTATGTTGCACAACCTCCAGGCTTTGAACATGATAGTCTACCTAACCATGTTTATTTATTTTAAAAAACTCTCTATGGACACAAACAAGAACCAAGGGCTTGGTATGAGAAATTAAAGAACTTTTTGTTAGATCATGGGTATATCATGGGCAAAGTGGATTCTACCTTGTTTCTAAAACACACTTCTAACAATTTTCTTATTATTCAAATATATGTTGATGATATCATTTTTGGCGGAACTAACCTTGATCGTTGTAAATAATTTAGTGATCTTATGTAGAGTGAATTTGAGATGAGTATGATGGGTGAACTCACGTTCTTCCTTGACTTTCAAATCAAGCAAACAAAAGATGGGAACTTCATCAACTAAGGCAAGTACACAAGTGAACTACTTAAGCACGTTGGGATGGAGAACACCAAGTCGATGGACACACCCATGTCAAACATTGCCAAACTTGATAATGATGAAGAAGGTGAGAAGGTAGATGAGAAGCTCTATAGAGGTATGATTGGAAGTTTACTTTACTTCCTCTAGACCGGATATAATGTTTATTGTTGGCTTGTGTGCTCATTTTCAATCAAATCCTAAGAAATCACATCTTATAGTTGTTAAGAGGATTCTAAGGTACGTAGACAAAACCCCAAATTTTGGACTATGGTATCCCAAGTCAAGGGGCTTTACTCTTACTACTTATAGTGATGTAGATTATGCAGGGTGCTTGATTGATAGAAAGTGCACAAGTGGCACTTGTTTCCTCCTAGGACCATGCTTGGTGTCTTGGTCCTCTAAGAAACATAGCACATTGCCATTATCAACCACCAAGGTTGAGTACATTGCATCCAGGAGTTGTTGTGCTCAGGTCCTATGGATTAAGAAAATGCTCCAAGACTTTAACATTCATTGTTATGCTTCTCCTATCTATTGTGATAATACTAGTGCAAATAATTTGTCATAAAATCCTATCTTGTATAGTAGAGATAAACATATAGAGGTTAGCCATCATTTTCTTCATGATCACATTGCCAAGAAGGATATTTATATCATGCATGTGGACACAAAAAATCAATTGGCGGACATTTTCACTAAACCTCGAGCTATAGAGAAATTCAATTTTATTAGATCAAAATTGCTTATAACTACCTTGAATGAATCTGATATGCCTTCTAGCTAGTTGTTATCCATCCTATAGGTCTTATCTCTGTTTGGATCGTCTTTTCTTGCTAATATGCTAAAAATCTATTCTTCATGTTTATTTGGCCTTATTTTTCTCTTGTTTTTGGGTATTTTTTGCAAACACATGTTTTATCACAAAATAGTACCCAATGATTAGTCGATATGTGCCTAAGTGTTTAATATACATAATGTACTTGAAAAAATAGCACTCAAATGGCTAGAAATTAAGTTTGTTGGTTTTAGGTCAGGTTGACCATCAGTCAAGTTGCCAACTCGACCGATCGATGGTCGAGAGCTTTTTTAAAAAGTCAATCGGTCGAGTTTCTAAGTTCAAAGAACTCGACTGATGGTTGGGCTAGAGCACACTTAAGTTGGGTTCGTCTGACTATTCTCCCTCTTAACTAGAGAAAAACAGACCGATTCCACCTCCCTTAGCCCTAAGCTCTCTACCCTTTCCCTTCCTTTCCTCAACCTAGCCCTAATTTGACCTAGCTAGACCATCCTTGACCTTCCCTCTTGCTAAACATATGTGTGAGAATGTTTTTGGTGGTGTGTTTTGTGCTTTTTCTTTCTCCTTCGTCTTTATTCCGTCTCCTTGGCTTCAAATAAAAGGAAGAGAGCCACCCCTAGAAATGTACCATCCTCTTCTTCGTCTTCTCGCTTGATCTCCTTTGATGAGACTCTCTTCATTTCAAATGAGGTTGTTAATAGGTATAAGGACCTCCTCCCATAGAATCATTTCCCTTTTTGAAACGACTCTCATCAAACTGATAAACAAATCGTTACTAATTAATCGGAATAAACGTAAATAGAGGATTAACAAAAATCACTAAAATTTAAAACCATTTTGCAAGGAGATCCTTGTCCATAAAAATTTTACTAAAAGATCCCAAAACTCATATATATCATGATTTACATTGTACAACATTGTTTCATATCATCTCAAGGATAACATATAACAGTTGCTCTGTCAAAACATATATTGGAGAAACACAAAACCTCAAGGCATATAAGCCAAAATCTCTGATTGTTCATGAAACCATTACGAACTGACTCCAAGGACTTGAGAGTACAGAGACGATACATAGGAATTCTATCTACAAGACATGATAGATAGTATACTCAACCTAAGCTATTATTGTTGTCTCTTCTACTATTGATGTACCTCTGCAGTATGGTCTCTACCTCTTCATCCGCGTCCACCTAAAAATGTTGGTGACTAATGGGGTGAGACCCATGTCCCAGTGACATATATAACTCTCCACCAACAATATTATTATCATAGTTAAATAGTATAAAACTGAGCAGAGGATTCTTTTTCATTAATAAGTAGGATTTAATCATTGTTTAATCAGAGTAGAGCAATATCATTTTCTGAAGCATTGTAGCTATATATGATAAAGTAGTAAATCATCTTATTCATTTTATAATGAATATGAAGAACATGTATAACATCTATCCATTTAAGATGTATAAAAGAAATGTAACATCAACCAATGATTGTCGTATTCAATCCTTAAGCAAATATGCTACACAGCTGATTACATTTTACAATCACACTTATGCCCTGAGGAGATGAGGTATACCGCTCATACTCCAACCGACCACTGCGAAGTCAAAATTGGTACCATACAAGGTCAATGGAAGAGCCGGCTGCCATGACCTATACTGTCTCGGTCATTGTGAGACCACAAGAAGGACATATCGTGTCAGCTGCTAAATAGCTTTCCAGGGTATACTGACAACTTCACTATAGAGCTACAGCGGTGGCTGCACTCTCTTCGGGAGTGAGAGATCTCGTGTTTATCTATCATCAAACCCGACATTCATCATCATAGGGAGATTTGTGATACATCCATACTAACATTTATAATGAAGGAGATCTCACATCAATCCCTCATTAGGGCGTACAGATATTCACACCCATCACCCCCATAAATATGCGGTCTCCAGGAGATCTCGTGGGAAAACATGTTTCACCATCACCAGCTACTGACAATGATGGATCTATGGTTAGGGATCTACATGATTAGATTCCACTTGATTAATTAAGTGCATTACCGTATTCTTTTAGCATCAGTCAAGTTTTTAAACAGGAATTATTATGACAATGCTACAAAGAAAAGTGTAATACATCTATCAAGTACTTTTCAATTCTTTAGAACACATATAACATTTAGGATCTCAATCCCTTATCTCATTACTGGTAATTCTCATCCCTCAACATTATCATCATCATGATTACTAGATATGGGTATTCAAACCCTTAGTTCATCACTGAACACTATTACCACTTATCAAGTAACTATTACCTCTAGGTCCTCAGACCAAGGTATACATGATACTTGTTGCACAAGCATCTCACATGGCTCACAAGGCCCAATAAACACCTTGTCACCTCACACTAGGCAACAAATAATCACATGGCTCACAAGGCCATTAAGCATTTTATCACCTCTCACTAGGCAACAACTTATTCACATGGCTCACAATGCCATTACACATCTTGTCACCTCTCACTAGGCAACAACTTATTCACATGTCTCACAAGGCCATTAATCATTATACTTTCTATACAAGTATTTAACATTCCATACAAGGCTTATCCATTAAGATAATTACAACCTTCCCAACATTAGGGTTAGGGTATCCCTTTATAGTCGAATAGGGTTTCAAGTTCATATTATTAATCCAAACCCTAATTCATTGCTCGACACATCTAGGAGTATACATTGATATCATAAGTATTCAATCATACTTATTTATTCTCATCATTTATCATTAAATGATTATCAACATAAGGTATGAGTTTCTCTCTCATCCTCACTAGGATATAGATTACATCATGCTTTATTAACTTGGCTTAACCCTTTCTCAAGGCATTTTAGCCTACACTTATCAAAGTGCATTAAACTCATTACATCTTAATGTAACAATTGATATGACACACTTCATGTGTTACTCATCCAAGTATATTGGACTTAAGGTGCATCAAGGTATACCACCTTGAGGTGATGGATGTGATATTTATCATGTCTTGATGTATCACTTCCCTTATCACTTTTAACTTACTAAGTTCATCAATTTATCTTGTATTAGGGCATTTCCCATACTAATACTTTATGCACTAACCCATCACATTTATCATGTAATGTATTGGTCATATGTCACACATTTGAATTATCCAACCATCATTAATGATAGGGACCCATCTCAGGTTAAGGCATTGTTGATT
The DNA here is from genome assembly GCA_963693085.1 of Alisma plantago-aquatica. NCBI lineage: Eukaryota > Viridiplantae > Streptophyta > Magnoliopsida > Alismatales > Alismataceae > Alisma > Alisma plantago-aquatica. The sequence goes on along the minus strand of OY856414.1, from coordinate 830,218,127 downwards.
TAAGGTTCTCCATTATCAACCACTTAGGTGTTTCACCTGTCAAGGTATTAGCCACACCATTACTTGGTGTTACACTCATCACTCCTAAGAGTGTCTTTCCCTCACCTTTACAAGGTGTATAGGGTTGAATCATGTATGTCAAGTTGAACACATGTATTGGATTAGGTGTATATTGATCTAGGCATCATCATATCCCCCATACCCTTACCCATTAAGGTATCAACCCTACCATTCACATGGTGTATCAACTTCACCCTTCATAATGTGTATCATCCTCACCTCACTTGAAGATACTAGCCACACCCTACTTTAGTGTATTGGCCATCACATGTACTAGGGTACTAACCACCTTGCCACTCTTGTCATCTAGTGTATTGGGTTACTCACCATATCATTTTAGAGATATGTTCTCAACACCATATTGTCCAAAAGGTGTATGCTTAACTCAATATCAATTTAAAGGTGTATCCTTTCTACCCATATCACCTAGAGGTGTATGTGTGCTTACCATATCGAGTTTGAGGTGTATGTGTGCTTACCATATCACCCTTGAGGTGTATGTATGCTTCCATATCGGGTTTGAGGTGTATGTGTGCTTACCATATCGAGTTTGAGGTATATGTGTGCTTACCATATCACCCTTGAGGTGTATGTATGATTCCATATCAGGTTTGAGGTGTATGTGTGCTTCCATATCACTTTTGAGGTGTGTGTGTGTGCTTCATACCATATCGGGCAGAGAGGTGTGTGTGCTTCACACCATATCGGGCAGAGAGGTGCATGTTTGTGTGCTTGAACCCGATATCACTTTTGAGGTGTTTGCTTGACCTCATATCGTGTAAGAGGTGTATACTACACCACCATATCGTGCAAGAAGGTATACAATCATATTCATATCATTTTAGTGAAGTAGGTGCATCATCATATCGGGTTAGAGGTGCATGCTTGTGTGCTTGCACCCGATATCACTTTTATAAGGTGATATCATCATCTTCAATTTCTAGACCTTTGTTATAACTGTTATAGTTCATGGAAAAAGGTCTAAGAAACTACTAGAACTCATAATTTCATCAACTATTTTAGGAGATTTCGGAATTAAAAGTAATTGATTAAGTATAGCAATTTAGGTGATGAATAATAACATGGTTGAGTTCAAGTAATATAACCCGCCTTAAGAACAACTTCAAAGCTCCAAGCTCCAAATCTCCACATTCCTAAGGTTTAATATGACTTATCAAAAGTCCAAGGCTCGTTCACAACTCCTTCATATACAAGGAATCACTATGGATAAGCAATTGGTGAAGAAGAAAAGAAAGGAAGTTCAAAACCCTAAAATCATGCTTCAATCCAAGGTTGAAGATGATCATTGCCTCACCTTAGGGTTAAGTATTGAGATCCTTCTTGATCCTTAGCACCATGCACGATACCTTACTGCTTTTGCGTGATATGCCACCACTCATGACGATATGCCACTCACTTGGGATCAAAACACTTCACTATGGCCGATATCACCCTACTTGGCCGATATGCTCTTGCTATGGGCGATACCCAAGGACCTATGCATGATATATTTTCACTCCTACATGATAAAAGAACTCTATGCACGATACCATAGGGTAGGAGGGTGGTAAGAGTTGAAACATTTCACTAAGGGGTGAAACTAGGGGTATATATACTTGTTGTTCATGAAGGAGTGTCAAAATAAGGTGTCATCAATTTGAGCTAGTAGGTGCCACATGTCCATGCATGTATGAAACTTGCACATGCATGCATAAACATTTATCTTGAAATGAAAAACAGTTGAGGATAATCTAGGGATGAAAATTCGTCCATTACATATCCCTTTGAATAAGATATATCAATTAAATCATCACTTTATTCACAACCCAATACAACTTTACTAAGGAAGTTGTAACCCAACACACCTCACCTCCTTGAGGTTATTTGCACGACATGGCCTTTGCCAAGAGTCCAAAAAACTGATATGAGACTCCTCCTATGTCTCCTTGTCCGATAGGCACTCATATATAAGCTTTTCAACTTGATACAACTCAAGTTAGGGTTTCATATTCAACCCTTTTCTTGGTCATTTCATCACCAAGATTGCCATAATTCAAAATCGATTCAAACATGGTGTATCATTCATTATCTCTCCTCTAAATGATACATATAGGAAGTAGGAACACTCTAGAGGTGGTAATTTTCTTATCAACCCTACATTTTGGTTAAATTACAATTTGTACCAAAATTGGTACACACGGTACTAGCATTGTTCAAACAAGTTCAAACCTGGCATTTAGGCTTTCCACAAGCCCCCACTTAGTATCATTCTTTCTCTTATGATGATAAAACGCATGGGGTACATTCAACATGTGACATTTTTCAATATAACCCCTCAACTTGGGTAAATTGCACTTTGGTCCAAAACAAAGGAGCATTGCTCAAACAACATTCAATCAGGACCATACTTGGAACATAAGTGTGTCACATGATAACAAAAAACCTTAGAGGATTATATTAAAGTTCTAAGAAACTTTATTAGCCAAAACAAATAGGGTTACCTCATAACCCAGGTCAGGTTCATTACACTTTTCGTTCCCTCTTTGAGCCTAGCCCTAGATGCCTAGAGGTCATCAATCAAGTGGCAAAGTTGTTACACGTTCACCATCTCTCAGCCTTGGGTGTTGAACGCATGTGCTACAACAATTCCATGACTAGCACAAAAGTTGTTCATGAATTCTACACACACTTTCATTGGAATTACAACACCCTTGTACCCCCTCCTAATACTCAAGTGATCTGAACATCTATGATAGTCGGGAAGAAATTCCAAGTCTCAGAGGATACCCTGAACATATTTTTCTTAGGTACCGATGAGACTGACACCTGGAGTAAGGATTACGGTGAGTATTTTGACCTTCTTGACCTTGAGGCTTTCTACAAGAAATATAATCTCACTCTTCCTGACATCCATCATTTCTTGAAGAAACCTCAGTTCCCTATAAGAAGAGGAGAACCCTTCCCTCCTCTTTCTTGGATCTCAAGAGGCACATCCTTGCCCTAGTGGTTAACTGCAACATCCATCTGAAGAAAAATCAAATAGATATGGCAGAAAACACTACGGTGATCATGTACTACCTCTTAGAGAATGTTGGAGTCAAGTGGTTTAGATACATCCTCCACCATATGACTTGTGTTGACTCAGGAAAGAATACATGTGGCACCCACCCTCCCTATCCTGCCCTGATATGTGGTCTTCTTCAATTTTCCAATAAGAAATCTCTCTTCCATGCATTTCATTACAGACCTCCCCAGAAGGGAGTATGTATCAGTGAGACCACTATTCATAAGTTTGTGCCTATCCTTTCCTCCACCACACCTGGTGCCTCTGCCTCTACTTCTGCACCTTCCTCTACCTCTACCCGTGCACCTCCACCTCCTCATCATACCCGACCTGCCCATGCCTCATTTCATGTGTCCAATGAAGCCCTCCGGGGTTACATGATACATCAACCGGCATACAACCTCCAGGTCCAGGAGCACCTACATCAGTACTTTTGTTCAATCGTGTCAAATATGAACATGTCATGTGCACATCCCTACCCTACCTACCAGCCCTACCTGGGAAGTGATTATGCATCCTATGCATACAATCACTTTTACTCAGCCCCTCCACCTACATATTATGTTTCTCCTACACCCTCTGTTTCTAGTGGACCTACTCCCATTATCCTACCTCTACCTGTTGGCCCCTTGGCCACTCTACTTTCTAGCCTTGGTGACTCTGCTCCTTCCTTCTCATAGGACAATGAGCTCTATGCTCTTGGTATGTCTTGAGATGAGTAGAATGCTCGTTGGCCCGGTCATCACTTTAGTCCCTCTATTAATGAGGAGATGCAAGACCAAGATGATGAGGAGGTTGTTGATGTTGATGAGGCTACTCCTGATGGTGAGTATGATGGTTCTGCATCTGACAACGATGATGGCTCTGGTGGCTCTGCTAGTGACTCTGATGATGAAGGTAATGTTGTTTCACCTTCAGACAAAGATGATGACTATGAGAATGATGTTGAGGATGATGATGTTGTTGATACAGACAGTTTAGATGTCTAGGTGTTCTTAGTTTTTAGTCTAGTTTGCTGATCATATATATCTTTCTAGTCTATTTTGTATTAGAAACATCTGGGCACATGATCTGAGTTGTACTATTTTATCATCTTAGTTTTTCATCGCTTTTTCTTTGTATTTTTTTTATGAGAACTTGCATTCTGAGTTGTAATCTATATTATGTGCAGTTTTACTCTTTGATCTATTATATCTTATGTTTGGTGCCATGTTTCACCATATTTTGATTATGACTTAGCATTTTTGTTTCCCTCATCTTTGTTTGGTGTATGTTTTAAGATTACATGTTTTAGATATATTCTTGGTTGTGCTTCAAGAAGACCTACTTTATTGCTCTTCTACCCCCCCTTTCCTTTTTGATAATGTCAAAAGGGGAGAGAAATGCAATATCTTGAAGCTCAACCATATTGTGCTATTGCATATGTGATCCTTTTCTTGTTCACTATATGATTTATCATGTGGCTTGCTAAAAGGACCATATAGTATGTATGTGTTATATTTCTTTGTGTAGATAGACTAACTATGCAGGTTAAAGTAAAGCATAGATTGAGGGAGAGCAATTCACATTGTCCAAATCTTGAATCCCCTTACAATTCACAAGGCAAAGGTATACCTTTAATATCCTTTTCAATATGATTGAGGAATGGTTTTCCATTGCCAAAAAGGGGGAGAATATTGACTTGAGAGTTCTACATTGTCCATATTTTGATAATGACTTTACTATTCCATTCCTATGTATCTAATATGTTTATTCAAGATTGATTTCAAGCTTTAGGTACATGAAAAGGATCAAATTACACAAGCTCTAGCTTGTCCAAGTTCAAGTCAAATGCAATGCAACTGTGCTAATAAGGAAATCGCTTCAAACGAACTTAGAAGAATTTTGTAATCAATTATATTGATGATAGTAACTAAGATGAGAAAAATATGTGGGACACTTAATACCAAGGTTTAATCACCCAAAAGTCAATTTAGAAAATTGATCACAAGATGTTCATCGGTCGAGTTGGAAACTTGACCGATCCTATGATGGATTTTCTGAAGATGACCCATTGGTTGAGTTGTGCAGTCACAGAACTTGACCGACTAACTCACTGAGCAAACTCAATTTTAGCTCATCGGTCGAGTTCCCCAGAACAAACTCGAGAGATAGTTTGAAAATTGGTTTTGTCTTTTAGTTGATCGGTCGAGTTACCTTTATTGAAACTCGATTGAATGTACAATACAAAAAATGAATAAAAAGTGATTACAACCATTGGTGACTTGTTTTGGGTGAAAATAGATCTGTTGCCTTGAGGAAAACGGCTATATTTTATCCCTAAGTGTTCCCCAACTCAAGGGAGCACCCCCAGCTATAAATAGGACTCCTTGTAACTCATTCCAAGTTTTCTTATTCAAGATATTCAAGTCCTTGCTATAGTTGAGTGTGCTACTACTCCTTGAACCCCTTTCTCTATCTAGTTTACACTTCATTTCATGATTGTGAGTGAGTTAAGCATATTGTAAGAGAGCTCCACCCTTGTGAATGTAAAGCTCTCATCTTCCACTACTTCTCTATCCCCTTCCTACATGAAGAAAAGGTGAAGCAAGATCCATCCAGTGAAGAAGGAGCTATAGCTAGTCCTCTTCAAGGTTGATGAAGAGGTGGTCATCTTCTCCAGGTGAAGGAGAAAGCAAAGGCTAAAGATCCAAGAGGAGAAGAAAAGTCCTTCAAGGCGAAAGACTTCAGCTTGAGTGGGTAAGACCTTGGTGAAGGCTAAAGACTCTTGCTAAGTAGGTTAATCCCTGGTAAGGTGGACATCTCCTTGTGGTTGTATGGGTGCGTCCTTTGGTGGTCTTATGTTCTAACTCATATTGGTGATAATATAGATAAAAGCACTTGCAAAGTCCTAGAGGTTGACCTCTCTAGGTAGTGGACTGACTCACTTCTAGTTTAAAGTGTGGAACCACTCTACATCCCTTTGTCAAGTGCCTGCTATTAGTCTCTCTCATCCTTGCTATGCTTGTTAGATAGGACTTCAAATTGCACTTAAGCTATTGCTTTAAACTTGATATAATTTGAAGGTATAATATATTTTGTGAGAAATTGTGTAGCTCTATTTACCCCCCCTAGAGTCCTTAGATCCAACATCTATATCTTGGTATCATATACCTAAGATAAAGAAGCATTTTGAGTTTGTTTCATAATACCTGAGGTGGAGACTTCCATCCCCTCCTTCTTCTTTAGTTCATCTATGTAGAGAGGGAAATTTCTCTTCCAATGTTTTGTCTCATGACAATTGTGACATTTTCCTTCCCAGTCCACTCCTCCCTTGGCTTTGAGAGTTGAAGATGACTTGGGTTGCTGGCTAGCATTAGAACCCTTCTTTGCTTTGCCCTTTCTCTTACCTTTAGAATTTCCCTTCTTTCTACTAATCATCATCATAGACTTGGGTTTGTCTTTCTTCATCTGTACGTCAGATGTCCTGAACATGCCCAATAACTCTGTCAGTGGCCTCTCAAAGTTGTTCATGTTGTAGTTCATCACAAACTGACTGTAGGATTCTGGCAACAATTTTAGTATCACATCAGTAGCCAACTCTTGGCTTAGAGGGAATCCCAGTCGAGTTAGGTTCTCTACATACCCAATCATCTTGAGTATGTGAGGGCCTACTAGATCTCCTTCTATCATGAAGCACTTGAATAGTGCTATGGAGACATCATATCTCTCTTGTCGTGCCTAGTTTTGATACATGTTCTTGAGATGTTGAACCATCTCAATGATGTCCATGTTCTCATTTTGTCTGTGCAACTCATAGTTCATTGAGTATAAAATTAAGCACTTCACATCAATGGTATCCTCAATATGCTTCTTGTAAGCATCCCTTTTATCCTTTAGTGTGTTGGGAGTAGGTTCTTCTGGATCTGATGTATCTAGAGCTTTTGCTCTTGAGTAAGAATAATTCTCAACATCCTAAACCAGTCATGAAAGTTGTTCCCATTTAGCTTGTCCTTTTCAAGGATCGATCGTAACGAAAAGTGATTGTTGTTGGTAGCCATTTATTCTACAAAATAGAAATTTGCAATTTTAGTTCAAAACTCTTTTTATGTGATTTGATTTTAAATTTATTATATTAATGAGGTCTTTAATTAATTATCGCTCCCACTATTTTCATCAAATTGATAGCCATCACCATCAATTCAGAAGATTGCATCGTATGACCTTCTAGTGAGCCAAGATCCTTAATTCCTCTAAGTTATGGACCAGCTAGGGTTGTCACCCACAACTAGAATCTTTCAGGTAGGCAACCTTTGCCAATTGCATCATATGCAACTCTTGATAGATGTCATGCACAACTCCTTGGCATATTCATCTTTATGACACAAGGTGATTGATCTGATCAAGGTCACCTTGTTAAGTATGACCCAAATGCCAACATGATGAATATGCACCCTGCTAGGGAAGACCCACATATTCACCATCACACTTCTACAAGATAGACAGTGCACCATGCCAGGAAGTGACCACACTTAGTCGATCAAGCTTTTCATGTGTGTTGCTTTTGGAAGGCATCTTAAACTTAATATTTTGTTGAGGGGTTTTTATATGCTTATATATGTATATAAGTATCCAATCACCACATATATAGTACGTATCATATACATGATATATCCCACAAATGAAAACATGAAATAATGATAAAGCAATGATTATGGCCATCCTATTGTAGTTCCTTGGAGCCACAAGGAACTACAGTCATCTAAGGTCTACATCACACACAACCTTTTGTTGATGAACATCTGTGCTTAGGCTATTTCGGGTTGATCAGCTCATCCTATGACTGATCGGATTGCCTACTTGCCGATCGGTTGGTTGTCACTAACTGATTGTCTGGCTCCTCCAGACGGTCATCTCACCGGGTTGTCGGGCTTCTCGTTAAGCCACCAACTGCTCCTCAATCGGTCATCTCGATCCATCAAGCAGTCATCTTTAGTCTTTGTCATAACAAGAAATCAAGCTAATCCTATTTTACATAATCTTTGTGAAACCTCAAGTTACATTCAAGGGGAGCAAAGGTAGAAGAGAATCTCAAGTTATCTCGAGTTACATTCAGAATAGAAGAAGAGGGCTCGGTGTGCAGACTGGGATGCCAACAACCATAACCAACCACACACATGCACATCGCATTTATAGGTCATAACCATGCTATACATCCACCGTCAAAACCATTTTATGACAACGCATATTGATTGCATATATAACATATCATATATGTATATATTAGTTTGGGATCATGTGGTATTAATCGGATATTCAGATTAGTCATTTAAATATTCACTTCATATGAAATAAATAAAAGATGATAAAACCAAAATCCGATCATATTGATTATCCCAAAACATAGAGTATTGATGTGGCTCTGATACCACTGTTGGGTTTTACATGGTCAGAGTATGTAGAGGAAACAAAAAATTTACTTGACCATGAAACCCATAACCAGCAAATCACATCAATATCTATGTAATTGGAAGGATGGTTTTAGCGAGATATACCTAGTCATGAGGCTTTCTCAATGTCAATACCTCATAGCTAGTGTGGTCTTCAACCACCTGTATTTGACAGTGTCTGTGCAGCTCTTAGTCTTGACTCAGACTCTGATTCACTGTCGTCCTCCTGATCGGTAGAAGTTTCCCGCCTCTATAGATAGTTCACATAGACTACTGGGAACTCTAGTCGTCTTGAAGAACAGTCTAGAAGGAGTTGTCCCCTTCTGTCAGTGTACTAGTCACCAACACACTCTCCCACAATCAATTACTTTTCTACACTTATCTTTCCATCATTCTTCCTTCCTAGACGAGTAGAACTTGCTTGGGCTCTCTCAGTTACCACAACCATAGAGGACAACAACTTTGCAGAGCAACTGATATTCTGAGTTGTGTGTCTAAAGAATCCCCCTACACCCCTCTATTTATAGTCGAGGGCAGGGTCTGGGTTCCCAGTCTGTGCGGGAGTAGAAGGGTCCATAATTTCCATGAATAATTTGCACTGCTATAGGCGAACTGGTCATTTCATAAATGAAATGGTCATTTAGAAAGGTGAGCTGATCGGTTCACTTATGAACCGGTCAGTTCGGAGTGTGAACCAGTTGGTTTACTTAGTGAACCAGTCGTTTCATTTCCCAGACTTGCCTCCAATTGACTTTCCTTATTCATTTTAAATTAATACAAAGATTAATTCTTATCCCAATTCAATTGAACAAGTGAAAGGAAAAACCTTTTTCTCTCACAAACCAAGAAAATTCAACACTGTTCATTTAGATAAGTGAACTGATCAAATTGGTTGTCTCACTGGCCATGAGACAATTGGTTCACCCCATGAACCGGTCAGTTGGTGGTCCAAATTGTGCAGAACACAGTCAATTCAACTCTCAATCAATCTGACACTCAAATCAGTTGGTTCAACACTTGAACTTGATGATTTTGAGTCAAGTCTATTGATTGAATGTTTGATTGAGTAGCTAAACACTTTAGTAATCAATCCAAACATCATTCATGGATAAACTCCTCTTCTAGATAAATCCTTTGTGTGTGACCCTATAGGTCCCATTTCATGTTGGAAGTGAATGTCCATAACTAGCTTATGACATCACAAGCAAAGAGTGGTTCCTAGGCACATCAGTGCTACCCAAGTGAAAAGGAAAGTTGGAGAACAACTTCCAATCCTACAGTCTGTGATTGGTGTTTCAGTGAATGTATAATTCCTTTATCTCTAATATCCTAAATGAACTCAAGGCATGGAGTTGTCATCCTTTCAGTGTTCATTCATGTTTCTTGAACTACATAAGACTGTCTGAGATATGTGTGACATCAACATCATATATTGATTCACATGTGCATATGCATGCCTTTCTCAGTCTCTCTTATCAAGTGGCATGGACATCATACTCCCTTAGGATGGACAAATCCCATATCTATCACTCGCAATCTATGTCATGTGTCAAAGCCACCCAATCATCATCGTTATAACAACCCATGTTTCAGGAGTGTGTTTGATGATGTCAAATTGTACCCAATCACATTCAACGAGTGTAGTGATTTCAGGTCTAAGAATCACAATCACCACAATCACTATGAGAGATGACTTTGACTACCATGTCATGGTTCTATGTGTCACTCTCATGGTGGGTTTGTCTGATACACTATTATCTAACATGTATCTATGTGCTTGGTTTGATATCATATATCATGAATAATGAGACACAGTCATCAACGAACACACACTCTAGTCTTGATGTGTCACTATTGTCTATCAACCTTCCACATTGACATCTGACTAGGGACATGATAAGAATGTACATATTCTTAGCATCTGTATGATCTCATTGTTCAGCCCCTCTACCTGAAGACATATGTCATTGAATATTGTCATTCTTTAGACATTCATTATGCCCCATCATTTATCTCATAATCGGTTAAGCTAGAATAAATTGGAAGCTTGCCTTTGGTATTTATCAAATCAATCTTGACGTATGCCAATCCAATTATTATAAGATTGGCTCTCAGGACATACATACCACCATCAATATGAGTGACAAAGCCATCTAGGACATGGTATGAGAATAGACTTTCTTCATGTGTGGACAGACCGGGCTTACAAGGCTACTTTTTCCAATGAAGTATGAGGAGGTGATGCAATAGTATAGATAGAGTCAGTAAGGGTTGTAGAAGTGACAGTTCAACAATGGTAGTGGCAGAGGACACAGCCAGGCATCACAGACTGGTTCATCTGGACATGCTAGTAGAGGAAGGGGGTGACAACAGGCAACATCTCGATTCTACACCATGAGTCAGCCAGAAGAATTAGTCAACCCACGGGTCATGACAGGTCAGATGAAGTTATTTCATTCTGGTTTGTCTTCTTCCTGCTTTATATCTATTTTAGTTGACCCTAGTGTGACTCAATCTTTTATCACTAGAGAAGTGATAACTAGTTGTTCTTTGCCTATTAGTCATAGAGTTGATAGTCTTCTCTAAGAAACCTCTTTGGTTGGTTCTGCCAAGTTGGGGGAGGTGAGTCGATCTTGTGTCCTTTCTTTCTTAGAATACAACATTCAAGTAGACCATATACCACTTGACATGCATATATTTGATGTGATCCTTTGATGGATACTTTGGAGAAGTATCGGGTGGTCTTAGACTGTAGTGCCAAGGTGATAAGTCCTTTGTCGATAATGTTTCATGGGTTTTTAATGGATATAGGAAGATTCTTTCAACATGTTTGGTGTCATCAATGATAGCGGAGAGGCTGATGAGGAAGGGTTGTGAGACTTTTCTAAAACATGTGGTGGATACCAAGGTGATGAGTCCTAGTATTCACTAGTTTTTGTGAGTTTGAGGACGTGTTTCTTGATGAGTTTCTCAGTGTTCCTCCACCTTGAGAGATTGATTTTGAGATTTATCTAGTTCCTAGTACACAGCCGATAGCATAGACACTGTACTGGATGGCACCAACTAAGCTGCAGGAGTTATTGAAGCATTTGTAAGAGCTGCTACAGAAGGGATTTATCTGACTAAGAACTTCCCCTTGGGGTTCTCCCATGTTGTTTATGAAGAAGAAGGACAAATCTATGAGGCTGTTCATCAACTACTGATAGTTGAACAAAGTGACAATCAAGTACAGTTACCCTTTGCCATGGATTGATAACATGTTTGATTAGTTGTGAGGTGCCACGGTCTTCTTGAAGATTGACATGAGGTCAAGATACCATCATTTATAGATCAAGACAAATTACATACCCAAGTCAGCTTTCAGGACTAGGTGTGGTCATTACGAGTTTGTGGTTATGTCGTGTGGGCTAACCAATGCACCGTCAGCATTCATGGACCAAACGAACATGGTGTTTTGGCCTTATCTTGACCAGTTCATGGTTGTGTTCATCATTGACATCCTAATATACTCTGGATATAGTTAATAGCATGAGCAGCACCTACGACATGTGTTGACTTTGTTGAGATAGCACAAGTTGTACGCTAAGTTTAGGAAATGTGAATTTTTGTTGGAAGAGGTGTCTTTTCTTGGACATGTTTGTGGAGGGTGTACATGTGGATCTCAACAAGGTTTAGTCTATGTTGGAATGGGAGCAGCCAAAGATGTCGACAGAGGTTTGCATTTCCCTTGGTTGGCAGGCTATTACAAGAAGTTCATCAAAAACTTCAGTGCCATAGCATTACTCCTAGCAAAGATGATGAGGAAGGGTGTGCCCTATGTTTGGGATGACAAGTTTTGGTATTCTTTTCAGGTTTTAAAGGAGAAGCTAACTAGTAAATTGGTGTTGGTTCTTCCAGAGCAAGGGAAGTGTACATCATCTTTTGTGATGCGTCAAAGAATGGTTTGGGTTGTGTGCTGATGCAAGACAAGAATGTGATTTCTTTTGCTTCACGACATCATAAGAAACACAAGGAGAGATACCCGACATATGATATGGAGCTTGCTGAAGTGGTCCTCACCATGAAGATTTGGAGACACTGCCTTTATGGTGAGAAGTGTCAGATCCTCACCGATCACAAGAATTTATAGTACATATTCTTGAAGTAGGATTTGAACATGCGACAGTGATGTTGGATGGAGTTGATTAAAGACTATGATAACACCATAGACAACCATCCAAGGAAGGTGAATGTGGTGGCATATGCTTTGAGTAGGAAGTATTCTTTATAGTCATCTGTTAATAAGTCGTAGTTGTGTTCTTTGGTGTGCCATAAGTGAGATATGTGGTGTCTTTGCGTTAGTTGAATGTAAAACTAGAGGTGTCCCTGTTAGCAGGTATGTTGGTGCAATTATACATGAAGCCTACGGTAAGACAGGAGATTAGAGATGCACAATGTGATGATACTATGATATAGCAGATCCGAGCAGAGTTTGGCAACAAGAAGCGTGATGGCTTCCATGAGTCTGAGGATGGAACAATGTGTTTCCATGGTAGGGAAGTGGTTCCAGATGTTGATGATCTAAGGAAGTTGGTTCTTGAAGAGGCTCACTCTTTGATGTACGCTATGCATCGAAGAATTCCCAAAATGTACCACAATATGAAGGACATGTATTGATTTCCTTCTTTGAAGTGTGATGTAGATGAGTTTGTGGCAAAGTGTCTTGTGTGTCAACAGGTCAAAGCAAAGCATCAAAAGACTGTTGGAACGTCACAACTGTTGAATATACTACAGTGGAAATGGGATCATGTCACAAAGGACTTTGTTGTTGGTCTCCCTAGGATAGCCAAAGGCCATGATTCTATTTGGATGATTCTGGATAGGTTGACCAATTCATCGCACTTCCTTCATGTGAAGACAACGTATAAGGAGGAGAAGCTTGCACAGTTATATGTTGATGAGATAGTTCGTTTGCATGGTATTCAACCTACCATAGTGTCTAACATAGGTCATCAATTTACCAATCACTTTTTGGAGCATCTGCATATTGTGATGTGTACGCAGTTGAGGTCCAGCACTGCTTTTCATCCACAGATAGATAGGCAGGCTGAGAAAACTATACAAACATTGGAATGTTGTTGAGAGCTTGTGTCTTATAGTTTTGGGAAGTTGGGATGTGCACCTTAGCTTGATGGAGTTTTCTTAGAACTATATCTATCATAGAAGTATCAATATGGCACCTTATGAAGCTTTGTATGGAAGACATTGTAGATCTTCGTTGTGTTGGTATGAGATCCATCATGCCCACATCCCACGATTACCACTAATCAGGAGATTAGGGAATGACTATGAGGATTACACTTAATACAATGTTCACTCTCGACTTTTTTCTTCTTTTTCAAACTCTTTGTTTTCTCTCATTTAATCACATAAACAAACTTTACAAGAGAGTTAAACTTTTATTACTATAATATGATCTCAACATTGATGATACACATCCATACATTCATTCTATTTCTTTTTTTTTGGGCAAGTCAGGAGGTAATCATATTCATCCCGTCCTCCTCTTACGCGAAAATCAACAAAATTATTTCTACAAATAAACTCATGTGTAGAATTAAACATGACAGTACTACTGCCATTACAATCACTAACTAACCTGCCATATAGGCAGTCGGGGGGATAGGTATAATACCTTCCTCCAATGTTTTGTTTTTGGTGGTATCTAGCTAACTCATCAGCTAGCTGGTTGCGATCCCTCTTCGCATGAACAAGCCTCCAATTCGACTTCATCATCCGCCTACACTCTTTATGAGCTTCTGTGAACCGTGGGGCTTCGTCCTCATCACCTTGAAGCAGCTGGACATCAATCTTGCAGTCCGATTCCATGATCACCTTCTCCCACCCTAGCTTCTCAGCCTCCTTCATCGCAATGATGATGGCTTCCACTTCCGCTTCCAGAGCATCCCTCGCAGCTATTTTGGTTCCTTTTCCCATCAACCATCGTCCTATGCAGTCTCTCATGACAAACACACAACTACTTCTTCTCTTCCGGCAGGCCGCATCAGTATTAATCTTGAACCAGCCTTCCATCGGAGCTTCCCATTGCTCTTGTTGTGCTGCAGAACTATCATCCTCCTCTCGGTGCCATGCTAGCTAATTCAGGCGGAGCTCAAGACTCACTTTTCTGATCGTATGCTCTTGATTGGGCTGCTTGTTCTCCATAACCTGTCTGTTCCTACTCTTCCAAATATTCCAACAGCCGAACATGAATCTGTCTATAACAAGCTTGTTCCTCAGATTCCCACGTATCCAGGCTTGGAGGTTCAGTTCGGTGAAGCAATCATGAGGTATCCCATTCCCCAGTATCTTCTTCCAGCATTCTGTAGCATGTGGACAATCTCGCACAGCATGAAGACTATCTTCTTCTTGAGCCATGCAAATGCCGCATCTACTATCATCCGCCATCATCCTCTCCTTTCTTCTTCTGTTCGTCAGGATCGCATTGTGAGTTAAGGTCCATATGAACATCTTCACCCGAGCTGGGATATGGGCGCTCCATATAGTCCTCCATTCTCCTTGAATCATTAGATCAGTTTCCTGTCGACATGCTTTGTAAGCTGAACTAGTAGTAAACTTGCCTGTGGCAGTGTGATTCCAGACAATATTGTCTTTCCCAGCCTGCTTCGTAGGAGGTGGAATACGTAAAATGTCTTTAACACAGTTCATAGGAAGCCACTCCTTCAAGAAATGCTCATCCCAAACATTATTATCAAGTACAACACTTCTCACCTGCAGGTCATGGAGTTCAGCCAGAATGACTTTGGTAGTTATATTCCGCAACTGCCCATGATTCTTCACCCAAATGTCATCCCAGAAGTTCGTGTCCTTCCCCGTCACCAGCTGAATATATGAATTTTGGGTGATAAAGCCTTTACCATCCAACATAGCCTTCGCTAGTCTGGACAGGTTCAGCTTATCCCCCTCCTTGTAGGCCTCATATTTGCTTCTTATCAGCTGACACCAGATCGAGGGTCTGTTTCTCACCACATCCCAAGTGTTCTTTGCCAGTAAGGCCTTATTCCATTCTCGCATGGTCTTGACTCCTAATCCTCCATTAGCTTTGCTACTTACAACCTTCTTCCAGGCTACTAAAGACATGGGTCACTCCTTCCTTCCTCCCCCCAGATAAATCTGCGAATGGTACCATCAATCTGATCACATAAACCATCCGACACAGCAGCCGTTTGCATTAAGTAGGTAGGCATCGCCGTCAGCATCGCTTTCGCCAGGCAAACTCTCCCCGCCAAAGAGAGGCACCGGGCCGACCAAGAAGCTATCTTGCTGTTCACGTTAGTGAGCACTTCCCCATATGTATCCTTATTCACTCGCTTATGTAGCAGAGGCACCTCGAGATACTTGCCTAGATCAGAAGTCTCAATGAACCCACTATATCTACAGATTGCACGACGCACTCTGTTCTTCACTTCAGCAGCAAAGTAGATTCTCGTCTTCTCAACTGAAATTTTCTGGCCTGAGGCAGCGCTAAACTCTTTAAAACAATCAATAATGGACTTTATGTTGGCCATAGATGCTTGTGTGAATAGAATGATATCATCCGCAAAGCACAAATGTGCTAGAGCAGGCCCCGTCTTGGACAGCTTCACAGGTTGCCAAGCATTCTGCCTCACCTTATCCCGAATCATCTGGCTTAATCTGTCTATACAGAGCACAAACAAGTATGGAGACAAAGGGTCTCCTTGCCTTAAACCTCTTGTCGCCTTGAACTCCGGTAGAGTGGTGTTCTTCCAAACAATTGAAGTTCTCCCAGATCTGATAGTATTCATAATGAACCTTTTAAGATTCTCAGGAATATCAGTATGATTTAGCGTATCCTCCACAAACTCCCAAGACATCATTTCATAGGCTTTAGAAAGATCCACTTTCAAAGCCATAACTTTAGCCCCCTTAGGTCTCCTCATTCTGTGGATGACCTCCTACACTACAGCAATGTTATCAGTTATTCTTCGTCTAGGAACAAAGCTTGATTGTTCTTTAGAGATCCACTCCGGCATACACTGCTTCAATCTTTCCACTGCAACCTTGGAACACATCTTCAAGCAGAGGTTGTTGAGAGAAATGGGCCTCAGTTGGTCGCATCTCTCCAGGTTATTGACCTTTGGGATTAATACAATTGAGGAGTTGTAAATATTATCAGATAAAACATCCCCCCTGAGCGCCTTGGTAATAGTTAACATAAAAGAGCTACTGATAATCTTCTAGTATTTCCTCATGAAGTTCCCGATGATGCCGTCCGGGCCTGCCGCTTTGTTGGGATTGGTTTTCTTGAGCACTTGTAGCACCTCGTCTCACTTTCAGAAAGCTTCCTGGAGTTTCCTGGAATACCACTACACCTCGTGGCCCTCTCCTCCGTAGGATCCGTAAAGATGGTTCTAAAGTGATTTTGAACCAACGTTTTAACCTCCTCCTCCATCGTGGTCCAGTTGTTATTATGATCTTTCAGCGCTTCAATGCAATTTCTTCTCTTTCTCTGTTTAACAAAAGCTTAATAGAACTTAGTATTGTCATCTCCATGTTTCAGCCACGAGATGTGGCTTTTTATTTTCCACTCCTCCTCTTCCTGCCTGAGAATCTGTGACATATCTCCCTGCATAGTTGTAAGAAGCTCGTCAATCCAATGATCATACCTTCTCTCCTGCATTTCTTGAAGCTTGTTTATGTTGTTGAACAGTCTTTCTTTCTTCTCTCGCCTTTGTTTTTTGTGTTTTCGGTCCCAAGTTGTGATGTTCTTCTTAGCGGCATCCAGAGCCGTATAGAACTCCTGCTCCCCTTGCCAGTTATGTGTAAGCATCTCCTGAAACTCCTCGTTTCCTTCCCAATAGGACTTAGTATTGAACCGTTCCTTTCCCCCTTTTCTTCGTGTGTCTTTGATCAGGATGGGGCACTGGTCCGAGAAGACCCGAGGCAGATGTGTGACCGAGACATGTGCTTGCTCCTGGATGAACTCTACATTAGCTACAGCTCTATCGAGCCGTTCATGCAAGCCACCATGTTTGTAAGTGAACTTCAGACCTAAGAACCCAATATCAGAAAGCCCAACTTCCATAAGCGTGTCACTGAACAACTGAGCTTCACCGAAATTGTAGTGCTTTCCTCCCTTCTTCTCATCAGGATTCATAGTGGTATTAAAATTGCCCACAACGATCCATGGACCATTAAACTTGTGTCCCATATCCACGATATGTTTCCAGATCAGCCACCAGACGCTAATGTGAGGATTGGCATACACAAAAGTAACATACGTACCCCCATCCACCTTGCATGTCACAAATTGTCTATGGCAGTTAATAATTTCCACTCTGCAATCTGTCACTTTCCAGCAAACCCAGATTCCTCCCTTAAAGCCTCTAGCCTCAACTCGATGCGAACAAGTGAACCCAAGCAATTTGATAGCTTTTTGAGCCGCCTCCCCACTGATTCGCGGTTCAGCGATGGCTACTAACTTCGGTTTATCAGTAATCATTATCTCCTTAAGCACTCGCACAGTGTCATCGTTCCCAATTCCTCTAACATTCCAGTAGATTGTATCTAGCATTAAACAGTTGTTGGAAGTTGGGGTTATCTACAGAGGGACCTTCAGTTGGTTGGGTTAGATTCCCCGCCATGTACATACTTCCATGTACATACTTCCATGTACATACGACATGATAATTAGATACATTTTCTCTTATCAAGGAAACAAAGATACAAAATATCATTTATAACTCTCTCACATCTATACAAAGACCAAGAGTGACAGGGACTGACTAAACTTAACCAATCTCATACTCAACTCAAGTGGTAGATCTACTTTGATACTTTGACCTTCTTCAAGTCCACATGGTTTCCCAAAAAAAAATTGAGTAGAGGGGTGAGCCTACTCTCTCAGTGAATGAGTACTTCAAAGAAACAGTCTAAAGCACTAATATAATCACAGATATACCTTTGAGCAACTGATATCAATTATAACAACAGTAATTACTACACTGAGCAGATCTAAAACAATACAGTTAAAATAACAAAGAATGTAAATATGCATTTAAAGAACAACTACTACAAAATTGTACTCAAATCTTTCTTAACTCTTTTTATTTATAAGAAACTCTTTAAACATATATGATCATATTTTAGCTTATGCCCAGATCATATGCATTGTACTCTACATATGAGACTCGTCGTGTACTGCGATCACACCGTACAAGACTTAGCTGACACCCTGGGATGTTAAGCCTGACTACATCACTGGTCTGCAACAGTGTAATGGCACTCTGGCCTCTGGACTCCTCCTCTAACATGAGCACATAGGTGGAGAGTCAATCCACGAATTGGATTTTCTATACTCTAGTGACACTAGGATCTCTAGTTGATGTTGGACACTACATACTGTATTTTTAGGAGATTTCCACTAGGGCTTCATCCCCTGTACCATCTATTAGTACATTTCAACCCGCATATACTGGACACTTCTAGGGTTAGGTGATTTCATCCCTAAGGCATAGACCTCTCATAGGGATTCTACGGTGTTCAGGGCTCCTAAGTCTATCATAACTTGATATAGCTTTCTCTTAGATTGATTTCTTTTAACTATGTATCTTACTGACTAATCAGACTACTGAACTGAATTCACTGATAATACTAAACTAAATGCTTAACATATTGTTTACCCTTTTCTTAGGGTTTCTCCTTACTCGTGCACATATAGCATTTCTCATATATTCAAACATATATCATGTCTACTAAACAAGTATTCTCGTTCAACATTTCACACATATATGCATGGCATCAATAACATCCCAATCTAGGGCATGTCATATCTCTCCGCTTGCAACAGTATAATCACTTATCATATAATGACAAGTATTTGAATTTTGAGAATTCGAATCTCATAAACAAATCATACATGCATATAAGATAATATTCAGCTAAAAACCCACAATATCACATTAATCATCTCGATCAGCCATTTAATACTAAATTAGTTATGTATATTTTTAAAAGCATACTAGATTGGGTTTCCATCCATGATTACTTGCTATTCATGGGATATGTATTATGAAAATCAGAAACTCTATTGTCTATATATCAATTCAAAGAGATCAAACATGTAGGATTGAATGCACTAGAAACATAAGTAAGATCAATTAAGCTTAAATCTGAATTTCAGCTATAATGTTGTTCAAGCACCTGAATAACTTAATAATTCATATATTCATAAGATTCTCAATCAACTTATAAATTCTCTATTATTCAATATACATGGATATCTATGTCCATGCCATCATATAAACAATTTCATATCATAGTTAGAATATGGTTTGAGGTATACTATAAACTACATTTAAAAACAATTATTTTCATTTATTGTCATCTAGGTAGAAATTGAGAATATCAACTAAATCATCTAATTGAGTAAAATTGATTAAATAAAGTCTACCATGTCAAGAAAATCCCTTCAAATGGATTTCACAATATCTATTCGTAAATATACAACTTTTCTCGCATCTAGGGTTTCACCCTCTTTACTGAGATATTAAGTAAACACTATTCACCTTAAATGTAATCCAAGAGAGTATCTGACATATATGTACTATGCATTTAGATAAACAATCAGTCATAACCAAAGGGATCTAGATAAACAAATTTCTCTATTTAATTATACAGCAATTTCAGTCATAGACAAATTCCCTATATTTCAGTTTACTCTTATAACCTTTGTGAATACTTAGGGAATTCTCATTAGGATATATTGTATACATTTTTAATGTGATTTTTTCATCTGAAATTCATCCAAATAGAGGAAGAATCCATTTCATATCATTTTGAAACAACTTAGATCAAACAGACAATTCAGGGTTTGTAGTTGCATGTTAAGCAATTGAAGATTATGGATGATTCAACAAATTTTCATGCAATATACTATTTAAAGGAAGTTCTGACTCACCCTAAGGTGTGAAAACACCTTTAAAATACAGCTCATCCCTAAAAATCTCGATCTCATATCAAATCCCTAGCAATTCACCCAATTCTTCTTCATTTCAACACAAAAACCCTAAAAATAAGGGATTATGAAGAAGGAGTGAGAAAAGGGGAAGTTTTGATACCATTTTAGATCAAATTAGAGGAGGGATAGAAATATTGACATGTGAGAGAAGGTTCACCATTAAAGTTATGCAAATAAGCTAAACTTACTTGATTTCATCATATCTCGGATAGAGAAACCCTAAATCAGCAACTCCACCTCTTTCTCCTATCAAACCCTAACTCTCCCTCTCTCTCTAGGATTTTGTTTCTCTAGATTGAATCACGAATTATGAGATCTCCTAGTGTTCTAGGTTGACCATATAGAGAAATTGAGATACTTGGGTCAATTGCACATTGACCGCTCACTATACTTTCTCTTATTTTAGCTGAATTTTCTGTCATACAATTGTTACTATAATTCATCTACTGAATAGCTAAAAGATCCCCCAAAATTATGAAAATTTTATATGCTGTTTATAATTGAGTTTCAGATCTCCAATAAAAAATTCAGATAATTTGGAATTACCAATAAATAATTAAAAATCAAATAGCACACTACTATCTAGAATTCTGTAGAAAAGTCAGTTGAAGCAAAAATGCCCCAGAACGCCTGTGCAGGGTGCCACGGCCGTACCAAGATGGACACAACATGGCCGTGCTGCCTATCACAGCTGTGGTGTATTGGTTTCAGTAGATTTGGGTATGAAAGTTGGTTAATAGTTCAATTCTTTCAAAACAGTCGTGTGGCCTCGCATGCCCATGCCACCAATGACCTAGCACGGTCGTGCTACCCACGACAACCGTGCTATCCAAGACTAGATACCATTTTTATTTTCCTTTTCTTACCTCTCTCATTCCTCTCCAACATTGGCTTGTTGGGTAAAAACCCTAATTTCATCCAACTAGGGTTATATTTCTCAAACCCTAATTTTTCAAACAATAGAACACTTAATGTTCTTATTAGGTTTAAAACATCATAATTGGATTATCATCATTAATTATATTTATGCAATGATCAATCCAATTAAGCATGTAATCATCCAAGTAAACCCTAGTTTTCCAATTAAGCTCAGATGTGGTCATAACAATTCTTCCCCCCTTCAAATGTTTTGTCCCTGAAACATAAACGTGCAAGAAACTTACATTCAAAGTTTATTTTAAGCTTCTGAAATCTTACAATCATTATATTCTTGTATTTCATACTTGAATGTAGTTTCTGACATTAAGTCCTTTATTTCTTTTCTAATCACAACATGTATAAAATAGTTCTCAATGATAACAAACAAATTCTCTATACCACAATCAATCATAGGATAGAGAGAGAAGCAACCATTTCAAAATTTTCATACTCTTGAGGTGTTACCTCAACATTGATAATCTGATCCAACTATCTCAATTCATTTGGCTCGACTATTGTTCTATACTACCTCTGAGTCACAAAAGAGAGTTCACCATGTTATTTGGAATTTTACTATTATGCTACTCAAATAGCAAAATAGTCTTGAGTTGGAAGACTAGATTCAACAACAATTGTACAATACTACTCACGACATCCCCATTGGATCATGGATGCATAAGGTGAAGCATCTCCATCACATTACATACTATTCTCAAGTATGAACCCACACATAATTCAAGGTGTAACCATCAGATTATAGCATACTAAGGTTTCAACAACAATAACAGAGTACTCCATGATTGTATTAGTCATTCAAGGACTATTCATACCCAATCACCATCACTTAGTTATATTAAAGCTAGGTATAATAAGATATACCTCATTAGAGTAACATATCAACACAATATGATTATCATCCCTTCTATTAATATGAGTGAATAGGTAAGACTACCATATTAAGGGTAACCCTCCATTTGTTCCCTCATCATTCAACCCATATCACCATACCACAATTGTACAATACTAAGATGGAGTACCGGTATGAATGAATACAACTATCAGACACCTTTAATTAACATATTTCTTGCACATATACAACTGAAATCATGCGTAAAACAAATTTACACCCCTTAATATACCTTCAACAATTTGTACTTCTAAAAATAAATTCATGTATTACTGAAAGCCATTGTTTTCTCTTATTTCTCTCCTCATTCTCATTCATTACTACTTCTCGTTACTTATCCTTTTCATTTTGATCATGTAGATTAAACATCCTTAAAATTGAAACATACAAGGTACAAATAGATTATTCATCATTCTTTCTATCACTACAAGAATTTATTTTGTATCGCCTTTCACTCATATTGTATTTCTCCTTTTGTTCCAAACACACTTGTTACATTTCAAATTTATATCTTACTCTTTTCTCTGAATCATTTTCCATATTGTTTATCTACCTTTCATATTAGCTACCTTTCAAACCTGGATTACTATCAATGCTAGTTTACTTCTCATAGTGCAAATTTCATGATCTTGTTTTATAAAGATGCTAGTATTCAAGGTCAAATCACTAGTGACATCCCTTTAACTACTACAACTCTAAACATTCTAGGGTTTGGTCTTTATCAGTGGAGTGACTTTTCTCCCTTAAGTTGAAATTCAAACTTTGGATCTTGCAAGTTTTACTAAAGTCTTCCTTATCTTATCAATTGAATTTCCTTTCTCTTACTTGGCCATTCAAATAGATTACATTCTCAATTTACCCTACTAGGATTTCATCATCATATTGTGTGTCACTATTACATTCACTAGATGTCCCTACCATGGTGGTTATGCATCATATATGATTCATTTTCTTATTATTTCATTCTCACAATGCTCTCATTAAGTTATATATGAAATACAAGATGATTCTTCAGACTTAGAATTCTTATTTTCAAACATTCCCTTAATACATTTCTCATATGTAGGTTTAATTGGTTATCAACAAGGATACTTGACTAATTAGAACTTTCTTGAATCTCCTAACCTCTTTCTTTTATAATATATATTACTCCATCATGTTTCAAACCCTTCCTTACTTTGCATAATCCTCTTACCATATACTATTATTCCACTTGACATCTTTAACTTCTATTTTTATCTTATGATTATGTTGCTTATATTTCTTTTTATCCTTCTACTAATGTGAAGTTGAAATTCTAAATCAATAATCTCTCTACTAGTTTCAACTCATGTTTAATACATTACATATCCTTCATTTTAAATCAAATGGCTCATGCATGGGTCAAACTTAGTATCTCTTTCAATCAAGTTTTCTCCTTCCTAAATATAGTCTACCTTTGTATGACTTATTCATTGGTTAAGCTACACTTTTTTTATTCTTTTAGAAACTAGTTTGTTGTTCTATAGAGACTTGGAATCCAAGGGTAGTAAGGATGAATGTATTAACTTCACAATAAAGGTATACATTCCATGCTCTCAATTATATCATAACCCTCATTCCTTAATCAAGCTCATCATTTCCAACATTTATCTTTATTTTAACTTAGTTTCTTATCCTAGTATTATGATTTACATGTTCATCTAATTCTCTTTACTTTAACTCTTCTGAAGACTCTTAACTTATATTTACTTATTGTCTACTTAACTCTTTTCTTCTATTTTCCCTTTGATTTGGAGTACATAAAAGTATTTTACTCGATTATATAGTCCATTCCTCATGAACGATTCTTACTATCTCGGCCCTTACATACTTTTCTCATATCATTCCCATATTTTTCAACATCTTAGTGTATGTACATTCTCACTATTATGTGGGTCTAATTTATCCAGAGTCTACTCTTATTATACTGTTAATAGGAGTCATTAGATCCCAGTAACGCATCCTGTCAGCTGGCCTAGGCCAAACCTGCAGTCTTGAAGCCAAGAGCTAATCAGGATTACTCACCTACTATTCATCTCAAATGTGTGGAAGAAAACTTATCCACTTAGCAAATCTCATTCAAAGATCATTTCTAGTCTACTTGATACAAAGAATGTAATCAATAAATGCTACAACTACATAGTGTACAACAAATCTTAAAGACCCATATATATTTCAAAATACTGAATATCTAAATTCAAACATATAAGAGCATTTCTATTCATCTCCAATAAAACAACAATATGAAATTAAAGTTTTATCTCATTTTATATTTATGCTCTTAATTCATGTTACTTATCTTATTTCTAACCCTAATATTTCTAGGGTTCCTCTCTAGCCCATCCTTCCACTATGTACCTGGCCAGGGTATACATGAAAGAATAGATAAAGTAGCTTGATACTAGTTGATCCAAGGACTCGGATACCGGGCCAGGATATCCAAATACTCAAATCCCCAGAGCTAACATCATAACATATCCTATCTACCACACTTATGACTCTAACTTACTAACTTAATGGTCCCTGACAACTCACCCTAAGCTCTGATACCAAAGTTGTCATGCCCACATCCCACGATTGCCACTAATCAGGAGATTAGGGCATGACTATGAGGATTACACTTAATACAAAGTTCACTCCATACTTTTTTCTTCTTTTCAAACTCTTTGTTTTCTTGCATTCAATCATATAAACAAACTTTATAAGAGAATTAAACTTGTATTACTCTGATATAATCTCAACTTTGATAATACACATCCATACGTTCATTCTATTTCTCACACTTCTATGTACATATGACATGATAATCAGATACATTCTCTCTTATCAAGGAAACAAAGATACAAAACATCATTTATAACTCTCTCACATATATACTAAGACCTAGAGTGACATGGACCGACTGAACTTAACTAATCTCATACTCAACTCATGTGGTAGATCTACTATGATACTTTGACCTTCTTCAAGTCCACATGGTTTCCCAAAACTTTTGAGTATAGGGGTGAGACTGCTCGCTCAGTGAATGAGTACTTCAAATAAACAGTCTAAAGTATTGATATATTTACAGATATATCTTTTAGCAACTGATATCAATTATAACAACATTAATTACTACACTGAGCAGATCTAAAACAATATAGTTAAAATAACAGAGAATGTAAATATTGCATTTAAAGAATAACTACTATGAAACTGTACTCAAATCTTTCTTAACTCTATTTATTTATAAGAAACTCTTTAAACCTATATGATCATATTTTAGCTTATGCCCTGATCATATGCAGTGTACTCTACATATGAGACTCGTCGTGTACTACGATCACACCATACAAGAATTAGCTGACACCCCCCTGGTCTGTAATAGTGTAATGGCACACTGACCTCTGTACTCCTCCTTTAGCATGAGCACACATGCGAAGAGTCGATCCACCTATTTTCTTTTCTATACTCTAGTGCCCCCAGGATCTCTGGTTGATGTTGGACACTACATACTATATTTTTAGGAGACTTCTACTAGGGCTTCGTCCCCCGTACCATCTATTAGTACGTTTCGACCCCCATATACTGGACACTGCTAAGGTTAGGTCGTTTCATCCCTAAGGCACATACCTCTCATAGGGATTTTGCGATGTTAAGGGCTCCTGATTCTATTATAACTTGATATATCTTTCTCTTAGACTGATTTCTTTTAACTCTGTATCTTACTGACTAATCAGACTATTGAACTGAATTCACTGATAATACTGAACTGAATGCTTAACATATTGTTTACCCTTTTCTTAGGGTTTCTCCTTACTCGTGCACATATAGCATTTCTCATATATTCAAACATATATCATGTCTACTAAACAAGTATTCTCATTCAACATTTCACACATATATGCATGGCATCAGTAACATCCCAATCTAGGGCATGTCATATCTCTCCACTTTCAATAGAATAATAACTTATCATTTCATGATAAGTATTTGAATTAGAGAATCTAAATCTCATATACAAATCATACATGCATATCAGATAATATTCAGCTAAAAACCCACAATATCACATTAATCATCTCAACCAGCCATTTAATACTAAATTAGATATGTATACTTTTAAAAGCATACTAGATTGGGTTTCCATCCTTGATTACTTGCTATTCATGGGATATGTATTATGAAAATCAGAAACTCTATTGTCTATATATCAATTCAAAGAGATCACACATGTAGTATTGAATGCACTAGAAACATAAGTAATATCATTAATCTTAAATTTGAATTTTGGCTATAATGTTGTTCAAGCACTCGAATAACTTAATAATTCAGATCTTCAGAAGATTCTCAATCAACTTATAAATTCTCTATTATTCAAGAAACATGGATATCTATATCCATGTCATCATATAAACAATTTCATATCATAGTTAGAATATGGTTTGAGATATACTATAAACTGAATTCAAAAACAATTCTTTTCATTTATTGTCATCTAGGTAGAAATCGAGAATATCAACTAAATCATCTAATTGAGTAAAATTGATTAAATAAAGTCTATCATGTCAAGATAAACCCTTCAAATGGATTTCACGATATCTATTCATAAATATCCAACTTTCCTCGAATCTAGGGTTTCACCCTCTTTAATGAGATATCAAGAAAACACTATTCACCTTAAATGTAATCCAAGATACTATCTGACATATATGTACTATTGTTGGGTTTTAGGGGAGGTAGAGAAGGCAGCAGAAACAAAAAATTTCTCCTCCCCAAACCCAGAACGAGGAAACGCGTCAACGTCTAGACAATAGGAAAGGATGGTTTGTGGAATCATACCTTGTCCTGAGGTTTTCTTGGCGACAACACCTCACGCCTTGCGCGGTCTTCACCTCCGGTCTTAGACGATGTCTGTGCAGCTCCTAGTCGCACCGGGACTGACGACTCCTGGTCTCACCAGGACTGCCGGGATTGACAGTTGTCCTTCGAGCGGCAGAAACCTCCTGCCTCTGAAGTAGTCCACACAGACCACCTGGAACTCCAATCTCCTTGTCCCACAAGGAATTGGAAGGAGTCACACCCTCCTGTCAGCGTACTAGTTGCCAACACACTATCATGCAACAAATTGCTTTCTGCAGTTGTCTTTGCCTTGCTGTGCCTCCCTTATCAGGTAGCACTTGCTTGGGCTCTCTCTCTCCGTTACCAAAACCAGAGAGAACGACAACTTCACAGAGCAACTGGTTGCACTGAGTTCTACATTGAGAAGCCCCCAATACCCCTATATATAGGAGGGTCATGGGACAGGGTTCTCTATCCCGGGCAATGCGGGACTAAAAGCATGAGTAGAAGGGTTCGAGATTTTCCAAAAAACAACCAACTCGCAACCTGAACCGGTCGTTTCACAACTGAAACGGTCAGTTGGGGACCTAAACCGGTCGGTTGACACCTCAACTGATCGGTTGGGACCCATGAAATGGTCGGTTCACATGTGAATCGATCAGTTTGTGGTCCTGATCAGTTCCCGATTGACTTTCCATCCTTTTGTTTCTAATTGGTATCAAATACCAATCCTTGTTCCAATCAAATTGGGCAAGTGAAACAAAAGGAAATTTCTCACCAATCCTACTTTCCCAACTTGCTCGGTTGCATCAGTTGAACTGATCGTTTCAACACTTGAAGCAATCGTTTCACCCTGACCATGAGCCGATCGACTCACATCCTGAGTTGATCAGTTCACCAAGTTGAGTCGATCGATTCATCACATGAGCCGATCGGTTGGGAGTACAGATCATGCAGAAACAGTCAATTCCAGTTTCAATCAATCCAATACTCTAATCAATCAGTCCAACACCTTGAACATTATGATACTGAGCTATCAATTGATTGAGTGTTTAATTGAACTACTAAACTCCTTTAGTAATCAATATAAACATTGTTTTTGGACAAAACTCCTCTTCCAGGTTAAATTCTATGTGTGTGACCATGTAGGTCCATTTCACGTTGGTAGTGAAAGTCCATAACACTTATGACTTCACAAGCAAAGAGCGGTGCCTAGTCACACATCAGTGCTACCCAAGTGAAATAGAAAGTTGGAGGACAACTTTCAATCCTACAATCCGTGAATGGTGTTACATTGAATGTATAATTCCTTTGTCACTAATATCCCTAATGAAATCGAGGCATGGAACAATCATCCTGTCAACGTTCATTCACTTTCTTGATCTCAGAGTAGATTGGTAGAGATATGTATGACATCAATATCACATATTGATTCACACATGCGTGTGCACGCCTTTTCAATCCTACTCATCAAGTGGCCTTGGATATCAAACTCCCTCAGGAGGGACAAATCCCATATCTATCACTCACCCCTCAAAAGCCCCATGTGTCAAATCCACCCAATCATCACCTTTATAACAACCCATGTTTCAGGACTGCGTTTGATGATGGCAAAGTGTGCCCAACGACATGTGTTGAGTGTAGTGATTTCAGGTCAAAGAATCACACTCACCACCATCACTGTGAGTACTGACTATGACTACCATGTCCTGGTTCCATGTATCAAACTCACATTGGGTATGTCTGGTACACTTGTTCTCTAACAAGTACCTATGTGTTTGGTTTGATATCTCTATATCATGACTAATGAGATTCTGTCATCAACCAACACCACAATCTAGTCTTGTGTGTCACTGTTGTCTATCTACCTTCCACAATGACATCTGACTAGGGACATAACAAGAATGTACAAACTCTTAGCATCTGTATGATCTCATCGTTCAGGTCCTTAACCTGAAATCATACGTCATTGAGTATTGTAATTTTCTAGACATTCAATCTGTTCTATCACTATCTCATATGACTGAACCAGAAAGAATTGGAAGCTTGCCTTTGATGTTTATCAAATCAATCTTAATGTATCCCACCAATCATCCCATGATTGGCTCTCAAGGCATACATACCAACAGACTCCCACTTGCACTGCGAGCCAATCACCCTTGAATCATATTCATAGTAATCTTCAAACATGTCCCACATGTTACTGTGCTCTAGTGCAAACATAGTGAGTAATGGAAACTCCTTGCCAAAGTCAGTATAAATTGCATGTCTTTCATCTCTTCGTTGTACGTCACACGTATGAGATGGAGTTGTCATAATATGCGATCTAGTATTCCTTTGCTAACCTTTAGCCACATTGCATGATCAAGGATTCCATACTTATCATCAATGAGCGGTATATCTATAAGTTCATCTCATGAACTTCCAGATCCATATAGTATCCACTGTTGTTCTCCAACACATAGATACTCGGCATTTCCTTTTAAATGGTTTTATTGGAACACTTCCAATTATCAACAAACTTTCACTTTTATGTATCCTATATATTTTTTGCGATTAATTTTATATCCTTTCGGAAGTTTGCATCAATGAAACGCATTACATTGAACTCTTCCTTGTCTCCATAGAACTAGTACTTCTCAAGTACTTATCAAGTTCTCATGGTATTCCAGTAACACTTACTGGAAGTAGACAGACATCCACTCATCATGTCTCACATACGAGTTATCCGGATGAGCAAATCATATTTCCATGTCCTACATACAAGATGATGAATGCATTTTGTTCTTGCCATGTCGATACATGCAAGATGATGGGATGATTACATACATGATAGATCCATATCTATTCTTAGTGTTCTCATTATTCATAAGAATTGGACACTTGGCCTTGGGATACCAACTCCATGTAACATGGACAAGTTTTCTCCCACTGAATCTGTGCATATTGAACCCTTCAGTACAGATTTCCAATGTATGCTTTCTCTTTTCAAGTCAAGAGGTTTTCGAGAACTATCTCTATAGATCTCTATTCCTATCACATAGGAAACATCTCTATCTTCCTTAAAGATAATTTCCACCTTTTGGATTTCCATTCTAGAACATTTCCATTTCACATCAACATGTGGAATGTGAACACGCTCCCACTAAATCACAGATCCCTTCTTTATCTTTGACATATCAGTCAAACTCTTTGACTATATCACCAAAGTAAAGATCCAATTCTGAGTTTCTTGTACTCAATCAATCACATTGATTAGTCCATTGTAACTTATAGACTTCATTTGCATTAGTGGATTCATAAACCTTATAGGTTGTGTCACGTACACATCCTTGTTTTATTCCTCATAGGAATGCGGTTTTAGTATCTGTATGCTAAATGTCTTAGTCATTAAGTTGCAATCAACAAGCATCATCCTTCTCAAAATGTTATCCATATGTCTCAACACTTAAGACTCCATTTGCACTTATGGATTTCATCCAATGAGTGCTACCATCAAGGTCATACCTTATGGTTCACATGGATGTCATTTAGGATGAAATAGTCACAAACCATTACTCAAAATTCAGTTCCTCATATTCATCTAGATAGTTGACTCATCACATGAACAACTGTTACAACCCCAAATTTTGGGTTCATTTGATGAGAAATGTAATTTCTCATAATAAAGGTAAATGAACAAATAATGATATAATTTGTTTTGAATAAATGGATTTTGTGTACAATAGTCTTGATGATTGTGTTATGGGCTTTATTGGCTATTGGGCCCAATAACAAGGAAATAAAATTAATAAATGAATAATTGAGTTTTTGAGAAAAGAAAGGTGTGGAAACCTCTAGAAGGCAAAAGAACTTAATACAAAGGTGGATTTCGTGCCTCTTGGGTTCCTTGGGTTCCAAGGAGTCCAAAGTTGCATAGAGAATGCAATAAGAAAATAAAATATCAATTAAGTATTTCTTTATTAAGAAAGAAATTGAAAATATTGATGAAATGTGGAAAATAAGTAAAAAGAGGTATAATTAAGTGATCCTTGGTGGAATTTCGTATCCCAAGGATTCCTTATGATAAAAGGAATAGCAATGAGGAAAATAAAAGGGAAATAAAGAGAAATCCTCAAAAAGAACTATTTTAATAAGAAATAAACAAGATAATGAGAAATAATGAAGAATAATGGAAAATTAAAAAGAAGTATACTCTCCCCACGGCCGGCCCATCGCTCTGGCGATTAGGGTTATGAGCGTGGGAGTCCTATCTCCACCTGTGGTTTCTCTCTTACAGGTCCAAGGATCGGTCATTTTTCTGGTCTTTTCCCCGTGATGGCAGAAGATCTAGCAGAACGATGTGCTAGGCTATAGTTGACACCGGATGAGGAAGAACCAATAGACCTAACACCACCAACAGGAGGTTAAGGAAGGGGACATCTTCAACTGGCGTGGGTAGCACGAATCTTGACGGACAGGCCAGCCAACTTTTGGGCCATGAAGAAGACGCTGACACATGCCTGGGGCCTCGCCGGAAAGGTGGTATTCAAGCAACTGGAAGGCGACCACTTTGTGGTTCAGTTTCTAGATTGGCGCGACAAGCAGCGAGTAGCGGAATGCGCGCCATGGAATTTCGATAACAAACTATTGTTGTTCAAGAACATAGAAGACAAGGAGCAGCCCGGAAACATCTCAATTAATCACTGCCCTTTCTGGATCTGTCTCTACGGGATCCCGCTAGGGTTCTGCTCGAAGAAGACGATCGAAGAGATGGCCAGCAGGGTGGGCACCGTCATGGCTGTTGACTTGAACGAGCTGGGATGGGATCCGTCGGTGAGAGTGAGAATCATACTGGACGTGAACAAAACACTAAAACGAGTCCTACGGATCAGGAGCAGCCAAAGCAAGATACTGGAAATTGAGATCAAGTATGAGAGGTTAGCTAATTTCTGCCATGGGTGCGGTCGGCTAGGGCATGTTTGGAAGGATTGCAGAGAGCATGAGGAAGAAGACGATCGAGGCAAGCAATGGGGCACCTGGCTCAAAGCATCGTCGAGGAAACCCCGACAATCCCTACAGGAGGAAATCTTCGGGAATTCAAGAACACAAAGAAGAATATCGTTCAAGAACAAACCAGATGAGTCGGCGAAGAGCAAGTCCAGTGAATCAAGCAAGGAGGCCGAGGCAAGTGGGGAAGGAGGAGCCAGCAAGCAGGACGAGGGGCACAAGAGAGCACAACATATCCACACTGTCGCAGCCGCAGACGAACAGATTGAAGGTGGGGACTCAGAGTATGATATAGCAGAGGTGTTCCCGGAGGTCCAGATCCAGGCCTTGCGGAATGGAGAGCAGGAAGAAAGGGGTAGTAGAACAGCAGCAGGCGCAGAGCAGGGAGGTCGTGACCAACCAATGCACCCGCAGGAGCAATCAAAAAAAGAAGGAAGAGCGTCGACGGTGAGATATTCTAGAGCAGAGCTCGTGGAAGTAAGGGAAGAAGAAAAAGACATTGGTGGCAGTCAGGAGAAGGCAGGGAATGCAGTGAGCTATAATCCTCAATTAAAGAACGTTGACAGATCGGTTAACAGGCAGAATTTCGAAGGCCCGAGGGAAGCAGGAACACAAGCAGCACAAACAGTTAGAACAAGTGCACAGAGTGAGAAAGAAAATCAAAGACAAACAATGAGGGAAGGACAAAGCACTCATAGGAAGAAGAAGGTTATGTCGTGGGTGTATAAAATGAGTAGAAGTCAGCGACTGGGGATCCCTGAACCTGAAGTAGAATGGAGAAGTAACACAGGATAATGGAGTAGGCACTCAGAGCTTTGTGACATGGATGTGGATGAAATGGCAGCAGTGCCAGAGGGATGCAAGAAGGTCAAGAACATGGAGTTTGAGTCTAACAATCGAGGGGTGACATCAACCCAAGTAGCGGAGGCTGGGACACACCAGCCCCGTGAAGAGTAATGAAAATTTTGAGCTGGAACTGTCAGGGACTGGCTCGCCCTGACACGGTAAGCGCCCTTCGGTCTTGGTTTTGGAGGGAGGGGGCAAGTATAGTCTTTATAATGGAGACTATGATTTTGAGTGCTGATCTAGAGGTGGTAAAAACGAAATGCAGTTTTACTCAAGGCTTCTATTTATCTAGTGTGGGCAGAGCAGGGGGGATTGGGCTGTGGTGGAAAGATGTTGATGTTACTGTCACTTCCTATTCACAACATCACTGCTGTTGCGTCGTTTTTGAAGGACATGAAGGGGTGACGTGGAGAGCAATTGGCATATATGGATGGGCAGACCAACAACAAAAGTTCATAACCTGGGATTTAATTCGGAAGCTAAAAGGGGAAGCTGACACACCGACACATTTCTTTGGCGACTTTAATGAGATTTTATCAAATTCTAAAAAACAAGGGGGCCCACCTAAACCGCTACACTTTATTCAAGATTTCAGAAACATGATTGATGACTGTGACTTAACAGATTTGGGATACAGTGGGAGCATCTTCACTTGGCAGAGAGGTCTCACACCGGAAACTATAGTGAGGGAAAGGCTTGACAGAGCGTTAGGGTGTCCTGCATGGATTTCTATTTTCCACCAAGCCAGAGTTACTCATCTCACAAAGTATGAATCTGATCATGTACCGATCATTATCAACACCGTCCAAAGCAAAGGGAAGAAATTAAAACGACAACAACATTTTTTCTTTGAACCCATATGGGCGGAGGAGGAGGAGTGTGAGCATATCATAAAGTCAGTTTGGGAAGAACATCACCTTGCAGATATACAAAGGAAAACGGATCAATGCGGGATCAAGCTAAAAACATGGGCTGCTGAAAATTTTGGGGAAATAAGGAAGAAAATAAAAGAATTAGAAGGTCTCCTGGGCGAAATTCAACAACTGCCACCTGACAATATGAACCTAGAGAGGTGTTCGATTATCAGCAAAGAGCTCCAAGGGTGGCACAGAAAGGAGGAGGCCTATTGGCATGCGAGGGCAAGGGTAAATGAGATGAAGGCAGGTGACAGAAATACTGCTTATTTCCATCATAAAGCTTCCCAAAGACAAAAGAGAAATAGAATTAAAGGTCTGAAAGATCAAGAGGGACACTGGAGGACAAAGGAGGAGGACATTGAAAAAATTATCTTACAATTTTTCAACAATCTGTTCCAAACATCTAATCCTACAGGATGGGAAGAGGCAACCAGAGGTTTATCTAATAAAGTGAGTGCAGAGGAAAGGGATGCACTAGAGAAAGACTTTACTACTAAGGAGATCCTAGCTGCTATTAAAGGAATGCATCCGAACAAAGCTCTGGGGCCGGATGGTATGAAGGCAATGTTTTTTCAAAAATACTGGCACATTATGGGAGAGGATGTATCTAATTACATAAAAGGATGGTGGAGAACCGACAGAAGCCTTGGAAATCTGAATTCTACTCTTGTAGTCTTGATCCCTAAAGTGCATAAACTGGAGGAGATGGGGGACTTCAGGCCTATTAGTCTATGCAACGTGATCTATAAAATTGCTTCTAAAGTTGTGGCAAACAGATTAAGACCTCTCATGGACAACATTGTTTCGGAAAACCAAAGTGCCTTCATTCCGGGAAGATTGATAACCGATAATGCTCTCATCGCCTATGAACTCTTCCATACTATGAAAGGTGGACAGGGGAAAAAGAAAGGACATCTAGCTCTTAAATTGGATATGTCAAAGGCTTACGACAGTGTGGAATGGAGATTTGTGAATTTTTTCCAAGAAAAACTGGGTTTTGGTGAGAAGTGGAGGAGGAAGATCTATGACTGCATGTCAACTATAGCACACTCTTTTGCCATCAATGGGGAATGAACTAGGAAGACTCAACCATCTAGAGGACTGCGACAAGGTGACCCTCTCTCCCCATATCTTTTTATTATTTGCGCCGAAGCTTTTTCTACATCTATTAACCTTGCAACACAACAGAATGTCATTCACGGGATCCGGGCAAGCCGTCATGGACCCCGCGTCTCTCACCTTTTCTTTGCAGATGATTCTATCCTTTTTATAAGAGCAACCAAAGAAGAATGCCTGAAAATAGCTACCATTATCAGCCAGTACGAATGGGAATCCGGACAAAAAATTAACCTATCCTAGACTGAGGTTTCTTTTAGCAAAGGGGTAGACCGAGAAAAGAGAAGGGAATTGACAAATCTTTTGCAGGTTAAGGAGGTTGATAGACACGGAAAATACCTTGGACTACCCACGGCGGTAGGAAGATCAAAGAAACAAGTGTTCGCCTACGTCCAAGAACGCATATGGAGGAAGCTGTAAGGATGGAAAGAAAAATTACTGTCCAAAGCAGGAAAGGAGGTTCTCATCAAAGCGGTGGCCTAGGCAATATCGTCTTACATTATGAGTATATTCCAGCTACCTGGGTATCTTATTGATTCCATCAATAGCATGATTTTGAGATTCTGGTGGGGGGGCACGAGGAACAGAACGGAAAATGGCATGGGTCAGTTGGGATAATCTGTGCAAACTGAAATCACAAGGAGGGATGGGATTCAGAAATATTCATATTTTCAACCAAGCTCTCTTAGCGAAAGAAACATGGAGGCTTTTTCACAACCCAGACTCTTTGGCCTGCTGAGTTCTTCAAGCGAAATATTTTCCACGGGGGTCTGTGTTAAGTGCGAGAAGGGGACACAATCCGAGCTTTACTTGGAGAAGTATATGGAACACTAAAAGAATCATTATGGAGGGGCTGAAATGGAGGGTGGGGAATGGAGCTAATATCCACATATGGAAGGACACATGGATACCACAGATGGGAGGCAGCATTGAAAAAGTGCATGGAGTATCGAGTACTTCCTTAGAGTGGGTGAGCGAGCTGCTGAACGTTGATACAGGTTCGTGGAACGAGGAGCTGGTGAACAACCTGTTCATGTACGAGATTGCTCACAAGGTGCTCGCTATCCCTTTGAGCCCATCGCAGCAGCTAGACGACATCTTCTGGAGACTGAGCAGGAAAGGGGAGTTCACGGTAAGTTTTGCCTATTGGCTGGCCTCGCATTGCAGAGCTAGTCTACAACACCAAGAAGCGTAGGCCACCGCTGGCATGTGGCGGACGATCTGGAGGAGAGGTCTTATACCCAAAGCTGCCCACTTTCTATGGTGATGCATGACGGGTGCTTTAGGCACCATGGGGAGACTGTTTGATAGACACTGCAATCCCGATGGTGTTTGCGGCATCTGCAATGCTGAAAAAGAAGATATCACTCACATGCTTTTCCGATGTCCTCAAGCATGGGAGCTGTGGAAAGATAGCTCGGCCATGACACAACAAAGGATCAGAATTGCGGGCCAAAGAAGCATACAAGAAGGCATACTGGAACTGACAAACACAGGTACAGCAGAAGAAGAAGATACCATGGTTGCCTCTATGTGGTCAATATGGACTCGCAGGAATGACATTGTGTTTGGGAATCCAGTGAGACCTCCATTAACGATTCAAAGAGCTCTTTGGGCCTTGATCCGAGGTTATCGTGAAGCCTTGTCCAAAGACACACAGCAGCCAGCACGAAGGGAAGAGCAAGCTTGGCAACCACCGGGACAAGGCGAAGTGAAACTGAACTGCGACGCGGCCGTCGGTATCCAGAGGTATGATAGCGCCGGACTGGTATGGAGGGACAGTAGTGGCATAGTTCTCCATGTGGTAGGACTGCGACATCCAACTTTAAATGATTTACTGCTAGCGGAGGCTTGGGCCATTCGAGAAGGATTACTTCATTCAAAAAAGCTTGGATGTGGGAGACTAGTAGTCAAGTCAGATTCACAGACCATTATCAATCTTATCCAAGCCGGCGCATGCCCGGACCTACTGTGTACCGTCCTCAGAGATATCTAGAAACATATAGCTTCCTTTAATAGTATTCAGTTTATTTTCTGTAATAGGCAAGCAAATGGTTTAGCTCATCGTCTAGCTCGAGAAGCTATAGCCTGTCTTGCACGTAGTTTCCTTTCTGCAAATTTCCCTTCTTTTGTAGCAGACTGGTCTAAGCCTCGTTTGGGCTTGAGTTAATAGATAAAGTAGGTTTACCTCAAAAAAAATGAAGAATAATGCATTTAGATGCATCTAGAAGGATAATGAGTATCCAATAAAAAGGAATTTCGAAATAATAGAATTTCTTGGGATCCAAGGAGTCCCAATGAAGAAAGAGGAAAGAGAAAATACCAATAAAGTCAAATAAGGAGAAAAATATGTAAGGAATATGATAAAAGGACATATTCGGACCATTTAATCTTTTGTATATAATTTTGTTTGGCAAAAGAAAGTTAAACATGATGGGAACGTTTTCCCTTATTACTTGTCAAATAAATTATGTTCTAGAGAGAGAAGTATAAGCATATTTTCGAAATTAACTTCCAACCATCTATATCTCTTTGCCTTTTTCCCCAAGGAACTAAGGGCTCTAAACCCAACCAAACCCTCGCCTCTTCCTTGCTACCCTCAACCTATATAAGGTCTAGATTCAAAGATACCGAGATAAGAAGGATCTGTGACAGTGCATGTTCCTCCTTCAACCTTGCCTCCTTCTTGACCACGAAGGAAGGGACGATGTGGTTCCTGAGGCAACAGCTGGTGGTGGAACTGGTTCACAGAGTGGTAGCATCTTCTTCTGGTCAGAACGACAACAAGGGAGATGCCCAGAGGCGCAATCTCGTCGCCCAGCCACCTGTACCTTGCCTACATGGCCGGCGGACAAGAAGCAGTAGCAGATCAGCACCCGGCCTCTTCAGACACAACCAAGGGCCTCTGTGGCTGCAAGGGAGGAGGGCGGAGGTAGAAGAACCTTCGTCGGTGCTCCTCGAGTCCCAGGCAGTGGAAGTAACGCGGCAACGAAGCTTTAACCTAGCGGTAGTGCTGGGTTTGCAAGGAAGAAGGGTGGAGAGGCGTTGGACCGATGTGCCCCTCCGCGGGCTGAATAACCAACAAACTAAATGAGGGCAAAGTCTTCATTTGGTTATATTTCCAAAGTAAGCGAGAACGTTGCATGGAGGAGGCGACGTGGCGCTCTCCGATTGGTCCGGGTAAGTGAAATCTTGCAAAAATCATAGTTAAATAACCGTAGCTCGGATAGATGCATTTTATCATGAAATTTGATCAGGAGAACGAGAGGGACTCAATAAAAATGTTATTAGAACCTAATTTTGCTTCTAATTTCAAAAGTGTCTAAAGTGATCACATAATGCATTAAGCTTTGTTTAAAACCCTAATTGTAGTTGGATATCAAATCAAAGATGCTTAATGGGTTAATTCGAGTATTAATAACCTGTTGAGATATAAAGTGAGGTTTGATTAAAATTTAGATAGTGTTGGGCTTGTTTTAGGGTTTTAATCCACAAATCCATGATAATGCATGAAGAAACCCTAATCTAGGGTAAAGAAGGTAATAAGTTGATATTAATCCGTTAATCATAAAGAGGTACAGTAAGATCAAAAAAAGATGAATCTTTGCACGTAATCCGTTTAATTTAGAGTTTATGTGCATAAATAGGCTTTAATGGGCCTTGAAACCCTAATGTTGGTAATTAGGACTAATAATGGATTTAATCATTCGATTTCATGCATAGAACTGAGTTTTCATGGTTATAAGCTATTTTGAGTATTAAAGTTCCTAATTTGTGGATAAATAACCTTAATATAGAAATTAGGGTTTTTGAATGAATCAAGGTAGAATTAATGATAAATAATGTTCATATGTGAATTAGACCATCATGAATTATGAGTTATTAATCCGAAAGAAACTAAAGGTGATAATTGAGTCTAATGACCTTGAAATAACTTAAAAGGATAAAGAAGGTAGTTTTGGTATAAAAGAGAAATAATCGACTTCAATTGGGCTTATGATGTTGAAATTAGGGTTTATGAACTAAGAGAGCATTTAATATGATAAAAGCGTTATGGAGGCAAAAACCCTAATAAAACCCTAATGTGGTCTAGAAAGCCTAAGGTGGAATCCAAGTCTAGCTTTAGAATGTTCTGGATAAACTATAACACTCAGATCGTATGCATTAATTTCAGGATATTGTTGATTGCTTGTTGATTGATTCTTTATCCTTATTGCTTGGACAATCAAGTTGCTCTAGATCAGGTATGTGGTTAATTATGGATAACCGCCTTAGTTTCCCGAGTATTTTCCAGATGGTTAATCACATTGAATGCAAATTATTTGTTGGATGTTCATATTTGCAAATCATAAAGTCACTATGATTATCACATTAAAAATAGAAGTATGTATTCTCGCACCTACATGCCACCCTGATGGATGATGCCAAAGGTCAGGCCCAGATGGGTAGACTAATGGACACCTTGAGTGGTGACCCCAGGCACCAAGCTCGGGAATGAGAAGGTGGCCTATGATATTGCATGACTAGTGGGCACCATGAGTGGTGACCCCCAGGCACCAAGCTTGGGAATGAGAAGGTGGCCTTAAGTCATTGGCAAAGGGCACCCTAAGGTGGGTATGCCAAGGTTAGGGAAAAAGCGGTGGGGAATGTCATACTGAAAAGTGTAAATTGGTTTGTTAATTAATTTGATTGTGATTATTAAATTGTTAGCCATGTTTTCAAGAATTTGGTTGTTCCCACATACCAGTGTATTTTGATATACTGATCGACGTTTTGTTTGTCGGCGTTTTAGGAACAAAAATTGAAAGAACAAACAGTAAAGTGACACATTGTGGAAAAAGAAATAAAGTGCAAGGAGGATTAGATAGAATAATTCAAGACCAGGATAGATAGATTTCCAAGGTTTTCAAAGGTAAGTAAAGTTTTAATTTTATACCAAATTCCAGTTAGTTAGTATAATTTCATAATTGTTATTGATTATTTGTCGAACCTTTGATCCTGTTAATTGGATAACAGCACCGATCTTTCGGTCTCCCTTAATTGGGGGTTACTGGGAGGCGGGGTCGTTACAATTGGTATCAGAGCATAGGTTCCTCAAGTAATCTTTAATAATTATTAAATTTTACAAATTCTTTAGAACCCAAGGGAGTTATTAGAGGATTATCTGAAAGACAGAGGTGTCTAGAAAAGGATCACGACCGGGGGCTGGCAATATTTTCCTCCGCACCGCTAGTCGGAATACGAGGACTCCCGGATCTGTGTGACTGCCTGGCCAAAGTCTTAGGGTATGATTCAAAATAAGATACCTTTAGGACTCTCTCATCTTGTTCATCCCTTCTCAACTCAAATTCTATTAAGGACCTTAAGGATTAGGGTTTTCTCTCTTCTCCTCACCATCTTAAGGTATGGGAAAAGTTAATAAGGTCTAAGGAATCCTCCAACAAATTAATAAAAAGCATGTAAATCAGATGTCATGGACATAAGCTTAATAGATTAAGCACAAACTAAAGAATAGATACATGCTTAGGTCGTATGACACGAGTTGTCTTTGCCCTCAGGAGAGACATGAGGATAGACCTCCTTGTCTGGAGGATGAGCAGAGATAATTTGTCTTGGAGGTAGAGACCTCCATTAAAAGTAGAGACCTAGAACATCATTTGAGGATGATGTTAACCCTAACCCTAAGTGAAGATTAAAGATAGAGGGAGATGACATGATGAGTTAGATGTCATGGTTGACCAGATGTTTGGATTGCCATATGAGCCATGTGAGGTTGGGTGACCTAGCACCTTTGGCAACCCGGGAAAGGGTCATGCATGTTAAAGCAAAGGGTATCTCCTTCATGAATGAAGTTAGTGAAGGACCTATAGAAACCTTATGGCTTATGCAATTAGGGGATAACATGTGTTACAACCCCAATTTTTTGGGTTCATTGGTGAGAAATGTAATTTCTCATATGAAAGATAATTGAACAAATAAGGATATGATTTGGTTCAAACAAATGGATTTCGTTTACAATAGCCTTGATATTGTTTGTGTTGTGGGCTTTATTGGCTATTGGGCCCAATAACAAGGAAATAACAAAGAAAATTCAATTAGTGAATGAATAATTGAATATTCAAGAAAAGAAATATGTAGAATCCTCTAGAAGGCAAATCCAAAGAGGATTTTGTGCCTCTTGGGTTCCTTGGGTACCAAGGAGTCCAAGGTTGCAAAAATAAAGCAATGAGAAAAGAAAAGATTAAATAAGTATTTCTTTATGAAGAAAGAAATTGAAAACATTGATAAAATGTGGAAATTAAGTGAAAAGATGTATAATTGAGTTACCCTTTATGGAATTTAGTATCCCAAGGATTTCTTATGATAAAAGGGATGCCAATGAGGAAAATAAAAGAGAAATAAAAAAGAAATACTCAAAAAGGAATATTTAAATGAGAAATAAACAAGATAATGTGAAACAATGCATAATGATGCATCTAGAAGGATAATAAGTATCCAATAAAGAGAATTTCGAAATAATGGAGTAACTTGGGATCCAAGGAGTCCCAATAAAGAGGAAAGAAAAGGAAAATACTAAAAAGGCAAAATAAGAGGATAATGTGTTGCTTTATTAATGAATTATGTGGTATTATTTAAAAGGATGATATTTTCAACTAAAGGAAAGTAGGAATTCGTGCCAAAGAATTAAAAAAAAAGCAACCATAAATTAAATAAGGGAAAGGGGATTTCGAATTTCCTAATGACCAAAGCATATGGGTTACCAAGGAATTATTAAAAGGAGAGAGAGAATACTTCCTAACTAAGGAATTTTTTGTTCCTTTGTGAAAGTAACTTGTTTTTCCGTGAATGGACGTCCTAGGGCTTCAACAACCCTCCTCTATAAAAAGGTAGAGCCCTAGGCCAAGTCTAGGAGGATCCTGAGCTTTCTTCTCCCTCCTTCTTCTTGTTTACGTCCACCAACCCTAACCATGAGGGTGTAGCCATATCCCCGAGCGACGAAGGGTTGTTTAGGGTCTGGCTCATGGTGGGAAGCCTCCACGACCACTCCGGACCAATAAGTCATCGTGCCCTGGCGACGAGATCACGCAAAAGGCATGCCTCTGGCTGCACGACCAGCCAAGCGACGCAGGCTGGGCGCGCTTGAAACGACCGACTTGTCCGTGGACCAGAGGCGCCCCACGCACGAGAGGATGCGGCGGAGGCAGGGCAGGGATTTCCGGCAAGCTCTGTGGTCCAGAAAGGAAGGAACGGTCCGTGCATGACTGTAGACGGACGGCTAGGGCGACGCAGCACCAGCCGCGTGAGGTTGAAGAAAGGAAAATAGCCTTTGGACGAAACTACCCTCTACAAGCTACAGCTTTGAACCACTTAAGTGAAGGGCAGAACCGTCAATTGATTCTAATCTAAATATGGGCGCGTGCAGGGATGTGCATGAGAGTTGGTTGACTACGTGGCACCTCTCTATTGGCCAAAGGTATGCTTACTTTGCAAAATTCGTAGCTAATAAACCGTAACTCGGATTAAAACAAGCTTTATATAAAAATTGATCCTCAGAACGAGAGGAATGCAAAGAAATTATTTTGAAGCCTAATTTTGCATGCTATTCAAAAAAAGTAGTGTAAAATATCATCTTTATTGAATTAAAGATTAAGAAACCCTATTTTGAAATAAAAATGTGTTTAATAGGGTTTAATAGATCATTAGAGTTGATATTAACATGTTAAATGTAAAACAGTACATTATGTTCAAAAAGGAAGATCTTTGCACGTGATTAATCTAATTTAGAAATTATGTGCATAAATATGCTTGAAATGTGAAAAGTACATAAAGTTATAATCTTTAATGATTTATTTAATGAAA
The DNA here is from genome assembly GCA_963693085.1 of Alisma plantago-aquatica. Lineage (NCBI taxonomy): Eukaryota > Viridiplantae > Streptophyta > Magnoliopsida > Alismatales > Alismataceae > Alisma > Alisma plantago-aquatica. The sequence goes on along the minus strand of OY856414.1, from coordinate 830,175,139 downwards.
AACCCTTGGATTCGATGATAGATGGATTTAAAGTTGATCAATGGATAATTCAAGATGATATTAACCTATAGTTGATAAATGTGAAAATGGAATCTGAAAAAGATGATCTTTTTATAAAATTGGCTTAATTTAGGGTTTTATGCACGAATATGTATTAATGAGCTTGAAAACCCTAATTTAGGCGAATATGACTTTTAAATGTTTTAATTGTTCAAATCCATAAACAAATAGGGATATGATGATCCTAAGTCAATTTGGGTGTTAAAATGAATAGTTTGAGCAATTAGGGTTTATATAAATGGAAAAGAGTATTTTAGGGTTTCTTGACCTAAAAGGGATGAAGTTTGAGAAATTGATCTAAGAAACCCTAATGAGTATTAATGAAACCATAATGCGGATTAGAAACCCTAGAAAGAGAATCCAAGTTAATAAAGTAGATTCTTGATGAGATGTGTAATAAATAGAGTACATATTCTTTTCAGGAAATATGTGTTGATTGAATTACTTGCTTGGATCTGTTGATTGGCTTGATTGTATATACATGAAGTAAAAGTTGAATAATCTGCATGACTCATAAAATCAGGTATGTGGTTACGATTATGAATAACCGCTTTAGTTTCCTGGTGGATACCCGAATGTTTAATCGCATTGAATGCAACTAAACTGTTGGATGTTTATTTCATGCAACTATAAAGTGACTATGATTATCACTATAAATGTGCATATATAACTGGCTAGATCCGGGTCCACCTCTGTTACTTTGAAAAGGCTAAAAAAGGGGTAATCCTAGAGAAAGGTCTAGGTTACCGTGAGTTAGAGACTCTTTATCAAATCCCGAGTTAAGGAGTGGTCTACTTACGAGTAGTGACATGTGAATCAACCCTAGAAATTGGTTCACTTATAGGTGGATCATGAGGGGTTTAATGGGGACAACGCAGAGGATAGGGTACTCTTGGATCGCGGAGTTATATTTAAAACGTAATCTTGGTTGTTAAATGATTAATTGATTGATTACATTGTTATCATAGTTGCATGTTTATTGTTTTCCCCCACATACCAGCTATGGCTGACCAACGTTTTGTTTGTCAGCGTTTTAGGTACAATGAAAAGAGAAAACAGTAAAGTGGCACATGTGATACTAAAAGAGAATTAAAGTGAAAAGGAGGATTAGATAGATTAATATCGGTGTGGATAGAAGTTTAGATATCCAAGTTTTCAAAAGGTATGTAAAGAAAAATTTTATTACCATTTTCAGTATAGTTTGTTAGAATTTAATAATTGTTTATGGTTATATGTCGAACCTTTGATCCGAGATTAATGGGTGTGGCTCAACCTCTTGGTCTCCCTTAATTGGGGGTTATCGAGAGGTGGGGTCGTAACAGCATGCCCCCAGAGTACGTCATTGGTACGGTAGTAGGTTGAAACCCTGGCCAGAAGGGCATGATTGATGGCTTATGAGATAAGCATAAAGAGATGAGTTGAGCATAGGCTTCAACCACATAGGGGTTTGCTTGAGAACATGAGCCTTCATGGAGAAGGGACCTCTAGTGGGTATGGTTGGAGGTGGTTTTAGCTCTAGAGAGAGGAAGCAGGACCCCAACAAGGAGGTTGGAAGTCTAAAACCCCAAAACATGAGGAATAGTGGGGAGTTGAGGATGATACGACCTACATGGATGATAGTGGTTGCCTTATGCTTGATTCCTAGAGGCTGATGATATCTTGGTTTCCTTTAGAGGAACCAAACCCTAGAGAGAGGACGATGCTTCTAGTACCCATGGTATAAGTGGTTACCTACTGGATGAGATAAAGAGTGCTTTAGACCCTAAGGAAGTTTAAGTAACCAGTAGTGAGGCTTTATACCTACTTGGTTGTCCTGGAAGAGGACTCAACTCTGAAGCGTTGCTCGAGTAGAAAGATCATGGAGGTACATGACATACCTTGGACATGCTTGATTTGTGGTTAAGAGGTTGAGCATGTAGTTGGATACCCAAAGGAGAACCTAGGGTTCCTAGTCCTAAGAGGGGAAGTAGTGTATCCGATGCTCATGATGAGAATTGAGTCTCTATAGTTTTGAGCATGGTACTCCTCATGTGTAGAGGTAGCATGCCCCCAGAGTAAGTTAGTTGTGAATCTTTATACCTAGTTGGTTGTCCTAGAAGAGGACTCAACTCCGAAGCATTGCTCGAGTAGAAAGATCATGGAGGTACATGACATACCTTGGACATGCTTGATTCGTGGTTAAGAGGTTGAGCATGTAGTTGGATACCCAAAGGAGAACCTAGGGTTCCTAGTCCTAAGAGGGGAAGCAGTGTATTTGATGCTCATGATGAGATTTGAGTCTCTATAGTTTCGACCATGGTACTCCTCATGTGTAGAGGTAAAGGAAATCCCTTACGTTAAGGGTATGTTTGATGAACCCCTCACAACTAGGTTGATGTAATGTTGAGGATGAGAACAAGTGAAACCTAGCATGGTTTTGTAGGTACGCTTGTGCCTTAGTAGTTGTTGGTTTAAGCATGCTTATATGGATGTAAACCCTAAGGATGCTTGTGACCTTTGTTATAAAGGTGTAGTTTCCTCCCATCCTGGGAGAGCGACCCTTTGGTAGGGAGTTTGCCAGTTTGGTTGCTTTTGAGGTAACCTAAGAAGGTTTTGTAGGATCTTGAGAAGCTAAGTGAAGAGTACATGGCATGAGAATGAACCTATAGACCCATAGATAACCATCTCTATGTGCATGTGGATGTGTTACCATGGAGGTAACCGGTATGGGGCTCGACCAAGGTAGGCGGGTCGCCATGACCCTTATGAAAGGATGAAAGTCATCCCATGAATGCAAGAAGAGAGATGATGAATGTTCAGGTAAGGTTCTATGTTGGACATGTACAATAATAGAATCCTAAGTCTATCCTAGGATCAGGTAGGGATAAGACCGATGGAAGAAGGAGTTGCCTAATTCCCTAGTTGCACATGACCATAGGGTCGGGAGGTAACAACTATCATTGTCTGAGGGCCATGGGTTAGGAGATTGATCACCTTCATGAACTCATGGGACCCAAAGGGCAAATGAGTAGGGCACTCTCCGGATGCATAAGGGAAGAGGGATGACCCCAAAAGTGTCGGCACCCTATAGACCTAGAGGAGATGACCAAGGATTGTGTGGTGACCCAAGTAGGTTTCAGATCAGTTTTCCATGGAACTAATTTTTGATATCATTATGTTTGTGATGTGGAGACATGGGTTGCACGTTTCAACTTAGATTTGAAGGTGTAATGGCAAGGTGGGATGTACCATCTGTATTCTTGGAACAGGAATAACTTTGTATTTGGACTGTAGCCAAATGCTTATTTCCTCTTATTATGGGAGGGAGAGATGGGACAGTACGCATGCCATACACCAAGAATAAAAGATGATGCGAGTTGGAACGTTGCTACAAGGTATGAGGACAGAGATGATAACATACCTTCGTGGAGTGAATGATACATAGATGGTTTACAAACATTAAGAGAGAATAGTGTAGTCAGCTTATGAGGATGTTTTATCAAGAGCTATGTGGAATTTACAAGTTAACCAAGGTGGAGTTTGATCACCCTGAGGATGAGATCAGAGTTTCTTGATGAAGACAAACTTAGAGTTGGAGATGAGATGATAAGTATAATACATGGAGGTGTATGTCTTCGACATTACTTAACACCTAAGGATAAGAAGCGGTAATGAATGCTCTGGTTGAGATGTAGCTACCTAGTTAGCTAGAAGCTAGAAGAAGTTGAAGTTGTTCGACTAACCCTAAGTTTGGAAAGAAGATGTGTTTTGGCTAACACATAGATGTGACAAGATATGTTGAACAAGTTAATGGTTGTTTGGGTAGCCAGTTTAGTCCTTGATGTAGTAAAAGGATCGTGATAGAACCTCAGATACACTTCTTTGGATAGGAAGGTAATAAAACCCTTTTGAGAGTGGTTTAGGGTTTCTGAGGTATCAAGCTTGAGGAATCATAACAAAACAGGAGGTCATGATATACCTTGGTACTACAAAGATAGTAAGTGATGGTAGCATTCTGGATGCTTAAAACAAAGTTGCATGTAGCATGTGGCCATGCAAGCCAGGAGGTGAAGGACGAACACCATTAACCTAGTGCATGGATATAAAGTATAAAGAGTTCCTGAGAGGGAATGGGAGTTCATCATTATGGATGTTGTGAGTTTATCCTAGACAAAGAAGGTCAAGATGCAATATGGGTTATGGTAGATCGTCTTACCTAGATGACATGAGAAAGGAAGAGTACTGTCACGAGATAGATTCGGTTGAACTACTTAAGAGAGAAGATGGTTCAACCACACCGTGATGTGAGTTCAAAAGTTCTTGGGTATGACCAAGGTTCACTTCCATAAGGTGGAAGTAGATACATGAATAACTCAAAAATAGTACAGTTTATCACCCCTTACTAATGGTTAGTATGATCCAGACTAGAGGGTCTTACTAGAGCATGTGTGCTCATTCAGGGTGATACAAAGAGACAGTTCTTAAGATGTGATGTTAACCACCATAGTATTTATCGGGATGTAAGAAGTTCTAAAGGGTGGTTGTGTCGGTCACCACTTCATTAAGATGATGTTGGTGAAGGAGGCCTCGTGAAGGTCAGAAAAGAACCACAGTTTGTGTAGATGAAGTCGTTTTGATCATGCAATGGCTGAGAGAGGGCCCAATGGTGACATGAGTCATGAGCTGCTGCAAAGTAGACTGACATGCAGTTCATTGTGGGAGAATATGCGATGTGAAAATCCGACCCCTCTAAGCTACAACTGAGAAAGTTGAGTCCCCGATATATGGGTCCATTTGCGATGGATTGGTGGAGATGGTTGTGTTTATCCTTGCCCCTCAGGATAACATGATGTGTAATGTGTTACATAAGTCCGATCTAGAGCACTATGTGAGGTACCCAAGCCATGTGTTGAGCCCTGAACCTATTCAGCTTTTGAGAGGCTGAAATGTCCTGAGTCACCTATGAGGGTACGATATACCAAGGGAAGAAAGAACTCAGATGGAAGAATATGAGATGGTGAAGGTTCTTGGGAAGTACCATGGAAGGGGTGATGACACATCGGAGCCCTGATGGGCGTATGAAAGGCTTATCCTAAACTGTTTGTTTGCTTGATGGAATTTTGAGGGCAAAATTCTTATAAGAGGGGAAGGATGTTACAACCCCAAATTTTGGGTTCATTTGACGAGAAATGTAATTTCTCATAATATAGGTAAATGAACAAATAATGATATAATTGTTTTGAATAAATGGATTTTGTGTACAATAGCCTTGATGATTGTGTTATGGGTTTTATTGGCTATTGGGCCCAATAACAAGGAAATTCAATTAATAAATGAATAATTGAGTTTTTGAGAAAAGAAAGGTGTGGAAACCTCTAGAAGGCAAAAGAACTTAATACAAAGGTTGACTTTGTGCCTCTTGGGTTCCTTGGGTTCCAAGGAGTCCAAAGTTGCATAGAGAATGCAATAAAAAAAGAAAAGATCAATTAAGTATTTCTTTATTAAGAAAGAAATTGAAAATATTGATGAAATGTGGAAAATAAGTAACAAGAGGTATAATTAAGTGATCCTTGGTGGAATTTCGTATCCCAAGGATTCCTTATGATAAAAGGAATACCAATGAGGAAAATAAAAGGGAAATAAAGAGAAATCCTCAAAAAGAACTATTTTAATAAGAAATAAACAAGATAATGAGAAATAATGAAGAATAATGCATTTAGATGCATCTAGAAGGATAATGAGTATCCAATAAAAAGGAATTTCGAAATAATAGAATTTCTTGGGATCCAAGGAGTCCCAATGAAGAAAGAGGAAAGAGAAAATACCAATAAAGTCAAATAAGGAGAAAAATATGTAAGGAATATGATAAAAGGATATATTCGGACCATTTAATCTTTTGTATATAATTTTGTTTGTCAAAAGAAAGTTAAACATGATGGGAACGTTTTCCCTTATTACTTTTCAAATAAATTATGTTCTAGAGAGTGAAGTACAAGCATATTTTTGGAATTAACTTCCAAGCATCTATATCACTTTGGAAAGAAACTTTCCTTTTTCCCCAAGGAACTAAGGGCTCTAAACCCAACCAAACCCTCACCTCTTCCTTGCTACCCTCGACCTATATAAGGTCTAGATTCAAAGATACCGAGATGAGAAGGATCTGTGACAGTGCATGTTCCTCCTTCAACCTTGCCTCCTTCTCGACCACGAAGGAAGGGACGATGTGGTTCCTGACGCAACATCTGGTGGTGGAACTGATTCGCTGAGTGGTAGCATCTTCTTCCGGTCAGAACGGCAACAAGGGAGATGCCCAGATTCGCAATCTCGTTGCCCAGCCACCTGTACCTTGCCTACATGGCCGGCGGACAAGAAGCAGTAGCAGATCAGCACCTGGCCTCTTCGGCCACAACCAAGGGCCTCCGTGGCTGCGGGGGAGGAGGGTGGAGGTAGAAGAACCTTCGTCGTTGCTCCTCGAGTCCCAGGGAGGGCAAGCAATGCGACAACGAAGCTTTAACCTAGCGGCAACGCTGGGTTTGCGAGGAAGAAGGGTGAAGAGGCATTGGACCGATGTGCCCCTCCGCGGGATGAATAACCAACAAACTAAATGAGGGCAAAGTCGTAATTTGGTTATATTTCCAAAGTAAGCGAGAACGTTGCATGGAGGAGGCGATGTGGCACTCTCTGATTGGTCTGGGTAAGTGGAATCTTGCAAAAACCATAGTTAAATAACTGTAGCTCAGATAGATGCGTTTTATACATGAAATTTGATCAGGAGAATGAGAGGGACTCAATAAAAATGCTATTAGAACCTAATTTTGCTTCTAATTTCAAAAGTGTCTAAAGTGATCATATAATGCATTAAGCTTTGTTTAAAACCCTAATTGTAGTTGGAGATCAAATCAAAGATGCTTAATGGGTTAATTCGAGTATTAATAACTTGTTGAGATATAAAGTGAGGTTTGATTATAATTTAGATAGTGTTGGGCTTGTTTTAGGGTTTTAATCCACGAATCCATGATAATGCATGAAGAAACCCTAATCTAGGGTAAAGAAGGTAATAATTTGATATTAATCTGTTAATCATAAAGAGGTACAGTAAGATCAAAAAAAGATTAATCTTTGCACGTAATCCGTTTAATTTAGAGTTTATGTGCATAAATAGGCTTTAATGGGCCTTGAAACCCTAATGTTGGTAATTAGGACTAATAATGGCTTTAATCATTCGATTTCATGCATAGAACTGAGTTTTCATGGTTATAAGCTATTTTGAGTATTAAAGTTCCTAATTTGTGGATAAATAACCTTAATATAGAAATTAGGGTTTTTGAATGAATCAAGGTAGAATTAATTATAAATAATGTTCATATGTGAATTAGACCATCATGAATTATGAGTTGTTAATCCGAAAAAACTAAATGTGATAATTGAGTCTAATGCCCTTGAAATAACTTAAAAGGATAAAGAAGGTAGTTTTGGTATAAAAGAGAAATAATCGACTTTAATTGGGCTTATGATGTTGAAATTAGGGTTTATGAACTAAGAGAGCATTTAATATGATAAAAGCATTATGGAGGCAAAAACCCTAATAAAACCCTAATGTGGTCTAGAAAGCCTAAGGTGGAATCCAAGTCTGGCTTTAGAATGTTCTGGATAAACTATAACACTCGGATCGTATGCATTAATTTCAGGATATTGTTGATTGCTTGTTGATTGATTCTTTATCCTTATTGCTTGGACAATCAAGTTGCTCTGGATCAGGTATGTGGTTAATTATGGATAACTGCCTTAGTTTCCCGAGGATTTTCCAGATGGTTAATCGCATTGAATGCAAATTATCTGTTGGATGTTCATATTTGCAAATCATAAAGTCACTATGATTATCACATTAAAAATAGAAGTATGTATTCTCGCACCTACATGCCACCCTGATGGATGATGCCAAAGGTCAGGCCCAGATGGGTAGACTAATGGACACCTTGAGTGGTGATCCCAGGCACCAAGCTCGGGAATGAGAAGGTGGCCTATGATATTGCATGACTAGTGGGCACCATGAGTGGTGACCCCCAGGCACCAAGCTCGGGAATGAGAAGGTGGCCTTAAGTCATTGGAAAAGGGCACCCTAAGGTGGGTATGCCAGGGTTAGGGAAAAAGCGGTGGGGAATGTCATACTGAAAAGTGTAAATTGGTTTGTTAATTAATTTGATTGTGATTATTAAATTGTTAGCCATATTTTCAAGATTTTGGTTGTTCCCACATACCAGTATATTTCGATATACTGGCTGACATTTTGTTTGTCGGCGTTTTAGGAACAAAAATTGAAAGAACAAACGGTAAAGTGACACATTGTGGAAAAAGAAATAAAGTGCAAGGAGGATTAGATAGAATAATTCAAGACCAGGATAGATAGATTTCCAAGGTTTTCAAAGGTAAGTAAAGTTTTAATTTTATACCAAATTCCAGTTAGTTAGTAGAATTTCATAATTGTTATTGATTATTTGTCGAACCTTTGATCCTGTTAATTGGATAACGGCACCAATCTTTCGGTCTCCCTTAATTGGGGGTTACCGGGAGGCGGGGTCATTACAATTGGTATCAGAGCATAGGTTCCTCAAGTAATCTTTAATAATTATTAAATTTTACAAATTCTATAGAACCCAAGGGAGTTATTAGAGGATTATCCGAAAGACAGAGGTGTCTAGAAACGGATCATGACCGGGGGTTGGCAATATTTTCCTCCGCACCGCTAGTCGGAATACGAGGACTCCTGGATCCGTGTGACTGCCTGGCCAAAGTCTTAGGGTATGATTCGAAATAAGATACCTTTAGGACTCTCTCATCTTGTTCATCCCTTCTCAACTCAAATTCTATTAAGGACCTTAAGGATTAGGGTTTTCTCTCTTCTCCTCACCATCTTGAGGTTTGGGAAAAGTTAATAAGGTCTAAGGAATCATCCACCAAATTAATAAAAAGCATGTAAATAAGATGTCATGGACATAAGCTTAATAGATTAAGCGCAAACTAAAGAATAGATACATGCTTAGGTCGTATTACACGAGTTGTCTTTTCCCTCAGGAGAGACCTGAGGATAGACCTCCTTGTCTGGAGGATGAGTAGAGAGAATTTGTCTTGGAGGTAGAGACCTCCATTAAAAGTAGAGACCTAGCACATCATTTGAGGATGATGTTAACCCTAACCCTAAGTGAAGATTAGAGAGAGATGGAGATGACATGATGAGTTAGATGTCATGGTTGACCAGATGTTTGGATTTCCATACGAGCCATGTGAGGTTGGGTGACCAAGCACCTTTGGCAACCCGGGAAAGGGTCATTCATGTTAAAGCAAAGGGTAGCTCTTTCATGAATGAAGTTAGTGAAGGACCTATAGAAACCTTATGGCTTATGCAATTAGGGGATAGCATGCCCCCAGAGTACGTCAGTGGTACGGTAGTAGGTTGAAACCCTGGCCAGAAGGGCATGATGGATGGCTTATGAGATAAGCATAAAGAGATGAGTTGAGCATAGGCTTCAACCACATAGGGGTTTTCTTGAGAACATGAGCCTTCATGGAGAAGGGACCTCTAGTGGGTATGGTTGGAGGTGGTTTTAGATCTAGAGAGAGGAAGCAGGACCCCAACAAGGAGGTTGGAAGTCTAAAACCCCAAAACTTGAGGAATAGTGGGGAGTTGAGGATGATGCGACCTACGTGGATGATAGTGGTTGCCTTATGCTTGATTCCTAGAGGCTGATGATATCTTGGATGCCTTTAGAGGAACCAAACCCTAGAGAGAGGACGATGCTTCTAGTACCCATGGTATAAGTGGTTACCTGCTAGATGAGATAAAGAGTGCTTTAGACCCTAAGGAAGTTTAAGTAACCAGTTGTGAGGCTTTATACCTAGTTGGTTGTCCTGGAAGAGGACTCAACTCCGAAGCGTTGCTCGAGTAGAAAGATCATGGAGGTACATGACATACCTTGGACATGCTTGATTTCGTGGTTAAGAGGTTGAGCATATAGTTGGATACCCGAAGGAGAACCTACGGTTCCTAGTTCTAAGAGGGAAAGCAGTGTATCCGATGCTCATGATGAGATTTGAGTCTCTATAGTTTCGATCATGGTACTCCTCATGTGTAGAGGTAAAGGAAATCCCTTACGTTAAGGGTATGTTTGATGAACCCCTCAAAACTAGGTTGATGTAATGTTGAGGATGAGAACAAGTGCAACCTAGAATGGTTTTGTAGGTAAGCTTGTGCCTTAGTAGTTGTTAGTTTAAGCATGCTCATATGGATGTAAACCCTAAGGATGCTTGTGAACTTTGTTATAAAGGTGTAGTTTCCTCCCATTCTGGGAGAGTGACCCTTTGGTAGGGAGTTTACCAGTTTGGTTGGTTTTGAGGTAACCTAAGGAGATTTCGTAGGATCTTGAGAAGCTAAGTGAAGAGTACATGGCATGAGAATGAACCTATAGACCCATAGATAACCATCTCTATGTGCATGTGGATGTGTTACCATGGAGGTAACTGGTATGGGGCTCGACCAAGGTAGGCGGGTCGCCATAACCCTTATGAAAGGATGAAAATCAGCCCATGAATGCAAGAAGAGAGATGATGAATGTTCATGTAAGGTTCTATGTTGGACATGTACAATAATCGAATCCTAAGTCTATCCTAGGATCAGGTAGGGATAAGACCGATGGAAGGAGTTGCCTAATTCCCTAGTTGCACATGACCATACGGTCGGGAGGTAACAACTATCATTGTCTGAGGGCCATGGGTTAGGAGATCGATCACCTTCATGAACTCATGGGACCCAAAGGGTATATGAATAGGGCACTTTCTGGATGCATAAGGGAAGAGGGATGACCCCAAAAGTGTCAGCACCCTATAGACCTAGAGGTGATGACCAAGGATTGTGTGGTGACCCAAGTAGGTTTTAGATCAGTTTTCCATGGAAGTAATTTTTGATATCATGATGTTTGTGATGTGGAGACATGAGTTGCACATTTCAACTTAGATTTGAAGGTGTACTGGCAAGGTGGGATGTACCATCTCTATTCTTGGAACATGAAGAACTTTGTATTTGGACTGTAGCCAAATGCTTATTTCCTTTTGTTATGGGAGGGAGAGATGGGACAGTACGCATGTCATACACCAAGAATAAAAGATGATGCGAGTTGGAACGTTGCTACAAGGTATGAGGACAGAGATGATAACATACCTTGGTGGAGTGAATGATACATAGATTGTTTACAAATATTAAGAGAGAATAGTGTAGTCAGCTTATGAGGATGTTTTATCAGGAGCTATGTGGAATTTACAAGTTAACCAAGGTGGAGTTTGATCACCCTGAGGATGAGATCAGAGTTTCTTGATGAAGACAAACTTAGAGTTGGAGATGAGATGATAAGTATAATACATGGAGGTGTATGTCTTCGACATTACTTAACACCTAAGGATAAGAAGGGGTAATGAATGCTCTGGTTGAGATATAGCTTCCTAGTTAGCTAGAAGCTAGAAGAAGTTGAAGTTGTTCGACTAACCCTATGTTTGGAAAGAAGATGTGTTTTGGCTAACACATAGATGTAACAAGATATGTTGAACAAGTTAATGGTTGTTTGGGTAGCCAGTTTAGTCCTTGATGTAGTAAAAGGATGGTGATAGAACCTTAGATACACTTCTTTGGATAGGAAGGTAATAAAACCCTTTTGAGAGTGGTTTAGGGTTTTCGAGGTATCAAGCTTGAGGAATCATAACAATACAGGAGGTCATGATATACCTTGGTACTAGAAAGATAGTAAGTGATGGTAGCATTCTGGATGCTTAAAACAAAGTTACATGTAGCATGTGGCCATGCAAGCCAGGAGGTGAAGGACGAACACCATTAACCCAGTGCATGGATATAAAGTATAAAGAGTTCCCGAGAGGGAATGGGAGTTCATCATTATGGATGTTGTGAGTTTCTCCTAGACAAAGAAGGTCAAGATGCAATATGGGTTATGGTAGATCGCCTTACCTAGATGACATGAGAGAGGAAGAGTACTGTCACGAGATAGATTCGGTTGAACTACTTAAGAGAGAAGATGGTTCAACCACACCGTGATGTGAGTTCAAAATTTCTTAGGTATGACCAAGGTTCACTTCCATAAGGTGGAAATAGATACATGAAGAACTCAAAAATAGTACAATTTATCACCCCTTACTAATGGTTAGTATGATCCAGAATAGAGGGTCTGACGAGAGCATGTGTGCTCATTCAGGGTGATACAAAGAGACAGTTCTTAAGATGTGATGTTAACCACCATAGTCTTTATCAGGATGCAAGAATTTCTAAAGGGAGGTTGTGTCGGTCACCACTTCATTAAGATGATGTTGGTGAAGGAGGCCTCGTGAAGGTCAGAAAAGAACCACATTTTGTGTAGATGAAGTCGCTTTGATCGTGCAATGGCTGAGAGAGGGCCCAGTGGTGACATGAGTCACGAGCTGATGCAAAGTAGACCAACATGCAGTTCACTGTGGGAGAATATGCGATGTGAAAATCCGACCCCTCTAAGGTACAGCTGAGAAAGCTGAGTCCCCGATATATGGGTCAATTTGAGATGGATTGGTGGAGATGGTTGTGTTTAACCTTGCCCCTCAGGATAACATGATGTGTAACGTGTTACATAAGTCCAATCTAGAGAACTATGTGAGGTACTCAAGACATGTGTTGAGCCCTGAACCTATTCAACTTTTGAGAGGCTGAAATGTCCTGAGTCACCTATGAGGGTACGATATACCAAGGTAAGAAAGAACTCATATGGAAGAATATGAGATGGTGAAGGTTATTGGGAAGTACCATGGAAATGGTGATGCCACATTGGAGCCCTGATGGACGTATGAAAGGCTTATCCTAAACTGTTTGTTTGCTTGATGGAATTTTGAGGGCAAAATTCTTATAAGAGGGGAAGGATGTTACAACCCCAAATTTTGGGTTCATTTGATGAGAAATGTAATTTCTCATAATAAAGGTAAATGAACAAATAATGATATAATTTGTTTTGAATAAATGGATTTTGTGTACAATAGCCTTGATGATTGTGTTATGGGCTTTATTGTCTATTGGGCCCAATAACAAGGAAATTCAATTAATAAATGAATAATTGGGTTTTTGAGAAAAGAAAGGTGTGGAAACCTCTAGAAGGAAAAAAGAACTTAATACAAAGGTGGATTTCGTGCCTCTTGGGTTCCTTGGGTTCCAAGGAGTACAAAGTTGCATAGAGAATGCAATAAGAAAAGAAAAGATCAATTAAGTATTTCTTTATTAAGAAAGAAATTTAAAATATTCATGAAATGTGGAAAATAAGTAAAAAGAGGTATAATTAAGTGATCCTTGGTGGAATTTCGTATCCCAAGGATTCCTTATGATAAAAGGAATACCAATGAGGAAAATAAAAGGGAAATAAAGAGAAATCATCAAAAAGAACTATTTTAATAAGAAATAAACAAGATAATGAGAAATAATGAAGAATAATGCATTTAGATGCATCTTGAAGGATAATGAGTATCCAATAAAATGGAATTTCGAAATAATAGAATTTCTTGGGATCCAAGGAGTCCCAATGAAGAAAGAGGAAAGAGAAAATACCAATAAAGTCAAATAAGGAGAAAAATATGTAAGGAATATGATAAAAGGACATATTCAGACCATTTAATCTTTTGTATATAATTTTGTTTGGCAAAAGAAAGTTAAACATGATGGGAACGTTTTCCCTTATTACTTGTCAAATAAATTATGTTCTAGAGAGAGAAGTACAAGCATATTTTCGGAATTAACTTCCAAGCATATATATCTCGTTGGAAAGAAACTTTCCTTTTTCCCCAAGGAACTAAGGGCTCTAAACCCAACCAAACCCTCGCCTCTTCCTTGCTACCCTCGACCTATATAAGATCTAGATTCAAAGATACCGAGATCAGAAGGATCTATGACAGTGCATGTTCCTCCTTCAACCTTGCCTCCTTCTTGACCACGAAGGAAGGGACGATGTGGTTCCTAAGGCAACAGCTGGTGGTGGAACTGATTCGCGGAGTGGTAGCATCTTCTTCCTTTCAGAACAGAAACAAGGGAGATGTCCAGATGCGTAATCTCGTCGCCCAGTCACCTGTACCCTTCCTACATGGCCGGCGGACAAGAAGCAGCAGCAGATCAGCACCCAACCTCTTCGGCCACAACCAAGGGCCTCTGTGGCTGCGGGGGAGGAGGGCGGAGGTAGAAGAACCTTCGTCGGTGCTCCTCGAGTCCCATGGAGGGGAAGCAATGCGGCAACGAAGCTTTAACCTAGCGGCAGCACTAGGTTTGCGAGGAAGAAGAAGGGTGGAGAGGCGTTGGACCGATGTGCCCCTCCACGGGCTGAATAACCAACAAACTAAATGAGGTAAAAGTCATCATTTGGTTATATTTCCAAAGTAAGCGAGAATGTTGCATGGAGGAGGCGACGTGGCACTCTCCGATTGGTCTGGGTAAGTGAAATATTGCAAAGATCATAGTTAAATAACCGTAGCTCAGATAGATGCATTTTATCATGAAATTTGATCAGGAGAACGAGAGGGACTCAATAAAAATGTTATTAGAACCTAATTTTGCTTCTAATTTTAAAAGTGTCTAAAGTGATCATATAATGCATTAAGCTTTGTTTAAAACCCTAATTGTAGTTGGAGATCAAATCAAAGATGCTTAATGGGTTAATTTGATTATTAATAACCTGTTGAGATATAAAGTGAGGTTTGATTATAATTTAGATAGTGTTGGGCTTGTTTTAGGGTTTTATTCCACGAATCCATGATAATGCATGAAGAAACCCTAATATAGGGTAAAGAGGGTAATAAGTTGATATTAATCCGTTAATCATAAAGAGGTACAGTAAGATCAAAAAAAGATGAATCTTTGCACGTAATCTGTTTAATTTAGAGTTTATGTGCATAAATAGGCTTTATTGGGCCTTGAAACCCTAATGTTGGTAATTAGGACTAATAATGGCTTTAATCATTCGATTTCATGCATAGAACTGAGTTTTCATGGTTATAAGCTATTTTGAGTATTAAAGTTCCTAATTTGTGGATAAATAACCTTAATATAGAAATTAGGGTTTTGGAATGAATCAAGGTAGAATTAATGATAAATAATATTCATATGTGAATTAGACCATCATGAATTATGAGTTGTTAATCCGAAAGAAACTAAACGTGATAATTGAGTCTAATGCCCTTGAAATAACTTAAAAGGATAAAGAATGTAGTTTTGGTATAAAAGAGAAATAATCGACTTTAATTGGGCTTATGATGTTGAAATTAGGGTTTATGAACTAAGAGAGCATTTAATGTGATAAAAGCGTTATGGAGGCAAAAACCCTAATAAAACACTAATGTGGTCTAGAAAGCCTAAGGTGGAATCCAAGTCTGTCTTTAGAATGTTCTGGATAAACTATAACACTCGGATCGTATGCATTAATTTCAGGATATTGTTGATTGCTTGTTGATTGATTCTTTATCCTTATTGCTTGGACAATCAAGTTGCTATGGATCAGGTATGTGGTTAATTATGGATAACCGCCTTAGTTTCCCGAGGATTTTCCAGATGGTTAATCGCATTGAATGCAAATTATCTGTTGGATGTTCATATTTGCAAATCATAAAGTCACTATGATTATCACATGAAAAATAGAAGTATGTATTCTCGCACCTACATGCCACCCTAATGGATGATGCCAAAGGTCAGGCCCAGATGGGTAGACTAATGGACACCTTGAGTGGTGACCCCAGGCACCAAGCTTGAGAATGAGAAGGTGGCCTATGATATTGCATAACTAGTGGGCACCATGAGTGGTGACCCCCAGGCACCAAGCTCGGGAATGAGAAGGTGGCCTTAAGTCATTGGCAAAGGGCACCCTAAGGTGGATATGCCAGGGTTAGGGAAAAAGCGGTGGGGAATGTCATACTGAAAAGTGTAAATTGGTTTGTTAATTAATTTGATTGTGATTATTAAATTGTTAGCCATATTTTCAAGATTTTGGTTGTTCCCACATACCAGTATATTTCGATATACTGACCGACATTTTGTTTGTCGGCGTTTTAGGAACAAAAATTGAAAGAACAAACAGTAAAGTGACACATTGTGGAAAAAGAAATAAAGTGCAAGGAGGATTAGATAGAATAATTCAAGACCAGGATAGATAGATTTCCAAGGTTTTCAAAGGTAAGTAAAGTTTTAATTTTATACCAAATTCCAGTTAGTTAGTAGAATTTCATAATTGTTATTGATTATTTGTCGAACCTTTGATCTTGTTAATTGGATAACAACACTGATCTTTCGGTCTCCCTTAATTGGGGGTTACCGGGAGGCGGGGTCGTTACAACAACTCTCAATCCTATAGATAATTGAGGTGTAAGGATATAAGAATTCACAACCCTTGTGATTCTTAATTTCTTTTATTAGTGAGGGGTATTCATTTATTAAGAAGAATTCAGTTATTTGATAATCATTCTCTAACTCCATAGAGTATGATTCCTTCTTGATTTAGACATCACCATCCCTTAATCATGAGTTCACTATGATACACTATCATAATCACTCATAAGGATCTCAAACATTTGGTCCAAGTATTTCATTCATTGATCTCATCAAGAATTAACACTTTACCAAATTTGTACTTCATCTATGATATTCTTGAACACTTCAAGATATTCATATTGGTATTTCTATAAACACCATTTGAAGTATTAGCATTTGTTCCAATAGGTATGTACATACATGACATGTATTATACCTAATAGGATAATCATTCTCCCACTACCTTTAGTGAAGATTGATTAATCATGTCCAAAATATTCATGTCTCTTACTGGTTCTCTAACCAAAAGAGTCTAGATTTATCCATCACATGGACACTAGAACTGAATTTATCATGATTGATGCTAATTTGTTTGTTTGAGTTATCTATAACTTTTAGGTATCATTTTATCTTATGCATATCAAATACCATAAGATAATCAAGGCATTGCCACAAAGATCTTATCTTTAGAAATTGAAACATCTCTTTATTGATTGCCATCATTGTCATACAATATGCAAAAATAAAGTGTTTCTATCTCTATTGGCAAATATGAAATAGCAGTTCATAACTGTATTACATGCCTTTTAGGCTGAAAATAAACTAAAGTACTCCTATCTATGGCGGCAACACTTGCCCCATTTATTGAGTGCTTTACACTTTACATCTTGGTATCATATACCTCAAAAGTGTTACAAGTTTACTTTCATGACACCTTTAAGTAGAGACGGTTGTCGCCTCCTTCTTCTTTTGTTCTTCCAGATAGAGAGGGAAATTCCTTTTCCAATGTCCTGGCTTTTGACAATGGTGGCAATTTCCTTTCTTGGTCACGCCTCCCTTGGCCTTGAGAGCTAAAGACGACTTGGGCTCCTGGCTAGCATCAGAACCTTTTTTAGCTTTGCCATTGCCCTTGCGCTTGAACTTGCCTTTCTTGCTCGTGATCACCATCACAGACTTAGGTTTGTCCTTCTTCATCTGTGTCTCGGTTGTCCTCAACATGCCCAACAACTCTGACAGTGGTCTATCAACGTTGTTCATGTTGTAGTTCATCACAAACTGACTGTAGGATTCTGGCAACGATTGCAGTATCACGTCAGTAGCCAACTCTTGGCTCATTGGAAATCCCAGTCTTTGTAGGTTCTCCACATACCCAATCATCTTGAGTGTGTGAGGACCAACTGGATCTCCTTCTGTCATGATGCACTTGAACAGTGCCCTTGAGACATCGTATCTCTCTTGCCGTGCTTGATCTTCATACATGTTCCTGAGATACATAAGCATCTCAATGACACCCATGTTCTCATGTTGTCTCTGCAACTCGTGGTTCATAGAGCACAACATCAAGCATTTTGCATCAATGGCATCATTAGAATGCTTCTTGTAAGCATCCCTTTCTGCCTTTGGTGCATTAGGAGCAGGTTCCTCTGGAGTTGGAATATCCAAGACATAGAGCTTTTGCTCTTGAGTGAGAACAATTCTCAATGTCATATACCAGTCCTGGAAGTTTGTCCCATTTAGCTTGTCCTTTTCAAGGACTGATCGCAAAGAAAAGTGATTGTTGTTTGTTGTCATTTGTGCTACAAAAGGAAATATGCAATTTTAGTCCAAAAACTCTTTTTACTTATTTGATTGATTTGAAACGTTGATGATAAAAATTAGGCCTTTAATTAATTATCGCTCCCACTATTTTAGTTCAAATTGATAGCCCTCACCATCAATTCGGAAGATTGTAGCGTACAACCTTCTAGTGGGAAAGATCCTAAAATCCTCTAAGTCATGGACCAGCTAGGGCTGTCACCCACAACTTAGATCTCTTAGGTAGGAAACTCTTTACAATTGCATCATATGCAACTCTTGATAAGATTTCATATGCAACTCCTTGCCATGATCATCTTCATGCCTCAAGGTGCTAGATCGTATCTCGGTCACCTTGTTAAGTCTGACCCAAAGCAAACACGATGAATATGCACCCTGCTTGGGCAGACCCGCACATTCATCCTTCACGCTTCCACGAGATATATGGTGCACCACGCTAGGGTGTGCCCACACTTGGTCAATCAAGCTTTTCACATGTGTCACATTTGGAAGGCATCTAAAACTTAATATTTAATGAGAGATTTGGTTTTTATATACATATACATATCCAATCACCACAATATATAGTATGTATCATATACATGCTATATCCCATAGAAAACATGCGAAATGATAAAAGCGATGATTATGGCCATCCTAATGTGATTCCTCAAGCCAAGAGGAATCACAGTCATCTAGGTCTACATCACATGCAACCTGTACAAGATGAACTCTGTGCTTTGCCTTTATGGGTTTGATCAACTCATCACATGAATCATCGGCTCGCCATCAGACTGGTCGGTTGGGTGCCACCGCCGATTGATTGGCTCCTCCAACCGATCGGTTCACCTGGTCGTCGTGCATCTCTTCATGGCCGCCACCCATTCATCTCGCTCCTTGAACCGATCATCAACTGATCGACTCACTCCTTGAACCAATCATCTGGAACGTCAACCGATCGGTTCACTCCTTGAACTGATCGTCTTAGCTGTCATCTGGATGTCCTTCATTATTTGACATAAAAGGAAATAAAATTTTATACTATTTTACATTGTAAAAAGAGAAACCTCGAGTTACATTCGAGTGGAGCAAAGGTAGGAAAGAAATCTTGAATTATTTTGAGTTACATTATGAATAGGAGAAGGAAGATCGGTGCGTAGACTGAGATGCAAGCAACCACATACAACTATACACAGATAGGGTTTATTGGCCATAACCACACTATACATCCACCACAAAACTCATTTAAGGGCGACGCGTATCGAGTGCATTAATAATACATATCATATGTAAATTGGGATTTGTGGATTTAGGATTGGACATGCATAAAGCTAACTTTATTTGCATTGTATGCAATAAATAAAGGTGACAAACCAAAATCGATCATATCGATAATCCCTAAAGTATAGAGCAATTGACGTGGCTCTGATACCACTGTTGGGTTTTAGGGGAGGCAGAGAAGACAGCAGAAACAAAAATTTTCTCCTCCCCAAACCCAGAACAAGGAAACGCGTCAACGTCTATACAATAGGAAAGGATGGTTTGTGCAATCATACCTTGTCCCGAGGCTTGCTCGGCGACAACACCTCGCGCCTTGCGCGGTCTTCACCTCCGGTCTTGGACGGTGTATGTGCAGCTCCTGGTCGCACCGAGACTGACAACTCCTAGTCTCACCGGGATTGTCAGGATTGACAGCTATCCTCCGAGCGGTAGAAACCTCCCGCCTCTGAAGTAGTCCACACAGACCACCTGGAACTCCAATCTCCTTGTCCCACAAGGAATTGGAAGGAGTCACACCCTCCTGTCAGCGTACTAGTCGCCAACACACTCTCATGCCACCAATTGCTTTCTGTAGTTGTCTTTCCCTTGTTGTGCCTCCCTTATCGGGTAGCACTTGCTCGGGCTCTCTCTCGGTTACCAAAACCAGAGAGAACGACAACTTCACAGAGCAACTGGTTACACTGAGTTGTACATTGAGAAGCCCCCAATACCCCTATATATAGGAGGGTCGTGGGACAGGGTTCTCTATCCCGGGCAATGCAGGACTAAAAGCAGGAGTAGAAGGGTTCGAGATTTTCCACAAAACAACCAACTCGCAACCTGAACCGATCGTTTCACAACTGAAACGGTCAGTTGGGGACCTGAACTGGTCGGTTGACACCTCAACCGATCGGTTGGGACCCATGAAACGGTCGGTACACATGTGAACCGATCGGTTCGTGGTCCTGATCAGTTCCTGATTGACTTTCCATCCTTTTGTTTCTAATTGGTATCAAATACCAATCCTTGTTCCAATCAAATTGGGCAAGTGAAACGAAAGGAAATTTCTCACCAATCCTACTTTCCCAACTTGCTCGTTTGCATCAGTTGAACCGATCGTTTCAACACTTGAAGCAATCATTTCACCCTGACCATGAGCCGATCGACTCACAACCTTAGTCGATCGGTTCACCAATCTGAGCCGATCAGTTCATCACATGAGATGATCGGTTGGGAGTACAGATCGTGCAGAAACAGTCAATTGCAGTTTCAATCAATCTGATACTCTAATCAATCAGTCCAACACCTTCAACATTATGATACCGAGCTATCAATTGATTGAGTGTTTAATTGAACTACTAAACTCCTTTAGTAATCAATCTAAGCATTTTTTGTGGACAAAACTCCTCTTCCAGGTTAAATCCTATGTGTGTAACCCTGCAGGTCCATTTCACATTGGCAGTGAAAATCCATAACACTTATGACTTCACAAGCAAAGAGCAGTTCCTAGTCACACATCAGTGCTACCCAAGTGAAATAGAAAGTTGGAGAACAACTTTCAATCCTACAATCTGTGAATGGTGTTACAGTGAATGTATAATTCCTTTGTCACTGATATCCTGAATGAACTCGAGGCATGGAACAGTCATCCTGTCAACGTTCATTCACTTTCTTGATCTCAAAGTAGATTGGAAGACATATGTATGACATCAATATCACATACTGATTCACACATGCATGCACACACCTTTTCAATCCTACTCATCAAGTGGCCTTGGATATCAAACTCCCTCAGGAGGGACAAATCCCATATCTATCACTCACCCCTCAAAAGCCCCATGTGTCAAAGCCACCCAATCATCACCTTTATAATAACCCATGTTTCAGGACTGCGTTTGATGATGTCAAAGTGTGCCCAACGACATGTGTTGAGTGTAGTGATTTCAGGTCACAGAATCACACTCACCACCATCACTGTGAGTACTGACTGTGACTACCATGTGATGGTTCCATGCGTCAAACTCACGGTGGGTCTTTCTGGTACACTTGTTCTCTAACACGTACCTATGTGTTTGGTTTGATATCTCTATATCATGACTAATGAGATTTTGTCATCAACCAACACCACAATCTAGTCTTGTGTGTCATTGATGTCTATCTACCTTCCACAATCACATCTGACTAGGGACATAATAAGAATGTACAAACTCTTAGCATCCGTATGATCTCATCGTTCAGGTCCTTAACCTGAAAGCATACATCATTGAGTATTGTCATTCTCTAGACATTCAATCTGTTCTATCACTATCTCATATGACTGAACCAGAAAGAATTGGAAGCTTGCCTTTGATGTTTATCAAATCAATCTTAATGTATCCCACCAATCATCCCATGATTGGCTCTCAGGGCATACATACCAACAACTATGCATTTAGATAAATAATCATTCATAACCAAGGGGATCCAGATAAACAAATTTCTCTATTTAATTATACAGCAATTTTAGTCATAGACAAATTCCCTATATTTCAGTTTACTCTTATAACATTTGTGAATACTTAGGGAATTCTCATTAGGATATATTGTATACATTTATAATGTGATTTTATCATCTAAAATTCATCCAAACAAAGGAAGAATCCATTTCATATCATTTTGCAACAACTTAGATCAAATAGACAATTCAGGGTTTGTAGTCGCATGCTAAGCAATTGAAGATTATGGATGATTTAACAAATTTTTGTGCAATATACTGTTTAAAGGAAGTTCCCATTCACCCTAAGGTGTGAGAACACCTTAAAAATGCAGCTCATCCCTGAAAATCTCGATTTCATATCAAATCCCTAGCAATTCACCCAATTCTTCTTCTTCAACTCAGAAACCCTAAAAATGAGGGATTACGAAGGAGTGAGAAAAGGGGAAGTTTTGATACCATTTCAAATCAAATCAGAGGAGGGACGAAAACTTGACATGTTAGAGTAGATTCACCATTAAAGTATATGCAAAGAAGTTAAACTTACTTGATTTCATCTTATCTCGGATAGAGAAACCCTAACTCAGAAATTCCACCTCTTTCTCCTCTAAAACCCTAAATCTCCCTCTCTCTCTCTAGGATTTCATTTCTCTAGATTGAATCATGAATTATGAGAGCTCCTAGTGTGCTAGGTTGACCATATAGAGTAATTGAGCTGCTTGGGTCAATTGCACATTGACCCCTCACTATACTTTCTCTTATTTCAGCTGAATTTTCTGTCATACAATTGTTACTATAATTTGTCTAATGAATAGCTAACAGATCCTCCAAAAATTATGAAAATTTTATATATTGTTTATGATTGAGTTTTAGATCTCCAGTAACAATTTTAGATCATTTGGATTTCCAATAAATAAAAAAATCAAATAGCACACTGCTATCTAGAATTCTAAAGAAATGTCAATTGAAGCAAAAATCCCCCAGAACGCCTGTGCAAGGTGCCACGATCGTGCCAAGATGGACAAAACATGGCCGTGTTGCCTACCACGGTCATGGTGCATTGGTTTCATCAGATTTGAGTACAAAAGTTGGTTAATAGTTCAATTCTTTCATAACGGTCGTGTGGCCTAGCATGCCTATGCCACCAATGACCTAGCACGACCGTGCTAACCACGACAACCGTGCTATCCAAGACTAGGTACCATTTTCATTTTCCTTTTCTTACCTCTCTCATTCCTCTCCAACATTTTCATGTTGGGTAAAAATCATAATTTCATCCGACTAGGGTTATATTTCACAAACCCTAATTTATCAAACAATAGAACACTTAACGTTCTTATTAGGTTTAAAACATCATAATTGAATTATCATCATTAATTATATGTAAGAAACGATCAATCCAATTAAGCATGTAATCATCCAAGTAAACCCTAGTTTACCAATTAAGCTCAAATGTGGTCATAACAAGATCGATGAATATAAGATTTTGGGTCCTAAACTTGAACAACAGACTACATAGAAGATTGAAGTGATTCAACAATAGTTGAAGGCAGACAAGATACAAAGAAGTCTTATGCTGATAATCTCCATAGGCTATTGGAGTTCCAAGTGGGAGATAAAGTGTATTTTAAGGTCTCTCCTTGGAAGTGCGTGTTGAGGTTTGGAAAGAAGTGCAAGTTGGCTCCCAGGTTGATGGGACCCTACCCTATGGTGGCACGTGTTGGGAAGGTGGCTTATAAGTTGGATTTTCCACTTGGGTTGCATAGGTTGCATCTGCTATTCCATGTTTCTATATTTAGGAAGTGTCACTCGAACACAGAGCTTGTGTTGCAGGTCGTAGAGGTTGAGTCAGATGAAGATGTGTCTTATGTGGAAGGACTCATGTTGATCCTTAATAGAAGGGTGAAGAAGTTGAAGAAGAAGGATACCATGTTGGTTAAGGTTTCTGGCATCATCTTGGTGTGGAGGATGCCACGTGGGATTAGAGGAAGAGATATGTAAGAAGTATATGTCTCTTTTACGTAAGATTTTTGGGGGAATCCTTGTTAGGGGTTTATGGTTATAAGATCACTGATCTAGCTTACTACTTGATCTTGTTTTCTTTGCATAATGAGTTGCTTAAACCGTAATCTAATCATTTGATGTGATCTAATATCTTTTTTTGAAGCTATGTGTGAAGTTTGGTCCAATTTGGACAATGTTTGAGATAGTTATGCAAATTTGTACACATATTGGACATGATTGCAATTTACCCACATCCAAGGTTTTTCTTGCAATTTTCCACATTCTTGATGTTCCTTATATGTTTATGATAGATGATAGTGATTTTAGGGGAACTTTGTTTTACCTTTTTTGAAGGTGGTGATATCTTGTGTTTGCTTAGGGTTGCATGGATGCTCTAGATGGTGTTGACCATATGTGGCTCTTCACCTCGGATAAGCGACCGATATGCTTACCTTTGGGGTATGCCTTGTAGAGGTCAATAAGGTTGGAT
Source organism: Alisma plantago-aquatica (assembly GCA_963693085.1). NCBI lineage: Eukaryota > Viridiplantae > Streptophyta > Magnoliopsida > Alismatales > Alismataceae > Alisma > Alisma plantago-aquatica. Next base: position 830,150,722 of record OY856414.1, on the reverse strand, counting down.
GATATTCCATGATCTTGGATACTGATAGCCCTCCTTGAACCCTCTTGGTTGTTATGTTTAGTTGGCCATCTTGATTCTTAGCGGTCGATATAGTTCATGGATCATAAGTGGTCACTGCCTAGCCTAGTTTTTAACAATGGTTATGTTGGTGATAGTAATATGAGAGGTTAGTGGTTTCATGTACGATTTTTATGGACACATGAAATGATTTAGATGGAACCTAACCCCTCTTCTCTCTCTCTCTAACCCTTGAGTATATAAACCCTCCTCTTTGCATGCAACTAAACCTTTTGCATCATCTCTCTTTCACCTCTCTTACTTGGAGTCGACCCCTTAGGTATTTGGTGGAGAATGTCTTGAGGTTGAAGAAGGTGATCCCTCCCTCTTGCTTGTGGATATTAGGGTTGAAGCAACCATCCTTGGAGATCCTTTGGTGACCCTTCCTTCCCTTTGGTTTGGGTAAGTGAACTAACCTTTCTTTTTCATTTTCCATGTCCTATCTCCATCTTCTTGTTTCTCCTCAACTTAGCCAAAATCCATGGGTTTCCATGGCGTGCTAAGGTCGAGTTCTTCTTTCTTATCTCTTTTACCACATGCATGGTTTTCCATGGTGAGCTAAGGTTGAGTGTTTGAGTCTTTCTTTAGTCCTTGGGAAAATCTGTGGGTCTCCATGATGTGCTAGGGTTGAGTTTGGAAGACTTCTCGATCCTCATGCATTGAGCTTTTCTCTCTTTTTCTTACTCTCTTTTTTGCCCTTTAACCTAGGGTTTTCATTTCTTCTTGGAGGTAAAGGTTGGCTGGCCTGATTTGCAGATCAAGCTAAAGATTCTTCTTTCTTCTTGTAGTTCTCTTACTATTTGAACCCCCCCCAATCAGATCTAAGGCGGGTTATATAATTTTCCCCTCTGGTATTGTTGCACCTTTATATTGCTTGCATGTTATAGTTTCATCTCTATAATGTGATCATAAGTTGTTATATGATGCTATCTTGTTTTAGGGTTTAAGATTATCAAGTTTTCTTGTATAGATTGATCTTTCTCTTAACCCTAATTCACGAGTCTAAAACTTAGCATGGGTGGTGGAGCACTTATGCTTGAACGTTGGTTTTGTCACCTTGGGTTTCATTCGGCCATCTTAAATGAGATGAAGGTTTAGGTTCTTGTTTTCATTTGTTTGATGCTTTGTTTCACCTCTCATAGCTTGGTTTTCTTGTTGATTTTGGTGATGGTTGTTTTTTTATTTATTTCTCATGGAGTTTCACCTTGGTGATGCTTGAGTTCTTGGTGTTTCTCTTCTATTTTGGTCTCCATGCTTTCATGGTTCCTTGAGGTTGCTATAACCATGATGATGGTGTGTTTGGGTTTTGGTTTGGTCACTAAACCTAACCCTAAATGCCATGTTGGTCGCTATTCTTGGATGGTCACTATGTTTTGTGCTTTGGTCACTATGATCTTTGGCCATGTTGGTCGCAAGTTCTTTGGGCTCCCACATGATCGATCACTAACATAGATGACCATAGTAATCAGTATCCTAGGCAAACCATGATAGTCTCTATGGGTGTCCCTCACCATAACGGTCACTATCCCTCACCAGTGTTGGTCACCAATGTAATCAACCTTAGCAGTCACTAGACTTGATGAAGTTCCTATTTTGGTCGCTACATTTATTAGATGGTTTGGTCTCGATACATGGTTGTACCATGTGGTCTCTATAATGTGTTTGACTCATGAATTCACTACACATGTGATGATGCTTAACCTGATATGATCGAAGAATGTGGGAAGATATGTATCTAGGGTTTGATGTTGAATGCTACTATGGAAACCCTAATTTACTATCTATGTGAAACCCTAACTCTAGTTTGGGTACATGATGTGATTGCTTATCTTGCTTGAATGAATAGCATGTAATAAAGTGGTATTATCTCTCCTAATTGTGTAAACATAATGTTGCAGGGAATGCACATCATAGCTTGTGATTGCTATGGTGTATCTAATATGACACATGGTGATAATTATGAGCCCTTATGAATCATGGTGAGATAAAGATATTGTGCAGGAATCATGTTTTTGGGTCTTATGACCTGGTAGAGGTTTTTTGCCTAGTTTGAGGTGATATCCTCTAGTGATGTGATGAGGGTTGGTTATCCCATGATGATATGGTAATGGTGATGGCCTAGTATAAGGTAGTGAGATAGTATCATATGGTGATATGATCAACTTTATGCTTAAGATGTTTTATATCTTCTGACATTGCAACCTACCCTTATCTTTATATAATTTTTTTAATGTTTGTACATTATAACCTGATTGATGCTCAAAAATATCCAATTCTCTTAATAAATGAAGTGAAACACTAATCATGTAGTTTCCTTGTGCCATAGATCCATTCCAGTGTTAGAACTTGTTGGATGGTGAAATGAGTAATTCTTGAAGGAAACTCGGTTCACATATTGTTGAATATGTGGGGGTGCAAGTTGAGGATGTATCCTTACATCCACAATTACATATTATAGAGGATGTATGTGGTCATGCCTCAAGTATTGTGATATGTGAAAGGCAACAGTGAGTACAGCTGTAGGATGCCTCAGATAGAACAAGCATGTGTGGCATGTTCTCTAGCATTGTGACTTGTACTCAGGAGGGCTAGTTGTGTAACATCCCACTCTTTTTATGCAAAATTTTCAAACTATTTTATTCTTTGCATGCTATTTTTCTATAATAGTATATATTTTGAGGACCTAAATGTAAATTTCCCATGTTAGTTTTGCAAATTCATTTTATTATGTCCAATTGCTCTCTTATCCTTATTTTATTTAAAGAAAATGTTTTCATATATATATATATATATATATATATATATATATATATATGCTCTTTTGCTTAAGAAAATGAGAATAAATGCTTTTATGTCAAATTTTCTCTCTCATATGGTAATTAGTGATTTACTTGTTTAATTGCTTGCTTAATGGCCTACATATTGTTAATTGAAAAGAAATATTATTTTGTGCACGTTTTCATGTTTTGTAATTCTTATTTGAGAAATTAATAGCTTTATATACACTAATCATAGCCATTTAAGTATACATAATGGTTTTTGCCATTTTAGCCTAAAACGTGTACAAGAAGTAAAACTAACCAAATGGGAATGTACTAGACACTCTAATGCACCTATGGTTCAGATTTGAACCCATTATGAGCATGTTTGACCCTCTAATTAATTTGAGAGAGGTTATGAGTATAGTATGGCCAAGATTTGAATGAAATCTCATTTATGTGCCCGATTTAGCCTATAGTTGGATTTAATATGCTTGTTGTGCACCTATGATTTTGTTTTATTTCTCCATGCGCATCTATGACCGTTGGATCGGGATCCAACAGGGTCCAGCTCATCTTCCACCTCATGACGTTACGCCAGTTTATAGCGTTTCCAATGCCTTGATTGCGAGCTTTCAATCTCGCACGTTACTCGACGGTTTCTTCTCATTCTTTCGCCAATGCATCCAGCTCATCTCCCTGATCTGAATGAGCCCCAACTCACCCCCTCTCACTCTCTATCATACAAACGCCCAATATAGGACTCCCACCCCCCTTACACAGACGACCGTCTAGCCTCCTCTGCCGCCACCTAAACCCTCTGAGAGCATTGCCAGACCCTGAGACCCCCTCCTCCACTTCCACTTTGGCCCCGAGAGCCCCAAATCTCCATGACATGCTCAATCTCTCCTCCGGAAAAGATCCTACTAGAACGACCTGCTCTGCCCGCTTTAATTCAATTAGTCTCTACGTGAGCATGTATGACACCCAAATGTTGTTCTCAAATCATTGGTTTACCCTGCCTTGGCCTCAGTCACTGTATCCTATAGAGACGTTCTGAGTTCTCACCGGTGCTTGAAGCCATGGCCCCTCCGAGCCTCTCCGGCCTAGGTGAAACCGCTCAAAGACTCGCCTAACTCCAACCGATCTTTCGTGGCCCTTATTTGGTGCTTTTATGCCCTGAGTCACTGCAGATGACTTTCGACTACCTCTCTGTTTTACTGGTTTCCCGATGAGATCCAAGGCCACACTGGTCCTTTCCTCTATGGAATTTCTCACCTGACTCTAGGATAGCCTCGCTAAGGCTTCTGCTTCATTTTTGCGCCACCTTCATAGCATCCTATTGATCTTATGTTCTCTGATTACTCCTCAGCCATCGTCGGAGCAACGCCTACCCCTCGATGCACCTCCCAGTCTCAGTGAAGCATCTTTAACCTCAGGTTGATGAGAGGGAAGCAATGGGAATGGAGGTTTCCTTCAAACAGTCATGACCCTCACTGGATTCCTTGTGCATGATCAGGCTTCTGCCTCCAGATGCTTCTCTCGCCATTGAGCAAGCAGGGAGCAATGGAAAGGGGTGATATTACCCCTCTACCCTAGTTTTCGTTGTCGATGTATTTGTATCGTAAGGGAAATTATAGAATTTCACACCCTATTTCCTTTGATCACTGGGGAAAGCCTCGCGGCCTAGTTGACCAAGCCCGATTGGGCCAATTCAGAAGCTGGCCCACTATTTCTGGATTTGGGTATATATATGTGGCTTTTTCTCAATTTATGATTGGTCCATTCTTTGGAAATTCGTATTAAATTTCCTGATTATCAGAAAAATCCGCAAAAATAGGTTTTGGAAAGGATTTTCGATGAGGAATCTGATTTTGTTGTTTTTATAGAGTGATTTTTCTATTTTCACATCGCAATAATTATATGACAAATATTAGGGTTTAATTTGAATAACAAAGGATAATCATGTTAATTTCAGGTGATTAAGAGGATCCAATCAGTCAAACCAGGTTTGACTTAGGTGCTTTAGCTCAAGGTAAGTGGGACATGCCCTTGGCATCTATAATACTTGGTTTATTGAATGTTTATGATATATGTTAAGCACTTTATGTTAAAGTCATGATTAATGCATGTTTTTCTTCAATCTATATGATTATTGTATGTTGATTGTTATAATCTAAGTCTAAGAATATAAATCACATTAGTATTATGAATTATGATTAAGATATATGAAACCAAGGTTAAGAGGGAAGAAATTTCCCATTCATGCTTAAGAGGGAGAAATCCCATTATGGTCATGGGGAGAAATCCCAAGTATGTTCAAGAGGGAGAAATCCCAATTAAGATCAAGTTTAAGTTATTAAGAAGATCATTAAGTCTAAGAAAGATCATGGTTAATGGAAATTGATTTAGATTTATATGCACCTTGTTATGGGATTTCCGAGCATTATGGGCTTTTCGAGCAAATATGGGCTTTTCGAGCATTATGGGCTCCTTATGGGGCATTAAGAGAGGAGCATATACTTATAGTCAAGTTCCTTACATAAAATATGTCAAGAAATTATTAATGTTAAATGCATGTCCATGTTTATGTCAAGTCATCTTTATAGTTTATTTTTATGCTTTATAACATGCCAATGTCGCTTACTTTCCATGTTTGTTTTGCCTTTGCATGGCTGGGGACGAGATGTCCGCAGACATTGGAGCTAAAGGAAAGGAGACATGTTGAGGAGATTCCAAGGATCCAAGACCTTAGGAGTTATTGCCTAGTGGGACGTCCATCTATGGAGATCCTACCTTTCATATGTTATCTAGAATATGTGTAGATTTAGAATCATGATGTGGTTTTCTTTCCAAGAACTTATGTATGAATCTATGTTTCAATAATGCTAAGTGTTATTTGTTTCTTGATATGAGATAGTGTATGTGACAATCTTCCCTGATATACCAAGTACCCCACATTATGGATAATTTTGGGGATTAGGTTGTGCTTCCATTGGTTACGTATCAATCCCTAGGGAGGTGTGATGTCCTCGGATTTTTTAAAACTTAATCTGATGTGTGACATCCAAATTGAAACCTCACCTCAGTGAGAATCCCAATTTAAACACCACACACTAGGCTAAGAAGAAGAAAATCAGAGGAGATCAGAAGGAAACAATTAGTAGCGCATGCACATGAACAATAATAAAACCATACAATACATGTTTACCATTCAACATATAATTACAACATGAATAGTTACAACATTTGATATTACATATTGAACAGTAAACTTCTACATGTAAATGTTCTACCACTAAACTATAGGATCTTTAGACAACAGATCCACCTGTACATCAGCTCGCCACACAACTCTCAACTATCCTGGATCTTTGGGAGCATTGCCACAACCTAAACAAAAGATTACATGCGGTACACGTCAGCACAATATTCAAGAATATTGTACTGAGTACGCCTACGTGTCTTTTATATACCTGTCATCATATCTTGGCAATAAGATAAAACTAATACTTGGCAGTAACAGAAGAATATAAGAAAAGTGTATACTTGCACAATGGTATTCATTAGCAAAAGAGAACACATATATTTTAAGCACATTTCCATCATATATCTCATACATATGCCCCCAAGGGATTTGATGTTTTTAGGCCTTATGATCTACTACCAAATAGTTTGAGATCATTTAACGTGTGATCTACTACCAACGAGTTTGAGATCTAACACATGTGATTTACTACCAAAGAGTTTGAGATCACTTCAAAGCACTGTACTACCAAAGAGTTTAGTGCTATCATATGATGGATCCAATATCTTATGTTTCATGTGTTCATAGCCATAAGTATGGAAAATCAAGAAAGATATCATACAAGAACAATCATTTCATCCAATACCATATGCCAAGTATTTTACTACACATATAACACAAGCATATTGTATAATAAGTCAAGTAAGAGGTAATAACGTACCTTGATCAAAAACAAACCTAATAATCATATTCCTCACGTCATCTATATCTCTGGTCAACCCTGATTAAGACAAGATCACATACTATCATCAGGTTCTCATCAACTTTAACCCTATTTATGTTCATAAGGGTTTGACTTAGTCATTAGGATATTCTCATGATTACTTGTATTCTTACCTTAAATTTGTCTTACTGATGTCATATTCCAAATTATAGTTCATCAACTGGATGTACTCATCTGTCACATTATTACGTGAACATATTTAACATTATGTCACTTTCATTAACCTAAATTAGGGTTACATCACATGTATTAAGATCCATCTTCATATAACATGGATTATGTTCATCATTATGATCTCATAATTAAAACTGAGGTTTCATATATTGATATGAGCTTACTCTGTAAATTTTATCATTTATTGAGCATGTATGTATTTATTACATTTTATTTAGGGTTATTATCCCTAATTATCCCTATTAATCAAATTATATGCTTTTGTGCATCAACATGACCATATCTAACATCATATGCATTATAAATATGAATATAGGGTTACTGACAATTTTTCCATAATTTTATACCATCCTTTGATATTTATTATCAATAAATTAAGAATTACACATCTTACATGATATTGCTGATATTTAATCATCAAAAACCTGATATTATGCTTCCACTGTGTTCTACTCATTTTACTGAGAATTTGGATACTTTGTTTGTATTTTTCTGATGTTGGAGCTAATTACTATGATTTATACAAGGTCTGAGGTTTTTGTGAAGATTTACCTTATTGCGGCCAATCAGCCATCGCCATGTGGCTTCACTCCTTGGTTGCCTCGGTTCACGGTTGAGTCGGCCGGTTTACAGGTTGGTTCATTGCTACTGGACCGGGTTCTCTCTCGCAAAGAACACGATCACACAGTCGCTTGTGTGTGTTCTTTCTCCTCGCACAACGCCAGCGTGCCGCAGTCGTTGCCGTCAGGTCCACCTTCGGTGAGCGAGTGGATACACGCTCCTGGCCAGGGCGCCGCCATGGAACACGACACCCATGAGGGATCAACATCCCCTCCTTGCACTACTACAAGACTAGACGCCTCCACCCTTGTAGTTTTAGATGCCGATCTCAGAGCTAACAACCTCAAATCTCCTCCTCAGTCCCTGTTGTGCACCACCGGCCTAGGGCTTCATCTCTAAAAATCCATTGTTCCCAGACTTGAAGCTATTGTCGATGTGACCATTCCTCGTGATCAACGTTTGCCATCACTGTCCGCCTCCAGAGTCAGTTCTGGTGAGTGTGTTGCTACCACCCACCATCAAGCTCGCTCAGGGATCCATCGTTGGGTTATGTCTGACGAAAAATTGTCGGCTCTATAAAACTCTCTGACCGTTCCTACTCCCTTTCTCCTTTTCTCAACACAACACGTCTCTCCCATCTGCAGCACTCGATGCCTTCGTGTGTGGGCTCCCCTCTGCCCAAGACACCGTTGCGTGCGTGGTCCATGGCATACAATCGGCTACCTACTCCATCCTCCTATCTACTGATGATGATCGTTGGACGTCGCTCCTCCTTCACATCTCGCACCTGCTCCATCATCCTCGTTGCTGCGGTGGGGGTAAAAGAGGGAACCTTCCTCCAAGCACTTCTCGACATCCCTCTATTGCACTCCATTTCTCTTCTTTCTCTATCCCCTACCTCCATGCTCTACTGTAAGGTTCAAGAGTAGGGTCTATAAGATTGCCTTGTCAGATCTAGGTGCAACTATTTGGTCAATTTCCTCTCACACCCATATTGTCGTCGATGGTCAGGGTAGTGGCATCGTAGGTGGGTCACAGCCACCCCACGTCTTAACCACAAATCGTGGGAGGTAGCTGACCAGCTTGTGGCCCTCGAATATGTCTTGGACTGCCTAGATCAATGCCAGATATAGGACAATCCGTGGACTAGCCCACAACCAGGCCGGATGACACCAGATAAACCACAAACTTAGGTCTATGAACCCTCAATTATGCACATTATTTCATAAATGTAAAACCTTCATAACTCTCTCTAGGAACATTAGATTGCCACCAAATTTTAACCATAGCTTCCTTACCTCTCGAGCTACCTTCTATTAAAATTTGGTCACCAAACTCATCTATTTGATCATCTGATTAAATACCTCAAAAGGAATAAAGTTAAGGAACTTAATCATAATATACTTATCGTTTGTCATCCAAACTTTGACAAAACACTTGGAACTCCCAAAATAACTCATCATGTACGAATATACTTATGTCATTGTACATTTAGGATTCTAAAAGTCCACTCCATCACATCCTACACACCTTAAAAGAAATTTCGTCCTCAGAATTAAGCCAGAAAAACCATTTTGTCACATCATATACATCTTAAAAGAACTTTCGTCCTCAAAAGTCGACCATAATCGTACTCCAAGGAAAACTACCATGTCTTCATCCACATCACTATTAGGGGGGTGGGTTTAAAACATCTAAGGTGAATCATCCCTTCATAGAAGGCTCAAACAAGGGTTTAGAAACTTAGGTTATTTCACGACATCTTTCATATTATAGGATTTCCATCCTCATTTTACCCTAGCATTAAACATTAACATATACTTCTTATGAGGGAGATACATGCAATTAACTCACTTTATCCATATAGATCATGTCAAGGTGTCATCATCATTATGTTGTGCTAATTATCAAACTATATATTTCATCTTCATTAAGCACTAAGATTAACACCTCATGTAACATGTTCGATTCATGTAGTCTTATTTCACTACTCATAATAATTTGCAACATTTACTAGTGATTTCATCACAAGATTAACCAACCATATTACATTATCATCTTTATTCATGTATATGGTTAACCATTTATGCATTGATATCAATTAAACCATCTCTAGGTTTTCATCATATCATGTCTATATATCATGTCTCGAGATTAGTTCACATCCTTACATCTATTATATCATGGTTGTGCTAAAAAAAGCATACAGGTGGCTCATGAAACATGTATCAAAACTTTATATAGTCCAAATGATGTTCCTTTAACCCATACCATGAGGGTAATGTTGTGCTCAGTATCTCTGAGCCAACTCAACTCTAGGAGTATCTCATATGCATATACTTTATCTTCCCTCTCCTGGTCTAGGGTTCTCGGATTACCTCATTGGCACTAGTGAAAGCTTTCCAAGCTCTAGCCACTTAAGCACAAACCAAACCATGACATTCTATGATATCCTCTTCATAGGTCTCTACTCATGAGACATGCTTACCCAAAACTCTCTTATACACCACTAGAGTCCTACATGGGAAACCACCAACCCGAGCACGAGGCTTCATAAAATCTAACATAGCTACCTCCTCCAGGGTCTTGGGCTCTCTCCCTCACCCATATGGAAGGCACTCATATAATGTTCACATGTGTATATATAACTAGCCTCTCTCTATATCTAGGGTTTGGTCCTCCCAAGGACATCTAGGGTTCAAGAAGACTATAGGAATCATGCATTAAGCAACACAACTCATTCACTCAGGAGTGTTCTAGTTTAGGACATATCATATCATATATTTCTCATATTTCTCATATCATGGAGTCTAGGTTCTCTGACCTTCTCCCTATGGGTCTCACTCTCTCTTGAGCTAACCCCAAAACTGGTCCTAACACTAGAGGTCCTCCTTTGTAAAAGAGCTTGAGGCTCTTGCTGACTCACATCCTTGTCTTAACTTAACATACATTATCTCATAAAAGCCTAGTTACTTGCATCATCAGAACTTATCTCAAAACCTCAAGGTTGAACTTTAATCCTTAAAGACAAACATAGATCATCATGACCATCTTATATCATCTCTATCAACTTACATCATATCATAAAAACTTATTTCATCTATTCCATCTATCATATATATCAAAAAGGCTCTAAACATATAATCTAGAACTACTCTCTCTGCTAGACTGATTCCATTCACTTTCACTTAGGTTGCATGCTCACCTCCTACTCGTACATGTGTGGGGACACATTTTTGTAATACATATACATAATAAAATATTATATAGTTTTTCTCCAATAAAACAAGCGTCAGAGAAAACTATCAAGGTTCGATCTGTTTGGAATCAAAAACCAAATCTAGAAATGAGTGTCCCACACATAGTAGAGAGTCCAGTGTCATGAAAACTAGTGAAAAGGGTGAGAACATGGCGTAGACTAGCGTAGCTACTCTACACAACGAGTGCCATATGTCTAGGGTTTCTCTTCCCTTGATGTACATCATTTCCAAATAATGCAACGTCCCATACCTCTGCACTATAAGGAAAGAACGACATCTAAGGACCTGCTATACAACAAGCACCAGTCTAGACCCAGTTCTCAGACATCTAGGTTCTAACCTAGAGGCTAGGTTAGATCTAGTCTCTAAAAGATGACTAATCTAACCCTAAAAGATTATTAAGTTCAAGGTTCTTTTGTTTTGAATTGCATAATGAACAAGTGGCAGGCTTTGCTATTGTTCATGCTCTGATACCACCTGTGACGTCCCCAGATTTTCTAAAACTTAATCTGATGTGTGACGTCCAAATTGAAACCCTCACCTCAGTGAGAATCCCAATTTAAACACCCCACACTAGGCTAAGAAGAAGAAATTCAAGGGAGTCAGAAGGAAACACAGTAGCACATGTACATGAACAATAATAAAACCATACACACATGTTCACCATTCAACATATAATTACAACATGAATTGTTATAACATTTGATATTACATATTGAACAGCAAACTCTACATATACATGTACTACATCTAAACAACAGGATCTTTAGACAACAGGTCCACCTGTACATCAGCTCGCCACACAACTCTCAACTATCCTGGATCTTCAGGAGCATAATGACAACCTAAACAAAAGATTACATGCGGTACACGTCAGCACAATATACAAGAATATTGTACTGAGTACGCCTACATGTCTTTTATATACCTCTCATCATATCTTGGCAATAAGATAAAACTAATACTTGGCAGTAACAGAAGAATATAAGATAAGTGTATACTTGCACAAAGGTATTCATTAGAAAAAGAGAACACATATATTTTAAGCACATTTCCATCATATATCTCGTACATCTGCCCCCAAGGGCTTTGATGTTTTTAGGCCTTATGATCTACTACCAAAGACTTTGAGATCATTTAACGTGTGACCTACTAAAATTTGGTGACCAAACTCATCTATTTGATCTTTAGACAACAGGTCCACATGTGTAGAACATGTGATATCTACCACATGCACATGAACAATAATAAAACCATACAATACATGTTCACCATTCAACATATAATTACAACATGAATAGTTACAACATTTGATATTACATATTGAACAGCATACTTCTACATGTACATGTTCTACCACTAAACTACATGATCTTTAGACAACAGGTCCACCTGTACATCAGCTCGCCACACAACTCTCAACTATCCTGGATCTTCAGGAGCATAACCAAAACCTAAACAAAAGATTACATGTGGTACACGTCAGCACAATATTCAAGAATATTGTACTGAGTACGCCTACGTGTCTTTTATATACCTCTCATCATAACTTGTCAATAAGATAAAACTAATACTTGGCAGTAACAGAAGAATATAATAAAAGCGTATACTTGCACAAAGGTATTCATTAGCAAAAGAGAACACATATATTTTAAGCACATTTCCATCATATATCTCGTACATCTGCCCCCAAGGGCTTTGATGTTTTTAGGCTTTATGATCTACTACCAAAGAGTTTGAGATCATTTAACGTGTGATCTACTACCAACGAGTTTGAGATCTAACACATGTGATCTACTACCAAAGAGTTTGAGATCACTTCAAAGCACTGTACTACCAAAGAGTTTAGTGCTATCATATGATGGATCCGATATCTTATGTTTCATGTGTTCATAACCATAAGTATGGAAAATCAAGCAAGATATCATACAAGAACAATCATTTCATCCAATACCATATGACAAGTATTTTACTACACATATAACACAAGCATATTGTATAATAAGCCAAGTAAGAGGTAATGGTGTACCTTGATCAAGAACAAACCTAATCATCATATTCCTCACGTCATCTATATCTCTGGTCAATCCTGATTAATACAAGATCACATACTATCATCAGGTTCTCATCAACTTTAACCCTATTTATGTTCATAAGGGTTTGACTTAGTCATTAGGATATTCTCATGATTACTTGTATTCTTACCTTAAATTTGTCTTACTGATGTCATATTCCAAATTATAGTTCATCAAATGGATGTACTCATGTGTCACATTATTACGTGAATATATTTAACATTATGTCAGTTTCATTAACCTAAATTAGGGTTACATCACATGTATTAAGATTCATCTAAATATAACATGGATTTTGTTCATCATTATGATCTCATAATTAAAACTAAGGTTTCATATACTAATATGAGCTTACTTTGTAAATCTTATCATTTATTGAGCATGTATGTATTTATTACATTTAATTTAGGGTTATTATCCCTAATTAGCCCTATTAATCAAATTATATGCTTCTGTGCATCAACATGACCATATCTAACATCATATGCATTATAAATATGATTATAGGGATACTGAAATTTTTTTCCATAATTTTATATCATCCTTTGATATTTATTATCCATAAATTAAGAATTACACATCTTACATGATATTGCTGATATTTAATCATCAAAAACCTGATATTATGCTTCCACTGTGTTCTACTCATTTTTATGAGAATTTGGATACTTTGTTTGTATTTTCCTGATGCTGGAACTAATTACTATGATTTATACAAGGTCTGAGGTTTTTGTGAAGATTTACCTTATTGCGGCCAATCAGCCATCGCCATGTGGCTTCACTCCTTGGTTGCCTGGGTTCGCGGTTGATCCGGCCGGTTTACATGTTAGTTCATTGCTACTGGACCGGGTTCTCTCTCGCAAAGAACACGATCAAACAGTCGCTTGCATGTGTTCTTTCTCCTCGCACAACACCAGCGTAGAATGTCAAATTTGGGTGAACAACATTTGGGTGTCAAATTTTGGGGATTAGGCTGTGCTTCCATTGGTTACATATGAATCCCTAGGGAGGGGTGTTACATTAATGGTTTCAGAGCAAGGAATAGATGGCCACTAAGGTAACACTAGAGATTCATATTATGTTTACCCTTTCAGATGGCCCCTAAGAAGAAGGAGAAGGCTGGTGAGTCAAGGCCCTCACAAGGATCCTCCAGTGGTGATAAGATTGAAGACATGAACCGCGTCCCTCCACAAGTCACCCTAGATGCCCTAGTATCAGCCTTGACCAATTCCCTCCAACCTAGAGATCCACCTAGGGTACATGAGATCTCTCTCATAGATTTCTTGAAGATTAGACCTGATGCTTTCCATGATGAAGATGAGGTTAATGTAGTAACCAAGGCTGAGGAGTGGCTTAGAAACATGGAAGATTGCTTTAGAGACTTCGAGTTTCCCCCATGTAGTAGGGTTAGATTTGCCACCCATATGCTCAAGGGTGCAGCCCGTACTTGGTGGGAAAACCTCTTAGCCTCTAGGGAAGATCATGACCCTCCTTTCACTTGGGGTGAGTTTGTAAAAGTCTTTAATGACCATTATGTATCTGAAGCCATGTTAGAAAGGAAGGAGGATGAGTTTGTTAACCTTAAGAAAGTGGGTGGCATGACTATTACTGAGTATGCCATGAAGTTTTGTAAGCTCCAAAAGTATGGTCTTGAGTACACTGAACAAAAGAGAGCTAAGAAGTTCATTAGAGGTCTTAACCTGACCTAAGTTATGCCTTGTTTGGTAGAGCACATAGGACCACGCAATCAGCCTTGGATGCAGCCCTAGAATTGGAGAATCACCCTGGAAGGAACCATAAGAAGGAGGTACCCCAAAAAAATCATCACCATCAAACCCCTCCACCCTCCAACCACAAGAGAAAAGCCTCTGAGCCTTCTTCTGAGAATGGGAGAACCCCATGCCCTACATGTAAGAGAAATCATGGTGGTCCTTGTAGGTTTGGGACTTTTGTTTGCTAATATTGTGGTGAGGAAGGGCATATCAAGCCTATTTGCCCCAAGCTTGCAAAGAAGGATCCCAACCATAACCAAGCTAAGAACCCTAATCCTCAACCCAAGGTTAAACCAAGGATCTTCACCATGCAAATGTCAGAGGGAGAAGAGGAAGATGATCAAGGTAAGGGTAGTTAAGTAATTTATGTTGAATCATAATGCTTTGTTTATGTATGCCTCTTTTATAATGAAAATTGTATGGAAAATTTTGCAAGTTTATGTGAAACCTTTAAGGTGGGTAGAAACTCTAGGAAATTTTGAGGATGAAATTTATTTAAGGTGGGTAGAATTATAACATCCCACTCTTTTTATGCAAAATTTTCAAACTAGTTTATTCTTTGTATGCTCTTTTTCTAATAGTATAAATGTTGAGGACCTAAATGTAAATTTCCCATGTTAGTTTTGCAAATTCATTTTATTATGTCCAATTGCTCTCTTATCCTTGTTTTATTTAAAGAAAATGTTTTCATATATATCTATGCTCTTTTACTTAAGAAAATGAGAATAAATGCTTTTATGTCAAATTTTCTCTCTCATATGGTAATTAGTGATTTACATGTTTAATTGCTTGCCTAATGACCTCCATATTGTTAATTGAAAAGAAATAATATTTAGTGCACGTTTTCATGTTTTGTAATTCTTATTTGAGAAATTAATAACTTTATATACACTAATCATAGCCATTTAAGTATACATAATGGTTTTTGCTATTTTAGGCCTAAAATGTGTACAATCAGTAAAACTAACCAAATGGGAATGTTCTAGACACTCTACTACACATATGGTTCAAATTTGAACCCATTATGACCATGTTTGACCCTCCAATTAATTTGAGAGAGATTTTGAGTATAGTATAACCAAGATTTGAATGAAATCGCATTTATGTGCCCGATTTAGCCTATAGTTAGATTTAATATGCTTGTAGCGTGTCTGTGATTTTGTTTTATTTCTCTACACGTGTCTATGACCGTTGTATCAGGATCCAACAGTGTCCAGCTCATCTTCCACCTCATGACATCACCCCAGTTTACAGTGTCTCCAGTGCCTTGATTGTGATCTTTCAATCTTGCACGTTACTTGACGATTTCTTCTCATTCCTTCGCCAATGCATCCAGCTCGTCTCCCCGATCTGAATGAGCCCCATCTCTCCCCCTCTCACTCTCTGTCAGGCAAACACCCAATATAGGGTGTGCACCCCCCCTACACAGACTACAGTCTAGCCTCCTCCGCAGCCACCTAAACCCTCCGAGAGCATCGCCAGACCCCGAGACCCCCTCCTCCACGTCCAATTTGGCCCCGAGAGCCCCAACTCTCCCTGGCCTGCTCAATCTCTCCTCCGGAGAAGATCCTGCTAGAATGACCTGCTATGCCCGTGTCCGTTCAATTAGTCTCTAGGTGAGCATGTATGACACCCAAATGTTGTTCTCAAATCATCGGTTTACCCTACCTTGGCCTTAGTCACTGTATCCTATTAACACGGTCTGAGTGCTCACCGACACTTGATGCCATGCCCCCTCCGAGCCTGTCCAGCCAAGGTGACACCACTCAAAGACTTGCCTAACTCTGACCGATCTTTTGTGACCCTTGTTTGGTGCTTTTATGCCCTGAGTCAGCACAGACGACTTTCGACTTCCCCTCTCTATTTTACTAGTTTCCCGATTAGCTCCAAGGCCACACTGGTCCTTTCCTCTATGGAATTTCTCACCCGACTTTGGGATAGCCTCACTAAGGCTTATGATTCGTTGTTGCGCCGCCTTTGTAGCATCCTATTGATCTTCTATTCTCCGATTACTCCTCAGCCATCGTCGGAGCAACGCCTACCCCTCAGTGCACCTCTCAGCCTCAGTGAAGCACCTTTTACCCCAGGCTGATGAGAGGGAAGCAATGGGAATGCAGGTTTCCTCGAAACAGTCATGACCGTCACTGGAATCCTTGTGCAGGATCAGGCTTCCGCCTCCAGGTGCTTCTCTCGCCATGGAGCAAGTAGGGAGAAATGAAAAGGGGTGATATTACCCCTCTACCCTAGTTTTTTTTATCGATGTATTTGTATCGTAAGGGAAATTAAGGAATTTCATGCCCTATTTCCTTTGATCGCTGGGGAAAGCCTCACGACTTAGTCGGCCAAGCCTGATTGGGCCAAATCAGAAGCTGCACCACTATTTCTGGATTTGGGTGTATATATATATATATATATATATATATATATATATATATATATATATATATATATATATATATATATATATATATATATATATATATATATATATATGTGTGTGTGTGTGTGTGTGTGTGTGTGTGTGTGTGTGTGGCTTTTTCTCGATTTATGATTGGTCCATTCTTTGGAAATTTGTATTAAATCACATGATTATCAGACAAATATGCAAATATAGGTTTTGGAAAGGATTTTCGATGAGGAATCCGATTTTGTTGTTTTTATCGACTGATTTTGCTATTTTCACATCTCAATAATTATATGACACATATTAGGGTTTAATTTGAATAACAAAGGATAATCATGTTAATTTTAGGTGATTAAGAGGATCCAATTAGTCAAACCAGGTTTGACTTCGGTGCTTTAGCTCAAGGTAAGCGGTCCATGCCCTTGGCATCGATAATACTTGGTTTATTGAATGTTTATGATGTATGTTAAGTACTTTATGTTAAAGTCATGATTAATGCATGTTTTTCTTCAATATATATGATTATTGTATGTTGATTGTTATAATCTAAGTCTAAGAATAGAAATCATATTAAGATTATGAATTATGATTAAGATATATGAAACCAAGGTTAAGAGGGAGGAAATTTCCCATTCATGCTTAAGAGAGAGAAATCTCATTATGGTCATGGGGAGAAATCCCAATTATGTTCAAGAGGGAGAAATCCCAATTAAGATCAATTTTAAGTTATTAAGAAGATCATTAAGTCTAAGAAAGATCATGGTTAATGGAAATTGATTTAGATTTATATGCACCTTGTTATGGGCTTTCTGAGCATTATGGGCTTTCTGAGCAATTATGGGATTTCCGAGCATTATGGGCTCCTTATGGGGCATTAAGAGAGAAGCATATACTTCTAGTCAAGTTCCTTACGTAAAAGATGTCAAGAAATGATTAATGTTAAATGTATGTCCATATTTATGTCAAGTCACCTTTATAGTTTATTTTTATGCTTTATAACATGCCAATGTCGCTTACCATGTTTGTTTTTCCTTTGCATGGCTAGGGACGAGATGTCCGCATACGTTGGAGCTAAAGGGAAGGAGACATCTTGAGGAGATTCCAAGGATCTAAGATCTTAGTAGTAGTTGTCGGGTGGGACGTCCATCAATGGAGATCCTACCTTTCATATGTTATCTAGAATATGTGTAGCTTTAGAATCATGAAGTAGTTTTCTTTCCAAGAACTTATGTATGAATCTATGTTTCAATAATGCCAAGTGTTATTTGTTTCTTGATATGAGATCATGTATGTGACAATCCCTCCATGATATGCCAAGTACCCCACATTATGGATAATGTTGGGGATTAGGTTGTGCTTCCACTGGTTACGTATGAAACCCTAGGGAGGGGTGTTACAAGTTGTTTTCAGCTTAACTATATGTCATTGTTAGCAGTTGACTGTTGTGTCTTTGTGTTGTCTCTCGTATTGATTGGGATTTGTGGGTGAGATCATGGAGTTTGGCTCTTCCATAGATCTTGTATAGCATTAATTTCTATTTAGCACTGGTCAGTTGGATTTGAGTGGTATGACTCAGATCCTCAGGGAAAAATAAAAGACATAATACAGTCGTGTAGTGTAATTTCTTAGGGTTAAACACGATTCATATTGGATGACCTTTTGCCTTATTTATTATATTGTTTAATTGATAATGGTTATACATGTTCTTCATATTCCTTCTAAGAGTATACGATGTTCTTCTTATTAGTTGCAGCTGCTTAAACTATCTAATTTGTATTATCAGTTTTGTTCATAACATTTAGTTGAATCTGCTCATCTTGTTAATAGTATTTCTTTTCTTCTCTATAATGAATTTGTGTTAATAATAGTTACTAACAGAGAGTTATATCTCTCTCTAGGACGTTAGTCTCACCCAAGTGGGTTTCCATATCTTTTAGGCGGCCGTACACGACGTGGTAGAGATCATGTGGTTGAGGAAGAGCGACAAGGAGAGCAGTAGTTGTTGAAGGTTGGATATGTTGATAGTATTTTGTAGTACAGTCCTATGTGTCGTCCCTGTACTTTCAAGTCCTTGGGGGTGTTTTGTAGATGTTGTACATCCATACGAGGTTTTTGAGAGTATGTCATTATTGTACATGTATGGGTTGTATATATGAACAGGCGATCCCCTATAACAGGTTTGTGACAAGATGGCCACGTTACAATGATATATATATATATATATATATATATATATATATATATATATAACACTCGAGTGTATTCTGAACAGAATAAACTCAAGTAGTTTTCCATTATGCAATAATTTTTCTGAAAATTTTATCTGTTGATCTTCTTAAACATATTGTGAATAGATCATATATAAAATTTAATCTCATCTGGACATTTATAGGTCATGTTATGAAGATCACAAAATTATGCATTTCAAATTAGTTTCATATGTTGATTTTGTTGCCCTCGGATGAGTGACTTATACTCATCCAGTTGAACTCAAAATTTGTATGTATCCTGGTTGTAGTATGAAAATGAAGATCGAGGGTTTATATTTTACAATAAAATAGTTTTGATATGCAAACACAACTTGATTGTAACCTGTTGTTAGTACACTCGAGTGTATTTTAGCCTGACTCTCTCTCTCTCTCTCTCTCTATATATATATATATATATATATATATATGGAGTCAGGCTAGAATACACTCGAGTGTACAGGTCGCACAGATACACTCAAGTGTGTTTGCATATCAAGACTATTTTTAGCAAGATGTAAACCATTGATTTTCATTATAATACTATTATTAGGATACATACAAATTTTGAGCCCATTTGGATGAGTGTAAGTCACTCATCTGGGGATAACAAAATCGACGCACGAAACTAATTTGAAATGCATAATTTTTGCGGTCTCTATAACATGACATATAAATATCCAAATGTGCTAAAATGTTTTATATGAATTATTTACAAGATGATTAAGAAGATCAATGGATTAGATTTTTGAAAAAAATATTGCATCATGAAAAACTACTTGAGTGTATTCTTCTCCAGATACACTCGAGTGTATTCTACCATGTAGTTGAGCTACAATACACTCGCGTGAGTGTATAGGGACTTCTATACACCTCAATTTATAGGCGTTGAATCTTGATCCAGATATAGGTAAAAAATCCCAGCTTTTACTGCTGCCATCTCCGTTAACGACTGTCTCTGACTCTCCCGTGACTCCCAATCCTCCCTCTCCCAACTAAGAAATCAATTATCTCCCACCTCTCTCCTCCCCCTCTCTCAGTGTAGGGCAGTGCACTCCTCAATAGCACGGCCAGCAACTAGAGTAGGGTTTTGTAATAGAGACCAGTGCAACCAACTAGCAGCGGCCTTCTAGCAGCGCAACCAACGACCGGCAGAACTGGTCGGCGTGCCTTGCGGCTTGATCGTTGTCGTGCCTAGCCGCTTGCAACCACCGCTTGCCACTTGATTGTTGTCGAGGGACCAAGTTACTGGAGGAAGGACAAGAAAATGAAATGGGAAGAAGAGAAGAGAGAGTAGTGAACAGAGAATAGAATCCATCGAAGAAGAGAGATGCCCAAATGATCGACGATCAAGTGTGCAATAGAGAGTGGAACCAGCGCACAATGAGAAGCCAACTTATATGCGGAACTCCAGTCTAGGGAGGTGACAGTGGCGCTCCAGACCTGGGAGGTGACGTAGGTGCTTAGGAACCCAGGTTCCTAAATAAACAGCTTGAGCCTTTGAACCAACAACAAAGGAAATCTAAAGGTAGAATTTGTGCCATCCCCTATACGCCAGCATGCTATTGTGCCTATATGTATCACTACTAAAAAACACTTCATAAATTACTTTTAACCATGTCATCTTTGTCCAAAAAGATTACGTACATGGAAGTCAGCTACCCAATGACTGCCATCTTTCTAGTTTAATCTATACACTATGTAGGCTTTGGTAAACAACATCACCTATTCTCAGTTCCAGACTGAGAAACAATAGGAATAAGTGACATCTTGAGGCATAATATAATTGTAAAAGATTATGTTTATGGTCAACACCTTTTCTATAAAATATGATGGTGCATTATGTAACTTTTTTTATGTATGGATGACATCATAAATCATATTTCAAACTAAATGATAGATAGAACCATGGGTACCTGGAACATAAATTGTGGCAGCTTGTCAAATCCCCCAAAACAGTGTATATCTTTTATATAAGTACCAATATCTAAAAAAATATGATTTAAACTATCCATAGAAAAAAATTAACATGACAAACAAACTTTTATTGATTTGAAGTAGCACACTACAATGAGGAGGACAAAAACCTTTCCCCAAACAAGTTACAAAACACAATGGGGAGGAAATAAACCTTGCCCCAAATAAGTTACGAAAACACAATGGAAAGGACATAGACCTTTCCCCAAACAAGTTACAAAGACACAAAAACTTCTTGTATTTTGTACAACATTTCTAACATTCAACAGTGAAACCATGCACTATATAATGGATGAGTTCAACAGATACAGGGTGGCTGCTCCTTTGTTGATTGCTACTCATCAGTTCAAGGAGAATTCTTCAATGGCTTGTGATGATTGTAAGATGTATGAGAGAATATCATAATGCCACATAATTTCTTTTTCCTGTATGGGAGAATATCATAATACTGAAGGAATTGTTTTTGCCAGTCATGAAGCGTCGTCCCAACTTTTAACCTGGCAACTGAAGCTCTATTGAGGGTCTTATTTTCGTCTCCATTGAAATTGTGTTGGAGAACTAAAGAGGGACCCTGTGCCATCTTTTTAGTAAATATCCATGTGATCTGATATCCTGCTTCAAGCAAGCCAGCCATACTTTATGAATATATAGAGTTGTTCCTATTAGAAAAGTTGGATACATGAATAATGTTTTCTAATACATTGTATCTGATTATGAATAGATGGGTTTAACTTATGAAAGAAAAAGAAAAAAGATACCACGTCATGGCCTAGAGAGTAGGCACAAGCAAACTCCTCACTATGTGATTAGTTGTCTGTCCCAGCCAAACATTGCTATAAAATAACACCAAAAGTAGACTACAAACAGGCATACCAACAAAATCAGAACTGTATTGATGTACATTAGTTTAAGTTTTTTGATAAGTTCAAAGTGAATATGATAAAAACATATGTAGTTAATAATTTGAATTTTAATTGAAGCCTTCTATGAACATTGCACCAATGTTTCTTCCTATCTTGTCACTTTGAGGGTCTATCCTCACACTCTACTTGTGAGGAAAACAATTTGTGAACTTTTCTAATATCTAGCCATAGGAGTTTTATCTTATGCAGGAAATATATGCACATTGAACAAAGAATGGCAGAACACATGAATGGGATGTCATATAATATTTATCGACATTGAATTAAAAACAAGCAGACAAAAGTCATATTTTACCTTTGTAGTCAGCATGGAGCTTACGTTTCACAATTTTTGAATAACATGCTCTAGGCACCTCACTGGGATGACTTTCCTCCCCTTCGTTGGAAATACATATTAGCTTGCTAATCTACTGCCCTAAAATCAGTAATGATACCAACCAGTCAAAGAAAGAAAGTGTGTCACACCTGAAATCTTAGCAGAAGGAGAGAAAAAAATCATAGAACGACACTCTGTGTCATGTTATTTCAAAAATAGATGTGTAACATTTCAATACTAATATAGGATATGGATGAATAAAAATAAAAAATGGAGCAGTAACAAGAATGGATATAAAATAGAGAACCAGTGAGTCACAATTTGCACTTCTTAAAATTGTGACTATTTCACAACATATTTAGAATAGATGCTTGGTGGGACCATGGGGTACAGTAATGGATTTAAATGCCTACCTGCAATGGTTATGGAATGTAGTTTTATCTTTTTGCATACAGCTGATGGAGGAATAAAACAAAATTGAACACCAACGACTACTCCAAAGGGACATGTTTTGTAAAGCTTGTCGGATAGATCAATAATTGGGCACCATGATCACCTTTAGTATCAAGTTGTCAAAGTCACCACCGTGTACTTTTTTGCCAACTCGGGATTGGGGAAATACAATTCTTCTCATCAATTGTCGCACTTCCCATTACAAGATCCAGGCCCACACCCATCCTTCATCATAGTTGTCATCTATAAGCATCTTGCTCTACATCAAGAATTGCTTACCTAATGCAACAACCACAAGTATATGATGACCTTGGAGTCAATAGCTCCAAAATTGAACCACTCTCATTAAAGTCCCTCCACTTTGTCAACAACAACAATGTGGCCATACTACCTATCATCATGCTTTGTAAACTCAAGTTCTGACATGTCTGGTGTCAACCAATTGCAGTCTCACTCAACCCCCCCCCAATTGCAGCCATGCTCTGTGCATCATGCATTGATTATCTGATCAACAATCATAAGTATACTAAGACTTCAGAGTTGATAGTTGTAGAAATCGAGTTACTCTTGAAGCCACATGTACATAGTCGAAAGTACTGTCGCTGTCACACTCTAAATTCTTCGACTCTGTCAGACATGCAAGTTTTAACACTACATGCCAAGTTCAATAAATATTAGTCTTAGGGAAACATTTTTACTACTTCACAAACATCAATGTTTTTTATGGTAGTTAGGTCCATGACCTTTCGATAGTCTGATGTAGTGCCACCACCATGGTTGACATCGAGACAAAATGTCATTTTAAAAAAACATATAGGTGGATCATGGACCTAGGAGGTCTTATAACTCATGAACACCCTATGACAATCATCACTATCAAACACTCGATGACATTGAAGTAAGGGCCTTCCATAGCTTTATCAAATCATGATCTCACACTTCATATAACTCTTCCACAAGATGGTAGATGAACTTAGGAAAGAACCTAATAGAAATATACTTCTCTAGATTGATAGGAAAGTGGTAAATGTCTACATAATATAGGTCACTTGTTGCTACCATACATTTTGTTCAGTAGTGCCCACCATCAAGATGGATTTTAGAATTTAGATTTAAGCAAACAATGCCCATGATGCACACCCTATGGTAATCTCAGCTCCTTGGCCACCTCCTCCATGATATTTTGATTTATAACAGTGAGTTGAGTAAAGAATAACCTTATCATGTCATCCAATCAAGCCTTGGTATTCTATGCCCAAATGAGTTAGATGAGATCAGAAGTTCATGACCATATAACCGCAATTTTTCATTCTTGTCTTAATATCCAAACGATGGCATGTGCTACATTCGCGCCTATGGTCTAATCCAATTAAATCATGTCAAATTGTTTTGATAAAGTTAAAATCATGTAGTGCAAGCCATGTTCTAAGCCAATTAAATGATGCCACGTCCTAATTAATTGTTTTTGGCAATACCATTAAAATCATGTAGTGTTAGCACAAAAAGAGCACAATAGACCACATGGTGCCCACACCATGTGTGGCTTCAACTAATAAAAGTACATTTCTCCCTGTATTAAAAACCCTATATTTATCCAAACTTATGCATGGGTTGCTAACGGATCCAAGCAACATTAGAAATTATTTTTTGTAACATATTATAGTTCATACCACATATTTCCATGCCCTATATAAATCTACAGACATCTAAACATGTATATAATGAAAGAAATACAAATGTAGGACATACAAGAACACGAGCTTTATGGTATAATATTCATATCACATTGTAATTTGAACATGTTCATAGGAATATATCTTTTTGTTGGCCATTTATTCTAGGTAGTTCAAAGCACTTAGGTTGATACTTATAAATAACCAACTAAATCTAAATGGCCCCATACATAGCATATAGCTTGGCTTGGTGCTATCTCATTTGGTTTGAAAATATTACGGCCCAAGGATGGTTTAAGGTCGTATCTAAACCCAAATAGACAAGGGAGTTTAAAGTTAAAGTAGGAAGTCAGTGTCCACTCAAAATCAATATTCTTCTAAAGAAGATTTTATCTTTCAAATAAAACATCAAAGATGAAAAAAACACAACTATTTGCACACGCGTGCGTGCAATCTTAAGTACATTCATGTTCCACTTGGGTTTTCAATCAAATAGTCGCACTCAACATACTAGGTTGCTAGCATAAAGAACCAATTCAAGCATATGTAAGCTGAAAAGTATATAAATGTACATTCTGTTTACCTTTGATTGTACCTATTATTAATGATAGGATTATTATCATTGTTGTCCAAAACAATGTGATGGAAACCAATGTTTAGAACATCTGCCAAACCATCTCTGCAACTCCACAGAACTATCCATTCAGAATTCACCTACAAGTAGAGATTCAATTTACATGAATAAAATGGAAGAAAATGAATGTTGACATCATCTAAGAACAGAAAAAGGGGGAACTGACAGTGGGATCTTGTCATCAGAAGAGACCCAAATATCAATAGGCACCAAAAATAAGTAAATTTCCTAACCTCAGCGGGTGCTCAACTTGGGAATAGCATCCGGGATGGGGGAGTGACTACAACCTTTATTCCCGCATCTAGAGAACCTCCTATAGGACCTTGAAAGCAAAGGAAGTGTCATGACTGACTGCATCTATAGATCTAGGTCACCCACCTTGCGGCAGCTTCATCTGGCCCTCTGACTCTAACTACATGACGACTGACGGTGTCAGTCTCATTAAAATCACATGTCTGATGCATAGCTCGAGCATAAGAAGACCCGGGGGAGGGGGCACTGCTCGGAGACTCCTGGAGCACGCTGCACATGGAGCAGAGGCCAAGCGGAAGAGGGTGGGGCGTGGAATCAGAAGGGGCACGACGGTTGGAAGGGAGGGACGAGGTTAAGTTGAACGGGGGAGCATGGGGGCGACAAAGCCAGAAGAGCATGGGGGCGACAAAGCCAGAAGGGGATGGGGGCGGTGATGACTCAGTAGAGGTAAGAGTGAAAGTGGGGATGGAGGGAGGAAGCGGAAGACATGAAGTCAGAATAGCAGTGGGGAGGGTGAAGAGTTGGAAGGTGCACCACGCGATTTTTGTGCGTGAGCGGTGGGATCGGGCACAATGTATCCACATGAAAATTTGCTTAGCTCTACCCACTTTATAATGATAATTTATTAATATCCTTGTGACCTAGGATTGAGTGGGGAAAGTGATCTGCTTCCACCATCTCGGATCCAAACATTTCACTTTTTTTAAATATAGTCCTTAGAGATCTTATTTTTGTTCCACTCACCTATACATTGGGTTTGTTCTTAGTTCTATATATTATTTCTAGTTTTATACAGTAGACTAATTCATGTGAAACCACATCAAAGTATGAGATGAAACATACCACAACCACCCATCCCCCGATCCTCTATGAAAGAAACTAAACATACAAGGGGTACATGAAAGTAATCACTAATAAGTATATTTTTTCATTGTTCTTCAACTTGAGAATACAACGAGCTTAGCATAACTTGACTACAAGAGATCAAAATCACAAACCAAAACAAATTGAACCAACTAGTGATTCCATCAGAGTCTTGATGCCCTATTAATCCCAACAAGCCGACGGAAAGGGACATGAAATGACATAAAGCTCGAGATATTAAAGACTTGATAAATAATAACATAGTTTATCCTTGCATGCCATCATTGTATTCTTAATTTCCTAAGTGTTTAGTGGATATGATATAACATATGATTCTTTCTTTACTATTTTCTATAATTTTGAAGTGTGAACCAATTCATATTATAGTCAATGCATGTGTACCTTTCCCATATCTGGAATTATTTGTCCATCTTGAAAATGCACTATGATGGCCTACAGTCAAAGGGAAACCACATACATAACAGGGGCTATGTCCTCACTTTGAGAGTGTAATCTTAGGATAAGTGAGAGAAATTACATCATAGAGGTTCGGTACACCAAAGTGACCAACAGAAACAAGGTCATAAATGCAAGTTGAGAAAGTATCATCTCACAACAAGTCACAAATGCGACATCGGGAATGAGTTTATTGTGACATCCCGCTATCACACAGACAACAAAATGCCACTCGAAAATGTTGGGAACCTCTGTAAACCACATATTACCAAAAACATGGGTTAATTAAAACCGATTGCGGAAAGCAGATAAATAAAAAAACTATTACATCCAGATCCTTATCCTACAAGGAAACATGTTATATAAATATACATAAACCTTGATATATGTCCACAGGTCATAGGACCTAACTGTCCCATAAGCACAAGTATTTCACCACCTGTTTATATACAGAACATGCCATATCATTCCAACAGTAGGATAAAAAAGCTACATCAACTATACATCGTGAAACATCGCCAAAACACCTCCAAGGACCTGAGAGTACATGGATGACTCTAGGACTCTACTACAAAACAACCAAAACAACACCATATCCATCTCTTGCCTGCTAATGTTCTTCGTGTTGCTCGGCCCAAACCTCACAACCACCACCACGTCTAGCACGATCACCTAAAAAGGTTTAAAATCAGCGGGGTGAGACACACAGTCCCAGCGAGAAACATAACTCCCCATCGAACTATAAAACTTCAGAAAAGCTAGAACAGGAAAAGCAGATAACTGATATAAGCAGATCATATGTGCAACATACTGAGTAGAACTTCAATTTTATTAACAATCTTACCGAGATATCCAGGAGGCATATAACCAGATATGCTTTATGGAATATGATTTACACGACAAGATTTATAAGATATGATGAATGTGTAATTAACTGCAAGATATAACTAGAGAAACTATACAAGCTAGGACTCAACCAATGTTCCGTGTTTTACCCTAAGCAATATATACTATACGGCTAGATTACAATTTATTATGCCCTGAGGAAGTGAGCCATACCACTCAAATCCAACCTTCAGTTGCGAAGCCCAAAACTGGTGTCATACAAGGTTAATGGAAGAGCCAGACTCCATGACCTCACCTCCTCATGGTCAGTGCACGATAACCAAAGTAGGACCACAATCTCTTACTTAAGTGGCCTCATCCATAGGGTCAACTTCTGCAAGCTACCCATTTCTCTAGCTCGCCTTGGTACAGGTCTCGACAATAGCATACCTTGAGCCATGAGCCTATTCATTGTGCTCTTGGGCCATGAATGCATTCATGCTCTATCACATTAATTCATGGGCTTGTTCACCATGCTCCAACCATATTGAGTCTGCAACCGAAGTTGCACTCTAATCCTCCTATTTTTGGCTAGGAGAAACCCCACATATTTAACAATATGTGCTCCAGGTAATCCCGCAGGATAAACCTATTTCACCATCACCAGCTACTAACGATGATGGATCTATGGCTAGGGAAAACTACACGAAATGTTCATCTGTAATTAATTAGTATATTTTAAGTGAATTGTTGAGGAAACTAGGTTGTAAAACATAAACAACATTGGGTCACACCATAACTGTCATTATCATATTGCCATGGGATCTCAATCCCTCATCACATAATACCACTGCCTCTCAAGTCTTCATCATCATACATCATCATGGGATATCAATCCCTTATCTCATCATCAGAGGATAACACCTCAAATAGGCACTCAGCCTTTATTAGGTCACCAGACCTTTCTCATCATGTCGGTGGTACATGTTATCTCATCCACAAGGAACACCATTATTTAGTGATATACAAAACACATACACCTCATAGCTCTTACCTGGATATGAATTCAATTGATAACACCTGCATGGTTAGTATGCATATTAGAAGAGATAACTTGATCACCAAGCATAGATCTTTAGAGAACATGTTATGATTATCATGCCATTAAGATTTAAGGTGCATAAGATTGGAACAACATTCATTATTATTATCATATGAAGCATAAAGTTGTAGATGGTATGTCAAACAACTCATATTGATGTTACAGAACCGTGAGCGTCCACCATGCCCTATATCTCATAACATCAAGAACACAACCGTCCCTAAGGATACATCCTTAAAGGCCACACTACCATGATCTACCATCACACTTTATCATCAACCTTAGGTAACCACCATGTCACTGGTCATGACCCATCTATCATATCTCAACAACATAACTAAAGAGGTGGGCTCAAGATAACAAGATCACCATCTAGGGTTCCTGGGTTAGGCACATCCCTCACCAAAGGTGTGTCACCTACCCTCACCAAAGATGTGTCGGGTAGGGCACTATCCCTCAGCCAAAGGATATCAGTCACCGCCAAGCCCTATATCGACCACAAGCCTATCGTGCACCCATGCACAAGGGGGGTATTGACATACTAGAATTAAAGGAGTATCATGCAGCCATGACCCAAGAGTGTATCGGGCAGCACATCAACCCTATCGGCCAAGACACCCTATCGCCTAAGCTAGTGTTAGGATTAGGGTTTCCATCTCGGGAAACTAACAAACCATAACGCCCAAAGCCATAACGTCCAAGGCCATATCACCCAAGACATGATATTTCCATCCATCAAGCGACGTCATGGGCTACCCACCATGGTGCCCAAAAAGGTCCCATATCATTCAAGGTAGTCCTATCGTTCAAGCTATGGTTTGGGACTCTCTATCGGTCAAGGCAACATATCACCCATCAGGGTTAGGGTGATCATATCAGTCAAACACTATGTCGCCCATCCAAGGTTACACCAACCAAGACTCCATATCGGGCAACACCATGCTAGACAAGGGTTGGAGCTCACCTCACAACACAAGGAAGAAGGGCTGTTTCTCAACCAACAAGGCATGGCCTAACCATATCGCCCAAGGCACTCAAGAAGGGATGTCAACCAAGCACTATATCGGCTAAGGACATATCGCCCAACTACATTATCTTAGGTAGAGGTTCATATTGGTTAAGAGGTCAACAAGACATCACCTAGCATATCGCCCAAGGCTCAACCCTAGAAGAGGGATATCGGGCAGAACACAACTTAAGGTATCGTGCAAGGGTTCAAAGGTCATGATGGGTTGATCATCTTTAACCTCAAGACTTCCACCAAGAAGCCCTAAAAGTTAAAGAAATCTAGCTCACCTCTCAAGAAAACTAAGTGAGAGATGGGTATTGCACAACTTCCATCACCTATCGGGCAACAAGGAGGTTCATCATCATATCGTTTCGGCCAACCAAACCTCAACTCACCATTGGGTTAGGAGACACTAGGCTCACCTCTCAATAACAAAGTGAGAGAGGGGTTTTGCCCAAAGAACTCCACATCCAATGGTTCGGCCAACCCAAGGCAACCCAAGATAACCATCTCAACAAGGTCTAGGGTACATCTAAAGTAACTTTATAACCATTATAGCAAGAAATATAGCTAGAAGATGATATGGCCAAAACATATAGCAAAGCAACATGATAAAGAAGTAGTATAGTAGGGTTAGGAGTTATGTAACCCACCTCAAGCTATAAAGCTCCAAGCTCCTAGCACCAATCTCCAAGCTCCAAGGCACCACCTTCGGCCAACACAAAGAAGAACAACTTGTAACCACCATGGCCAAAGAGAAGGGAGAAGAAGAAGAATATGATGATGATGATGATGCCAAGGAAAAGAAGAGATACTTACCACAAGAGAAGTAAAGGGAAAACCTAGCAAGGTGTGTCACCCAACACACCAGCTGTATCGGCCACCACTTGCTCCTCCTCTTCTCCTAGCTCGACCACCAAAGGAAGGGAAGCAACTAAAGGAGCCAAAGAGCCTAGCAAGCAAGGGGGGTCGTTTATATACTAAGGGGTGAAGAGGTAAAGTAAGTCAAGGTGGCACTCACCCCTAGCAAACTTGTCTAAGGATGGCGCCACATGCTAGCACCCCAAAAACCCACGCCCATGAGTTGCCACCCTCTTAGCAAAGAAACTGCCACTTGTCCAAAGATGGTGAAACAAACGAGGCTAGGTGGAGGGTGTGTGTTGCCCAAGATAGCAACCCCATACACCATGGCTGATACAGCCCCTTACCCGACACAACCAACACTCCTTGGCTGATACACCAAGGTCCAGCCCGATACCGAGCCTCAATAAGGCTCAACAAGGCTCAATAAAGCCCAAAGCTACTCAAGCAAAGAGCCCAACCCATCCTCTCAACCCTAGAGGATTCAAGGAGAGAGAAAGACATCTCTCAAAGTGACAAACTTGCACACCAACCCTAAAACTTGGGTAATTTGCAAGTTGCACCTCTACCTCTCAACAAAGCACAAACAAACCCTAATCACAACCTCAGGTGATTAGCAAGCATCTAAACACAAGGTTTAGGAAAAGCAAATAGGGTAAGCCCAAAATGAAGTTTAGGGTCCTTACATTTATGTCCACATCATGACAATGACCTCTCGTGACAAGTAAGATAAATCACAATTTGGAGGATAGAGCTCAAAGTTGACCTGGGAAGATAGACCTTCCATATACAATGATGAAGTTGTCGATAATAATAAGTCACCAAAACTACATAGGAGATTAGTTTAGATGCTCCTCAAGAGATTTCACTCTCATGGCAAGTGAGAGACATAACATCATGGGGAATCGGTATGCCAACATGTCATGTAATGAACATTAGTATAACTACCCATGAGAAACCTAAATAGATAATAATAATAGAAATGAACAAGTTAACACAAAATTACCCAAACGTGCATTAAAACCAATTATGTACCTTTATGTTCCTTGTTTAGATACATAAAATATATTTAGATGCAATCATTGACCCAAAATTCAATATGGCTTGTATTGTGGAATACAGTCAGTGGAGTAGAATACACAACATTGATGAATATTGGGTTAATTCTAGGCAATTAATAAATAGTCACAAAAAAACAAATGTCATAAATATATTTATTATACTTAAGGTGTTGACAAGGCATGTATATTACAACATAATCATCAATATGAAACATTGAGTGGAGCCAGTAGCTTCATGTCCCCGAACAGTGTGGTTGTATTGGTTTCCATTGGTGCATTGTGGATGGCATCCCTAACTAGTGTCGGCTTGGTACCATCCTTGCTTCTGAAGATCATTTCATGAACCACTACACTTTGGGCATCCTTCATAATAGATGGTGGTCACACGACCAACATATGCTTGTTAAATTACCATTCTTGATGCATGTCCATCTAGAAAAGTGAAGAAAATATCATCAAGGGTGAGAGAAATCTAATCACATTTTCCCCACCTTAACAAAGGTGTCCAATTTTGAGGACAAATTTAGTTTTTAAGTAGGGGAGGATGTAATAGAGTAGACATTTGGAACACACCAAGATGTGGGCTATCTTGACTTTAGAAACATGAATCCTTTGATTAGGAGGTTAGAGTGATTGGATCGTTATAATTGATTAGGATGTTAGAGTGCTTGGTTCATTACATTTGGGCTATCATGATAGTGTCCTCTCACAACAAGTCCTTAAAAATGAATTTGTGAGGAGCCAAAGCCCATATCATGATGGTGTTCTCTCATAATAAGTCCTCAAAAATGCTCTGGGAGGATCCATATCCCATAGCATTAATGTCCTCTCATAGAAAATCCCTAAAACTACATTTGGTATGTGCTAAATCCCATGCCATGGCAAATTTCATCTCATAGAAAGTCCCTAAAAATTCATTTAGAAGGAGCCATGGCACATATCATTATAGTGTCTTCTCATAACAAGTCCCTTCAAATGCATTAGGTAGGATCCAAGGCCCATATATTGACAATGTCCTCTCACAATAAGTCCATGTGAATGTATTTGGATGAAGTTTGGATCCATATCATGATAGTATCCTCTCATACCAAGTCCTTGAAAATACATTTGGGAGGTTCTAGGGAACATTTAATGACAGTGTCATCTCACAGTAAATCCAGAAAAATACATTTGGGAGGTGCCACTACCCATATCATGATAGTGTCTTCTCACAACAAGTCTCAAAAACTACATTTGGGTGGTGTCAAGGCTCATATCATGACAAATTTCATCTTAAGTAGGTCCCTAAACATGCATTGGGGAGGAGTCACGACCTATATCATGAGAATTTCCATTCACAACAAGTCCCTTCAAATGCACTAGGGAGGAGCCACAACCCATATATTGACAATGTTCTGTCACAGTAAGCCCCTAAAAATGTACTTGGGTGAAGTTTGGGCACATATCATGACAGTGTCCTCTCACGCCAATTTCTTGAAAATTCATTTCATAGGTGCTAAGCCACATAAAATCAAAGTGCCATCTCACAGTAAGTCCTAAAAATGTATTTGGGAGGTTCCACGACCCATATCATGATGGTGTCCTCTCATATCAAGTCTTTAAAATGCAATTGGGAGGTGTAAAGGCACATATCATGACAAATGTCATCTTACAATAAGTTCCTAAAAATGCATTTGGGAGAAGTCATGACCTACATCATGATAATGTCCTTTCACAACAAGTCCCTTCAAATGTAGGGAGGATACATGGCACATATGTTGGTAGTGTCCTCTCATAATAAGTCCCTAAAAATACATTTCGGTGAAGTTTGGGCTCATATCATGACAATGTTCTCTCACACCAAGTCCTTAAAAATACATTTAAGGGGTGACATCGCACATATGATGACAATAACATCTCACAGTAAGTCCTTCAAAATGCATTTGGGTGGTGTCAGATTCCATATCATGACAACGACCTCTCATAACAAGTCCATCAAAATGCATTTGGGAGGTGTCAGGGCTTATATCATGACAAATGTTATCTCACATCAAGTCCCTAAAAATGCATTTGGGAGGTTCCACGACCCATATCATGATAGTGTCCTTTCACAATATGTCCCTTCAAATGCATTAAGGAGGATACATGGCCCATATATTGGCAGTGTCCTCTCATAATAAACCCCTAAAAATGCATTTGGGTGAAGTTTAGGCCCATATCATGACAACATCCTTTCATGCCAAGTCCTTAAAAATACATTTGGGAGGTGCCATGGAGTATATGATCACAATGTCATCTCACAGTAAGTCCTTTAAAATGCATTTAGGAGGTGTTAGGCTCCATATCAAAACAATTTCGTCTCACAACAAGTCTATGAACATGCATTTGGGAGGTTTTAGGTCCTATATCATGACAGCGTCCTCTCATAACAAGTCCATCAAAATGCATTTGGGAGGTGTCAGGGCCCATATCATGAAAAATATTATCTCACATCAAGTCCCTAAAATGCATTTGGGAGATGTCACAACCAATATATTGATAGGTGTCCTTTCACAACATGTTAAGGAGGATACATGGCCCATATATTGGCAGTGCCCTCACATAATAAGTCCCTAAAAATACATTTTAGTGAAGTTTGGGCCCATATCATGATAACGTCCTCTCACACCAAGTCATTAAAAATACATTTGAGAGGTTCCATCACACATATGATGACAATTTCTTCTCACAATAAGTCCTTCAAAATGCATTTGGGTGGTTTCAGGTCCCATATCATGACAAAGTCCTCTCATAATAAGTCCATCAAAATGCATTTGAGAGGTTTCAGGTCCCATATCATGACAAATGTTATCTCACATCAAGTCCCTAAAAATGCATATGGGAGGTTCCATGACCCATATCATGATCGTGCCCTTTTAAAACAAGTTCCTTCAAATGTATTTAGAGGATACATGGCCCATATACTGGCATTGTCCTCTCATAATAAGTCCCTGAAAATGCATTTCGGTGAAGTTTGGGCCCATACCATGACAATGTCCTCTAATGCCAAGTGCTTGAAAATACATTTGGGAGGTGTCATCACACATATGATGACAATATCGTCTCACAATAATTCCTAAAAAATACATTTGGGTGGTTTCAGGTCCCATATCATGACAAGGTCCTCTCATAAAAATTCCATCAAAATGCATTTGGGAGGTGTCAAGGCCCATATCATGACAAATGTTATCGCACATCAAGTCCCTAAAAATGCATTTTGGAGGTTCCACGACCCATATCGTGATAGTGCCCTTTCACAACATGTCCCTTCAAATGCATTAAGGAGGTTACATGGCCCATATATTGGCAGTGCCCTCTCTTAATAAGTCCCTGAAAATGCATTTCGGTGAAGTTTAGGCCTATATCATGACAATGTCCTCTCACGCCAAGTCCTTGAAAATACATTTGGGAGGTCCCATGGCGCATATGATGACAATGTCATTTCACACTTAATCCTTAAAAGTGCATTTGGGAGGTGTTAGACCCCATATCATAACAATGTCCTCTCACAACAAGTCCATAAAAATGCAATTGGGAGGTGTCAGGCTTCATATCGTGAAAAATGTTATCTCACATCAACTCCCAAAAATGCAATTGGGAGATACCATGATCCAGATCATGATAATGTCCTTTCACAACAAGTCCCTTCAAATGCATTATGGAGGAGCCAGTGCCCATATATTGACAACGTCCTCTCATAACAAGTCCCTGAAAATGCATTTCGGTGAAGTTTGGGCCCATATATGACAACGTGCTCTCACGCCAAGTACTTGAAAATACATTTGGCAGGTGCCATGGAGCATATGATCACAATGTATCTCACAATAATTCCTTAAAAATGCATTTGGGAGGTGTTAGGTCCCATACCACGACAATGTCCTCTCACAACAAGTCTATGAAAATGTATTTGAGAGGTGTCAGGGCCCATATCCTGACAACATCCTCTCATAACAAGTTCATCAAAATGCATTTGGGAGGTGTTAGGGCCCATATCATGACAAATTTTATCTCACATCAAGTCCCTAAAAATACATTTGGGAGGTGTCACGACCCATATAATGATAGTCTCCTTTCACAACACGTCCTTTCAAATGCATTAAGGAGGTGAAATGACCCATATATTGACAGCTTCCTCTCATAATAAGTCCCTAAAATTCATTTAGGTGAAGTGTGGGCCTATATCATGACAATCTCCTCTCACACCAAGTCCTTGAAAATGCATTTGAGAGGTTCCATAGCACATATGACGACAATGTAATCTCACAGTAAGTCCTTAAAAATGCATTTGAGAGGTGTCGGGTCTCATATCATGAGAATGTCCTCTTACAACAAGTCCATGAAAATGCATTTGGGAGGTGTCAGGGCCCATATCATGAAAAATATTATCTCATAGTATGTCCCTAAAAATACATTTGGGAGGTGCGACGACCCATATCATTATAGTGCCCATTCACAACATGCCCCTTCAAATGCATTAAGGAGGTGGTAGGGACCATATATTGATATTGTCGATAAAAGCATTTAGGAGGAGCCATGGCCCATATCATGATGATATCATCTCATAACAAGTCCCTTGAATTATATTTGTGAGAATTTTGGGCCCATATCATGATAGTATCATCTCACAACAAGTCCCTTGACATGCATTTGTCAGGATCTTGGGCCCATATAATGATAGTGGTCCCTCACATGAAACTGTATTTGTGAGTATCCATGCTCATATCATGAGAATCCTCTTAGAAAAGTCCCCCAAAATGCATGTGTGAGGAACTATGACCCATAACATGATAATGTCCTCTAAGACAAGTCCATTAAAATACTTCAAGGAGGGGCTAGGGCCTTTGCTATGACATTGTCTTCTCACAAAAAAGTCCTTGAGATGTGTATATATGTATTGTCCTCTTAACTATTCATAAATGGACATCTATGAGTTTGGGGACAATTGAAGCATGGTTTACTGGGTGCCTATGGCAACTACCTCCCATTTACAGGAATTGTTGTTGGGGGTGGGAGGTCTATGTAAGATGTTTGTAAGGAGAAATTTGTCTTGTAAGACAAAGGATCATTGGCCTTAGAATAATCACCAAAGAGACATGGTGACTATTTTCATGCCAATATCCCTTTATGAATTGCTTAGAATGACTCTCAACAACATTTTATCTCACAAATCTCCTTTACAAGTTGTCAAATAAATGTATTGATATATCCCCATAAAAGTGTGTTTGGGAGGATCCATGAACCATACCATGACATTGTTCACTCACAACAAGTTCCTTGAAATGTAGCTTTGAGGACTTGTGGCCTATATCTTGATAGTGTCCTCTCACAACAAGTTCCTAAAAATACATTTGTGAGGAGACTGGGTCCATATCATGAGAATGTCCACTCTTGGAAATCTCCCAACATGCATTAGTGAGGAGCCATGATCCATATCATGACAATGTGTAATAGTAGAAAGTATGTGAAAATAATTTGGGGTGGAGCTAGGGGCCATATCATGATAGTGTCCTATCATAGCAAGTCCTTGAAAATGCTTAGATTTGAGACATGTATATATATATTGTCCTCTTAACTATTCATAAAACATATGTGTATGCATTTGGGGACTATGGGAGTAAGGTCGTTCGAGTGCTTTAGATAGCCACCACTCTTTTGTGGCAATTGTTGCTGGGGGTGGGTGGTCTCCGTAAGTCATTGTCAAGGAGCAATTTGCCTTACAAGACAAATGTCTATTAGCCTTAGAATGTTCACAAAAGAGACATATATGACTTTGGGGGAAGATATTTATGCCAATATCCCTTTATGATTGACCCTCTGGATTACTTAGAAAGACTCTCAACAACAATTTCTCTCATGTATCTTCCTTTATGAATTGTCAATAAATGTATTGATGTATCCCCATGAAGCTCGTTGATGCTTATTATTGGTTGGGAGATGTTGAATGACTGACATGTCTATCACCTA
This sequence comes from Alisma plantago-aquatica, assembly GCA_963693085.1. Lineage (NCBI taxonomy): Eukaryota > Viridiplantae > Streptophyta > Magnoliopsida > Alismatales > Alismataceae > Alisma > Alisma plantago-aquatica. The sequence goes on along the minus strand of OY856414.1, from coordinate 830,112,995 downwards.
AAGTTTAGGTGATAAGTACACATGCCACCTAAAAGTTTGATGACATGCATGTGTGTCACCTAACTATATACCCCTTTATAGATCACATGTTACTCATATACATGTCACCTATATGGAAAACTCCCATTCAAACATAGGTGATTCAAATGTATGTCACCTATTCGGTATAACCCTTTCATGTATGATAAAATGTATGTCATCTATATTACGTAGGATTATACATATTACAGATGATTTACATGTATGTCACCTAAAGTATGTAACTTTTTCAAAATTCTAAAATGTATGCCATCTATTTCACACAAGTCTGTATAGATTATAAGTGATGTACAAGCATGTCACCTAAAATGTGTAACATTTTACATGATTGTCACCTATACTATGTTTGTTGGTAGTGATATTCGAATTAGCAGCAGGACAAAATGGTTTCCTCAACGTGACTCTTCGTTTAACGGAGGTGGAATAAGTTGATCAGTTCTGGGTGGATGAGGTGGACCTAGAATATAATCCATTGAATTGTTTACGAATATATGTAAATATCTATAAACTATTTTTACAAAGCTGACTACAGGTCCATGTGCCTAATGAGAAGCACTTATAACACTAGTATGGATGTTCTTTGTTGATGTTCGATCTATGATCAGGTATTGACTAACACGCGGCTAGCCATGATCACTAGTTTAGAGCATAGGCTGCATTCAATAATTGGTTACTAAAAGGTATGCATGTGTAACAACCCCGCCTCCCGGTAACCCCCAATTAAGGGAGACCTGAAGGTCAGAGCCGTTATTCAATTAACAAGATCAAAGGTTCGACAAATAATCAATAATAACTATGAAATTTTACTAACTAACTGGAATTTGGTATAAAATTAAAACTTTGCTTACCTTTGAAAACTTTGGAAATCTATCTATCTAGAGCTTGAATTATTCTATCTAATCCTCCTTTCACTTTAGTTCTTATTTCCACGATGTGTCACTTTACTGTTTGTTCTTTCAATTGTTGTTCCTAAAACGCCGACAAACAAAATGTCGGTTAGTATATCGGAATATATTGGTATGTGGGAACAAACAAAATCTTGCAAATATGGCTAACAATCTAATTAACACAATCAAGTTAATTAACAAGCCAATTTACACTTTTTAGTATGACATTCTCCACCGCTTTTTCCCTAACCCTGGCATAACCACCTTAGGGTTTCCTTTGCCAATGACTTAAGGCTACCTTCTCAATCCCGAGCTTGGTGCCTGGGGGTCACCACACATGGTGCCTGCTAGTCATGCAATACCATAGGCCACCTTCTCATTCCTGAGCTTGGTGCCTGGGGTCACCACTCAAGGTGTCCATTGGTCTACCCATCTGGGCCTGACCTTTGGCATCATCCATCAGGGTGGCATGTAGGTGCGAGAATCCATACTTCTATTATTAATGTGATAATTATAGTGACTTTATAGTTTGCAAGTATGAACATCCAAACTGATAATTTGCATTCAATGAGATTAACCATCCGGAAAATCCTTGAGAAACTAAGGCGGTTATTCATAATTAACCACATACCTGTTAAGCAGACTTGAATGCAAAAATAACTCAATCAATCAGGAATCAAGCAAGCACACACACAATTTGTTCCTAAAAAAGGCATCCAATATTTTCTATCATCGATCATGGTACACAAATTTAATAGTCCTAATCGTGCCTTAGGGTTACTAGCCCTTTTTAGGGTTTTGACCATAATTAGGGTTTCTCTTCCTTTTTACCACTTTTACTTTATTTTTATCAAAATATCCATCAAACCCTAATTATTCCATTTTATTTTCCATTAAGATCTTAAGATCAGATTTTGATCACAAAACCCTAATTTTCGGATTACTATATCTTTTCTTCCCTTTTCCTTACCTTAGGGTTTCTGGGGGTATTAATTACATTATTAGGTTTAAAACCCTAATTCTTGCAATTTGTTGTTTAAAATAAATCAACAGTCAACTTTATCACTAAATAAGTTAATAATGATCGAATTTACTCACTTGCAAGATTAAATATATCTTTTATCAACATTTAGGGTTTCTAGCCACAATTAATACCTTTTCTATCCAAAATATGCACTTTTGCAAACATATACAGATTTAGGTGTCAAAACCATTTTTAATGCATCCCTAGTATTTTTCTGATCATTTTTCATGTATTAACTTTTCCCATCCGAGTTTCCTAGCTCAAGATATGATTTTATCAAGAAATCCTCTTTTATTGATTTATTGGCTATTTCAGAAAAATCACAGATCGTCTGATTCATGGACTGCTGATCCACTTAGGATCCAACGCCCCAGATGTGCACGCCTACTTGCGATAAAAAGCAACCAAAAAGGCAAATACTCCCATACCTGAACACTAGAGGAGGGAGGGAAAATTGGTAACTTTCTTCAGGAAGTCGTCTTCAACCTTGAGTCTCGACCAACAACAACTCGCGAGTCAACTCGTCTGTTGACTCCATGCTCCCGACCATCTGCACACAAATTGAGGGGCCCGACATCTTCGCCAACCCCACGCGAACTCAGGGGCACCCTCAATCTCCCTCCCGCACTGTTCCTTCTTCGCCAAGGGCCCTTGGTCCCTCCGGCAGCAACAACAGCTCGGTGATGGGGAAGGTCGATGGTTCTGGACAAATTGGATACGCTGAAGAACTTGTCTTAGTGGTCCGATCATGTGAGAACAATTGGTGGGGATGCTGGTATCGTGGAGCACCCTCCCCTATATATATATATATATATATATATATATATATATATATATATATATATAGGGCCCATCCATGGCTACCTGAGATTTGGGGTTTCTCTAGTTTCACTACGAAACCTATGGAAACCCAGGATGATCAGACTCGAAAAGACCTCCCGATCTCAATGGGATACTTTCCATCTGCGCACATCCTCTCAAACTCAACCAAAGTGGGAAACGAAATTTCCTTCCCCAGCTCCATAGCCTGTTGGGACTGGGACGTAGTCCCATCCCTCTGATTCCTGATCAACGGTCCTCAATCAATCTGAATTTCCAAAAAAAAACCAATTTCATTGTGACATCAAAACCTTAGGCAATTAACAACCTAACTTTAGGTAATTTTGTAAATTGCATAACTCGGAAGACGTGCAATATCTTCCAACCAAATTTTAAGGGTTTCTCTTTCTTGTCTTTATCTACTTGCATGTCAAGTTTGAGCCCGAAACTCCAAAAGAAAAGGACTATTTCTTCAAAGCCAAGTTAACCATTAATAAAATTCATTTAATGATTATTTTTCTCTTTCCTCAAACCATTATCTTGCTATTTGGGACTCCTAGGACCTCAAAAAATCCCAAAGGCACGGATTCCCATATTGGGGAAAACCTATTTGCCTTTATCTTCTTTTAATTGTCAATTTCTCATATTTCCCTTTTATTAATCAATTTCTTTTCCTTTTTAATTCTCTTTTTAAGAATCTTTCTTTATTTATCTTTTATTTTCCTCATTGGTATTCCTTTTATCATTAGGAATCCTTGGGATATGAAATTCCACTAAGGATAACTCAATTACACCTCTTTTCACTGGTTTTCCACATTTTACCATTGTTTTTAATTTCTTTCTTAATAAAGAAATACTTAATTAATCTTTCCTTTTCTTATTACTTTTTCTTTGCAACTTTGGACTCCTTGGAACCTAAGGAACCCATGTGGCACGAAATCCACCTTTTTAGATTACATTCTTTTTCCTTCCAGAGGTTTCCACATCTCTCTTTTCTCAAAAACTCAATTATTCATTTATTAATTGAATTTTCTTATTATTGGGCCCAATAGCCAATAAAGCCCACAACACAATCATCAATGCTATTGTAAACAAAATCCATTTATTCAAAATAAATTATTTGTTCTAATATATTTAATGTGAGAAATTACATTCCTCACCAAAGGAACCCAAAAATTGGGGTTGTAACAACATGTTTAAAAGGAGACCAAACAATGATGAACATATTTCTTACCCACTGCTGGTGAGCAGGCGTTATTATTTTCCTAAGCATATTATTCAATTCTCATGGCTGCACAAATTCCTCTTAGATTGTGAGTACAACAAAGAGATCCTCCCCACGACAGTCCTCAGCCTCCTCCTTAACTGTTACTAGTCTTCCACTACAATCGTCCATGGAGCATGATGGTAAGTTATATCACGACAACGGAGGAAGGTTTTCCTTCACTAGTGTCCTTTGGTTTCTCATGTAGCGTGAAGAGAGAATTCACTTCATCTGATCCAAAACCAACTGTGCAAACCCCAAGTACAACTACACCTCCCACATCTCCTCCTCTTCCTCCGTCATCTTTGGTACTGGTTGCAGGCAGCAGCCACTGCGCCTCCATAGATTCCATCCAAAAGTGTGACAATGATCTATATGCTTATGAGGTCTGGGTCCTTACGTGCATATACAACCATACTCATTGAGACCCTCACAATGACCAGGCATAAAGGTGCAGAAATTGGTCCTCCTGTACAACTACTCACCCGATAGTGAGATATCAGATATTTCACACTTGGAACGGATGATCATACTGATTGTATATGGAGTTGCCCCGACTGGAACCCCTGTGGATGAACTTCATGATGGATGGCAGCGTGAATGCTATGCTACTCATTCACAACGGTATCAGAGCAAGGAAGGAATTGTATGAGCTGATGAATCTAGCCTCAGACCTTCCCCACCGACATGTTGCACTCGGAACAAACCCAATCATCATCCAAACCACCTCCCTCATATAATGCTTCCCCATAGCACTTGCCTACCCCATCTCCTCCACGTGATCTCCCCCTCCTCGGCCCATATATGTAACAATCTGTCGTCATCATGGATCAACGAGCACTAGGTCAATCGATGGAAATAGAGCCTGATGTGCAGCTTGAACTGGAGCAGCGGTGGGTGTAGGGGTCGATAATGTTTTCCTTCACGGTGGCAGTAATAGTAGGAGGATACGTACGACCGGTGACCTCGCGGGCGTTGCCGCCGCAGATGTAGGAAATGGCAAGACGAGAAAAGGCAACAATAACATTTACGTGCACGTACAAGTGGATGTGGACGTGAAGAAGCTTTGCGTCAAGTAATGCCAGGAATTCAACGAGCTCGTTTTCCATGTAGCCGAGGAGGACAAGGACTAATTTCTATGGAAGTTCAGAAACCAATTCCGACAGTCGGAGAGGGTACAATGGGAGAGGAGTGAGATCATGACATGGGAGGAGAGAGGAGTGGGGTCAGGTTAGAGGGGGAATGCATCAGATGATCGTAACTGGTTGATTGACGGTCGTTTATTACTGGGTTCAGCTACTTTTTAAATCTGATCAGGGATGGAGATCAAACGGTAGACAAATGAGGTGTACAGCAGCCCGAATACACTCGAGTGTATTGTAGCTCAACTCTCTCTCTCTCTCTCTCTCTCTCTCTCTATATATATATATATATATATATATATATATATATATAGAGAGAGAGAGAGAGAGAGAGAGAGTCAGGCTAAAATACACTCGAGTGTATCCGGAGCCGAATACACTCAAGTAGTTTTACATGATGCAATATTTTTTTTTTGAAAATCTAATCCATTGATCTTCTTAAACATCTTGTGAACAACTCATACACAAAATTTGATCACATTTGGATATGTATAGCTCATGTTATGAAGACCGCAAAAATTATGCATTTCAAATTAGTTTCACACGTCGATTTTGTTGCCCTTGGATGAGTAACTTACACTCATACAAATTTTCCAAATGGGCACAAAATTTGTATGTAGCCTAGTTATAGTATGACGGTGAAGATCAATGGTTTACATTTTGAAAAAAAATAGTCTTGATATGCAAACACACTTGAGTATATTCGTGCGGGTAGTCTGGAATTTCGCTACCCGACAGCCAAAAAAGTAACTCTTCTGACCACAAAAGTAACTCTGATGTCAAAAAAGTAACTATGGTGATAAGAAAGTAACTACATGACTAAAAGAGTAACTTTGTACAAAATATACAACATATATATAAGGACGGGTTTTTTATTTTGCTGGGGCAAATGATATTATTTTTGGATGAAATTTTTTGGGGAGCTAGATAAAATGCTCCTCTACAAATGCGATTTTTTTTTTCAAAAAAAAGTGATCAGAAGGGTGGGTGGGTAGCTACCCACGCGGGCAATAAAGGTGCACGGAGGTGCACGACAAAACACGGTGGAACACAGCGGAACACAAGCACAAATAGCTTACGCGCACAAAAGTATTAAATCTTTACTAAAGGATGGCAATTACAATATACAGAAGAAGTGGGATTACACAAGGGAAGAACACACGGAAGAAGAGTTTATAAGGGAGGTAGCCTACTACAAGTAACTACTAAGAAAGAAGGGGGAGCTAGAGAAGGTGGTAGATGGAAATACATGGCTCAAGTGTTGTAAGTACGAAATGGCACAAACTAGCTTGCCTTCCCTTGTTGCCTTCGAGGCTATTTATAGAACTTTGGCTTTAGAAGACACCTCTTTGAGTGGTTTCCACATTTCCTCAATTATTCTTCAATAGTTGAGATTCCTTTGCATAGGCTTTCCGTAGACTTTAAATCTTTTCCGTCTTTTTGGAATAGTAAATATTCTTCTTTGTAGATAGACTTTAGTCTTTTCTTCTTTTTGGAATAGTAAAGATTCCTTCGGTCTTCCTTGGCTTTTCTTGAAATAGTAGATATTCCTTTGTATAGTGGAGATTCTTTGTGCAAGTTATTCTTCTTATCGAGAATAGTGATATCTTTTTTACAATAGTAAAGATTCTTTTGAGATCTTTTGTCTCTACTCCTTTTCCATTACTGCCGTTAATTCTTAGAATACTAGTAATTGTATTTGTTCCTCAGGTAGTTCTGGGAACATGTCTGTGATCTCTTCAGTAAGATTTTTTCGTAGTTTTGTATACCTTTCTTTTGAATCAGCTAATACTTTTTCGTAAAAGCTTTTCCCAAGAACAATCCTTGGTAGAGGAATTTGTTTTTCAAACTTGTCCATGTTGTATCTTTCCCACCATCGAACTTCTATTTTCCTAGTTAGTGAGGCCGGGTAATAGCATGTAGATATCTGCCAGGACCACTTGACTATCTATGGTACTCCATAGATAGAGAAATGGCTTAATATGTTGGTCCATTCTTCACCACCATCTTTTCCTAATGGTATCAATTTATCTAGAGCTTCAGGAAAGATATTTCTGTCAGGTCCAAACCTTGAACAGAATTTGGCTATCCACCATTGGGGAATATCTGTCTGATAAATGAACTTCACAGACCATGTATGGCTGTAATTTTTGTTATTGATATACATGAAATTTTCCCAGGCTTGCTGGTAGTCCCAGTAGTTGAAATAGCATGGAGTGAGATCACTCTTGAACTTACTAGGGATGTTAGGATTCCCATCTCTATTCCACTCTTCCAGAGTGAGGACCTTTTCGATCTTTAAGGTTGAATATTCTGGCTCAATCTCTAAGGCAACTTCTTTGGAGTAGTGCATTATTTTTACTCTCTTAGTTTCAAGGAGTACTTTCTCATAGTAATATGTATTTTTTCCAACCATAGTTGGTATAAATAGGTATCCCTTAGGGAAATATTTTTGGATGATATCATCAGTGCCTTTAGAAAGTTCATTTTTCTCTAGTGTAAAGCGAGTGTCATAGCCTTTTGGTCAGTATTCACTTTCTTTTAGAGTCATAATATCCATTGTTCGATTTGTCGTTGGAACGACTGTTGGTATGTATGCCCTGAGAGCCAATCATGGGATGATTGGTGGGATACATTAAGATTGATTTGATAAACATCAAAGGCAAGCTTCCAATTCTTTCTGGTTCAGTCATATGAGATAGTGATAGAACATATTGAATGTCTAGAGAATGACAGTACTCAATGACGTATGCTTTCAGGTTAAGGACCTAAACGATGAGATCATACGGATGATAAGAGTTTGTACATTCTTGTTATGTCCCTAGTCGGATGTCATTGTGGAAGGTAGATAGACAACAATGACACACAAGACTAGATTGTGGTGTTGGTTGATGACAGAATCTCATTAGTCATGATATAGAGATATCAAACCAAACACATAGGTACTTGTTAGAGAACAAGGTACCGGACAGACCCACCGTGAGTTTGACACATGGAACCATGAGATGGTAGTCACAGTCAGTACTCACAGTGATGGTGGTGAGTGTGATTCTTAGACCTAAAATCACTGCACTCAACACATGTCGTTGGGCACACTTTGACATCATCAAACGCAGTCCTGAAACATGGGTTGTTATAAAGGTGATGATTGGGTGGCTTTGACACATGGGGCTTTTGAGGGGTGAGTGATAGATATGGGATTTGTCCCTCCTGAGGGAGTTTGATATCCAAGGCCACTTGATGAGTAGGATTGAGATAGGCGTGCGCACGCATGTGTGAATCAGTATGTGATATTGATGTCATACATATCTCCTTCAATCTTCTCTGAGATCAAGAAAGTGAATGAACGTTGACAGGATGACAGTTCCATGCCTTGAGTTCATTCGGGATATCAGTGACAAAGGAATTATACATTCACTGTAACACCATTCACGGATTGTAGGATGAAAGTTGTTCTCCAACTTTTTACTTTCACTTGGGTAGCAATGATGTGTGACTAGGCACCGCTCTTTGCTTGTGAAGTCATAAGTGTTATGGACTTTCACTGCCAACGTGAAATGGACCTGCAGGGTCACACACATAGGATTTAACCTGGAAGAGGAGTTTTGTCCACAAAGCAATGTTTAGATTTATTATTAAAGGAGTTTAGTAGTCCAATTAAACACTCAATCAGTCGATAGCTCAATATCATATGGTTCAAGGTGTTGGACGCATTGATTGGAGTATTGGATTGATTGAAATCGCAATTGGCTGATTTTGCCCAACCTGTGCTCCCAACCGATCGGCTCATGTAATGAACCGGTCGGCTGAGATGCTGAACTGGTCGGCTGGAGTGTCCAGGCCGATCGGCTCATGCCCAGGTTGAAATGACCGGTTCAAGAGTTGAACCGATCGGCTCAACTGGTGCAACCGACCAGTTGGGAAAGTCATGTCGGCAAGATTTTTCCTTTAGTTTCAAATTGCCCAATTTGATTGGGACTAACATTGGTATGCGATACCAATTGAGAACGAAACAAGGAAAGTCTTTTTGAGCCGGATTAGGACCATGAACCGATCGGTTCAGGGCACCAACCGATCGGTTGGAGTGCCCCAAACGATCGGCTCAGGTCCAACCGATCAGCTCAAGGGTCGAACCGATCGGTTCAGTTGTGAACCGATCATTTCAAGTTGCGAACCGGTTGCTTTTTGTGGAAAATTCTTGAACCCTTCTACTCCTGCTTTAGTCTCGTATTGCCGGGCACAAAGAACCCTGTCCCATGACCCGCCTATATATATAGGGGTATTGGGGGCTTCTCAAAGTACAACTCAATGCAAGCCGGTTGCTTTGCGAAGTTGTCGTTCTCTCTGGTTTTGGTAACCGTGAGAGATCCCGAGCAAGTGCTTCCCGCAAAAGGGAGGTGCAGCAAGGGAAGGACAACTGCAGTTGCAACTGGTAGCAGGAGAGTGTGTTGGCGACTAGTACGTCAACAGGAGGGTGTGACTCCTTCCACTTCCTTGTGGGACAAGGAGAGTGGAGTTCCAGGTGGTCCGTGTGGACTACTAGAGAGGCGGGAGGACACTGCCGCTTAGGAGGACAACTGTCATCCGACAGTCCGGTAGGAGGAGGAGTCGTCAGTCCCGGTGCGACCAGGAGCTGCACAAACACCGTCCAAGACCGGAGTTGAAGACCGCGCATTGCGCGAGGTATTGTCACCGAGCAAGCCTCGGGACAAGGTATGATTCCACAAACCATCCTTTCCTATTATATAGACGTTGACGCGTTTCCTCGGTATGGGTTGGGGGAGAAATTTTTTTTTGTTTCCGCTGCCTTCTCTATCTCCCCTAAAACCCTACAACGACTTCATCTAAGTAGTTTTGATGATGAGAATCAATGCTTTCGGTATTAATTGATAATGGATCTTGGATGATCACATTAGACCCTGAGCTCGAAGTTGTTGCCATTTACTAAAGAGGGAAATTATATTAAATAGTGTAAAAAAGTAATTTTATCTACAAGGTCCTTTTACTTTATTGCTAAGTAGTTTATTTAGTTTAAAAATTTCTAATTTTGTTAATGAGGTAAATATCAGGCCTCTTTCTGAATTTGAAGTTTATTACCTTTTCTTGAAGAATGGCATGTATTCCCTCATCATCAACAGTAATCGGTAAAATGTTATTCAAAAAGGGAGTTCCAATTATAATTTCTTCAGAAATATTTTTTGTTAAAACAAAAGATGTTTTGATATCAATATTTTGTGTACATATATATGCTTCTGGTATTTTGAAGTTGATTTGTAGATAGTCATTGGTGGCTGAATTGACTTGATGGGTGGTTTCCTTTATATATTCTTCTAGGATTAAGTTTTCTTTTATACAATTTATGTCTGCTCCAGAATCAAACAAGGCTATTCCTTTTAGGATGAATTTTTCATCAACTTTTATAATCACTGGGGCTTTCCATTTTTTCTTGACATATTGTTATATTGAATATATGTAATTAGTTTTCCTTTCTTCTTCTACTATATTTTCAGATGTTCCTGCTATGTCTGTAGGGAAGGTTCGATAAGCGTATTCTTCATCAATATATTTTATTATCTCAAGAGTTTTGATTCTATCTTTTAGATCTCGTATTTCTTGTTTTATTTCTCTTAAGTCGTCAACCATGTCTATTCTTGATATGGTCTTATATTTGTTTCTCTCTAGCCTTTTGAGTACATGATCAAAAGAGTAGTATTCTTCAGTTTTACTTGTATCCTGATTTTCGCTTGACTTTATCATTTCTAGATATTTTGTTAGTTTCTTGCTTCTTTCTTCTTTATTAGGGATTGAGTCTATAATTTCTAGGATAAGTTGTTGCTCAGAGGTGATCATGTTTAGGCTATGAGATGAATCTGAAACTTCATAACAGTTACATAGACATCCTTCCTCTTCATTAGTATCAAAATCTGATGAATAATTAAGGTTTAGTTTTGAAACGAATTTATCTAGATCTTCTGGTGTAAGGCTTTTTGATTCTAGGAGTAATTTATTTACCTTCTTCTTGAATCCTCTTTTAAAGCACTTGTTGGCAAAGTGTCCCTTTTGGTTGCATGAATAACATGTAACTTCTTTCTCGTTTCTTTTATTAGGGGTTTTAAACCTTTTTTTCTTTATAATAACCTTGTCTTCTTGTCTTTCCTGAGTTAACATCCTTTGAATATATTTGTTTTTTATATGATGAGCTAGGCACATTCATTTAATATCCGAATTGATAACAGAAATCTCCTAGTTCCTTTTTCCCTAACATTTTTTGTTTCTTTAAGTGACCCTTTAGTTTGAGGTCATTACAAAGAGACATGCCTGTTTGATTTATAACTTGTATAATTTCTCCATAAGATATGTATTCTAAAGGGACAGAACTATACTGACTTTGACTAATGTTTTCTCTAACCTTTTCAGCAAAGTGAGCAAGGAGACCCGAAATAAACTTTTCCTTCCAAACTGCATTGCTACAGTCCGGAAATATGAGGACTTTTGTTAGAAAAACATCTTTGTACCATCTAAAGTCTGACAGAGAAGGACAACTGAGATTCATAAGTTGTTCTCTAGTTTTTTGAGTTACAATACTAGTATGTCCTGTAAATTGTTGTAATATGTTAACGATAAGTGTATAAACTGAATCAAAAATAATCTCATTGTTTTCAGTTTTTATTTGATTCCCATTTTCATCTCTTTTAGTGGCATATAGTATTTCAAGTCATTGAGATTCATTTAGATAGTTACTCCACCATCCTTTTAACTGCCCAGTGAAAGATGAAACAATCATGTTTGCAATAGAGTGTTTTGAATTCTTATGGGCACGACATGCACTAGCATATATAAGCATTTGGTTGCATGTTTGCATGATTTGGTATTCAGATAACCCATCTATGTTACATTCCACAAGGGATTGTCCATCAAAATGAACTAAGGGGAGATCAGGAGTTTCCTCAAATTGTAGGTCAACCGGTGTGGGCCTGCTATAGTAATTCTTGGTTTTAGAATACCTTGGTTTGGAAGATCCAATTTTATTGATAAAGGCTTCTAGGTTATTTTCAAAGGAAAGAACATCTTCAGGAGATATATGTATAGGTTCATCTTCGGATGATTCATCTTGGGTTAAGATTTTTATACTTGTTTTGGTTACACTTAGCTGTTGTAGTCGATTTGTGATTTCGTTGGTTATGTCTTCAAGATTTTTATCAAATCTGATAGGGGCTTTCTTTCCTAATTTGACCTCTGTTGAGAGTGTAGTTGGAATAATTATAGGACTATTTCTTAGATCATTTTTCTTATGGGGAATGGTGGATTTGACATCCTTTAGGATGGACTCTATCCTATCAGTTTGTTTTGCAATAGTTTGGAGACAAGAATTGGAATAATTGTTTTGTTGCATGATTCCAGCAATTTGTTCTTGTGTAGCGGGCTCATGCCTAATTTCTTTCATGAGAATTGGTGTGGCTGGTATTTCTTCTTTTAAGACTTTTATGGGTTCAAAAGGAGGATGTATTGACTCTACTTCTTCATCTTTAAGACCCAATTTCCATGTGACAGAGGTTTTTGTTATAGCCATATTTTTTGAGGGTTTTGGAAATGGTGTGATGTGGTTTTCTTCAAACCATTCAAAGAATAAGACATTTCTATTAACATCCTTCATGTGTTAATACCATTGTCTTCTAATGAGTGTCCTTGCCTGATCACTGTAATGATAAAAAAAACCAATCAACCTTTTCTTTATTCTCTTTACAGAGAAAGTCTCTTCTCAACGATTCTTTATCTATTTCGAATTCTTGTTCTATAAGAGCGTTTATAGTAAACTCTGCTTCTGATGGCTCATAGTTAGAACATGATGTGTAATATCCTCAAATTTTGGTAAAAACCGAACTATAAAATATGATGCATGAATTAATTTGATAATTCCTCAATGATTTTATTGGTGGAATAGTAATGTTAATTGCCTTTGTCACACAAGTGCTTTTGGCACAAGACAAATAGATAAACGGAATTCATGCATTAATAAATAGTAATGACTTTTGATATTGATAAATGTTTTCCAAAGGAGAATAAAGTTAATAATGTGTTAGATAATTAAAAGAATACTTTTTTTTCCATTATTGGAAACATAATGGTAGGGACACAAATAGTGTTACCTTAGTTTGCCTTTTTGGTATGTTGAAGGATAATTACAAGTTAAGATAATGAGAGGATTTCTAGGATATTCCTTTTAAGGCTAAGGAATGTGATCGGGGGTTAATGTGAAACAATGCCCCTCTATATTAGCCAGTCATAGCATGCTTCTCACCCGCGTATGTTTGGGAAGGAATTGCTCTCCATATTCATAGGTTACAACGGCTTGGTCTCTCACCAAAGAATAATTTGGAAAGGAAAGACCCATACTTTCCCAGACTGTCTCCTACTCCCTTCTTGTTTTATTTCCACCTTCTAGGGTTTTGGTTAGAATCTATATAAGGATGGGCTAGGAGTCCTGTATCCAGGGGAACTACGTCGGGGTAAGGGGATGAGACATGTTAAGTCTCTAATAAGAGGAACCAGCCAACCCGACGGCGTTGAGTACTGCAGGGAGAACCCCACGGTAGCAACTTTCCTTTGGTTCTGAACTGGAAGAGAAGACCCTCCCTACTCCTCTGACTTCGATGCATACTTCCACCACCATGTTATCAAGCTTCTGCTACCCCCTGCAGTCAGAACCGTCGTCCCTTCCCCTCTCCTCTGCAGCCGCACAACCTGACCTGCCCAAAAGAGGAGAGCGCCCCTCATGTCACCGTTCCATGGCTCCTAGAAGGAGTATCGCAGTGGATGTTGTGGTTGTGTCGGGCCTTGGGCACCCTACAGCAGGGTCGGCGGAGGAGTCCCTCCGCGGCGGTGCTAGCAAACGGACGCATACGAGGACCAGGTGGGAGTGGTGCCGCTACACCAGGAAGAAGGAGGCGGCTAGCAGATGTGACCCTGAGGGATGGGGGGTGGATTCGTAGACTGGTCTTGAGGGTGCACTACAGTTGGACTCGGCATCACGCAAAACCCGTACGAGGACGACGACAGGGATGGCAGAGTCGTGGGAGCAAGCGGACGTGAGGCGCCATCCGCAGCCCTCGCGGCGGGCGGCGAGGACACTAGGGAAGACGTCACGTAGACACCGTGCATGCGCAAGGACTAGGATGTCCAGAAGGTGGGTCGAGGACCAGCAGCCGGCGGCTTCGGTCGCGCAACAGCCTGACGGCAACGCCTGGACCTGTCGCGAGGGGGAGAAGAAGGAGAGCGGGGTTCAATTGTCATGTGAACCAGATGAACCACAAAAAGATTCGGTCTAGAGAAGATCAAGGGGGAGGACCGCGCCTCCTGACTCAAACGACGTGGCACTGGCGCTGACCAGCGGGGAAGCGCCACGTGGCCAGTAATTAAGGTACAAGCTTATATTTTGTTTAATTCATAGAAATTAGTCAGTTTATCGGAATATAGCGAAATCATATATCAAAATGATCGAAAAAATGAGAGGAATATAAAGAAAATATATTTAGAGTCTGATTATGCTTCCTATTCTAAAAGTATGTACAATACATGTTCTAATGTGTTAAATGTAAAGGAAACCCTAGTTTTGGGCTAATATGATGTTTAATTGAATAGATTCGTTCATATTAGGCTAACACATGATCTTGCCATGTATAATGAGTAAAACCTTGATAATTTTGAATAATGGATGATTCCATATTAATAGTCATATACATGCTATTTGAGGGTTTTAAAACTAATGTGAACATATTGAGATAATCTTAATGCTGATAATGTGAACTAGACGTAATGAGTAATCTAATATGCTTAAGTGGGTGATTAGGGTTTCACCTAATACATATAACTGAGTTTGTAATCATAGAAATGACGATAAGATGGAATTAGGGTTTGTAGCCCTAATCCCTAGTCCAAACATGAGATAACCTAAACCCTAGTTTAGGACCAAATCTAGATCTGATTAAAGTAGCATGAATATGTGGTGACACATATGTAGTATGATTTATTTCAGATACCTTGTTGATTACATGCTTTACTGCCTGGATGTTTGGATGCACTCTTAAAGTACATGAGATGTTCTGCATGGTTTCTGCGATGGCATAAGGTACGTTGTTACGCTTATGAATACATGTATCAAATTCTGAGATTGCCGATATTTCTCGATGAGATTGAACGACAAATAAACTGCTTGCTTGTTTATTTAGTTCTTGCAAACTATAAAGTGCATATGAGTATCATGTAAAGTAATAATTGTATTCTGAACCCTGGGTTAGACTGATCTTAAGGGTAATGCACACGATCCCCGGAGGGACAATGATTACACCTGAGGTAGTTGACCAGATATGGGTTAGAATATGAAAACAAGTTTATTTTCTTATATGCAAGATAAAGATGTTTGCTTATATCTGTACTTGTGATTATTGTTTGAATCCACATACCAGTATAGAAATATACTGATCGCGTATTTGTTTGTCGGCGTTTTAGGTATCAGATATACTTGATTCGTGGATATGAGGGTACAATTAAAGATGATGAAGACACTACAGTTCAATCATGAAGGTTTAGTCTGAATGGTTTATCTTCACACCTGTAAAAGTTAATTTTGTTTAAAAGTTATGTAACTCCTTCGAGGAGCTTTTCATCTAAACATGTACATATTTGATCATTAATGGAAATTGTTTACTATTTTGTATTATTTCATGAATCTGATCCTGGAAGTTATGAGTGACGATTCGTGACTTTAAGGTCTTTTAGACACTCAAAAGTGCGGGTCGTTACATGATGTCTCATAGATAGGATAGGTTAAGCCTGTAGGCCTAATT
Organism: Alisma plantago-aquatica; assembly: GCA_963693085.1. Lineage (NCBI taxonomy): Eukaryota > Viridiplantae > Streptophyta > Magnoliopsida > Alismatales > Alismataceae > Alisma > Alisma plantago-aquatica. The sequence continues at coordinate 830,096,976 of OY856414.1, read as the reverse complement.
GTGGGATGTATCTTCTCTTTTCCTACTTCGTCTCTCTCTTTATCTCTAGGGAGTATAATAGAATGGTACTCAGTGGCAGTTTCCCTAGTTGTCCTGGGAACTTCAAATGCAGATATCCTGGATGATAATGAATTTCTAGGTGTTTCATAGGTTGAATTCCTTGAGGAAAGTGAAGATCTAGGAGTGTTAAAACCCCTGGGGTAACTAGTGGAAGGTCTAGAGTCAAGAGTGATTCTTCTACTTGATGATAGGAAATTGATTTCTACATCACCGTTTGGATGTTCTATGACTTCTTCAACATTTTCATTTTGTAAAGGTGTAGAATGATTAGCTTGGGTTAGGATCCAGCACTCTGGTAGTTTAATATCATCCCATTTTAAGGATTTTGGGGTAACTATGCTATTTCGAACATTTGTGAGAAAAACTGTTGTTGTGCCTTTTTCGGGACAGATGACAGACTGTGGTGTCACTGTGTTCATGGCCTTGAAGCAAACCCTATAACAAATACAACATTCTCTGATGACGCTTCCATGTGAAACCCTGAGGTTTGGATATTTAATGTTAAAGCTTTTAATAAGCCTAGATCACTTAGAGATACTGAGAAATTAGGGATAGCATTGAAGTAGATTGGTCCTTCTGATAGGCTAGATTTGACTAACCCTAGCAGAGAGTCGGTAAACTTCAGATGTCTACAGTCTCTTAAGCATAGTAATATTGAGGAGTTGATTCCTTTCCTAGTTAGTTCTTTGGCTGAAACTTGAACCAGCCCTAGGTGTAGATAGTGGTACTTTGTATTATTTTTTAGATTTTCTATATCCTTTTTAGAAAGGAGTTCTAGGTTTTCCAAATATGAGTTTACAGAGATGGTTTTCTCTATTGTTTTTATATAATAGTCAGAGATGAGTTTAAAACTTCCTTTGGTGTAAATGTCTTTTATAGGTACTTTAGGCATTTCCCAATTTTGGATTGATTGTTCTATATTTTCAAAGTTTATCTGTTCACTGTTCTTAACAGACATCGTTCTAACGATAGAATTAGAAGGAAGTACAGAAGCTTCACAAGATAGGAAGTTAAACAACTTCGACATCCTCAACAAGAACTAACTAGTGGCCTGTCAATAGTGAATACAACTCTGCCTCGTTAAACCACGGCGAGCCCACTACGACAAGGAGGCCTCGGACCTAGTCAACTCATATTAAAGAGATCTAGGATGATTAAACACTTCTCTTGTTCTTCTTCAAAAGCAGTCTAAGGAGTTCTAAATGATCTTTCTTTCTTTGGATTTGGAGTTCCTAGTGGCCTGTTAATAGTATCGGCACGCTCAAAATCCTAATGCCTATCCACGGCAACACGGGCACCCGCAGTACCACTACGACAAGGAGGCCTCAAACCTAAGAACCCTTCCCCCTCAGAAAGAAGGACACAAGAGGAACTCAACTAAGCAAGGAGAACGGGTACTTCTCAAAAACCTTTCCCTTCAATGGCTCTGATACCAGATTGGAACCAGGAAACTAAGAAGGAAGCTAGTACCTATGTGTATACTTGGTCTAACATATATAACAACAAATAAAAAGCTTATAGAGAGTGGAGAGCGCGTGGGGAAGAACAAAGGTATTGTAGTGTGAGGATTCACACCTACAATCACTGTTGCACAGAGTACGGTGGAGGCGGAGCACGGTGGAGCACGGAGGTGCACGACGGAACACGGTGGAACACAGCGGAACACAAGCAAAAATATCTTATGTGCATAAAAGTATTAAATCTTTACTAATGGATGGCGATTACAATATACGGAAGAAGGGGGGTTACACAAGGGAAGAACACATGGAAGAAGAGTTTACAAGGGAGGTAGCCTACTACAAGTAACTACTAAGGAAGAAGGGGGAGCTAGAGAAGGTGGTAGATGGAAATACAAGGCTCAAGTGTTGTAAGCACAAAAGGCACAAACTAGCTTGCCTTCCCTTGTTGCCTTCGAGGCTATTTATAGAACTTTGGCTTTAGAAGAGACCTCTTTGAGTGGTTTCCACATTTCCTCCATTATTCTTCAATAGTTGAGATTCCTTTGCATAGGCTTTCCGTAGACTTTAAGTTTTTTCCATCTTTTTGGAATAGTAAATATTCTTCTTTGTTGATAGACTTTAATCTTTTCTTCTTTTTGGAATAGTAAACATTCCTTCGATCTTCCTTGGCTTTTATTGAAATAGTAGATATTCCTTTGTATAGTAGAGATGCTTTGTGCAAGTTATTCTTCTTATCGAGAATAGTGATATCTTTTTTACAATAGTAAAGATTCTTTTGAGATCTTTTGTCTGTACTCCTTTTCCATTACTGCTGTTAATTCTTGGAATACTGGTAATTGTATTTGTTCCTCAGGTAGTTATGGGAACATGTCTGTGATCTCTTCAATAAGATCTTTTTGTAGTTTTGTATACCTTTCTTTTGAATCAGCTAATACTTTTTCGTAAAAGCTTTTCCCAAGAACAATCCTTGGTAGAGGAATTTGTTTTTCAAACTTGTCCATGATGTATCTTTCCCACCATCAGACTTCTATTTTCCTGGTTAGTGAGGCCGGGTAATAGCATGTAGATATTTTCCAGGACCACTTGACTATCCATGGTACTCCATAGACAGAGAAATGGCTTAATATGTTGGTCCATTCTTCACCACCATCTTTTCCTAATGGTATCAATTTATCAAGAGCTTCCGGAAAGATATTTCTGTTAGGTCCAAACCTTGACCAGAACTTGGCTATCCACCATTGGGGAATATCTGTCTGATAAATGAACTTCACAGACCATGTATGGCTGTAATTTTCATTATTGATATACATGACATTTTCCCAGGCTTGTTGGTAGTCCCAGTAGTTGAAATAGCGTGGAGTGAGATCACTCTTGAACTTTCTAGCGATGTTAGGATTCCCATCTCTATTCCACTCTTTGAGAGTGAGGACCTTTTCGATCTTTAAGGTTGAATATTCTGGCTCAATCTCTAAGGAAACTTCTTTGGAGTAGTGTGTTATTTTTACGCTCTTAGTTTCAGGGAGTACTTTCTCATAGTAATATGTATTTTTTCCAACCATAGTTGGTATAAATAGGTATCCCTTAGGGAAATATTTTTGGTTAATGTCATTAGTGCCTTTAGAAAGGTCATTTTTCTCTAGTGTAAAGCAAGTGTCATAGCCTTTTGGTCAGTATTCACTTTCTTTTAGAGTCATAATATCCATTGTTCGATTTGTCGTTGGAATGACCTCATCTAAGTAGTTTTGATGATGAGAATCAATGTTTTCAGTATTAATTGATAATGGCTCTTGGATGATCACATTAGACCCTGAGCTCGAAGTTGTTGCCATTTCCTAAAGAGAGAAATTATATTAAATAGTGCAAAAAAGTAATTTTATCTACAAGGTCCTTTTACTTTATTGCTAAGTAGTTTATTTAGTTTAAAATTTTCGAATTTTGTTAATGAGGTAAATACCAGGCCTCTTTCTGAATTTGAAGTTTATTACCTTTTCTTGAAGAATGGCATGTATTCCCTCATCATCAAAAGTAATCGGTAAAATGTTATTCAAAAAGGGAGTTCCAATGATAATTTCTGCAGAAATATTTTTTGCTAAAATAAAAGATGTTTTGATATCAATATTTTGTGTACATATATATGCTTCTGGTATTTTGAAGTTGATTTGTAGATAGTCATTGGTGGCTGAATTGACTTGATGGGTGGTTTCCTTTCTATATTCTTCTGGGATTAAGTTTTCTTTTATACAATTTATGTCTGCTCCAGAATCAAACAAGGCTATTCCTTTTAGGATGAATTTTTCATCAACTTTTATAATCACTTGGGCTTTCCATTTTTTCTTGACATATTGTTGTATTGAATATATGTAATTAGTTTTCCTTTCTTCTTCTACTATATTTTTAGATGTTCCTGCTATGTCTGTAGGGAAGGTTCGATATGTGTATTCTTCATCAGTATATTTTATCGTCTCAAGAGTTTTGACTCTATCTTTTAGATCTCATATTTCTTGTTTTATTTCTCTTAAGTCATCAACCATGTTTGTTCTTGATATGGTCTTATATTTGTTTCTCTCTAGTCTTTTTAGTACATAATCAAAAGAGTAGTATTCTCCAGTTTTACTTGTATCCTGATTTTCGCTTGACTTTATCATTTCTAGATATTTTGTTAGTTTCTTGCTTCTTTCTTCTTTATTAGGGATTGCGTCTATAATTTCTAGGATAAGTTGTTGCTCGAGGTGATCATGTTTAGGCTATCAGATGAATCTGAAACTTCATAACAGTTACATAGACAACCTTCCTCTTCATTAATAGCAGAATCTGATAAATAATTAAGGTTTAGTTTCGAAACGAATTTATCCAGCTCTTCTGGTGCAAGGCTTTTTTATTCTAGGAGTAATTTATTTACCTTCTTCTTGAATCCTCTTTTAAAGCACTTGATGGCAAAGTGTCCCTTTTGGTTGCATGAATAACATGTAACTTCTTTCTCGTTTCTTTTATTAGGGGTTTTAAACCTTTTTTATTTATAATAACCTTGTCTTCTTGTCTTGCCTGGGTTAATATCTTTTGAATATTTTTGTTTTTTATATGATGTGCTAGGAACATTCATTTGATATCTGAATTGATAACAGAAATCTCCTAGTTCCTTTTTCCCTAACATTTTTTGTTTCTTTAAGTGACCCTTTAGTTTGAGGTCATTACAAAGAGACATGCCTGTTTGATTTATAACTTGTATAATTTCTCCATACGATATGTGTTCTAAAGGGACAGAACTATACTCACTTTGTCTAATGTTTTCTCTAACCTTTTCAGCAAAGAGAGCAGGGAGACCCAAAATAAACTTTTCCTTCCAAACTGCATTGCTACAGTCCGGAAATATGAGGACTTTTGTTAGAAAATCATCTTTGTACCATCTAAAGTCTGACATAGAAGGACAACTGAGATTCATAAGTTGTTCTCTAGTTTTTTGAGTTATAGTACTAGTATGTCCTGTATATTGTTGTAATATGTTAACGATAAGTGCATAAACTGAATCAAAAATAATTTCATTGTTTTCAGTTTTTATTTGATTCCCATTTTCATCTCTTTTAGTGGCATATAGTATTTCAAGTCTTTGAGCTTCATTTAGATAGTTACTCCACCATCCTTTTAACTGTCCAGTGAAAGGTGAAACAATCATGTTTGCAATAGAGTGTTCTAAATTCTTTTGGGCACGACATGCACTAGCATATATAAGCATTTGGATGCATGTTTGTATGATTTGGTATTCAGATAACCCATCTATGTTCCATTCCACAAGAGATTGTCCATCAAAATGAACTAAGGGGAGATCAAGAGTTTCCTCAAATTGTAGGTCAACCGGTGTTGGCCTGCTATAGTAATTCTTGGTTTTAGAATACCTTGGTTTGGAAGATCCAATTTTATTGATAGAGGCTTCTAGGTTATTTTCAAAGGAAAGAACATCTTCAGGAGATATATGTATAGGTTCATCTTCGTATGATTCATCTTGGGTTAAGATGTTTATACTTGTTTTGGTTAAACTTAGTTGTTGTAGTCGATTTGTGATTTCGTTGGTTATGTCTTCAAGATTTTTATCAAATCTGATAGGGGCTTTCTTTCCTAATTTGACCTCTGTTGAGAGTGTAGTTGGCATAATTATAGGACTATTTCTTAGATCATTTTTCTTATGGGGAATGGTGGATTTGACATCCTTCATGATGGACTATATCCTATCAGTTTGTTTTGCAATAGTTTGGAGACAAGAATTGGAATAATTGTTTTTTTGCATGATTCCAGCAATTTGTTCTTGTGTAGCGGGCTCATGCCTAATTTCTGTCATGAGAATTGGTGTGGCCGGTATTTCTTCTTTTAAGACTTTTATGGGTTCAAAAGGAGGATGTATTGACTCTACTTCTTCATCTTTAAGACCAAATTTCCATGTGACAGAGGTTTTTGTGATAGCCATATTTTTTAGGTTTTTGGGAATCGTGTGATGTGGTTTTCTTCAAACCATTCAAAGAATAAGACATTTCTATTGACATCCTTCATGTGTTCAAACCATTGTTTTCTAATGAGTGTCATTGCCTGATCATTGTAATGATAAAAAAACCAATCAACCTTTTCTTTATTCTCTTTACAGAGAAAGTCTCTTCTCGACAATTCTTTATCTATTTCAAATTCTTGTTCTATAAGAGCGTTTATAGTAAACTCTGCTTCTGATGGCTCATAGTTAGAACATGATGTCTCATAGATAGGATAGGTTAAGCCTGTAGGCCTAATTCTGGGATCTATCTTCTCTTTTCCTACTTCGTCTCTCTCTTTATCTCTAGGGAGTATAATAGAATGGTACTCAGAGGGAGTTTCCCTAGTTGTCCTGGGAACTTCAGATGCAGATATCCTGAATGATAATGAATTTCTAGGTGTTTCATAGGTTGAATTCCTTGAGGAAAGTGAAGATCTAGGAGTGTTAAAACCCCTGGGGTAACTAGTGGAAGGTCTAGAGTCAAGAGTGATTCTTCTACTTGATGATAGGAAATTGATTTCTACATCACCGTTTGGATGTTCTATGACTTCTTCAACATTTTCATTTTGTAAAGGTGTAGAATGATTAGCTTGGGTTAGGCTCCAGCACTCTGGTAGTTTAATATCATCCCATTTTAAGGATTTTGGGATAACTACGTTATTTCTAACATTTGTGAGAAAAAGTGTTGTTGTGCCTTTCTCGGGACAGATGACAGACTGTGGTGTCACTGTGTTCATGGCCTTGAAGCAAACCCTATAACAAATGGCAACATTATCTGATGACGCTTCCATGTGAAACCCTGAGGTTTGGATATTTAATGTGAAAGCTTTTAATAAGCCTGGATCACTTAGAGATACTGAGAAATTAGGGATAACATTGAAGTAGACTGGTCCTTCTGATAGGCTAGATTCGACTAACCCTAGTAGAGGGTCGGTAAACTTCAGATGTCTATAGTCTCTTAAGCATAGTAATATTGAGGAGTTGATTCCTTTCCTAGTTACTGCTTTGGCTGAAACTTGAACCAGCCCTAGGTGTAGATAGTGGTACTTTGTATTATTTTTTAGATTTTCTATATCCTTTTTAGAAAGGAGTTCTAGGTTTTCCAAAGATGAGTTTACAGAGATGGTTTTCTCTATTGTTTTTATATAATAGTCAGAGATGAGTTTAAAACTTCCTTTGGTGTAAATGTCTTTTATAGGTACTTTAGGCATTTCCCAATTTTGGATTGATTGTTCTATATTTTCAAAGTTTATCTATTCACTATTCTTAATAGACATCGTTCTAATGATAGAATTAGAAGGTAGTGCAGAAGCTTCGCAAGATAGGAAGTTAAACAACTTCGACATCCTTAACAAGAACTAACTAGTGGCCTGTCAATAGTGAATACAGCTCTGCCTCGTTAAACCACGGGGAGCCCACTACGACAAGGAGGCCTCAGACCTAGTCAACTCGTATTAAAGAGATCTAGGATGATTAAACACTTCTCTTATTCTTCTTCAAAAGCAGTCTAAGGAGTTCTAAATGATCTTTCTTTCTTTGGATTTGGAGTTCCTAGTGGCCTGTCAATAGTATCGGCACGCTTGATGCGATGATTTTGAGTCGCATTTATAGACCTGTTTCATATGTGTTTTATGCTTTTATTAGTCATTTTTATGGTTAATGTGGCATAATTTATTCACTTTGGTCTTTGCTATTATTTTATGTCAAATCCCCTTTATTTCATCGTTTTGAGCATCAATTGTCAAAATATTATTATTTGTATGAATTTATGTGATCTTGTGTTTGAATTTCAGGACAAACGAGTATTTGCTTCCATCGATACCATCGACGGAAGTCGATACCATCGACATGATCACAGGCTGCCAGCCACGAGTATCAGCAAAAAGTCGATACTATCGATAGGGATGTCGATGGTATCGAGCTATCATCAGGTTGCTGGCGAAGAAGCAGTCGATAGTATCGACACCAAGTCGATACCATCGACGCACAGAGTCTACAGCGACGCAAAACGACAAAATTGTCACTATAGGGTAGTCGATACCATCGACCTTCGTCGATGGTATCGAGACTACATCAGGCACTCAGACGAAAGGAAAGAAGGACGACCGCTACTACAGCGGGTCGATACCATCGACTTGCGTCGATGGTAGCGACACCGTAGGATATGAGTTGGCTTCCTAATGATGTCAATCGGACGACTACGGTTAATTAGTGACCTAATGAGGGAGATATACCTAATGACGGCCGCCCAGACGTGAAGAGGATCTCATTAGCCATTGCACGAGTACCGAGGAGCAGTAGAGAGGAGAACGGAGGCTAGAAGCTCATACCAGTTCATTCGGACACCGCAGAAGACGGATTTCACCACTGAAAAGTGGGAGAGCACGTGTTCTACGCAAAGGATCAATCAGTTCTTCTCCGTTCATGGGTTTCACCTCTCAATTCACATTTTCACATAATTTTCCCTATCTCTACCTTGTACTTGTTTGAGATGAACATGCAGGGCTAATCCCCTTCGTCTTTAGGACCGGGAGTTGCCCGGGGATTCATTGTATGACAATTTTATAATAGTAATTCATATTTTATCTCTTAAATCCGTGGTATAGTTTCGTTTTCTCCATATATTGTTATGCTTGATCACCATAATAATAACCTAATGCCCTTAATCACTTTGAAAGAAGGATTAACGGCTGAAAAGAGACGAAATCTACATTAATCGATAAATCCCTTGACCAAGGTGGTGTAAAATTAATGGTGGATACTGAGAGATCGTTCATAATGCACCTAGTCTAGGGTATAGGTTACTACGATGGTGGAACCGACCTAGACCTAGGTAGTGAATTGCACCACGACAGTGGGCAATTATGTTTTTAGGCCACTACCCGGATAGAGAGATAAAATTGAGGCATTATATAAAATCTAATATAATGAAAACCCGCGATGAAACCGCAATCCTAAAGATACCCTCTTGAATTGATTAAACCAAAAATTTAATCGATTGTTCATTTTGTTTTCTTTCAATTTTCTTTTTAATTTTCACAAAACCTTCAACTTTTAATCGGCTTAGCTGATCGCAACTAGTTAGTAGGAGTCACCAACAATTCCGAGTATCCCTGTGTTCGACTCGGGCCTCACAAGGCCTATATTACTTCGACGCGTTCTCTTGCGTTTAAGCGCATAGTAAAATTGTGTCAATTTTTTGGCGCCGTTGTCGGGGATACGGCAAATTGTTGGCACTTTGAGTGCTACGAGCGGCCATTCTAGGCCACATTTTTTTTATTATCTTGAAACAACTTCAAATATTTCTAAATTGTTCGATAATTTTTATACTCGTCACAGCACTGTACTGAACTCGAATTTTCTTATTTCAGGTACTTTGTATGGTGCGGACGCATAACACTGATTATACGTGACGCGCACCAGAGGGCCCACTTACGGGAGCAGAAGACGAGGACGGTTATAATGAGGACCATCTTGAGGAAACAGAGTCAGAACCTGAACAAGAAGAGATGGACGAGCCACAAACAATATGGGAGAAGATCAAGGCTTCTTCCGCATCCGCTTCCAAAGGGCCTATAAAGAAGCAGGAAATCAACATACCTACATATAAGATTGATCCGGCGTTGATAAATCTGGTGAAGTCGAATGCTTTTCATGGGCTCAAGAATGAGGACCCTGTCGCGCACATAAGTCAGTTTGTTGAGAACTATGACATGGTTAAAATCGACAGGTTTCCACAGGATGCACTTTATCTTAAGTTTTTCCCGAGTTCATTGGAAGGAGCCGCATGAGAATGGCTACACAATTTAGATGATGAGTTTGTGGAGTCCTGGGACCATATGGTGGAGGTCTTCTTTGAGAGGTTTTTCCCTCCTGAGAAGACTAACGACATGATCCGGAAGATTCATAACTTTACCCAACAGGCCGGTGAGACATATTCTGAGACCTGGGAGAGGTTCCAGGTCATGTTGAGGAGGTTCCCACATCACGGGCTGGATAAAGAGACGCAGGTGAAGATCTTCTATTTTGCTCTCTCCGAGCACAATAGGAGTAATCTGGATTCAGCTGGGTCAGGATTCTTTCTGAACAATACGGACACCAGATGCTGGAGATACTAAAGAATATGGCTAGAAAGCAGTCATGGGGTGAGAGAGAAAGAGGTCCGGTAGAGCAAGTTCGAGTAGCAGGTGAGTCCAAGGAAATAAAAGAACTGAATGAGAAGATGGATCTTCTCGCAAAGAAATTTCTCACAAAGGAAGATGTTGAGTCCGAGGATGAGGCTCAAGTGAAATACATGAGATAACAGCAAGGTTATAGGAACAATGATTATTCATGGAGAAAAGACAAAAAGTTCTCGTGGAAGGATCCAAACAATTTTCTACAGGATCCGGATGCCAAACCCCCACCAGTAACAGAAGATAAGAGCACGAAGCTGCTCAATCAGGTTATAAAGCAAAATCAAGAGCTAGTGAATACGTTTGGCCAGCAAATCAAACAGCAAGGGGAGTTTATGAATCAATTTGGGCAAACATTGCAGAGCCATGGGGCTCAAATGAGGACCATTGAGACATCTATGGCATATATGGCAGCAGAGATCGCCAGTTTGAAGAAACCGGCACATCCAGGTTTTCCGGGGAATACCAATGTTCCAGGGGGAAACCAGCAGGTAAAGGCTGTCCTGCTAAGAAGCGGCAAGAAATTGTTAAATCCAAGAGCCGAGGAGACAAGGACACCACAAGCTGAAGTAGAAGGTGAAGCCAATGAGGAGCTGCCACCACCAGTCACAGGGCAGGTTGATGACACAGCTGTGGATGATACTGAAGAACAGGTTGCAGAGGAGGAACCTCAGAAAAAGACACCTTATGTGCCACCTCATCAAAGGGCACAAGCTATCCCGGTCCCGTATCCAAATAGTGTTAAGGCAAGGAAGGCAGATGCACAGTTCAAGAAGTTCTTAGATAGTTTTAGGAAGCTTTCAGTCAATATCCCTTTATTGGAAGCCATTGAGAAAATTCCTTCATATAGGAAGTTTCTAAAAGACATCATAACAAAGAAGAGGAAAATTCCGGATACAGAGGTTGTTGTGCTAAAGGAGCAAGTGAGTGCCTTCATCATGGGCACTTTGCCGCCAAAGAGGAAAGATCCAGGGTGCTTTAACATTTCTTGTTATATTGGGAAGGTTAAATTCGGTGAAGCGTTATGTGACTCAGGGGCAAGCACCAACTTGATGCCCCTTTCTACATTCAAAAATCTGGGATTGAAGGAGTCACGGCCAAGCAATATGATGATTCAATTGGTGGATAACTCTGTGGTAAAACCTTATGGAATATGTGAAGATGTGTTAGTGAAGCTGGATAGATTTGTCTTTCCAGCAGATTTTGGAGTCATGGAGATGCAGGATGAACATGGAAACGAGTTGTTACTTGGACGTCCTTTCCAAGCTACAGCCGACATGATCTTAGAGATGGGGAGAGGTCGCTTGACCTTGGGCATAGCCGATGACCGCTTTGAGATGGTCATGCCTTCTAGTACTGTGTCATCTAAAGCAAAGGAACAATGCCGTGTGGTGAAACAAATGGATAATAATATTTCAATCGGTCTTGGGAAGCCATTTCTGGACATGGCTCATGTGATGAGCAAGGTAGACAATGGAACTTTGTCTGTGGACATCATGGAGCAGACCAAAGTAGTTTCTCTTTGCAAAGCTATGGGATTCCCAAATGATGAGGATGAGGACATTCCGCCTTCCATGGAAGATGATGTAATTGCTAATTTTGTTTTTGATGCATACCCGGAATTACCATTGGAGGCTTGTTTGGTAAATATTACACATGATTGGATGAGGAGCAAATCTCTCAAGGAGTGTGCCAAGATGCTCCAGATGCTTCCATGCTTCTATGTGAGGCATTATGAAGATCTAGGTGAACTTCCCCTGCCATTTCAATCATCTTTGATCAGCCCGCCAGATCTAGAATTAAAGCCACTGCCACCGCATCTCAAATATGTCTTCCTAGATGGGGAGGACAAGTTACCAGTGATCATATCTGCTTATCTGAGTGCAGAAGAGGAAGACCAACTGTTGATAGTGCTGCAGAACCACCGAGGAGCTTTTGGGTGATCCGTTGCAGATATCAAAGGGATTTCCCCTACTCTATGTCAGCACAAGATTCGGCTCGAGGAGGGAGCCAAGCCCGTGATCCAACCTCAACGACGTCTCAATCCAAGCATGATGGAGGTTGTGAAGAAGGATGTCATTAAACTTCTTGCTGCAGGTATTATTTACGCCATATCAGACTCGACATGGGTGAGTCCCACACAGGTAGTCCCTAAGAAGGGGGGAATTACTATCACCCAAAATATGTTAAATGAACCTATCACCACCCGATTGGTAACCGGGTGGCGAGTTTGTATTGATTACCGCCATTTGAATGCCGCCACACTAAAGAATCACTTTCCTTTACCTTTCATTGATCAAATCCTAGAGCATCTTGTCGGCCGATCGCACTTCTGTTTTCTAGACGGGTACTCGGGGTACAACCAGATTTCAATTGATCCTTTGGATCAAGAGAAATCTACCTTCACTTGTCCCTATGGGACTTTTGCGTACCGCCGAATGCCTTTTGGTTTATGCAATGCACCTGCGACGTTTCAGCGTTGTATGCTCGCCATATTTTCTGACATGGTAGAGCGTTGTCTCGAGGTTTTTATGGATGACTTTTCGGTGTATGGTGCATCGTTTGATGAATGTCTCTATAATTTGGACAAAGTTTTACAGCGCTGTGAGGACACACATTTGGTCCTCAACTGGGAGAAATGTCACATGATGGTGACTGAGGGGATAGTGCTAGGACACAAGGTGTCTAGCAAAGGTTTAGAGGTAGATACGGTAAAAATTGAGGTCATTTCCAAGTTTCCCCCACCAAATTCTGTTAAAGGGGTAAGAAGTTTCTTGGGACACACCGGGTTCTATCGTCGATTTATAAAAGATTTTTCTAAAATCACGAAACCTCTATCCGAGCTTTTAGAGAAAGATGTTGTATTTGATTTCAATGATAAGTGTCTACATGCGTTCGACGTTTTAAAAGAAAAACTGATTTTTGCACTGGTTGTTCAAATGCCGGATTGGACGAAACCGTTCGAACTAATGTGTGACGCCTCGGACTTTGCGGTAGGAGCTGTGTTGGGGCAGCGGGTGGCCAATAAACCCACCGTGATTTTTTACGCTTCAAAGACTTTGAATGATGCTCAATTAAATTATACAGCTACTAAGAAAGAATTACTCGCTGATGTTTTCGCTTTAGAAAAATTCCGGCAGTATTTAGTTGGATCTAAAGTAGTTGTGTGGACTGACCATGCCGCAATCAAATACTTAATAGAGAAAAAAGACGCAAATCCTAGACTCATTAGGTGGATTTTGCTCCTACAGGAATTCGACATCGAAATCAAGGATAAATCTGGGATTGAAAACGTTGTTGTTGATCATTTATCTAGGTTAGAAAGGGTGGATGAAAAAGATTTACATATACCCATAACTGAGACGTTTCCGGATGAACAGATTTTGAAAATTAACTCTAAGGATCCTTGGTTCGCTGAGATTGTAAACTATTTGGCTTGCGGGATCATCCTGGAAGATTGGTCATATCAGGAGAAGAAAAGATTTTTCCATTCTTTACGATATTATTTTTGGGATGACCCAGTTCTTCTTAAGCAATGCAGGGACGGTATCTTGCACAGGTGCGTGCCTGAAGTGGAGTACAAGAGCGTTTTACGTCATTGCCATGCATCACCTACGGGAGGACACCACGCCAGCTCGCGCACGGCAGCTAAAGTTTTGGAAAGCGGCCTTTATTGGCCAACTTTGTTTCGCGATGCCTACGAGTTTGTGAGGCAATGTGATTCCTGCCAACGAGCAGGTAATATCTCAAAGCGACAGGAGATGCCCCTGAATGTGTTTCAGGAAGTGGAGGTATTTAATTTGTGGGGCATAGATTTCATGGGACCCTTTGTGTCCTCAAACTCCAATTTATATACTTTTTTAGCAGTTGATTATGTGTCGAAGTGGGTGGAAGCAATACCCACAAGGACTAATGATTCCACTGTAGTGTGCAGATTTGTGAAAGAAAATATTTTCTGCAGGTTTGGGGTACCCCAAATGATAATCAGTGATGGGGGTACGCATTTTAGGAATCAGAAGTTCTCGACATTATTGAAGAAATATGGGGTCAAGCACAACATAGGTACCCCATATCATCCGCAAACGCAAGGCCAGGTGGATGTCTCCAACCGTGAAATTAAGAAGATTTTAGAGCGTACGGTGGCATCCACAAGGAAGAACTAGAGTGCCCTACTGCCGGATGCTCTGTGGGCATACAGGACGGCTTACAAAACACCTATAGGCACCACGCCTTTTAGGTTGGCATATGGCCGGGCTTGTCACCTGCCGGTAGAGTTAGAGCACAAAGCGCATTGGGTGCTGAGAAGGCTAAACCTGAGTTACAATGAAGCGGGGAGGAAGAGACTACTGGAATTGAACGAGTTGGACGAGCTACGGATGACGGCATATGAGAATGCACGGATATACAAGGAGCGCACAAAGCTGATCCACGACCGCCACATCTAGTTGCGCACGTTCAAAAAGGGAGATAGTGTTTTATTGTTCAACTCACGACTCAAGTTGCATCCCGAGAAGCTCAAATCTCGGTGGAGTGGACCGTTCGTGGTAGAGGAGGTCAAACCACATGGCGCGATCTTAGTGTGTGATGGTGATACCACGTTTTTGGTAAATGGACAAAGGCTGAAGCTCTATTTTGGTGAGAATTACAAGAGGAAGGTGAATGAGGTCAAACTCATTTCACTTTTGGATGCATGAGGTGCTGAAAGCTGTCGAGCCTAAGACGTTAAATAAGGGCGCTTGTTGGGAGGCAACCCAACATGATCACAGGCTGCTAGCCGCGAGTATCAGCAAAAAGTCGATACTATCGATAGGGATGTCGATGGTATCGAGCTATCATCAGGTTGTTGGCGAAGAAGCAGTCGATAGTATCGACACCAAGTCGATACCATCGACGCACGGAGGCTACAACGACGCAAAACGACAAAACCGTCGCTACAGGGTAGTCAATGCCATCGACCTTCGTCGATGGTATCGAGACTACATCAGGCACTCGGACGAAAGGAAAGAAGGGCGGCCACTACTACAGCGGGTCGATACCATCGACTCGCGTCGATGGTATCGACACCGTAGGATATGAGTTGGCTCCCTAATGATCTCAATCAGACGGCTACGGTTAATTAGCGACCTAATGAGGGAGATATACCTAATGACGGATGCCCAGACGTAGATTTGGACGTCGCAGAAGACGGATTTCACCACCGAAAGGTGGGAGAGCACGTGTTCTACGCAAAGGATCAACCGGTTCTTCTCCATTCATGGGTTTCATCTCTCAATTCACGTTTTCACATGATTTTCCCTATCTCTACCTTGTACATGTTTGAGATGAACATGTGGGGCTAATCCCCTTCGTCTTTAGGACCGGGAGTAGCCCGGGGATTCATTGTATGACAATTTTATAATAGTAATTCATATTTTATCTCTTAAATCCGTGGTATAGTTTTGTTTTCTCCATATATTATTATGCTTGATCACCATAATAATAACCTAATGCCCTTAATCACTTTGAAAGAAGGATTAACGGCTGAAAAGAGACGAAATCTACATTAATCAATAAATCCCTTGACCAAGGTGGTGTAAAATTAATGGTGGATACTGAGAGATCGTTCATAATGCACCTAGTCTAGGGTATAGGTTACTACGATGGTGGAACCGACCTAGACCTAGGTAGTGAATTGCACCATGACAGTGGGCAATTATGTTTTCAGGCCACTACCCGGATAGAGAGATAAAATTGAGGCATTATATAAAATCTAATACAATGAAAACCCGCGGTGAAACCGCAATCCTAAAGATACCCTCTTGAATTGATTAAACCAAAAATTTAATCAATTGTTGGTTTTGTTTTCTTTCAATTTTCTTTTTAATTTTCACAAAAACCTTCAACTTTTAATCGGCTTAGCTTATCGCAACTAGTTAGTAGGAGTCACCAACAATTCCGAGTATCCCTGTGTTCGACTCGGGCCTCACAAGGCCTATATTACTTCGACGCGTTCTCTTGCGTTTAAGCACATAGTAAAATTGCGTCAAATTTTTGGCACAGGTTGACGACTGCAGATTTTGCTCTGAGGCGATACCATCGACGGCCTCGTCGATGGTATCGACCTACCTACAGGCAGGTTGTGAAGAAAAAGACGATGGTATCGAGATGCCTGTCGATACCATCGAGATCTCTGAAGATTTAAAGAAGAAATCGACTCAGGAAAGTCGATACCATCGACGGGCGTGTCGATGGTATCGACACATTCAAGTGAAAAAGGTGGCCGCCAGGCTTCGCGAGGATTTTCCCTAATCATAGGGTCGATACTATTGACTTCCGTCGATGGTATTGACCATCCACGTCACCGATTTGCGTGAACAGATCAACGGCGATCGTGGCATCAAGACAGTTGATCCGGGTGCAGCGTCGATACCATCGACCCATGTCGATGGTATCGACACGTCAGCGATCTGGGTTTCAAGATCCAGCCATCAATGACCGTCGATACCAGTGAGGGGGCGGATAGCATCGACAAGTGTCGATACCATCGACTCCCGTCGATGGTATCGATGGGCCAACAACAGTGGCGCCGGCCAAGTCTATTTAAGGAGATTCATTGCGTCAGTTGATGTCACACCTTCAGAGCGATCTCCTCCCTTTGCGCCGAGCACTCCCCCGAGCCGTCAAAGCCTGAAGAAAAGCATCACCGAGTGAAGATCTTCATCGAGCGGAGATTCAACTCTCCAATCTTCACCGAGCTCTTTCTCTAATCCCATCTCTCATCGCAAACATGGCGCATGCAGCCGGAGCTTCCTCCTCGCGAGCGAATCCGATGGATCTTCCGGAATTCATGCCACCACTGCCATCATCGATCGCACGTCCCCGACTTGTCCATCCTTCCTCGGAGATCCAGAAGATCTATGAGGAGATCATGCGGAGGAAGAGGAGGCCTTTACACCTCTTCGAGCACGAGTGGCACCCCGGAAGCATCCTCGGAAGGATCCAGGTGCATCTTCATCATCACAGCCTACGCCACCACCACCACAGCCCTCGCAGCCAAGCGAGGATGCCTATTCCATGCAGGGCATGTACGCGATGCTGCAAGACATTCAGCAGACCCAGCATGGTCACAGAGCCACCTTTGTCGGTATTCAAGATACTACCAACTAGCTCTTTGTCAATCAGCAGGCAATCTTTGAGAATGAGTGCCTTTTGTTCGAGAATCAGCAGAACATCCATGACCAGCTGCACAGGATGGAGGAGCAGCAGCATCCGTTTTTCGATCATTACTGGAGCCAGAATTATTTTGGGGGGTATCCACAGCCTCCACTGATGCCCCAGTACGATCCGCATTTCCAGGGGCAATACCCGTTTTGGGACCCCACGGCGCCGCAGTACCCGTCTCCACCACCGCAAGAATGATTCTGTATCACTGTTCCAATCCTTAAGCTTGTTTTTTTACTATGAGGCCATAGTCGGATTCAAGCTTGGGGGGTAGTTGGAAAAACTTTATCTCTTTTATTGTTTTTAGTTTTTAACTTTATTTGTTTTTGTTCTTTTTAGTTGTTTTTGCAATTTTAGTTTGTTTAGGATCCACATGCTATCTAGTGTAATCGTGGATGTCATAAAGTTTGTGTCATCTCTAGAGTGTGCATGGGAAAAATCAAGGGAATTTAAAAAAAAAATTACATGTGCAAAGCTTGTCGTGTTTAACCTTGTGCAATTAACCTACAAAAATGATTGGTTCTGTCAACTCTAAAACAACAATTCACAACTGTACTCCTAATGATTCATGAAAGTGGACGGACATGTTTGTTTGAGCCTAATCCGACCAAATGGTAATGTGACTTTAATCGGAAGTAGGAGAGAGAAACTTCTTAACTACTACACAGGTCAGTAAGGAGGGACGCATAATATCTTTCTAGGGTTCAGTCACCTAGTCTTGTGATCTTTCCACCTTTTTGCTTTTTGCAATCCACCACAAGAATTGGAAGTACTTTACAGTTTTAACTTCTTTGATTGTATAGCATCTAGATAGGGCTTGCATTAATTCTTTTTCCATATGTTTTGCATAAAAAGAAAGAAAAAAATGAGAATAGTGATACATGCACATTACCTTTAGATGCATGTCATGTAGATGCATTCATAATTTTTCATGCATAAAGTATATTATGTATCTCGATTTTTCTTCAATGGTGAATTAAATTGTTCCATACCTTCTAAATAGTGCAAATTTCTGAATTAGGAAGGAAAATAAGCCCAATAAAATATTCATTATCAATTATGGATATAAGGGTTTGAAAAATGAAAAAAAAGAGAAAAAACTGAAGAAAAAAAATCTTCATGTTAAAAAAAAACAAGAGAAAGTTATTTAGAAGCAATTAGAATAAGAAGGAGAAAGGAACATAATATCACCTGCATTTCAAGAATTGTTGAGTACATGATGTAGCTTACATAGACGTCCATCTCATTTTGAGGTGGATGGTTAGTGCATGCATCATTCCACCCAGTTTTAGGCATTAGGGCATTTCTCATGTGCATTTGCATCATGTAGGACATTTTTGTATTATGCATGTTGAAACTATACAATACTTCCATTTTCTTCCATGAACCACCCATCTTCATCCACCCGTTGCTCGGATTGGTAGGCCACCGTGAATTTCTCCTCACTAATGTATATCAGGAAAACTGCTTCCATTTAGATGGTAGTTAGGGCGAGCAACGTAGTATAGGAGAACACAAGATGCACCAAGTCTGAACCGGTGAGTTTTATTATGTTAACTGCCTTACGTGATAGTGTTCATCAGTTTTGAGGTCAATTTCTCTTATGAATGATTACTGTCGCCTACAGGGTAATTACCATTCTGTGGTTAGAGAGGGCCGGCATGTGATTGTTAGGTGGGAGTCATTTGGATGTTGGTTGTGCGTTGATCTTCACTTGACATTAGCAATTCTATTCTAAGGATTAGTTGCTCGAGGGCGAGCAACGTTCAAGCTTAGGGGAGTTTGATGCGACGATTTTGAGTCGCATTTATAGACATGTTTCATATGTGTTTTATGCTTTTATTAGTCATTTTTATGGTTAATGTGGCATAATTTATTCACTTTGGTCTTTGCTACTATTTTATGTCAAATCCCCTTTATTTCAGCGTTTTGAGCATCAATTGTCAAAATATTATTATTTGTGTGAATTTATGTGATCTTGTGTTTGAATTTCAGGACAAACGAGTATTTCCTTCCGTCGATACCATCGACGGAAGTCGATACCATCGACATGATCACAGGCTGCCAGCCGCGAGTATCAGCAAAAAGTCGATACTATCGACAGGGATGTCGATGTTATCAAGCTATCATCAGGTTGCTGGTGAAGAAGCAGTCGATAGTATAAACACCAAGTCAATACCATCGATGCACAGAGGCTACAGTGATGCAAAACGAAAAACCCGTCGCTACAGGGTAGTCGATACCATCGACCTTTGTCGATGGTATCGAGACTACATCAGGCACTCGGACGAAAGGAAAGAAGGGCGGTCGCTACTACAGCGGGTCGATACCATCGACTCACGTTGATGGTATCGACACCGTAAGATATGAGTTGGCTTCCTAATGATCTCAATCGGACGGCTACGGTTAATTAGCGACCTAATGAGGGAGATATACCTAATGACGGCCGCCCAGATGTGAAGAGGATCTCATTAGCCATTGCACGAGTACCGAGGAGCAGTAGAGAGGAGAACAGAGGTTAGAAGCTCATACCAGTTGATTCGGACGCCGCAGAAGACGGATTTCACCACTGAAAGGCGGGAGAGTACGTGTTCTACGCAAAGGATCAACTGGTTCTTCTCCGTTCAGGGGTTTCACCTCTCAATTCACGTTTTTCACATGATTTTCCCTATCTCTACCTTGTACTTGTTTGAGATGAACATGCGGGGCTAATCCCCTTGGTCTTTAGGACCGGGAGTAGCCCGGGGATTCATTGTATGACAATTTTATAATAGTAATTCATATTTTATCTCTTAAATCTGTGGTATAGTTTCGTTTTCTCCATATATTGTTATGCTTGATCACCATAATAATAACCTAATGCCCTTAATCACTTTGAAAGAAGGATTAACGGCTGAAAAGAGATGAAATCTACATTAATCGATAAATCCTTTGACCAAGGTGGTGTAAAATTAATGGTGGATACTGAGAGATCGTTCATAATGCACCTAGTCTAGGGTATAGGTTACTACGACGGTGGAACCGACCTAGACCTAGGTAGTGAATTGCACCACGACAGTGGGCAATTCTGTTTTCAGGCCACTACCCGGATAGAGAGATAAAATTGAGGCATTATATAAAATCTAATACAATAAAAACCCGCGGTGAAACCGCAATCCTAAAGATACCCTCTTGAATTGATTAAACCAAAAATTTAATCGATTGTTTGTTTTGTTTTCTTTCAATTTTCTTTTTAATTTTCACGAAAACCTTCAACTTTTAATCGGCTTAGCTGATCGCAACTAGTTAGTAGGAGTCACCAACAATTATGAGTATCCCTATGTTCGACTCGGGCCTCACAAGGCCTATATTACTTCGACATGTTCTCTTGCGTTTAAGCGCATAGTAAAATTGTGTCAACGCTCAAAACCCTAACGCCTATCCACGGCAATACGGGCACCCGCAGTACCACTACAACAAGGAGGCCTCGAACCTAAGAACCCTTCCCCCTCAGAAAGAAGGACACAAGAGGAACTCAACTAAGCACGGAGAACGGGTACTTCTCAAAAACCTTTCCCTTCACTAACTCTGATACCATATTGGAACTAGGAAACTAAGAAGGAAGCTAGTACCTATGTGTATACTTGGCCTAACGTATATAACAACAAATAAAAAGCTTACAGAGAGTGGAGAGCACATGGGGAAGAACAAAGGTACTGTAGTGTGAGGATTCACACCTACAATCATTGTTGCACAGAGCACGGCGGAGGCGGAGCACGGAGGTGCACGACAGAACACGGTGGAACACAGCGGAACACAAGCACAAATAGCTTATGCGCACAAAAGTATTAAATCTTTACTAATGGATGGCGATTACAATATACGGAAGAAGGGGGATTACACAAGGAAAGAACACACGGAAGAAGAGTTTACAAGGGAGGTAGCCTACTATAAGTAACTACTAAGGAAGAAGGGGGATCTAGAGAAGGAGGTAGATAGAAATACAAGGCTCAAGTGTTGTTAGCACGAAATGGCACAAACTAGCTTGCCTTCCCTTGTTGCCTTCGAGGCTATTTATAGAACTTTGGCTTTAGAAGAGACCTCTTTGAGTGTTTTACACGTTTCCTCCATTATTATTCAATAGTTGAGATTCCTTTGCATAGGCTTGTCGTAGACTTTAAGTCTTTTCCGTCTTTTTGGAATAGTAAATATTCTTCTTTGTAGATAGACTTTAGTCTTTTCTTCTTTTTGGAATAGTAAAGATTCCTTCGGTCTTCCTTGGCTTTTTTTGAAATAGTAGATATTTCTTTGTATAGTGGAGATGCTTTGTGCAAGTTATTCTTCTTATCGAGAATAGTGATATCTTTTTTACAATAGTAAAGATTCTTTTGAGATCTTTTGTCTCTACTCCTTTTCCATTACTGTCGTTAATTCTTGGAATACTAGTAATTGTATTTGTTCCTCAGGTAGTTCTGGGAACATGTTTGTGATCTCTTCAGTAAGATCTTTTCGTAGTTTTGTATACCTTTCTTTTGAATCAGCTAATACTTTTTCGTAAAAGTTTTTCCCAAGAACAATCTTTGGTAGAGGAATTTGTTTTTCAAACTTGTCCATGTTGTATCTTTCCCAACATCGGACTTCTATTTTCCTGGTTAGTGAGGCCGGGTAATAGCATGTAGATATCTTCCAGGACGACTTGACTATCCATGGTACTCCATAGATAGAGAAATGGCTTAATATGTTGGTCCATTCTTCACCACCATCTTTTCCTAATGGTATCAATTTATCTAGAGCTTCAGGAAAGATATTTCTGTCAGGTCCAAACCTTGACCAAAACTTGGTTATCCACCATTGGGGAATATCTATCTGATAAATGAACTTCACAGACCATGTATAGCTATAATTTTTGTTATTGATATACATGACATTTTCCTAGGCTTGCTGGTAGTCCCAGTAGTTGAAATAGCATGGAGTGAGATCACTCTTGAACTTTCTAGGGATGTTAGGATTCCCATCTCTATTCCACTCTTCGAGAGTGAGGACCTTTTCGATCTTTAAGGTTGAATATTCTGGCTCAATCTCTAAGGCAACTTCTTTGGAGTAGTGCGTTATTTTTATGCTCTTAGTTTCAAGGAGTACTTTCTCATAGTAATATGTATTTTTTCCTACCATAGTTGGTATAAATAGGTATCCCTTAGGGAAATATTTTTGGATAATATCATCAGATATGTTGAAACCATCAACATTGTCTCTTCCGCAGGACACTACACCCTTCCCATCCAGACCCCAACCATCCCACCCTTCCATACCTGGGGTCCCTTTTACAAACATTGGTGAGGAATTCAGACGTCAATTTGACACCATCTGAAACCTCCTCACCGACCCTTCTAATATAATGCATTCCATTTTTTCTTGTGTGCAAGGTTTATCTAAACAGGTAGCCAAGATTGACGAACAAAACCGCGCATTACCAAGCATCCTCCAAGGTCTTCAGCAATGACAAGATGTAGTGGCCAGGCAAGTCGATCGCATCGATAGCCACTTCAACAACTTGCCCGAGCTGATCCTTGGAGTACAAAGCCAGCAAGAAGCGAAAGCCAAGCAAGTCGATGAGATCTCTACGCAAACTCAACTCTGCATGAGACTCTCCGCGGGCTCAAGAAACAACAAACAACTCTTAGCACGTGCTTGGATACCATCAGCACCACCCTTGCACAACTCAACAATCGCCAAGAGGAGTCGACCAACAATGAAATCCAACAATTACGAGATATAGTAACAGACCTCACAGCGCGACTCCTCTCCACCGAGAGACGATACAATGATCTCAAAGAAACACACGATGCACTACTTGAAACACACGAGCACGTGCAAGTGGCGTTTGACGAGTTACAAACCATCCATCGGCATTGCAAAAAGACTGCACACAAGAATCTAGCAGACCAAGCAGCAGCTGACAAAGAAGGCAATAATGACGACGAAGATGACTCCGACTCCTCTGCTGATTCCAACAACAATACCACCTCCTCCGATGACAAATCCGATGATGGAGAGGGCCCAGGACAAGAAGCAGAACCTTCTCAGAAAGGATATGACAAAGGCCACCAAGAAGGTGGACATCATCCCAAGTCCCCCACCCATAACGAAAATGTAAACATATCTTATGGGGACCAATTCCTCGATTACTCTGCTTTGGGATCCATAGGGGAGTCTGCAAAAGATGTGGCTTTTGCTGAGTTCCACCAATATATTTTAGGAACCAGCACAAGTCTACCAGCAACAGCCGCTCAACCTTTTTCTGCACCTGACCTTTCAGTGCCCTTCCCCCTGAACAGGACGAATCAGAACGAGTACGTTTAGATACAGATGAAGAACTCGATTCTTCTTCCGATTCAGATGAAGATCTGCATGGCTATACAGAAGATTTGGAACAACCTTCTTCACCCCCTCTGCAGGAGCTTCCCCCGCCACCACCTCTACCGCATAAGATGCACGATTTAGATATGGCGGCCATCTCAACACTAGATGCTCATGACATCTTTATCCTGAACACTATTGTCGACGATGCCAAAGAGGGGGGAGACATCATCTACCACAATAAAAAAAACAAAGCGCAAGTTAACACGTGAATATTTCCACAACATCCTGCGACCATGGTCAACGATGCCAATGGCAATCTTCTGTGTCCTACTTGCCAACTGCATAGAGGTTTACAGAAGCTCAAAGAGGCAGCATCCAGTTTGTAACACCTCACCTGCTCTATCTATAGGCTTGTTATACAAAGAAATACGAGCAAAGTCAATAGAGCGGCTGCGTGCTGGTTTAGCACGGAGGGCACGATATCTCACTGTGCCATTTCAAGTTTTCGATCATTGGTTGCTTATGATTTTGGATACCGAAGCTCGGGACGCCAATGTATATAATTTTTGCGCCACTGAGCTACTAGCCAGAATAATAAATTTTGTTGGAGAAGAAGCAGGAGAGGCAAGATGTATACCTTTCCGGCTTCTTAAGCTAATATGGGATGCACGCCCGTCCCTCCATCAGGACTAGAGCCAACCCTGGTTCCAAATAATTAACCCACAAGTCCAAGCTGCTGAGGGTTCTGGGGACTGTGATTTTTGCACCATTCGCCACATTCAAGCGCTAAACGAAGAAATCCCCTTTACTGAGCTGGTCGCCGAAGATTTCACTCCCTGCGAGGGCGTTACACCATGGAGCTTATTTGTGATAGAAGGTTCTTCAAGGACCTGACAATGGCACCAAATGATGTCCCCCGCTACCTCTTTTCAGCAATCCAACGTCCGCAAAGGAAACCTTTCAGACAAACTTTAAAAGAATTGGAGAAAACTAAGCAGCCAGCAATAGTTCCCGAGAAAAGAAAAGAGGAAATAGATCTTTTGTTAGGGGCAACCATTACAAGATCGCCATCACAAATGGTGCCCTATCTTCCATAGAACCAACTTTCCCAGATTTTGACCTCAGTGCTTGCATCGATCTCTCCGACAATGAACTTCGTCTCATCATGTCGAGGCTTTCCGCCGAGAAGGATGAACTCATCTTCATGTCCGGTGACATCCTAATCATGGCAGACTCGATTCGAGAAACTATATAGTTCAAAGTCTCTCTCTCTGTCGGCTTAATGGCCGCCTATCAATTTCTCCTCGGCCAAAATCACCCTACAACATATATGGCGTCTCCCTACATGAAGGATGATCTTTTAAAGTTAAAAAACTTTGGAACAACTGAAACACTAATCTCCTTCCTACAACATATAACACCGAAGTTTATCATGTTACCCTTCCTTCACCATGACCAATGGATACTTCTGCCAACAAACCTACACGACGGAACAACTACCATCTACAACAGTTCCGACAGCCAGTTCAACCCACGACAAAAGAAATATGTGGTGACACCAAAGACACCCACATAGGAAATAGCAAAGGAATGTGCAGACAGACTAATCGATCTTCTAAGTCAGCACACAAGGGCATACGACAAAGAACGCTTTCACCGCCCATCCTTCAACCATAAGTACCCCCAACAAATTTAGGAATCAAATGACTGCGGATTCCACGTCCTCTACTGGATGTACACCATCATGATCCTTCAAAGACCAGTAGAGGATATGGCTGACGTGAATTATCACACCCTACGCGGAAAGTTTGCAGCTAATCTACTCAAAACACCAGGGGCAAACTCAGGATTAACATAAACCTAACGCCCTTGTCTATGTACTTCTCAACCTATCACTTTAACACTCTGAGGACATAGTGAGTGATAAGTTAGGGGGGGTACATTAGACAAGGGCGAGGTATCATTTCTATATCCCTCT
The DNA here is from genome assembly GCA_963693085.1 of Alisma plantago-aquatica. Taxonomy (NCBI): domain Eukaryota; kingdom Viridiplantae; phylum Streptophyta; class Magnoliopsida; order Alismatales; family Alismataceae; genus Alisma; species Alisma plantago-aquatica. The sequence goes on along the minus strand of OY856414.1, from coordinate 830,071,251 downwards.
TTTTCCATCTCCTCCTTCATTTTTGTACAAAATTTTCTAATACTGGAATCCAGGGTCTTTCCTGCAATTTACCCACTTTTGAGCTTTTCTTTGCCTTCTAGTCCATTTGGACCTTTTTCATAAATTTCCCTTCTTTTATATTCTTTTTGGACTCCTTGTGCAATTTGAGCACAATTCAAGGTTGAAATTACCTTTTTCCCTCATTTATATAAATGAAGGGGTGTTTGCACAAATAACCCAATTAAGGAGATAAGTGAGGGTTAATAATGTAATTTGGTCATTAAGGATGGATATAAGTAGATAATATTAATTCGGAGCTTTTTGGATAAATATATTAGTAATAATGTGTATTTAAGTTAATTAATGAGAACATTAACCTTAATTGTTTCTCTCTCCTCAAAATATGATTTTAATTCATGAAAATATGTTATTTAATTGATAAATGATTATTGAAATCTTAATGTGTTTAATATCTCGAAATTTACTGACTTGTTTCATAAAAAGAAGTCTTTTCATATAATTCATTCATTTTCATATATTAATATACACTTTAATGAGCAATATATTTATTAAGGGCCATATTATGAGTAAAAAGAGAAAGTAATTGCATAGCATTGTTCTAGACTTTAATGTGAGGTAATGGTTCAAATTTGGTGATTTTTGGAGTTCATTTGACCCCTCAAAATGATTTTAATACACTTTTAATATAGTGTAAATTAAAATGGTGAATAATAACCCACCTTCATACCTCACTCTTAATATGGGATAATTAAAGTTTAAAATGCATGCTATTAGTGAGTGGAGGACTATTGGACTCCAAATCTTGGATTTGGGAACCAAAGGTTGCTTATAAAAGCAATACATAATTATTTGCTTAAGCATTATATTAATATATGCTTTAATAATCAAAATAATTTTTTGGAGGCCAAAGGTTGGGTGAAACGAAAATCTAATTATATAGCATGAATCTAGACGTAATTAGAAACCTGGGGTTAAAATTTGAGATCATTTGGAGTTCATTTGACCTTCCAAATACATTTAACAAGTTTTTAATATAGTGTAACATAATAGCAATCGATATATCATTCATTTGCATCATTTAAGCCTAAGTTCGGCCTTTAAATGACTGTCACGCGCGCTTGGCCTACCATGGGTCGCCATCCAATGGTCCAGGTTGGACGAGGATCCCATCCAATGGTAGGCGCTTTGTCTCCTACCTTGGTTAACCGAAACAGTAGTCGGGAAGACGCGGCTCACTTCCTCTCCACCGTTCTCCCTCGTCTCTTCACCTTTTCTGGAGATTTCTCCGCCCACGAGTTCGTGAGGACCTCCCGCTTTGAATGAGCCAAACCTCGTCGCCTCCCATGCACTGTAGCCGAAATGCCATTCATGGCCGGCCGAAGCCCTCTCACGGCCACCTCGGCTAGGCCAAAGGACACCCCCACACCTATAAATAACTCCCCACATAGTTGCGTCGACCACCTAGCAACCTACCAATCCCCTCAATTTTGTCCAAGAATATGTGTGTAGTCGGCGACGAGCAGCTTTTCCATCTGTGCTTGTGGTGCCTCTCCCCGGAGCTATAATGCACGTGCGTCGAAATAAATTGGTTAGGTGAGTTCGTCTTTCGATTCTCTTTGTTACGAGTACCTGCACGACGATTTCGGTTGAGAAATACAAAAACGCCCAAACTACCTAGCTACACCCACGGCTCCATGGCTGCGCCCTGAGCTTGAAGAAGCTCGGGTGCTTTTGACCGTTTTGCCCCCGTGCGCCCTCTTTTCCTGATCCTCTCGCCAGGGGCAGTTTCGTCATCTGAAACCTTGTTTTTACCCATTTAGCAATTAATTGGCTCATCTTATTTAATTCGTAGTAAATTTCTCGGTTATCGGAAAAATATAAATAGATACTCGTTGGAAAGGATTTTTTGAGTAGAATCCGAATTTCCAGTTTTTGAGTCCTGTTTTCCATCCCAACTCTGATAATTAATTCAAACTCTAATTTAAATGTATAAAGTGTTATAAAATGATTATAATAGTGTTTTAACTCTGTTTTTGAAAAGAAAATATGTTTTCTCGAGTATAAAAATATTAGGAATCGTTGGGCCCTATTTCCAGACCCAAAATCCAAATTTTTAATCCATGGTTTATAAATATGGACATTTTACACTTAAAGTACCTTTAAGTAACCTAATACATGTGTAATGTTTGCAACTAGGGGAAAATAGAATGGTGATACAATCAGATTGGTGAATGTGATGGTAATTAAATAAAATAGGTATGTGCACCCTATTTTGTATGTGAAGCCTATTTTAGTATATGACATACATGATGAATGTGAAACCTATGTGAATGTTTATTGTGCAAACAATCCTAATCTCTCAGTTGGGTCTTTTCCAACCCCACAATCATTTTTGTGCTAGCCTTGTTATCCTTCTAATTGCATTTTTTGGCTCTTTACATATGCTATGCTTCTAATGCCATTGCGGCTCATTCATTTGAATCTTGTGAATCTTGCTACTACATATGTTTCCTCATTTACTTGGAAATGCTTAATCTTGCTATTGCCTATGTTGGCTCATCTTTTGAAATACTTGGAAACATTGTATAATGTTGTTGCTTTGTTGGCTCCTTTATTTCTTGGAGTTCTTGGATATTGTTGTTGCCTATGATGGCCTATTTATTTATTTCTTTCTTGGGTTTTATTCCCAATTCTATGTTGCAATCTTGTTATATTACACTCTACTGCCAAGTAAATGTCTATGCATGATATAGTTATTGGCCAATTGACAATGTAGTGTACATGAGTACAAACCACCCACAGGGCACTGGGGTTTTAGTCCCCCTGTCGGGCATTGGGATTTTAGTCCCCCTGCCATTTTATATATTAGGCACTGGGGTTTTAGTCCCCCTGCCACTTTTTAGGCACTGGGGTTTTAGTCCCCTACCATTGGTGAGGTCCGGTAGGTGCCTCACCCTACATTGAGATGATTTTGAGTCATAATTTATATTCATTCAAAGGTGATATTTGTTGATATTGAAATGTGGCAATTTTCTAAAATCTTATTTACTCACTCTCCTTGAAATGCCTTAGTGGAATCTTTTGTTATGACATGCTTAGCTTTATATTTGCCTTTATCCTATTATTGACACATACCTTTATCTTTCTCTTGCTGGATGACCCCAATAATCCAGGCTAGGATCAGAGTGCGCATGGAAGCTTGGTGAACCTAAGGCTAAGGATAGGATAAGAATAAAAGGAATATATAGCTTGCATGATCATAGTTGCTTTTATGTTATAAGTTGTTTTTTTTGGAGACAATGATGTATTAGTCTCAGTCTTCCTCTACCTAGATCCTAGTTCCTTGTATAAAGATGTACCCCTTTTGGGAAAAATTGTAATGTACTCTTTATACATTTTTAATAAAGTCAAGATTTAAATTTCCGCTGCTACAGAATTGATGATTTTGTTTATCATGTTTATAGTAGAGACTTGGTCTTTACAGCATGGTATCAGAGCATCAAGGTAGTCGGATTCTTGACTAATTCAAAATTGTCTTCTAGATAGAACCCTTACCATATATAGTTCCTTTAGTAAGTTTTTCACTTTAGAGTTGACCTAGCATGAAATTTTGATTTAGTATCATAATAATAATTAATTAGAAATAAAATTTGTCAACTTTTTGGTGAATAGTCTATTGAGAAGCTACTAGAGCAATAAGTTGAAGTGATGGTGTCTAGAAAGGGTCAGAGCTTGGGGGCTAGCAATATTTTCCTCCACCCCACTAGCTTGGTAATGAGGACTCCTAAGCTCATATGACCTGGCCTGGCCTGATCTGATACAGACAAATCAAAATAGTCTATCTTTGGGCATGTTGCCTAATTGTTGAATACCTTAGGAAAACCTTAAGTGATGATTTGATCTCTTACACAAAAATCATCCTTAAATACCTTATACTCCTAAGTTTAGGGTTTAGTGTACCCTAGGTTACACCTTGAAGCTTGGTTAGTAAATTCTTTTAGTGTTGAGTTTTATGTACCTTTTACCCTTAGCTTAGTTTTACTTAGTTAACCCTTTTAAGGGGTGGAATAAGGGTAATGGTGTTAGTACCCTATTTGGTTTTGCAAAGCTGATTTCGAGGATGAAATCCCTTTTTACGGGGATGGAATCCCAATTAAAAGCAAAATCAAATACCTTTGGAGTTAGAAACCCTATCTGTGTGGACATATGTACATAATAACTTATGTGAACAAGAATTTACCAAACACATTATACTTGTAATTCCAATTGTTTGTTTATACACACATGAATATGTAGTAAGTCATATAGAGATAGTTCATATGCTTGAACCTTCACATATTATTGATACACATAATAAACAAGTTACTAATGGTGAATATACATAACGTTGACTATGCCACCCTAATGGTAAAATGTGTATGGATAATGCACCCTAAGGATGCTTTAACATGTAATGATCATGTTGACATAAACCCTAATAGGTAATCATCTAGCCTTGACAACATATACATATATATACCCTTAATGCCTTTCATGACACATTAGTGACATTAAGTGTCATCATCACATAATGCATATAAATGGATTATAGTCACTAAGTTATCAATATGCATATAAGGTATATCACCTTTTTTGGTGAACCAAGGTATATCACCTTATTCTCTAATGAACACCTCATCATAACTTGATATATTAATTAATCCATTAATATTTAATGTGTTACATCCTATTCACTAAAATGCATATAATGACTCAAATATGATAATGAATAATTGGATTCACATAAATATTCATAAATGCCTAATGTGATGTAAAATATGTATAATTTATAATATGAAGTGTAATGGACGAAAATGATTATGATGTCATTAATACGAGTATGAAAGATGATATGAAAATGTGCAATTTGAACATTATTTGGAATTATTATAGGCTTAATAACTTGTTGGATAATATTAACTCTTTCTACAAAATAATTTGTGATAATTCTAAATGGTAGTTTTAAGAGGATAATGGAAAATGAATTCATGTTATTAAGGTTTTTGACGTAATACATTAATTAATGTTGAAATGGCTTAGTAAACCCTAATTGTGCTTAAAACCCTTGATGAGGGAAATACACATGATATAATATTGAGATGTAATTGTTTTGAATAAAATGTGGCACAAGTGATAGTATAATAAATATGATACCTCTTCAGGATGGAGATTATGTTAATAAGGCAAAAATGTTAATTTGAGTTTGATAAAAGGCTATAGGTTTTGTGAAAACCTTAGTAACACCTGATAATGTAGATTTTGTATTGTACCCTAGATTAAGGGTTATAACCTAGTTGTTTAAGGTTGGGAAGTTGCACACCCACCCTCTATTCCCTCTTGTTGTGATTTCGGGGACAAAATCCTCTTTAAGGGGTGGTGTGTTGTAACATACTGGAATCCAGGGTCTTTCTTGCAATTTACCCACTTTTGAGCTTTTCTTTGCCTTCTAGTCCATTTGGACCTTTTTCATAAATTTCCCTTCTTTTATATTCTTTTTGGACTCCTTGTGCAATTTGAGCACAATTCAAGGTTGAAATTACCTTTTTCCCTCATTTATATAAATGAAGGGGTGTTTGCACAAATAACCCAATTAAGGAGATAAGTGAGGGTTAATAATGTAATTTGGTCATTAAGGATGGATATAAGTAGATAATATTAATTCGGAGCTTTTTGGATATATATATTAGTAATAATGTGTATTTAAGTTAATTAATGAGAACATTAACCTTAATTGTTTCTCTCTCCTCAAAATATGATTTTAATTCATGAAAATATGTTATTTAATTGATAAATGATTATTGAAATCTTAATGTGTTTAATATCTTGAAATTTACTCACTTGTTTCATAAAAAGAAGTCTTTTCATATAATTCATTCATTTTCATATATTAATATACACTTTAATGAGCAATATATTTATTAAGGGCCATATTATGAGTAAAACGAGAACGTAATTGCATAGCATTGTTCTAGACTTTAATGTGAGGTAATGGTTCAAATTTGGTGATTTTTGGAGTTCATTTGACCCCTCAAAATGATTTTAATACAATTTTAATATAGTGTAAATTAAAATGGTGAATAATAACCCACCTTCATACGTCACTCTTAATATGGGATAATTAAAGTTTAAAATGCATTCTATTAGTGAGTGGAGGACTCTTGGACTCCAAATCTTGGATTTGGGAACCAAAGGTTGCTTATAAAAGCAATACATAATTATTTGCTTAAGCATTATATTAATATATGCTTTAATAATACAAATAATTTTTTGGAGGCCAAAGGTTGGGTGAAACGAAAATCCAATTATATAGCATGAATCTAGACGTAATTAGAAACCTGTGGTTAAAATTTGAGGTCATTTGGAGTTCATTTGACCTTCCAAATGCATTTAACAAGTTTTTAATATAGTGTGACATAATATCAATCAATATATCATTCATTTGCATCATTTAAGCCTAAGTTCGGCCTTTAAATAACTGTCACGCACGCTTGGCCTACCATGGGTCTCCATACAATGGTCCAGGTTGGACGAGGATCCCATCCAATGGTAGGTGCTTTGTCTCCTACCTTGGTTAACCGAAACAGTAGCGGGGAAGACGCGGCTCGCTTCCTCTCCATCGTTCTCCCTCATCTCTTCACCTTTTCCGGAGATTTCTTCGCCCACGAGTTTGTGAGGACCTCCCTCTTTGAATGAGCCAAACCTCGTCGCCTCCCATGCACTGTAGCCGAAACTCCATTCATGGCCGGCTGAAGCCCTCTCACGACCACCTCGGCTAGGCCAAAGGACACCCCCACACCTATAAATAACTCCCCACACAGTTGCGTCGGCCACCTAGCAACCTACCAATCCCCTCAATTTTGTCAGAGAACATGTGTGTATCCGGCGACGAGCAGCTTTTCCAGCTGTGCTTGTGGTGCCTCTCCCCGGATCTAGAGTGCACGTGCGTCGAAATAAATTAGTTAGGTGAGTTTGTCTTTCGATTCTTTTCATTTCGAGTACCTGCACGACGATTTTGGTTGAGAAACGCAAAAATGCCCAAACTACCTAGCTACACCCACGGCTCCATGGCTGTGCCCCGAGCTTGAAGAAACTCGGGTGCTTTTGACCGTTTTGCCCCCACACGCCCTCTTTTCCTGATCCTCTCGCCAGGGGCAGTTTCGTCATCCGAAACCTTGTTTTTTTATCCATTTAGCAATTAATTGGCTCATCTTGTTTAATTCGTAGTAAATCGCTCGATTATCAGAAAAATATAAATAGATACTCGTTGGAAAGGATTTTTTTAGTAGAATCCGAATCTATAGTTTTTGAGTCCTGTTTTCCATCTCAACTCTGACAATTAATTCAAACTCTAATTTAAATGTATAAAGTGTTATAAAATGATTATAATAGTGTTTTAACTCTGTTTTTGAAAAGAAAATATATTTTCTCGAGTATAAAAATATTAGGAATCGTTTGGCCCTATTTCCAGACCCAAAATCCAAAGTTTTAATCCATGGTTTATAAATATGGACATTTTACACTTAAAGTACCTTTAAGTAACCTAATACATGTGTAATGTTTGCAACTAGGGGAAAATGGAATGGTGATACAATCAGATTGGTGAATGTGATGGTAATTAAATAAAATAGGTATGTGCACCCTATTTTGTATGTGAAGCCTATTTTAGTATGTGACATCCATGATGAATGTGAAACCTATGTGAATGTTTATTGTGCAAACAATCCTAATCTCTCAGTTGGGTCTTTTCCAACCCCACAATCATTTTTGTGTTAGCCTTGTTATCCTTCTAATTGCATTTTTTGGCTCTTTACTTATGTTATGCTTCTAATGCCATTGTGGCTCATTCATTTGAATCTTGTGAATCTTGCTACTACATATGTTGCCTCATTTACTTGGAAATGCTTAATCTTGCTATTGCCTATGTTGGCTCATCTTTTGAAATACTTGGAAACATTGTATAATGTTGTTGCTTTGTTGGCTCCTTTATTTCTTGGAGTTCTTGAATATTGTTGTTGCCTATGATGGCCTATTTATTTATTTATTTCTTGGGTTTTATTCCCAATTCTATGTTGCAATCTTGTTATATTTCACTCTACTGCCAAGTAAATGTTTATGCATGATATAGTTATTGGCCAATTGACAATGTAGTGTACATGAGTACAAACCACCCACAGGGCACTGGGGTTTTAGTCCCCCTGCCGGGCACTGGGGTTTTAGTCCCCCTACCATTTTATATATTAGGCACTGGGGTTTTAGTCCCCCTGCCACTTTTTAGGAACTGGGGTTTTAGTCCCCTGCCATTGGTGAGGTCCGGTAGGTGCCTCGCCCTACATTGAGATGATTTTGAGTCATAATTTATATTCATGCAAAGGTGATATTTGTTGATATTGAAATGTGGCAATTTTCGAAAATCTTATTTACTCACTCTCCTTGAAATGCCTTAGTGGAATCTTTTGTTATGAAATGCTTAGCTTTATATTTGTCTTTATCCTATTATTGACACATACCTTTATCTTTCTTTTGCTGGATGACCCCAACCATCCAGGCTAGGATCAGAGTGTGCATGGAAGCTTGGTGAACCTAAGGCTAAGGATAGGACAAGAAGAAAAGGAATATATAGCTTGCATGATCATAGTTGCTTTTATGTTATAAGTTGTTTTGTTTGGAGACAATGATGTATTAGTCTAAGTCTTCCTCTACCTAGATCCTAGTTCCTTGTATAAACATGTACCCCTTTTGGGAAAAATTTGTAATGTACTCTTTATACATTTTGAATAAAGTCAAGATTTAAATTTCTGTTGCTACACAATTGATGATTTTGTTTATCATGTTTATAGTAGAGACTTGGTCTTTACAGTTAGGGGGGGTACATTAGACAAGGGTGAGGTATCATTTCTATATCCCTCTTTTTCCATCTTCTCCTTCATTTTTGTACAAAAGTTTCTTAGTTTCCCTTACACATTTAGCTTTCATAATAAATCTTTGGAATAAAGCCACCCTCAGCTAACTTTAGCATCATGTTAGTCCTCAAAAGTAAATAGCACTTAGACATATAATGGCGACTTAATAATGTCTCCCCACTATTGATTTTCACGCTTTTGTTTCACTTCTACATCTGACTCCCCACAGGTCAATATCAAGGCAGAAATAAGCCAAGCTATCAAGGATGAGAGGGGCATCAGGCGACTTCCAAATCAAGAAGTCTTGCAAGTGGACCAAATAAGTGCATGTTGAAAAACTCTAAGAACAGCTTTCCTCTCCTCAAAATAAAAGAGGCTTGGCCGCCCAAAACAATTTCCCGAAAAAAACCCCAAATCCTAAGCCTGTGAGTCTACGAATAAAAGCCAGAGAGTTGAATAAAATTATGAGAGTTGTGCCATAAATAAGGATCCATATAAAGAACCAATGAAGGTCTCACCCGACCGGCACATTCAGCTGCCCTCACGAAGGCAGATGTGTCGTGCCCGATAGTGAAACCCTAACGTATCTAAATATATGAAAGGCTTATAAAGGGCTCACCCGGCCGGTACATTCAGCTGCCCTCACGAAGGTAGATGTGTCGTGCCCGGTAGTGAGACTCTAAAAGAATAGAAAACCCCTCCCCCACTTGAAGGGGGAATTACACTTCAAGTCTTTAGCCAACCCTTGTACCCAGTCTAACTTCTAGTAGGATTGTCATAGAGGTATAAAGCTGATTAGAGTCAACAACATGCACAGAATAAAAGGCGGTCCCAATGCAGACTTCGAGATCCGGAAGGAACCTGAGACCCAAGCAACTCTCAAAACCTGAAAGAGTCAAGGCAAGCAATAAGACCCGATATGACCTCAGGGGAACTCAGGTTGAGAATTGAAGCAAGAGTATGGAACTCTTAACTAAATAAAATCGCCTCGCCATTACATGCCTCAGCTCTATCTAATTTGAAGACAAGTTAGACTCTAAGTTGGGGGGGGGGTGATAACCTCCAATTTTGGGATATTGTCTTAGTCTTTTCTTCAGTTTTCCACACTCTTTCTAAATTAGAATTAGACATAATCCTTAAATATCTCCTCTTATTGCAAATATACTATTAGACTAACTTTTCCCCTTTTTACTTGCAGAAAAAGACACAAAAAATCACAAAAGACTCAATCGGTCCCGAGACCACATGGAGTCGCACAGTCCCAAGACCGCATGAAGCCAATCGGTCCCGAGACCGCATGGAGTCACACGGTCCCAAGACCGCATGAAGCCAATCGGTCCTGAGACCGCATGGAGTCACACGGTCCCAAGACCGCATGAAGCCAATCGGTCCCGAGACCGCATGGAGTCACACGGTCCCAAGACCGCATGAAGCCAATCGGTCCCGAGACCGCATGGAGTCACACGGTCCCAAGACCGCATGAAGCCAATCGGTCCCAAGACCGCATGAAGTTAATCGGTCCTGAGACCGCATGAAGCCAATCAGTCCCAAGACCGCATGGAGTCACACGGTCCTAAGACCGCATGAAGCCAATCGGTCCTGAGACCGCATGAAGTCACACAGTCCCAAGACCGCATGAAGCCAAACGGTCTCGAGGTCCAAACGGTCTTGAAGTCTGAACAATCTTGAGGTCCAAACGGTCTTGGGGTCCAAACGGTCTCCAAAACTGACCAAACCGTTCGGACTTCACTTAAGGCCTATAAATAAGACCCCAAGGGTCCTCCAAAGGGGAGGGAGTTTTCAGACGTCCAGAGGCTGCCTCTATCACTCCAGAGAAAATCCAACTTCCACCCTCTGCCCAGGGGCTGCTGGTCTGAGATCCACACTCCATCTTGAAGCTGCTTTCTCTCTCTCCACCAAAGAAGGTGGGAAGAGGGGACCTCTTCATCAAGCAACCTGTGAAGCTAGAAGATCGTCTCTCTCTCTCTCTCCAAGGGGTTGACTTTCCTCTCTCCTTTGTGGGGGTGACGCTCTCTCTCTCTCTTCTTGCCTCCTTCCTTATCCTAGCTATGAGCGAGTAGTCTCTCTCACTAGGGTGCGGGGAGTAGCCCCACTATCCATGTTTTCATCTCATGTAATGTAATCCATAGTTTGCAATATAGAGATACTATCTTTTCAGTTCGACATCAAACGTTTAATGAATGCTTGTTGCTTGATCACCAACTTGTGTTATGTTTTATTTTTTAGTATGAATTGTCTATGTTTGTACTACTAGATTCAAAACTCGTTTGAATGTTGGTTCTTGGTGCATGTATCCACCATGCACCTGTTTTAGTATCTAGGAGTGTATTTCAAGAAGTGGAGTAAACTCACTTCCATCGTTGTACTTTCATACTATGAAATGGAATCAGTTGACGTATGAAAGTACAACCTTGATGAGTCGAGGAACACACTTTGAGAAGGGAATGATGCAAAGTAGTTGACCATTCATTTGGGGATGGCTGACTTTGCAACATTCCCGCACTTCTCATAGTTAGTTCTCCGAAAGGAAACTAAGTCTACAAAGATACTAACTGACTAAACTCTTGTTGCAGGTTATGTTTTATTTTGCATGTCTTGATCCATGTGTAGTGGCGGTGAAAACCGATCACACCTTAGTGACTTATTATCATTGTTTAAGCATCTTTAAATTTACTTTCTTTACTTTACTTGCTCTTAGTTTAAATACAACCAAACCAACCTTTTTATTTAAGTACCTACTATTAAGAGATTAAGTGAAGTTCTAACATTTTTCATCTTGTTGCTCACAACAAGACCGTTGTCCCATGGATTCGACCCTTAACTATACTATGATAAGGCTTCCACGTATCTTAGCATACGTGGGTGGAGTTCTCAATCTAGTATAAGCAAAGCTAAACATAAAGACTTACCATCTTTAGGATTTTTATTGGTGCACGCAATTCCATGTAAGTGGAAGCTCTATCAAAAATGAGGGTGATAACCTCCAATTTTGGGATATTGTCTTAGTCTTTTCTTCAGTTTTCCACACTCATTCTCAATTAGAATTAGACATATCCTTAAATATCTCCTCTTATTGCAAATATACTATTAGACTAACTTTTACCCTTTTTACTTGCAGAAAAAGACACAAAAAATCACAAAAGACTCAATCGGTCCCGAGACCGCATGGAGTCACACGGTCCCAAGACCGCATGAATCCAATCAGTCCCGAGACCGCATGGAGTCACACAGTCCCAAGACTGCATGAAGCCAATCGGTCCTGAGACCGCATGGAGTCACACGGTCCCAAGACCACATGAAGCCAATTGGTCCCGAGACCGCATGGAGTCACACGGTCCCAAGACCACATGAAGCCAATCGGTCCCGAGACCACATGGAGTCACACGGTCCCAAGACCGCATGAAGCCAATCGGTCCCGAGACCGCATTAAGTCACACGGTCCCAAGACCGCATGAAGCCAATCGGTCCTGAGACCCCATGAAGCCAATCGGTCCCGAGACCGCATGAAGCCAATCGGTCCCGAGACCGCATGGAGTCACACGGTCCCAAGACCGCATTAAGCCAATCGGTCCCGAGAGCGCATGAAGTCACACGGTCCCAAGACCGCATGAAGCCAATCGGTCTCGAGGTCCAAATGGTCTTGAAGTCCGAACGGTCTTGAGGTCCAAACGGTCTTGGGGTCCAAATGGCCTCCAAAACCGTTTGGATCCAAAACTGACCAAACCATTCAGACTTCACTTAAGGCCTATAAATAAGACCCCAAGGGTCCTCCAAAGGGGAGGGAGTTTTCAGACATCCAGAGGCTGCCTCTATCACTCCAGAGCAAATCCAACTTCCACCCTTTGCCCAGGGGCTGCCGGTCTGAGATCCACACTCCATCTTGAAGCTGCTTTCTCTCTCTACGCCAAAGAAGGTGGGAAGAGGGGACCTCGTCATCAAGCAACCTGTGAAGCTAGAAGATCGTCTCTCTCTCCAAGGGGTTGACTTTCCTCTCTCCTTTGTGGGGATGACGCTCTCTCTCTCTCTCTCTTCTTGCCTCCTTCCTTGTCCTAGCTATGAGCGAGTAGTCTCTCTCACTAAGGTGCGAGGAGTAGCCCCGCTACCCATGTTTTCATCTCATGTAATGTAATCCATAGTTTGCAATATAGAGATACTATCTTTTCAGTTCGACATCAAACGTTTAATGAATTCTTGTTGCTTGATCACCAACTTGTGTTATCTTTCTTTTAGTATGAATTGTCTACGTTTGTACTACTAGATTCGAAACTCGTTTGAATGTTGGTTCTTGGTGCATGTATCCACCATGCACCTGTTTCGGTATCTAGGAGTGTATTTCAAGAAGTGGAGTAAACTCACTTCCATCATTGTACTTTCATACTATGAAATGGAATCAATTGACGTATGAAAGTACAACCTTGATGAGTCGAGGAACACACTTTGCGAAGGGAATGATGCAAAGTAGTTGACCATTCGTTCGGGGATGGCTGACTTTACAACATTCCCGCACTTCTCGTAGTTAGTTCTCTGAAAGGAAACTAAGTCTACAAAGATACTAACTGACTAAACTCTTGTTGCAGGTTATGTTTTATTTTGCATATCTTGATCCATGTGTAGTGGCGGTGAAAACCGATCACACCTTTGTGACTTCTTATCATTGTTTAAGCATTTTTAAATTTACTTGCTTTACTTTACTTGCTCTTAGTTTAAATACAACCAAACCAACCTTTTGATTTAAGTATCTACTATTAAGAGATCAAGTGAAGTTCTAACGTTTTTCATCTTGTTGCTCACAACAAGACCGTTGTCCCGTGGATTCGACCCTTAACTATACTACGATAAGACTTCCATGTATCTTAGCATACGTGGGTGGAGTTCTCAATCTAGTATAAGCAAAACTAAACTTAAAGACTTACCATCTTTAAGATTTTCAGTGGTGCACGAAATTCCATGTAAGTGGAAGCTCCATCAAAAATTGGCGTCGTTGTCGGGGACAACAGAACGTTTTAATTTCATTTAGTATCTTGCTAGTTGGTTAGGGTTTTACACTTTCTTTTAATCATTAACCCATATCTTTTTGAATTCATTATATCTCTGTCATCATCTAAAAGGTGTATTCTTTTCTCTACTCTGGTAGAAGACGTGTATGCAATTATCGCATAACCGTGGATTCTCCCCTGATCCAGAGTACGACTCTGAGGTAGAGAGAAGCTTCCATCGCTGCATCAGACTCAATCGCCAAAGAGCCAGGAAAATGGCTGAAGATCAACGCCAGACTGCACTAGTAATGGAGAGGGTCAATGCCGCCATCGTCGCTCAAAGAGCACAACTCATCACTGATACTCGTGCTCAGATTCAAGCGGAGATCCGGGCGGAAGAATAGGCCCGCATCCGAGCTAAAAATGAGGCAGCAAACCAAGCTGCCCAGTTAGAACTAAGGAACAAGTAGTTGAGGGATTATGTTGTCCCTAAAAACTACGAAGACAACCATCTGGTTCGACCTCCGATCATCAACATACCCAACTTTGAGATCCGGACCCAATGGATTCAGATCATGCAAGGCATCTCATTCTCTGGAGGTTCTGGAGATGACTGTATGGATCATCTGAAGAAGTTCAAGGCACTATGCCGACTGGTCCCACAGGCCGGAGTTGCCTTCGACGCAATAATGCTACATCTGTTTCACTTCACTCTATCTGGGAGAGCTCTGAGCTGGTATAACTCTCTTGATAGGGAGCCAATAATCACCACATGGGCTCCCCTGGAAGAAAAGTTCCTGGAAAAGTTCTTTCCCCCTTCACTAACTTACGAAATTAGGGGACAGATTAATCACTTCACCCAACTCCCCGGAGAATCACTTGCGGAAGCATGGGAAAGGTTCAAAGAGCTTCTGCGAAAGTGTCCTCATCACGGCATCTCCCAAAACCAATTAATAGAAACCTTCTATAGGGGAGTAAGTGATGACATCAAGCAATTTCTGGATTCCTCATCTGGAGGAAATTTTATGAGAAAAAACTACGAGGATGCCTGGAAGATAGTCACACTTGGAGCTGAGAATCAGTCCAACTGGGGACGATCAGCTGACAAAGGAGTCCTCAAGGTTTATAAAGCCTAGGAATCAATGGAGATGAAGGCTATTGTTGAAGCCTTAAGAACCATAGCTCATAAGCAACAAGCTCTTGAAACTTCTCTTGGAGAATTTGATAAGAAGAAAAACCCTCAGGTCCAACAAGTCAAAGCTGCTATAGGAACCTGTGAAGCCTGTCACACATCTGATCATCCAACTCTTTCATGCGGTTTGCTTTACAATGTGATGATGGATATGCATCCACGACCACAACAGTACGAACCTATCATTGAATAGCCTGAAGAGAAATTGCCAGAACAAGTCAATTCTATTCATTCCATTCCTGGACAAGTTTATTATAATCCTAATCAACCGAGAAACCACCCAGGATTTCAATACGAGAACCCTGCTGGGACTGCAAATGCACAACACCAGACACAGGGCAGATCCTCCAGTAGGTTGCCACCTGGATTCCCAAGCAATTTCAATCAAAACCAAGGGAACCCCATAAGTAACTTCCCGAGATCCAACTACCCTAGGAATCCATCTGCCTACTATCAGTATACTCATCCTCCTCTACACCCACAGCTGCACCCTCAGTTGCAGCAACCTGAGTTAGCACTGCCTCCGCATCAACCACAACAAGGACAACAACAACTTCCTCAAAAAAGTACCCCTTCTCATCCAGAAGACGAGATGACCTTGATAAGGCAGATGTTGCAATCCCAACAAACCATGCTCACTAATCAACAAGCTCAGCAAAATGCAGTAGAAGCTCAACTAGCCCAAATTACTGCGCAACTGAAGCCTCCAGCAGGCACATTTGCAGGGCAGCCTGAATCAAACTCTAGACATGGCC
The DNA here is from genome assembly GCA_963693085.1 of Alisma plantago-aquatica. Lineage (NCBI taxonomy): Eukaryota > Viridiplantae > Streptophyta > Magnoliopsida > Alismatales > Alismataceae > Alisma > Alisma plantago-aquatica. Next base: position 830,055,347 of record OY856414.1, on the reverse strand, counting down.
AGAATAGGCCTGAACAGTTGAATGTTGTTACTACGAGATATAGACACACCCTTCATGAAACTACAAGGATCACTCTTGATGATGATGATACACCTGCCTTTATGCCAAATGAGAGCCTGAAGCCAGGATCGGAGAAGTTCACAGAGAACGAAAAGGGAAAAGAAAAAGAACAAGTGTCCACAGAGCCAGAAATCTTGCAGTATAAACCAAGGATCTCATATCCGGGAAGATTACGAGAAGCTAAATTGGATACCAGGTTCCAAAAATTCAAAGAGGCGATGAAGAAACTTTACATCGACATCCCACTCCTTGATGCTCTCTCTGAGGTACTGGCTTGGGCTAAATACCTAAAAACTATGTTATCAAGGAAGTACATCACTGAGGAACAAGAAACAGTCAAACTTGCCCAAACCACCTCCGATATCATCCTCAATAAAATGCCAAAGAAAAAGAAGGACCCAGGTTCTTTCGGCATTCAATGCTGTATTGGAAATGCATCAAACAAAAAGGGACTAGCTGACCTAGGGGCCAGCATATCCGTTATGCCCTATTCCATGTGCAAACGATTAGGTTTTACTGACTTGCTGCCCACAACAATGACTATCCAGTTAGGTGACTCTACCATCACCGCACATCTGGGAATTATCGAAGATATTCCAGTTAGGATAGGCAAAGATGCCTATGTCCCCTACGACTTTGTCATCATGGATATCAAGGAAGATTTGAGATACCTGATAATTTTTGGCAGACCTTTCCTCGCCACGGCCAGGGCACTTATCGATGTTGAAGCTGGCACGATCATTCTAAGACTCGGAAAAGAAGCAATTCATTTCCGAGTTCTAAACAACATGAAAGGCCCCATCATTCAAGAGGAGGTCTTCCTCCTAGACTCAATACATCAAATGTCTCAATTAGAAATATCTGAGCCATCAGACGAGTTAGAGAATGTTCTAACCAACCCAGAAGTCGAATTCTCTGCAAATGAATTGGTTCAACAGTGTCTGCAACACTTAGAGAAGGCCGAAGAAGCACCGACGGCCACCTTTGAGGCACTCAAAGCAGTCACCATTTTAGAAACAACAAAGCCACCTAAGGCTCCTGAGATGAAGACTCTACCTATGGGACTTAAACATGTCTTCTTGGATGAGGAAAAATTATGTCTGATTATCATCAGTTCTACCCTAACAGAAAACCAGGAGGAAAGACTTCTTGATGAGCTGAAGAAACACAAGAAGGCCATAGGGTATAAGATAACTGACCTGACGGGCATAAATCCAGCCTTATGCATGCATAGACTGCCCATGGTTGAAGATTTTAAGCCATCACGCGAACATCAGAGGAAGTTGAACCCTAATCTCAAAGAAGTGGTTTGCCTTGAAGTCCTAAAATTACTAAAAGCAGGCATAATCTACCCGATTCCAGGCTCCCAATGGGTCAGCCCCGTCCAAGTAGTTCCTAAAAAGGGAGGCACCACTGTCGTGCTTAATGAAAAAAATGAGTTAGTACCCACTAGGACGGTGACGGGGTGGAGGATGTGCATCGACTATAGGAAATTAAACAAATCCACGCGGAAAGATCACTACCCTCTGTCCTTTATCGACGAAGTCCTAGAACGCTTAGCCCATCAGAAATACTTCTGCTATCTAGATGGTTATTCTGGGTTCTACCAAATCCCCATACACCCGGAAGACCAAGAGAAAACTACCTTCACCTGCCCCTTTGGAACCTATGCTTTTAGAAGAATGCCATTCGGGTTGTGTAACGCACCCGCTACATTCCAAAGGTGTATGTCCGCCATTTTCGCAGGATTAACAGAATCCATAATGGAGGTGTTCATGGATGATTTTTCAGTTTACATAGATTCTTTCGATAACTATCTAATCAACCTTGGACAAGTTTTACAACGATGTGAGGAAACGAACCTCATACTGAATTGGGAAAAATGCCATTTCATGGTAACTGAAGGTGTCATCCTCGGGCATAGAGTGAGTGACAGAGGGATTGAGGTCGATAAGGCTAAAATTGATGTTATCTCGAAGTTTTCGTCACCGAAAGATATAAAAGGAGTACGGGCTTTCTTGGGTCATGCTAGGTTTTACAGAAGATTTATCAAAGATTTTTCAAAAATAGCAAAACCCATGACCCAACTCCTGACCAAAGACACTGAGTTCATTTTTAACCAAGAATGCCTGCAAAGTTTCTCAACTCTCAAAAATGTTTTAATTTCTGCACCTATACTGAGAGCCCTAGATTGGTCACAACCATTTGAAATCATGTGTGACGTCAGCGAATACGCCGTAGGGGCCGTATTAGGACAGTGGATCGAAAAGAAACCTTACGTAATTTACTACGCATCTAAAACGCTCGATGAAGCACAGAAGAACTACACTACTACAGAGAAGGAGTTCCTAGTTGTCATCTACGCGTTAGAGAAATTCTGCTCCTTTTTTATTGGATCCAAGGTCATCGTCTACACTGACCACTCCGCCATATGATACCTAATTCATAAGAAAGATGCAAAACCCAGACTTATCCGCTGGGTGTTGATGCTTCAGGAATTCGATTTGGAAATTCAAGACAAAAGCGGAGTGGAAAACTTTGTAGCCGACCATCTCAGTCGCATTGAAGCTGAAGATGAAGATAAAGTCCCTATCCGAGACTCCCTTCCAGATGACCAACTAATGAAGGCTACCCATGGATTCCCTTGGTATGCGGACATTGTCAATTATCTAGCTACAAGAATCATTCACCCCTCCACTTCCTACCACGACAAAAGGAAATTTCTCCACGACATAAAGCAATATTATTGGGATGAACCTTACCTTTTTCACTTATGCACAGACGGACTTTTTCGTCACTGCTTACCAGAAGAAGAGATTACCCCCGTCCTAGAGCATTGCCATTCAGGCCCCACCGGGGGGGCACATGAGTGCAAAGAAAACTGCTATAAAAGTTCTGCAATCAGGCTTCTTCTGGCCAACCATAGCAAAGGACTCCTATGATTTTGTGAAATCTTGCAACAAATGTCAATTTTCTGGTAGCATATCCAAAAAGAATGAAATGTCCCTCACAATGTGGCAAGAAATTGAACTTTTCGATGTGTGGGGGATAGACTATATGGGCCCCTTTCCTTCTTCCTATTGTTTCTCCTACATCCTGGTTGCGGTGGACTATGTCTCGAAATGGGTCGAAGCTATACCCACAGTGTCCAGCGATTCCAAACCAGTTATTAAAATGTTTAAAGATATCATTTCCCCCAGATTTGGAGTCCCCCGAACTGTCATATCAGACGGCGGGACCCATTTTCTGGAACGAAGTTTTGAAGCCATGTTGAAAAAATACAGAGTCAATCATAAAGTAGCCACGCCTTACCACCCACAGACCTGTGGTCAGGTTGAGGTATCAAATAGACAACTAAAGGCGATCCTAGAAAAAACAGTCAATAGAAACCGCACTGACTGGTCCACCAAGCTTCCCGATGCCCTTTGGGCCTACCGAACTACCTATAAAACAACAATCAGGACAACCCCGTTCCTTTTGGTATACGAGAAGTCATGTTATCTTCCAGTGGAACTGGAACACAAAGCTTGGTGGGCCATCAAACAACTAAATTTCGATCTTAAAAGTGCCAGAGAAAACAGACAACTCCAACTACAGGAGCTAGAGGAGCTCCGAATGACCACTTATCAAAGTGCCAAGATTTATAAGGAACAAACCAAGATGTGGCACGACGGTCATCTTAAAAGGAAAGACATTGCCATCGGTGACAAAGTACTCCTTTTCAACTCCAAGCTCAAATTGTTCCCCAGAAAACTCTGTACAAAATGGTCTGGGCCCTTCACCATCAAACATATATACCCAACTGGAGCTGTCATAATTGTCGACGATAATAGAGGAGAAAGGACGGTCAATGGCCATCGATTGAAAAAATACTACACTCCCACAGATAAAATTCCGAGATAGATCTTTGAAATCAGAGATGCCACAACATCAACATAACAACATCAAAGCTTCGTCGAGCTAGCGACGTAAAACCCAGGCGCTACTTGGGAGGCAACCCAAGATCTGAACTTCTTCTTTTATCTTACGTTCCTTTATTTTACCTTAGTTTTATCTTCTAAAAATATATAAATATTCATATAACCAAAACAAACATAAAAATATAAAAATCCGTTCGACCTTAACCCTCCCAAACGGTCCTGAAACTGTTTGGAGCCAAACGGTCTTAAAACTGTTTGGAGTCCAAACGGTCCTAAAACTGTTTGGAGCCAAACGGTCCTGAAACCATTTGCAGCCAAACGGTCTTGAAACCGTTTGGAGTCCAAACGGTCGCTAAACCGTTTAACCTAAGGGTTTTGTAAGATCAACCCCCGAATCCTATAAATATAACCCCCTCCTTTTTTTCTTTCGACTCTCGTAGCCTTCTAAAACCCTCAGTTTACTGTTCCCTCTCTCCTTCTGTTTCCCGCGCAACCTGCAGCACCAGTTCCTTTTGCCGTCCGTCCTTCTCGGTTTCGTGTACCCTCACGACGTTTGAACCCCCGTTTCCGACGCTCTCGCCGTCGTTTTCCCTACCCTCAGCAGCAAGGTAAGTGCATCACCATCGCTGACGCCGAAAACACCGCCGCGAGTACCTGTTCTATCGCCATCACCTATGCACTGCCGCCATACTTGCTATCACCTTCGTCTATGGCACTGCCGCGATCCCCTTTTCTATCACCATAGACAACCTTCTCACCGCCATCTTTGCCTTCGTCGCTGGTTCTGCCTCTCCCCCGTCCACTGCGCTCCTGGCGTTTCAGCTTCCAAACGGTCTTGAAACCGTTTGGAGCCAAACGGTCTTGAAACTGTTTGGCCTTCCACAAATCACTTAAGTTTCGTTAAAATATAAAACCACATAAACACAAATAAAATCCAATTTTTTTCTCTAAGCATGTTGTTCTTACTCATGATTTTCCATTTTTCTAAAATGGGATCACCAGCTCAGGAAGCCACAGGAACTGCCGACGCTCCTTTTTGGACAAAGGAACAACTGCTGGAAAACCGAGACAAGCTCCAAAAGATCATAGATAACTACAACATGATTGGACAGGCCCCTCCAAAGGTCAAAATCATAGATATCTTGTGTGAAATTGATCGCATCAACAAATGCCTAGCTGAGGATCCTAAAGAATAAGTGGAGGATATCTCCTCTAGTGATGAAGGCTCTGAATATGAGCTAAACCCCGATGATGAATCCCCACCTAAAAAATCCAAAGGGAAACGAAAGGTCCAGGAAACCGCGACCAACCAACCCTCAAAGAAACGGGCAAGAAAACAAGTTCGTCCTGCCTCCGCTAGGGAATAAATCCTTGCAACACCTACCTCCACCACCCCTACTACCACCCCCATCTTCTCAATTCTCACCACCACCGCACCCCCACCACAAAACCTTTACATCCACACCATCCCATCCATCGACAAGGTGCTGAAACCAACAAAGTACGTTTGTTCAAACGTACTAACTAAGATGGGAATCTATGACAGAATCCTCACAATGCTCGACAAAGCCAATTTATCCAGACTCTGTTTCGTCCATGAAATCTCATATGCCGAACCCACCACAAAATTCTTTACCCATCTTATCAAAGAGACAGTGGACATTGCGCACAGAGTAAGGGATGGTGGTGACCGCCGGCTGGTCACCAAGCTTTTTGGCAATGACATCGTGATAACAGAAAATCTTCTGAACGAAATCTTCATCGACAACCCTGAGCAACTCAAAAAAGTTGCAGATGCAGGAACGGAGATCTACCTGTTCAATAAATATAACTTCTGGAAGACACTAACAGGGATCCCAAGTTATGAGGCAAAGACATGTAAAGCCTCCAATATTCAATCAGGGTTCGTGCGCACGCTTCACAAAATCATTACCAGTGTGTTGTTCCCCAGATCAGAGGGAGGAAACGTTATTGCTGCCGACCTCTTAATCCTATGGTCTATCTTGCATGGAAAGCCGGTCAACATCGGACGGCATTTGATACAAAAATTCTCCACCTACGCCATAGGAAAAGAGATTTGCATGGGAGGACACATAACCTCCATTATTAAATACCTCAAAATGGACAGATTACTCCCTCGTTGTACGAAGATCAAGGGCGACATCCTCACTAACGAACAAACCTTGAAAAACTCCTACATTATCAAGGAGAAGATTGTGAAACTACACTACATCTTCTGCCCGACAGTCAGATCTTCCAGAATCCTATTACCGCTTCCGGAGCTAGCAGACGACGACAAAGACAAACTTCTCTTTACTGACGAAGAGATTACCAAACTCCTAGTTCCAACCAAAGCACAAACTAAGACAACCCAAGCAGGACAGACATCGCTCAGCATAACTGTCCCGACAGCTAGGATATCAAAAATTCCAGTAAAACGTCCCTCCAAAAGACTTTCACAGGAGCAACAGCTGTCGGGGACACCAACATCAAAACCGCATCCAGAGATAGAAACCCCCTCCCCGAGGATCAAATCACCACCTCATCTCTTGACTCCTTCATTATGAGTCTCAATGTTGAACTTACAGCAACCACCTCACCACCCTCCACCTTTCCACAATCCACCACTCTCCCATCTTTCCCCACAACTACACCACCAACTGCATCCTCCACTTCACCCATTTTCTCTTCGGGCATCCCCTTCTCTACCCCTACGCCCGACTTCACCATCTTCGTCTCCATCCCCGCAGTCTTTCCCCCACCAATATCAATCCCACCTTTTTCACCAGCAACATCACCACCTTTCCCAACCACCACCACCCCATCACCGCTGGTGTCACCATCTATAGTCACCACGCAGTTCATGAAACCATCAATAGTGTCTCTTCCACAGGACACTACATCCTTCCCATCCATACCCCAACCATCCCACCCTTCCATACCTGGGGTCCCTTTTACAAACATCGGTGAGGAATTCGGACGTCAATTTGACACCATCTGAAACCTCCTCACCGACCCTTCTAATATAATGCATTCCATTTTTTCTTGTGTGCAGGGTTTATCTAAATAGGTAGCCAAGATTTACGAATAGAAACGTGCATTGCTAAGCATCCTCTAAGGTCTTCAACAATGACAAGATGTAGTGGCCAGGCAAGTCGGTCGCATCGACAGCCACTTCAACAACTTACCTGAGCTGATCCTTGGAGTACAAAGCCAGCAAGAAGCTACGACCAAGCAAGTCGATGAGATCTCTATGCAGACTCAGCCTCTGCCTGAGACTCTCTGTGAGCTCAACCAACAACAAACAGCTCTTAGCACGTGCTTGGATACCATCAGCACCACCCTTGCACAACTCAACAATCGCCAAGAGGAGTCGACCAACAATGAAATCCAACAATTACGAGATACAGTAATAGACCTCACAGCGCGACTCCTCTCCACCAAGAGCCGATACAACGATCTCAAAGAAACACACGATGCACTACTCGAAACAGATGAGCACGTGCAAGTGGCGTTTGACGAGTTACAAACCATCCATCGGCAGTGCAAAGTCAATAGAGCGGTTGCGTGCTGGTTTAGCACGGAGGGCACGATATCTCACCGTGCCATTTCAAGTTTCCGATCATTGGTTGCTTATGATTTTGGATACCGAAGCTCGGGACGCCAAGGTATATAATTTTTGCGCCACTGAGCTACCAGCCGGAATAATAAATTTTGTTGGAGAAGAAGCAGGAGAGGCAAGATGTATACCTTTTTGGCTTCTTAAGCTAATATGGGCTGCACGCCCATCCCTCCGTCAAGACTGGAGCCAAACCTGGTTCCAAATAATTAACCCACAAGTCCAAGCTGCTGAGAGATCCGGGGATTGCGTTTTTTGCACCATTCGCCACATTCAAGCACTAAACGAAGAAATCCCCTTTACTGAGCTGGTCTTCGAAGATTTTCACTCCATGTGAGGGCGTTACGCCATGGAGCTTATTTGTGATAGAAGGTTCTTCAAGGACCCGACAATGGCAGCAGATGACGTCCCCCCACTACCTCTTTTCAGCAATCCAACGTCCGCAAAGGCAACCTTTCAGACAAACTTTAAAAGAATTGGAGAAAATTAAGCAGCCAGCAATAGTACTCGAGCAAAGAAAAGAGGAAATAGATCTTTTTTCAGGGGCAACCATTACGAGATCGCCATCACAAATGGTGCCCCTATCTGCCATAGAACCAACTTTCCCAGATTTCGACCTCAATGCTTGCATCGATCTCTCCGACAATGAACTTCGTCTCATCATGTCGAGGCTTTCCGCTGAGAAGGATGAACTCGTCTTCATGTCCGGTGACATCCTAATCATGGCAGACGTGCTTCGAGAAACTATACAGTTCAAAGGCTCTCTCTCCGTCGGCTTAATGACCGCCTATCAATTTCTCCTTGGCCAAAATCACCCTACAACATATATGTCGTCTCCCTACATGAAGGATGATCTTTTAAAGTTAAAAAACTTCAGAACAAATGAAACACTAATCTCTTTCCTACAACATACAACACCGAAGTTTATCATGTTACCCTTCCTTCACCATGAGCATTGGATACTTCTGCCAACAAACCTACACGACGGAACAACTACCATCTACAACAGTTCCGACAGCCAGTTCAACCCACGGAAAAAGAAATATGTGGTGACACCAAAGACACCCACAGAGGAAATAGCAAAGGAATGTGCAGACAGACTAATCGATCTTCTAAGTCAACACACAAGGGCATACGACAAAGAACACTTTCACCGCCCATCCTTCAACCATAAGTGCCCCCAACGAATTCGGGAATCAAATGACTGTGGCTTCCACATCCTCTACTGGATGTACACCATCATGGTCCTTCAAAGACCAGTAGAGGATATGGATAACGTGAATTATCACGCCCTACGCGGAATGTTTGCAGCTAATCTACTCAAAACACCAGGGGCAAACTCAGGATTAACATAAACCTGACGCCCTTGTCTTTTTACTTCTCAACCTATCACTTTGACACTCTGAGGACAGAGTGAGTGATAAGTTAGGGGGGTACATTAGACAAGGCGAGGTATCATTTCTATATCCCTCTTTTTCCATCTCCTCCTTCATTTTTGTACAAAATTTTCTTAGTTTCCCTTACACATTTAGCTTTCATAATAAATCTTTGGAATAAAGCCACCCTCAGCTAACTTTAGCATCATGTTAGTCCTCAAAAGTAAATAGCACTTAGAAATATAATGGCGACTTAATAATGTCTCCCCACTATTGATTTTTACGCTTTTGTTTCACTTCTACATCTGACTCCCCACAGGTCAATATCAAGGAAGAAATAAGCCAAGCTCTCAAGGATGAGAGGGGCATCAGGCGACTTCCAAAACAAGAAGTCTTGCAAGTGGACCAAATAAGTGCATGTTGAAAAACTCTAAGAACAACTTCCCTCTCCTCAAAATAAAAGAGGCTTGGCCACCCAAAAAAAATTCCCGAAAAAAACCCCAAATCCTAAGCCAGTGAGTCTACGAATAAAAGCCAGAGAGTTGAATAAAATTATGAGAGTTGTGCCATAAATAAGGATCTATATAAAGAACTAATGAAGGTCTCACCCGGCCGGCACATTTAGCTGCCCTCACAAAGGCAGATGTATCGTTCCCGGTAGTGAAACCCTAAGGTATCTAAATATATGAAAGACTTATAAAGGGCTCACCCGGGCGGTACATTCAGCTGCCCTCACGAAGGTAGATGTGTTGTGCCCAGTAGTGAGACTCTAAAAGCATAGACAACCCCTCTCCCACTTTAAGGGGGAGTTACACTTCAAGCCTTTAGCCAACCCTCGTACCCACTCTAGCTTCTAGTAGGATTGTCATAGAGGTATAAAGATGATTAGAGTCAACAACATGCATAGAATAAAAGGTGGTCCCAATGCAGACTTCGAGATCCGGAAGGAACATGAGACCCAAGCAACTCTCAAAACCTGAAAGAGTCAAGGCAAGCAATAAGACCCGATATGACCTCAGGAGAACTCACGTTGAGAATTGAAGCAAGAGTATGGAACTCTTAACTAAATAAAATCACCTCACCATTACATGCCTCATCTCTATCTAACTTGAGGACAAGCTAGACTCTAAGTTAGGGGGTGATAACCTCCAATTTTGGGATATTGTCTTTGTCTTTTTTTCAGTTTTCCACACTCTTTCTCAATTAGAATTAGACATAATCCTTGAATATCTCCTCTTATTGCAAATATACTATTAGACTAACTTTTCCCCTTTTTACTTACAGAAAAAGACACAAAAAAATCACAAAAGACTCAATCGGTCCCGAGACCGCATGGAGTCACACGGTCCCAAGACCGCATGAAGCCAATTAGTCCCGAGACCGCAGGGAGTCTCACAGTCCCAAGACCGCATGAAGCCAATCGGTCCCGAGACCACATGGAGTCACACGGTCCCAAGACCACATTAAGCCAATCGGTCCCGAGACCGCAGGGAGTCACACGGTCCCAAGACCTCATGAAGCCAATCGGTCCCGAGACCGCATGGAGTCACACGGTCCCAAGACCGCATGAAGCCAATCGGTCCCAAGACCGCATGAAGCCAATCGGTCTGGAGACCGCATGGAGTCACATGGTCCCAAGACCGCATGAAGCCAATCGGTCCTGAGACCGCATGAAGTCACACGGTCCCAAGACCGCATGAAGCCAAATGGTATCGAGGTCCAAACGGTCTTGAAGTTCGAACGGTCTTGAGGTCGAAATGGTCTTGGGGTCCAAACGGTCTCCAAAACCGTTTGGATCCAAAACTGACCAAACTGTTCGGACTTCACTTAAGGCCTATAAATAAGACCCCAAGGGTCCTCCAAAGGGGAGGGAGTTTTCAGACGTCCAGAGGCTGCCTCTATCACTCCAGAGAAAATCCAACTTCCACCCTCTGCCCAGGGGCTGCCGGTCTGAGATCCACACTCCATCTTGAAGCTGCTTTCTCTCTCTCCACCAAAGAAGGTGGGAAGAGGGGACCTCTTCATCAAGCAACCTGTGAAGCTAGAAGATCGTCTCTCTCTCTCTCGAAGGGGTTGACTTTCCTCTCTCGTTTGTGGGGATGACGCTCTCTTTCTCTCTTCTTGCCTCCTTCCTTGTCCTAGCTATGAGCGAGTAGTCTCTCTCACTAGGGTGTAGGGAGTAGCCCCGCTACCCATGTTTTCATCTCATGTAATGTAATCCATAGTTTTAAATATAGAGATACTATCTTTTCAGTTCGACATCAAACGTTTAATGAATGCTTGTTGCTTGATCACCAACTTGTGTTATCTTTTATCTTTTAGTATGAATTGTCTATGTTTGTACTACTAGATTCGAAACTCGTTTGAATGTTGGTTCTTGGTGCATGTATCCACCATGCACCTATTTCGGTATCTAGGAGTGTATTTCAAGAAGTGGAGTAAACTCACTTCCATCGTTGTACTTTCATACTATGATATGGAATCAGTTCATGAATGAAAGTACAACCTTGATGAGTCGAGGAACACACTTTGTGAAGGGAATGATGCAAAGTAGTTGACCATTCGTTTGGGGATGGCTGACTTTGCAACATTCCCGCACTTCTCGTAGTTAGTTCTCCAAAAGGAAACTAAGTCTACAAAGATACTAACTGACTAAACTCTTGTTGCAGGTTATGTTTTATTTTGCATGTCTTGATCCATGTATAGTGGCGGTGAAAACTGATCACACCTAAGTGACTTATTATCATTGTTTAAGCATCTTTAAATTTACTTGCTTTACTTTACTTTACTTTCTCTTAGTTTAAATACAACCAAACCAACCTTTTTATTTAAGTACCTACTATTAAGAGATTAAGTGAAGTTGTAACATTTTTCATCTTGTTGCTCACAACAAGACCGTTGTCCCGTGGATTCGACCCTTAACTATACTATGATAAGACTTCCACGTATCTTAGCATACGTGGGTGGAGTTCTCAATCTAGTATAAGCAAGGCTAAACTTAAAGACTTACCATCTTTAGGATTTTTAGTGGTGCACGCAATTCCATGTAAGTGGAAGCTCCATCAAAAAAGGTCATTTTTCTCTAGTGTAAAGCAAGTGTCATAGCCTTTTGGCCATTATTCACTTTCTTTTAGAGTCATAATATCCATTGTTCAATTTGTCGTTGGAACGGCCTCATCTAAGTAGTTTTGATGATGAGAATCAATGCTTTCAGTATTAATTGATAATGGCTCTTGGATGATCACATTAGACCCTGAGCTCGAAGTTGTTGCCATTTCCTGAAGAGAGAAATTATATTAAATAGTGCAAAAAAGTAATTTTATCTACAAGGTCCTTTTACTTTATTTCTAAGTAGTTTATTTAGTTTAAAATTTTCTAATTTTTTTAATGAGGTAAATATCATGCCTCTTTCTGAATTTGAAGTTTATTACCTTTTCTTGAAAAATGGCATGTATTCCCTCGTCATCAACAATAATCGGTAAAATTTTATTCAAAAAGGGAGTTCCAATGATAATTTCTTCAGAAATATTTTTTGTTAAAACAAAAGATGTTTTGATATCAATATTTTGTGTACATATATATGCTTTTGGTATTTTGAAGTTGATTTGTAGATAGTCATTGGTGGCTGAATTGACTTGATGGGTGGTTTCCTTTCTATATTCTTATGGGATTAAGTTTTCTTTTATACAATTTATGTCTGCTCCAGAATCAAATAAGGATATTCCTTTTAGGATGAATTTTTCATCAATTTTTATAATCACTTGGGCTTTCCATTTTTTCTTGACATATTGTTTTATTGAATATATGTAATTAGTTTTCCTTTCTTCTTCTACTATATTTTTAGATGTTCCTGCTATGTCTGTAGGGAAGGTTCAATATGCGTATTCTTCATCAGTATATTTTATTGTCTCAAGAGTTTTGACTATATCTTTTAGATCTCATATTTCTTGTTTTATTTCTCTTAAGTCGTCAACCATGTCTGTTCTTGATATGGTCTTATATTTGTTTCTCTCTAGTCTTTTTAGTACATGATCAAAAGAGTAGTATTCTTCAGTTTTACTTGTATCCTGATTTTCACTTGACTTTATCATTTCTAGATATTTTGTTAGTTTCTTGCTTCTTTCTTCTTTATTAGGGATTGAGTCTATAATTTCTAAGATAAGTTGTTGCTCAGAGGTGATCATGTTTAGGCTACCAGATGAATCTGAAACTTCATAACAGTTACATAGACATCCTTCCTCTTCATTAGTATCAGAATCTGATGAATAATTAAGGTTTAGTTTTGAAATGAATTTATCTAGCTCTTCTGGTGTAAGGCTTTTTGATTCTAGGAGTAATTTATTTACCTTCTTCTTGAATCCTCTTTTAAAGAACTTGTTGGCAAAGTGTCCCTTTTGGTTGCATGAATAACATGTAACTTCTTTCTAGTTTCTTTTATTAGGGGTTTTAAACCTTTTTTCTTTATAATAACCTTGTCTTCTTGTCTTGCCCGGGTTAATATCTTTTGAATATTTTTGTTTTTTATATGATGAGCTAGGCACATTCATTTGATATCCGAATTGATAACAGAAATATCCTATTTCCTTTTTCCCTAACATTTTTTGTTTCTTTAAGTGACCCTTTAGTTTGAGGTCATTACAAAGAGACATGCTTGTTTGATTTATAACTTGTATAATTTCTCCATAAGATATGTGTTCTAAAGGGACAGAACTATACTGACTTTGTCTAATGTTTTCTCTAACCTTTTCAGCAAAGAGAGTAGGGGGACCCGAAATAAACTTTTCCTTCCAAACTACATTGCTACAGTCCGGAAATATGAGGACTTTTGTTAGAAAAATATCTTTGTACCGTCTAAAGTCTGACAGAGAAAGACAACTGAGATTCAAAAGTTGTTCTCTAGTTTTTTGAGTTACAGTACTAGTATGTCCTGTAAATTGTTGTAATATGTTAACGATAAGTGTATAAACTGAATCAAAAATAATTTCATTGTTTTTAGTTTTTATTTGATTCCCATTTTCATCTCTTTTAGTGGAATATAGTATTTCAAGTCTTTGAGCTTCATTTAGATAGTTACTCCACCATCCTTTTAACTGCCCAGTGAAAGATGAAACAATCATGTTTGCAATAGAGTGTTCTGAATTCTTATGGGCGCGACATGCACTAGCATATATAAGTATTTGGCTGCATGTTTGCATGATTTGGTATTCAGATAACCCATCTATGTTCCATTCCACAAGGGATTGTCCATCAAAATGAACTAAGGGGAGATCAGGAGTTTCCTCAAATTGTAGGTCAACCGGTGTTGGCCTGCTATAGTAATTCTTTGTTTTAGAATACCTTGGTTTGGAAGATCCAATTTTATTGATAGAGGCTTCTAGGTTATTTTCAAAGGAAAGAACATCTTCAGGAGATATATGTATAGGTTCATCTTTGGATGATTCATCTTGGGTTAAGATGTTTATACTTGTTTTGGATACACTTAGTTGTTGTAGTCGATTTGTGATTTTGTTGGTTATGTCTTCAAGATTTTTATCAAATCTGATAGGGGCTTTCTTTCCTAATTTGACCTCTGTTGAGAGTGTAGTTGGCATAATTATAGGACTATTTCTTAGATCATTTTTCTTATGGGGAATGGTGGATTTGACATCCTTCAGGATGGAATCTATCCTATCAGTTTGTTTTGCAATAGTTTGGAGACAAGAATTGGAATAATCGTTTTGTTGCATGATTCCAGAAATTTGTTCTTGTGTAGCGGGCTCATGCCTAATTTCTGTCATGAGAATTGGTGTGGCTGGTATTTCTTCTTTTAAGACTTTTATGGGTTCAAAAGGAGGATGTATTGACTCTACTTCTTCATCTTTAAGACCCAATTTCCATGTGACAGAGGTTTTTGTGATAGCCATATTTTTTTAGGGTTTTGGAAATGGTGTGATGTGGTTTTCTTCAAACCATTCAAAGAATAAGGCATTTCTATTGACATCCTTCATGTGTTCATACCATTGTCTTCTAATGAGTGTCCTTGCCTGATCACTGTAATGATCAAAAAACCAATCAACCTTTTCTTTATTCTCTTTACAAAGAAAGTCTCTTCTCAACAATTCTTTATCTATTTCGAATTCTTGTTCTATAAGAGCGTTTATAGTAAACTCTGCTTCTAATGGCTTATAGTTAGAACATGATGTCTCATAGATAGGATAGGTTAAGCATGTAGGCCTAATTGTGGGATCTATCTTCTCTTTTCCTACTTCGTCTCTCTCTTTATATCTAGGGAGTATAATAGAATGGTACTCAGAGGGAGTTTCCCTAGTTGTCCTGGGAACTTCAGATGCATATATCCTGGATGATAATGAATTTCTAGGTGTTTCATAGGTTGAATTCCTTAAGGAAAGTGAAGATCTAGGAGTGTTAAAACCCCTAGGGTAACTAGTGGAAGGTCTAGAGTCAAGAGTGATTATTCTACTTGATGATAGGAAATTGATTTCTACATCACCGTTTGGATGTTCTATGACTTCTTCAACATTTTCATTTTGTAAAGGTGTAGAATGATTAGCTTGGGTTAGGCTCCAACACTCTGGTAGTTTAATATCATCCCATTTTAAGGATTTTGGGGTAACTACATTATTTCTAACATTTGTGAGAAAAAGTGTTGTTGTGCCTTCTTCGGGACAGATGACAAACTGTGGTGTCACTGTGTTCATGGCCTTGAAGCAAACCCTATAACAAATAGCAAAATTCTCTGATGACGCTTCCATGTGAAACCCTGAGGTTTGGATATTTAATGTTAAAGCTTTTAATAAGCCTGGATCACTTAGAGACTAAGAAATTAGGGATAGCATTGAAGTAGACTGGTCCTTCTGATAGGCTAGATTCGACTAACCCTAGCAGAGAGTCGATAAAGTTCAGATGTCTACAGTCTCTTAAGCATAGTAATATTGAGGAATTGATTCCTTTCCTAGTTAGTGCTTTGGCTGAAACTTGAACCAGCCCTAGGTGTAGATAGTGGTACTTTGTATTATTTTTTAGGTTTTCTATATCCTTTTTAGAAAGGAGTTCTAGGTTTTCCAAAGATGAGTTTACAAAGATGGTTTTCTCTATTGTTTTTATATAATAGTCATACATGAGTTTAAAACTTCCCTTGGTGTAAATGTCTTTTATAGGTACTTTAGGCATTTCCCAACTTTGGATTGATTGTTCTATATTTTCAAAGTTTATCTGTTCACTATTTTTAACAGACATCGTTCTAACGATAGAATTAGAAGGAAGTGCAGAAGCTTTGCAAGATAGGAAGTTAAACAATTACGACATCCTTAACAAGAACTAACTAGTGGCCTGTCAATAGTGAATACAACTCTGCCGCGTTAAACCACGGGGAGCCCACTACGACAAGGAGGCCTCGGACCTAGTCAACTCGTATTAAAGAGATCTAGGATGATTAAACACTTCTCTTGTTCTTCTTCAAAAGCAGTCTAAGGAGTTCTAAATAATCTTTCTTTCTTTGGATTTGGAGTTCCTAGTTGCATGTCAATAGTATCGGCACACTCAAAACCCTAACGCCTATCCACGACAACACGGGCACCCACAGTACCACTACGACAAGGAGGCCTCAGACCTAAGAACCCTTCCCCCTCAGAAAGAAGGACACAAGAGGAACTCAACTAAGCGCGAAGAATGGGTACTTCTCAAAAACCTTTCTCTTCACTGGCTCTGATACCAGATTGGAACCAGGAAACTAAGAAGGAAGCTAGATACCTAGGGGTATACTTGGCCTATATATATATATATATATATATAGAGAGAGAGAGAGAGAGAGAGAGAGAGAGTTAAGCTGGAATACACTTGAGTGTACCAGAGGTGCTATACACCTCAATCGTTTTCCATCATATAACAATTATTTTGAAAATCTAAACCGTTGATCTTCCTTAGGATCATAAGAACATACTATATAATAAATTTGAACTCATTTGGACACCTATAGGCCATGCATCTAAAGAAGGCAAAAATTATGTATTTCAAATTAGTTTTGTGCGTTGATTTTGTTGTCCTATGATGAGTGACTTACATTCATCCAAATGGGCTCAAATTTTGTATGTAGCCTATTATTATTCTAACCATGATGATCAATGGATTAGATTTTGAAAAAACATGGTCTAAATATGCAAACACCATTGGGGTGTACGGCGTGATCTATATATATAATATTTTAAAATTTTAAAAATAGTTATTGCATATAATATAAAAATCACTCCATTTAGTGTTTATATAATAAAATTGGATTCAAGTTATTAAAGTATACATTTTATTAAAGAGAACTGATAACTTGGCATCAAAACTAAATCAAATCCTTTAAATGAACAACTAGTATATACTAGGTTGTAGTGGTTTTAGACCGAACCTAACCAAATTTGACCATATTGTAGTGTCAAGTTAAATTCAGTCTAGATCATTGTAGTACTCAAATTAGATTTGGAAAATTGAGAAATTTTAAGACCACTATATGTGGTTTGGTTTATAATTTTAAGATCAACCCAGATTTGGCCCGTCAATACCCACCCATACCGGTCATTGATAAAAGATAATGTAGCACCTTACATATTTTACTAGGACTAGTTGGATTCGAACTAGTCTTGATAAAATATTAAAATGAAGGCCATGCCCACTAAGAAAATGACAGTACTTTTCCACGCTCAAAATCTCATTTCTTCACACATAAAAGCGTTGAAAATAATTTTATTCGCACCATAATGAAGTGTGAAAAAATGAAGTGTATATATTTATCCACACCTTAAATATCACAGCTTTCAGTGTGAATTTCTCTCTTCGCTTTCAATGTCATTGTTATCACACTTTTGCATCTATTTGGCGGGAAGAGTGAATCAACACTTATAAGTATGGAAAATATTTTACTGGATAAAAAGAGAACATACATAATAGTATGTATATGCACCACGCGTATAAAATATCCCAAATTAACATACCAAACATAATTATAAAGTTAATATACAAAATAAGAAACAAAATGCAACCAACTCGTAAGATGAAAATCTTGCACGATCCGACATACAATGAAACATTTCTTTCTAAGCTTTTTTGTGAATTAGCTTGTCGTAGCCCCCAAAAATAATAATTTATTGATAAAACATATTCAATGTGCGTATCAGAAGAAAATACTCAAAAGTGAAGGAGTTTCGATATTATTGATAACTGATTGAAAAAATAACTTCCTGGTTTATTTAATTCCTTACATCCAGACCCCTTTAGCGGGGGTCTTGACACCACATTGTGTTTGTATGAGAATGAGAAATGTTGGATATTAGTGTCATATATTTGGGAGGGAGGGGGTTGTTTACAGTTATCATTTGGGATCATCATTTTTGTGTGTGGGATCGCTTACAAACCTAGAATCTCGACTATACCTAAAAAACAAGGGTCTCCCCCCCCCCCTAATCCCTTTGTCGTCCGAGGCTGTCTAAGTTGTAGTGGGTGGTTATGTTTGTGTTGGAACTTAGACTTAAGGAAGATGCTAGATCCGGTTAAGGTGAGGGCTTGGTAGTCGATTATACTAAACCAGAAACCCAACATGTGACCCTAGTTGTTATCCCCACATCCTATTCAAATGTATATAATGAGAGAGAGAGAGAGAGAACGCTCCAATCGTCCCCCTCCCTACCATATTCCTATCAAGTTTCAATATAAATTCTCTTGTTTGCTTACTTCTTCCCTTCGCCGTCGAGTTCGGTGGTAATGCTTGTTGAATTGGTCTACAGGACCACCACAAGCCACAACAGCCACGCCACGGTGGATGGCCACATTTCCGAGGTTGGGAACGCTTCACTCATAAACTGCAGGATAGGAATGTTCATTAACAACTAAATAGGTCTTTGTCGTGTTGATTCCAACAAAAAAGCTTATTGTCTTATTTGGTTTCCCCCGGTCTTTGCAACAAGGAATTTGTTATATAGACCAGAAAGAGGACTAGAATTATGATTTTTTTTAACAATCTGATGCCACACGAACAAGATAATTCAAAACAAAGTGCGAAATTAACAGCTAAACATCCAGATTACCAGAAAACATGGTAAATTAAAATCGATTTTATTTAACTACAAAAGTAGAAACATATTATATTTGAGTTCACAAACTGTATCACATAACATACCACAAAAGTGTGTGTGTGTGTGTGTGTGTGTGTGTCTATATATATATATATATAGTGTTCATTCAATGCCCGTGCGGGTAGCATAGATTTTTACTACCCTGCAGCCAAAAAAGTAACTCTCATAGCTAAGAAAGTAACTCTGCTGTAAAAAAAGTAACTATGGTGTCAAAAAAGTAACTCTGCTGGCCAAAAAAGTAACTTTGTACAAAATATACAGCAGATATATATAAGGATGGGTTTTTTGATTTTGGAGGGGAAAATGATATTATTTTTGGCTCAAATTTTTTGGAGAGCTAGACAAAATAGTCCTCTATAATTTTGAAATTTTTTTTTGAAAAAACGTGTTCGGAAGGGTGAGCGGGTAGCTACCCGCGCGGGCAATAAAGATGGGCCCATATATATATATATATATATATATATATATATATATATATATATATATATATATATATATATATATATATATATATATAGTCAGGTTAGAATACACTCGAGTGTACAGTTCACGCCGTACACCCCAATGGTGTATGCCTTTCTAGACCATGTTTTTCCAAAATCAAATCCATTGATCTTCATGGTTACAATAATAATAGGTCACATACAAAATTTGAACTCATTTGGATGAGTGTAAGTCACGCATCCAAGGATAACAAAATCTATGTACAAAATTAATTTGAAATACATGGTTTTTGCCTCCTTTAGATGCACGACCTATAAGTGTCCAAATGAGCTAAAATTTACTATATAGTATGTTCTTATGATAATTAAGAAGATCAACGGTTTAGATTTTTCAAAAATTTATTGCATCTTCAAAAATGAATGAGGTGTACAGTGCCTCCGATACACTCGAGTGTACACAAGCCTGACTATATATATATATATATATATATATATATATATATATATATATATATATGGCCCATCTTTATTGCCTGCGCGGGTAGCTACCCGCCCACCCTTCCGACCACTTTTTTTCAAAAAAAAATTTCGCAATTGTAGAGGACCATTTTTTCTAGCTCTCCAAAAAATTTTAGCCAAAAATAATATCATTTGCCCCTCCAAAATCAAAAAACCCGTCCTTATATATATCTGTTGTATATTTTGTACATAGTTACTTTTTTGGCCAGCAGAGTTACTTTTTTGACACCATAGTTACTTTTTTTACAGCAGAGTTACTTTATTAACTAGGAGAGTTACTTTTTTGGCTGCAGGGTAGCGAAAATCCAGGCTACCCGCACGGGCAATGAATGAACGCCCATATATATATATATATATATATATATATATATATATATATATATATATATATATATATACACACACACACACTACAATATTAATATGAAGGTCATTTGTTGAACTTATAATAAATATATGTTGAGATAGATTGAAATATTGTCTACACTCAACTAAATCATGAATAGAATAATTTGTGTGTGTGTTTCTCTCTCTCTCTCTCTCTCTCTCTCTATATATATATATATATATATATTTATATATATATATATATATATATATATATATAGAGAGAGAGAGAGCATATATATATATATAGAGAGAGAGAGAGAAAGAGAGAGAGAGAGTCGGGCTAGAGTGTACCGATCGCACAAATACACTCAAGTGTTTGCATATCAAGACTATTTTTGCAAAATGTAAGCCATTGATCTTCACTGTCATACTATAACTAGGCTACATACAAATTTCGAGCCCATTTGGATAAGTGTAAGTCAATCATCCAATGGTAACAAAATCGACGCGCAAAACTAATTTGAAATGTATAATTTTTGCGGTCTTTAGAAAATGACCTATAAATGTCCAAATGTGCTCAAATTTTGTGTATGAGATATTCACAAGATGTTTAAGTAGATCAACGGATTAGATTTTTGAAAAAAATATTGCATCATAAAAAACTACTTGAGTGTATTCTGAATACACTCGAGTGTATTCTAGCCTGACTCTCTCTCTCTGTCTATATATATATATATATATATATATATATATATATATATATATATATATATATATATATATATATATATATATATCAGATGGATTTGTTATCAACAGAAGTAAAATTGATTCTATGTATTGCAATTTGAGTCAATCTAGAATTGTGAATAGTAGGTCAAGTTGGATGGAATGGATGAACCGATGTGTGATAAATTTTATTACTTGAGCTCTATAATTGAAATGGAAGATGGGGTCCAAGATGGTGTTTGTCACATGATCACAGGAAAGATGAATGTAGTGGAGGAGTACAACTGGAGTATTATGTGACTAGAGGTTTTCTCTCCGATTAAAAATTAAATTTTATAGAACACCTATACGATCAACCATGTTATATGAGAGTAAATCTTGAATAATGAAGAAATGAGGTCTAAAAAATATATGTGAAAAAAATGTGTATGTTGATATAGATGACTCAGAATGACAATCCGGAACCGGTTGCCGGTTCCATAAATACAAACCACCTCCTCGTGTCTGTAATCTGGGACCCTCCTTTTTGAAGAATTGTTTTTCAAAATCACCATGTCATAAAATAAATATTCAGTTCAGAACTATGTTTGATGCACGTTGTTGCAAAGGGCCGGGGGAAACCAAACAAGACAAGACCTTTTTTGTTGAAATTAACATGACAGACTTGTTTAGTTGCTAATGAACATTTCCATCCGGCAGCTTATGAGTAAATGCGGCCGTCCGTCGTGGCGATCTTGGAGCCTGTTGGCACCCACTCTTCTCTAGCCTTAGTTGTTAAACAATCAAATATATATATATTTTTTTTTGTTTCTATCATTGAGAACTCCGGCTTCACGCACGTTGTTGCAAAACGCCGGATAAGCCAGAGGAGACAGCTTACAAGTGAAGCGTGCGGCCGTCCGCCGTGGCGTGGCTTGTGGTTGTGGTGTTCCCCGTTACACAAATGCAACAAGCATCAGCACCGAAGTCGATGGGGACGGGAAGGAGTAAGAGAATTTATGTTGAGACTTGGAAGGAATCGGGTAGGGAGGGTCCTCTCTCTCTCTCTCTCTCGGATGTATGATTATCGTCACCTGGGATATCATCATATCATGATAACAGCATGTCTTGGAAAATGTAGTTTTCAAAAGGACGTGTGGGTAACAACTAGGGTCACGTGTTGGATTTCTGCTGGTGAGCCCCTGACCTTGATCGGATCCAGCATATTCCTTAATTCTAGGTTTCAACTCAAGAAAGGGATTAATTAAGTGAGACATGCCCTTGTCTTGTAGGTATATTTGTAAGGGATCCGAAATGAAAATCCCAAATAACAATTATAAACATTTTACATTTAAGTTGCAACATATCTCATACAAATACAATGTCGTGTCTAAAGGGATAGAAGTTATTGATTATTCTAAACTAGAGGGGGCTTCTAGGAGAAAACCCCATTAATTGAAACGGGAGTAGGCAACCTGAAACCCACACGTACAGCAACAGACGGGGGCAGCTGACAGTGAGGAGCTAACCAACAAGAAGATATATAACTAGGAATGCAGTAGTGTATAAAGCATGCTGTTTGGTTAGCAAACAAAGCAGCAATGAGATATTATTCAACGGAATCTGCAACCAACACAGCCGTCATCATGCTAACTAAGCTTGCAAGCGATAAATAACGAATGGATTGAAGCTCATTTGTGTTTTTAATCCTCCATTAATGCCCAAACTGTCTTTTAACTTGAATAATAAATAATATAAATGTTGTAATTCACATTGCAAACAGACGAAATTGCGGAACCAATGAATGAATGAAGCAGCGACGGCGCTGAATCGCCCAGCGGGAATGTGTGTGGATGGTCGGGATCGATGGAAGCAATCAGTCGTTACTTACTGATCGCCGTCGACCAGCTCGCTACACGTACGTTCAGTGTGAGTTTGGCTGCTTGATGATCCTCTGGAGCACTACGGTCCTGGCCCTTCGGATATCACGGCTGCATCGGTCCGCCTGTTCCCCAAGCTCCTCGATGCCCTTAGTGAACGCCGACAGCTTCCTGCGCACCTCCTCCACGCCTACGCGGACGGCAGCCAGGTCGATCTCGCCGTCCTGACCAGAGTTTCCTTGTCCTCCTCCTGCTAGTGCAAAGTCGGCGCCTCTAAGCAGCGCATCGATGTTGATCTCGAGCGCGTCGACCAGCACCCTTATATTGTCTAGATCCTTGACAGCGACGTACGTCCCGACGCTGATGCTGCTCACGAGCTCCTTCTGTGCCTTGATGGCGTCTTCATATTTAGCCCAGAGCGAGTCGATCCACTTCCCCATGGACCCGAGCGGCGCCGAAGCAGCAGCCGCCAGAGCCGCCGCGACGGGCGGGGCGGCCATGGCCGCGGCGACGACGGAGCAGATGAGTACGGCGGCGCAGGCCGAGATGAATATGACGCTGGACACCTTCCTCCAGGCCTTTGCAGCCTTGAGCTTCTTGTCGAGCTTGCCCTTACGCGCCTGGAGTCTGTCGAGCATGTGGAGCTGCTGTGTGTACACGGCGCGGAATTGCTGGAAGAAGTCGTCCGTGAAAGGGTCCCCCACGGCACGGAACGCACGGAGCTCATCTAACGCCCGACGGTACCTGTTGTTGTTATCAGCAGCATGTGTGGTTCCTCCGTCCTCATCCTCGTCGTCGAACCTCTGCAACGCCAAGCTGACGATGAGTTGCGCATCGCGGGCCTTCTTCAGACACTTGTCGAGGGCCGTACAGAAGTCGAGCGTCTGTAGGCTGCACTCGAAGTAGTCCTCTACTAAATCGAACAGCTCCGGGTCCTTCCACACGTCCTTCTTGCACTCGAGGATGACCTTGACTACCTCCTGGTTCATATCGAGGAGAGTTCCGGTGACCTCACGGAGGGAGTCGAGGGATAAGGCGCGGACCTCAACGCCGACAGCGATGGAGGAGATGCAGCGGCTCATGCGCGACCGGATCGTGGTGTCGATGGTGTGGATCTCTGGGTCCTGGCGGCAGGCAGCCTCGTAGGAGACCAGCTGGTCGTCTTGGGGTTTGCTGGTAGAGGCTGTGGTGGAGGTGGATGGATGGGCGCCAGGTGCGCTGGAGCGCTGCTTGCTTGGGTGGGCTCCCATGGCCCCCAAGGGGGAGAGGAGGGGGACGATTCGGCGTGCCAAGGAAGGCGGAGACGGAGACGGCAGCGAATGAGCAGAATAGGAATAGGATGTGAGCAGTTAGTTCCCTCCGGTTGACGGTATCCAACAGCTGCGGCGGCAAGCAGTAGAGAAATGCAGATAGATGTTGTGGAGGCGTCTTGGTTGGTGGTCCGATATGGGAAATGAAGAGGCGGAGAGAGTTAAGAGGGCAAGGACAAAGGATGTTTGGAGAAGAGTTGAGTGGCTGGCTGAATGAGGAAACGGAAACAAAGGGCGGAGATGGTGTTTTATAGAGTGGAGTCAGGGTTGTTTGACGTCTGGTCCAGGAGATTTGTTTGTTTCAATCCAGTCCAGGTGGTGGGGGTTACGGGGACGAGAGAGAAAGAGAGAGCAACAAGGGAAAGCCAAGAGAGTGTTAGAGAGAGAAAGCTAGAGAGTTAGCGATGGCTTGTACGCTTCAAGCTGCGTCCGCAAGCAACATCCGGAAAACGGGGGTTGCGGTGCAAATGTGGGGCTGAGGCTCGGTGTAGCGGGTGGCGGTGGCGGTTGTGGCGGGGGGTGGGAGTTAGGCCCAGAGCAAGAGTGACGGGAAACGCGGTAAGCAAGCCACGAAGCAAGCGATCTACCGGACCGGCCTGCACACTGAGTCAAGCAGCAGCAAGCCGGCAACGGGAACTGCAATGGAGTTTGGCAGGTTACTTTTGCAGCCACTGCCGTAAATGGGAACCAGTTGCCGGCCGGCAGAGAGAGGTTGAAGAAGGAACAAAGGCGTGATTGGGGAAGAAAGGGGAGATGGGGATATCCTAATCCTACTGATTCAAACGGAGCAGGAATATCCTAATCCTTACTCCACACCATGTCAGCGTGTTATGACCAATGGCAAGGGGATGGATTGGCTGGTGATGGAGACGAGAGAGGTGGGCAACCGATGGGGAGGAGAAACAAGGGATGTGGAGGAGGTCGAGGACGACGAGACGAGGTGGTTGGTTGGAGGCTGAGGTCGGTCAAGCTGTGAAAAAAGAGTAGTCTTTGGGGGTGACAGAGACTGAGAAGAAAACACCAAACTTTTCTTCTTCAGAGAATCGAGCTTGACTGGAAACCGGAAAGGACCAGTTTAACCCTGGTCCTGGTCTGGCTTTACTCGCGTTACGCTACGTGTCTTCGTGCCGTGGTCTGTTGTCGTGTTTCGCGGGTGCTGCGCGCGTGAGGGCCATGGTCCGCCCGAATACCCGTTTTTGTGGGATTTTCACCGTGACAGTGAAGGAAGAGACAGTTGGATTTCAGGAGGGAAAACCCTAGAAACCGTTCGGCCCGGGCTGCCTAGCGCGATGCGTAGGGAACGAGGATAAGTTTTTCGAACCGCGTGGGCCCAGCGGGTGATGACGTCCGGGACTGTGTCAGTCCGTCTCATGGCTGCGGTTGTCTGGGACTCCGTGCTACGCGGAGCGCAGGGGCGATGTGTGTGTGTTAGCCCACAAGTCACCGAGTGAGATCCAACTGTATGAATGAATGTTGAATCAGTTACAGCTTTTCACTGCTTGCTGCTTGCTTACTACTGTTATCCCATTCCGTAGATACTGATTGATATATACATGCATTCTGACCACATTGCTGCTCAAAAAATCTCCCTCCTTCCTTACGCAGTACAAACAAACAACCACCCCAGATGCTCGCCGTTTGTCGTGGGCCACAAATACATGTGCTTCTCTTTACCTCTGGGTTACTTTACATTTGCACGGCTTCCTTCTTCACGAAGCAAATGGGATACCTGTACCTACATGTGCAATAAGCCCTTGTTTGCCATCGGATAGGGGGACTTTCAAATCAGTTGGGCTAGTCCCGGAGATGAAACTAGTCTGTCCTTCGTTTGCTTCTCTTTGGATGGTACAAAATACTGTCCAGATTTAAACTATTTTGTTTGGTTAAAACACACGGCCGTTGCAGAAATTTTAGAGGCCCCCGGACGAAGATAAAAAATTGACCTTCTATATATTCTTATTTAACAAATTTAAATAAATACAAGTTTAGTTATAATTGTCAAACTGTCTTATAAAAAAAATAGTAGCATCAATGCAAACAGATTTAGATTGCAACTTCTTACTTACTGTATTAACAATACATAAAATATAATGCCGAATAACACTACCCTACAACAAGAGATGTTTACAAAAATAAAATTATGGGCCCCCGTCTTTGTTGGGCCCCTGGCCGTCGCCCAAGTTGGCCAGCCCAATGGACCGGCCCTGTTAAATCAGTTTGTTTGAGTGAGATTTTACATATATAATATCTACTCCGTCTCGTCCAAATTTTCGGTACGAGTGAGTATTAATAATAATTTTGCTGTCTCAAACAATTACACATTTAAATAACAACGTCTATTACAAATTCGCTATGATTCTTACCATATATCCACAACGTGCCTTATATTTTTTAATATACAACAAGGCGATGTTTGTTGTATACACAAATCCGTAATCCACATGTTGTTGCATCGACAATACCTATAATTTAGAGTTGTTAACATGTCATACTTGCTCGTGTAAAAATGCACCCAACGTACGCATCCATTCAGGTTGGCCACATATTATAAGTGGAAGATTTTTTCTAGGATTTTGAATTTCGTTCAGAACCGGAGTGAATGCTCAGTACCTGATTCCGGTAATAAAACCAGCCCCAAAACAAGTACACGGAATAATTAAAGACGGTGCCAGTTTGGCAGTGTATACACTACAAAATCTTGTTGCTACTTGCGTATCTTAGTCTTAAGGGATATTGTCGTATGCAAAATCAAATCTATTTTTCTATCCAAATTCTTCGAGATGGATCTCTACCGCAGGAGATCCTAAGACGATTGGAATCCCCTAACTGGAATACAAACTGAAATGTCATTTTCACGGGAGATGTAAGGGTGCATAATGAAT
The DNA here is from genome assembly GCA_963693085.1 of Alisma plantago-aquatica. Lineage (NCBI taxonomy): Eukaryota > Viridiplantae > Streptophyta > Magnoliopsida > Alismatales > Alismataceae > Alisma > Alisma plantago-aquatica. The sequence continues at coordinate 830,028,188 of OY856414.1, read as the reverse complement.
GTGTGATCAGATCGTAATGAGATTGTTGAATCTGCTTATTGACTATGCTTTCCACGATTTTATCTGCCTTAAGTGGAGTCAAGTTTTGGTATATTCACGTTTTTCCACCGGCTTATATTTAATTTTCCATATTTTGTCTAAGTAACATAATGGCAACTCCGCACCTTATCTTTTTATCTTTTTTCTATTGTCCTTTAAGTTTTACAGAGGCGGTTGAATCTAGCCTTTTTTTGTAGGATTATGTTTTCTCTCATGGGTAAAACAATCTAGCGAGTCCGTTGGGACCTCTAAACAATCTCAATTGTTTCTTTTTCTTTTTTCGATTTCCTTTGTCAATTTGGTTTCTTGGGATTTCTTTACTGTTGCCATTTTATTTTTCATTCCTTTTAGGATCGTCTTTTTTGCTCGCCTTTTAGGGTTAGCTCTCTATTTCTTTTTAGGATTATTGTTTTTGTTTTCCTTGTAGGATTTTCTATTTGCTTCCCTTTCAAAATATTCTTTTAATTTTTCGTTATTTCTCTTGTTGTCTCTCTTTTTTCTAGCCTATTTTTTTTTTTTAAAAAAGAATAAAAATCTTCCATCACGAGCAAGATGCCACTTGCATGATTGCTTGTTGCATCTTTAGACTGATTCTAGGAAGTTGGGAACATTACATGTCTACTTGAGATTTTTTAGTCGTTCTTTACTTTTGTTATCTTGTTATTAAGGGACTGCTTCTGAAGACATAAAAAATGCACACTTGTACTTTACACATATAGAAATGCATTTGTCTACAAAAAGGGTGCCAAATTCACATTGGATCTCAATATGAGACGTGGGCATGTTAGACAATACACCAACACAATACAATGTTGAACATCCAAAGGTCTTGAGGAGACCTCCCTCTCGTAGAACTCAAGAGTGATCACATATGTTGTAATCATAATAGTTAGTAGAAGTAGCATCCAAATTGTCTAACGGAAGATACCAAGATGGTTAGACACTCGGTTTGTTAGTGAGAGGTCCCAGGATCGAGCCCAGGCCACGGGATGAATAGAATGGCCAATTTTTTTTTAAAAAAAAAGTAGCATCCAAATTTGAAGAAATATGATTACCCCGACAATGAGTGTCATCACGCTATAGAGAAGTAAAGGATCAATCCCTCATATACAGATCATGACTGAATGAGGATGTATGCGACGTCTAAACCAATGGGCTAAAACGGAGGACCACTTTTTTATCTAAACACATGCCTCTTAAGATTATTGCTTGCTATACTGGTCTAAGACTGTTGCTTGCTATATAAATCTAAGATTGTTGCTTGTTTTATTATGTCTAGATTGTTGCTTTCCATACAATACTAGGACTATTGTTTAGTTCTTTTCTTGAGATTATAGATTAGATTGTTGCTTGCTTTATAAATCTAAGATTGTTGCTTGTTTTATTATGTCTAGATTGTTGCTTTCCATACAATAATAGGACTATTGTTTAGTTCTTCTCTTGAGATTATAGATTAGATTGTTGCTTGCTTTATAAATCTAAGATTGTTGCGTGTTTAATTATGTCAAGATTGTTACTTTCTATACAATACTAGGACTGTTATTTAGCTCTTCTCTTGAGATTATAGATTGGATTGTTGCTTGCTTTATAAATCTAAGATTGTTGCTTGTTTTATTATGTCAAGATTGTTGCTTTCTATACAATACTATGATTGTTGTTTAGTTCTTCTCTTGAGATTATAGATTGGATTGTTGCTTGCTTTATAAATCTAAGATTGTTGCTTGTTTTATTATGTCAAGATTGTTGCTTTCTATACAATACTAGGACCGTTGTTTAGTTCTTCTCTTGAGATTATAGATTGGATTGTTGATTGCTTTATAAATCTAAGATTATTGCTGGTTTTATTATGTCAAGATTGTTGCTTTCTATATAATACTAGGACTGTTGTTTAGTTCTTCTCTTGAGATTATAGATTAGATTGTTGCTTGCTTTATAAATCTAAGATTGTTGCTTTTTTTAAGTAAGTCGGGAGGCTATCTTATTCATCCCGCCCTCCTCGTGCGAGTTAAATCAAAATTCAACGTACAATCACTAATTAAGCTGTGAAATAAAAACATGGTAGTACTACTACCATTACAAAGGTCTTTTGAAAGGAAAACATTAACACCCCAAGGAAAAGATTGTTGCTTGTTTTATTATGTTAAGATTGTTGCTTTCTATACAATACTAGGCATGTTGTTTAGTTCTTCTCTTGAGATTATAGATTGGATTCCTACTTGCTTTATAAATCTAAGATTGTTGCTTATTTTTTTAAGTAAGTCAGGAGGTTATCTTATTCATCCCGCCCTCCTCGTGCGAGCTAAATCAAAATTCAGCGAACAATCACTACTTAAGCCGTGAAATGAAAACATGGTTGTACTACTACCATTACAAAGGTCTTTTGAAAGGAAATCCTTAACACCCCAAGGAAAAGATTGTTGCTTGTTTTATTATGTCAAGATTGTTTCTTTCTATACAATACTAGGACTGTTGTATAGTTCTTCTCTTGAGATTATAGATTGGATTGTTTTTTTTTTTTTGTGAACCGAGCTCTTCAATAGATTGGATTGTTACTTGCTTTATAAATCTAAGATTGTTGCTTATTTTTTTAAGTAAGTTAGGAGGCTATCTTATTCATCCCGCCCTCCTCGTGTGAGCTAAATCAAAATTCAACGTACAATCACTACTTAAGTTGTGAAACAAAAATATGGTAGTACTACTACCATTACAAAGGTCTTTTAAAAGGAAATCCTTAACACCCCAAGGAAAAGATTGTTGCTAGTTTTATTATGTCAAGATTGTTGCTTTCTATAAAATACTAGGACTGTTGTTTAGTTCTTCTCTTGAGATTATAGATTAGATTGTTGCTTTCTTTATAAATCTAAGATTGTTGCTTATTTTATTATGTCAAGATTGTTTCTTTCCATACAATACTAGGATTGTTGTTTAGTTCTTCTCTTGAGATTATAGATTGGATTGTTGCTTGTTTCATAAATCTAAGATTGTTGCTTATTTATTTAAGTAAGTTAGGAGGCTATCTTATTCATCCCGCACTCCTCGTGCGAGCTAAATCAAAATTCAACGTACAATTACTAATTAAGTTGTGAAATGAAAACATGCAAGTACTACTACCATTACAAAGGTCGTTTGAAAGGAAATCCTTAACACCCCAAGGAAAAGATTGTTGCTTGTTTTATTATGTCAAGATTTTAGCTTTCTATACAATAATAGGATTGTGGTTTAGTTCTTCTCTTGATATTATAGAATGGATTGTTGTTTGCTTTATAAATCTAAGATTGTTGCTTGTTTAATTATGTCATGATTGTTGCTTTATATACAATACTAGGACTGTTGTTTAGTTCTTCTCTTGCTTTCCATACAATACTAGGACTGTTGTTTAGTTCTTCTCTTGAGATCATAGATTGGATTGTTGCTTCCTTTATAAATCTAAGATTGATGCTTGTTTTATTATGTCAAGATTGTTGCTTTGCATACAATACTAGGACTGTTGTATAGTTCTTCTCTTGAGATTATAGATTGGATTTTTGCTTTCTTTATAAATCTAAGATAGCTGTTTATTTTATTATGTCAAGATTGTTGCTTTCCATACAATACTAGGACAATTTTTTAGTTCTTCTCTTGAGATTATAGATTGGATTGTTGCTTGCTTTATAAATCTAAGATTGCTACTTGTTTTATTATGTCAAGATTGTTGCTTTTCATACAATACTAGGACTGTTATTTAGTTCTTCTTTTGAGATTATAGATTGGATTGTTACTTGCTTTATAAATCTTAGATTGCTTCTTGTTTTATTATGTCAAGATTGTTGCTTTCCATACAATACTAGGATTGTTGTTTAGTTCTTCTCTTGAGATTATAGATTGGAATGTTGCCTGCTTCATAAATCTAAGATTGTTGCTTGTTTTATTATGTCAAGATTGTTACTTTCCATACAATATTCGGACTATTTTTTAGTTCTTCTCTTGAGATTATAGATTTGATTGTTGCTTGCTTTATAAATCTAAGATTGCTGCTTGTTTTATTATGTCAAGATTGTTGCTTTTCATACAATACTTGGACTGTTGTTCAGTTCTTCTCTTGAGATTATAGATTCGATTGTTGCTTGCTTTATAAATCTAAGATTGTTGCTTGTTTTATTATGTTAAGATTGTTGCTTTCCATACAATATTGGGACTGTTGTTTAGTTCATCTCTGGAGATTATAGATTGGATTGTTGCTTGCTTTATAAATCAAAGATTGATACTTGTTTTATTATATCAAGATTGTTGCTTTCCATACAATACTAGGACTGTTGTATAGTTCTTCTCTTAAGATTATAGATTGGATTGTTGCTTGCTTTATAAATCTAAGATAGTTGTTTGTTTTATTATGTCAAGATAGTTGCTTTCCATACAATACTAGGACAGTTGTTTAGTTCTTCTCTTGAGATTATATATTGGATTGTTGCTTGCTTTATAAATCTAAGATTACTGCTTGTTTTATTATGTCAAGATTGTTGTATTCCATACAACAGTGGGACTGTTGTTTAGTTCTTCTCTTGAGATTATAGATTGGATTGTTGCTTGCTTTATAAATCTAAGATAGTTGTTTGTTTTATTATGTCAAGATTGTTGCTTTCCATATAATACTAGGATAGTTTTTTAGTTCTTCTCTTGAGATTATAGATTGGATTATTGTTTGCTATATAAATCTTAGATTGATGCTTGTTTTATTATATCAAGATTGTTGCTTTCCATACAATACTAGGACTTTTGTATAATTCTTCTCTTGAGATTATAGATTGGATTGTTGCTTGCTTTATAAATCTAAGATAGCTGCTTGTTTTATTATGTCAAGATTGTTGCTTTCCATACAATACTAGGACATTTGTTTAGTTCTTCTCTTGAGATTATATATTGGATTGTTGCTTGCTTTATAAATCTAAGATTGCTGCTTGTTTTATTATGTCAAGATTGTTGCTTTCCATACAATACTGGGACTGTTGTTTAGTTCTTCTCTTGAGATTATAGATTGGATTGTTGCTTGCTTTATAAATGTAATATTGATCTTTGTTTTATTATATCAAGATTGTTGCTTTCCATACAATACTAGGACTGTTGTATAGTTCTTCTCTTGAGATTATAGATTGGATTGTTGCTTGCATTATAAATCTTAGATAGCTGTTTATTTTATTATGTCAAGATTGTTGCTTTCCATACAATACTAGGACAGTTTTTTAGTTCTTGTCTTGAGATTATAGATTGGATTGTTGCTTGCTTTATAAATCTAACATTGCTACTTGTTTTATTTTGTCAAGATTGTTGCTTTTCATACAATACTAGGACTGTTGTTTAGTTCTTCTCTTGATATTATAGATTGGATTGTTACTTGCTTTATAAATCTTAGATTGCTTCTTGTTTGATTATGTCAAGATTGTTGCTTTCCATACAATACTAGGATTATTGTTTAGTTCTTCTCTTGAGATTATAGATTGGAATGTTGCTTGCTTCATAAATCTAAGATTGTTGCTTGTTTTATTATGTCAAGATTGTTACTTTCCATACAATATTAGGACTATTTTTTAGTTCTTCTCTTAAGATTATAGATTGGATTGTTGCTTGCTTTATAAATCTAAGATTGTTGCTTGTTATATTATGTCAAGATTGTTGCTTTTCATATAATACTAGGAATGTTGTTTAGTTCTTCTTTTGAGATTATAGATTGGATTGTTTTTTGCTTTATAAATCTAGGGTTGTTGCTTGTTTTATTATGTCAAGATTGTTGCTTTCCACACAATACTAGGACTATTATTTAGTTCTTCTCTTGAGATTATAGATTGAATTGTTTCTTGCTTTATATATCTAAGATTGATGCTTGTTTTATTATATCAAGATTGTTGCTTTCCATACAATACTAGGACTGTTGTATAGTTCTTCTCTTGAGATTATTGATTGGATTGTTGCTTGATTTATAAATCTAAGATAGCTGCTTGTTTTATTATGTCAAGATTGTTGATTTCCATACAATACTAGGACAATTGTTTAGTTCTTCTCTTGAGGTTATATATTGGATTGTTGCTTGCTTTATAAATCTAAAATTGCTTCTTGTTTTATTATGTCAAGATTGTTGCTTTCCATACAACACTAGGACTGTTGTTTAGTTCTTCTCTTGAGATTATAGATTGGATTGTTGCTTTCTTTGTAAATCTAAGATTGCTACTTGTTTTAGTATGTCAAGATTGTTGCTTTCCATACAATACTAGGATTGTTGTTGTAACACCCCTGACCTGGGTTATGATCTAACCCTGGAAGTTTTGACTAAATATGTAATTATTATACTTGTGAACACTTCCTGCCATGTAATTAAGTCCCTCAGGGACATTCACTTTCATATCTTGCTCCTTTTGCATAAAGTTGTAGCATTATGTTGTATGCAGGGACCTATGTGCAAATTACCCAGTTTAAGGGTTGAACTTGCAAAATTCACAAGATAAGATGTTCCTTTGATGTTAAGACATCATGGGGATGTCTATGATGAGGTTTGAGGGATTTCCCAAGCTTGGGCACCAAGGTGCAGCTGTGGAAGCAATCCCCAAGCTCAGAAAACCTAATTTGGGATAAATTGCAATTTACCCAAATTGAGGGGTCCAACTTGTAATTTCACCATCTAGAACATCTTTTATGACTCTTGTCATCATTTAGAGTAGAAATGATGAAAGAGTTACATCATTCACTAATCAGATAAGAAAAATGATCTTTGTGGTAGAAATCACCTAAAATGGGTACAAGACCCTAACATGTATGTACCCTAGTTGAAGGTTGGATTCCTATACCCTTAGATCTTGAGTTTTTCTAAGATTTGCATAAGGTTAGATGGGCTTGGACGTGCCCTTGAGCAAGGAGGGACCTAGATGCGAATTTTGGCTTTAAAAGGGTCATTATGTTAGAAAATAGCCTAAAACTATAAAAGCCTTTCTTTTGCAAACGAGCAAACGATCCTTCCCTGTTCCATTCACTTCCTTTCTTTCTTAAACGGCCAAGGACTTGCTCTGGAGAACAGGGAGACGAAGTAGCTTGCTCTAGGTAAGAAACCTCATGTCTAGCTCGAATTCATGGTGGTTTTCACTTTCTAGGGTTGGTTTCATGGTTAGCTTAACTAGTCTTCTTGTTCTAGCCAACCAAAGCTTCGATTCCTTGGAGTTTTCATCCCTGATCGAGTTGTGGAAGCTCAAGGACGCCATTAGAGCTTGGACCTCAGAGTCTTGGAGCTTTAGGATCAAACTTGACGCGGGTTTTATAACTCTGAACTTGTGCTTTATAATCATGCTTTGTTTCTTGCAAATTTGCTAGTATATCTCCTTCTATCTCCCTTCTTCTTTGCACGATTGCAATTGAACCAGTGGAGAAACCGACCTTGCAAGAGGTTGAAGATGAGGGGCGTGATTCCCTATGTTGCTTTTCCAAATGGTCTTGGATCCTTTTGGTCCAAACGGTTGCAAACCGTTTGGGTTCAAACGGTTTCAAACCGTTTGCTCTCAAACGGTTTTGCAAGACCGTTTGGATTGAAATGGTCTCAAGACCGTTTGAGGGCGTTGACCAAGGGACGACCGTTTGAGGGTCTGTTCCCAACAGGTTGAATTTCATCCCTGCAAAGAATCAAAGCCTAATTCTTAACCAATTAGGAGTTGAAGGCACTTCAACATGGAACCCTAATCGGGTGAAAAAGTGCTGATTTAACACATAGATCTTGTTGAGTTTTGGGTTGAAGGACCCAAACGGTCTCAAGACCGTTTGGGGATTCCTCCAAACGGTCTCAAGACCGTTTGGGCACAACCCAAGACCGTTTGAAGGTTTAGGGTTGAGTTAATCTAGTGGTTTGAGGGTCCAATTGTAGGAAATTGATGCATTGATTGAAAAGTGCTGATTTTGACCTAATTGGACTTCAACCTGAGTCAAAACGGTTTGGATCTTGGTAAAACTTTGGGCAAACGGTCTCAAGACCGTTTGGGTGATGTCCAAACGACCTCAAGACCGTTTGGGCCAATTTTGAGCCCAATTGGAGGTCAATTGATAGGTTCAACCTTGAATTGATTCACACTGTTGAACATTGATGACCAATCAATTTGAAACCCTAATTGAGAACGATTGAACCCTAATTGGTTTGCAATTGAGGGTCAATTTGATGACTAAGTGGCTAAGGCTAACCCTAATTGACTCAATTTATAATTGGTTAGAATAGCTTTAACCAATTGAGGGCTTCAACACACTTATCTATAAATATTGGTGATCTTTGAACCCTTTTGGAGGTCCAAACGGTTTGAGCCCATTTGGGCCAAACGGTCTCAAGACCGTTTGGACCTAAATGGTCTCAAGACCGTTTGAGACCAAACGGTCTCAAGACCGTTTGGGCTCAAACGACCTTAAGACCGTTTGGGCTCAAACGACCTCAAGACCGTTTGAGCTCAAACGACCTCAAGGTCGTTTGGTCCAAACGACCTCAGACCGTTTGAGGCTCCAAACGGTTTGGAAGTCAAACTTCCCAAACGGTCCTCACCTCCAAACGGTCTCAAGACCGTTTGAGGATCAAACGGTCTCAAGACCGTTTGGATGGTTGAGATCGTTTAAAAGTTGGAAACCACTTGGAGATTTGTGGTGATTTATGCTTAACCATTTGATGGTGCCAATGGCTTAATGATGACTCCATCCAAACCCTAATGGTAACCTAGGTCATTAAGGGACTATGTGATTAGTGAGTTAACCCATGATGGTGATCATGTGGCAAATTACCAAAATACCCTCGAGGGGTCTAAAGGGGTAAAACCCTAATCTAATCAAACCCTAATCACATAATGTTGATGCTTTGGCTCATATCAGTCAATGGAGACTTGTCTCAACCTAATCTAGAGTGGTGTTGCCACCATATACTAGAGAGAGGAAAGAGAAAGTGTTTCTAGAGAGAGAAAGTATCCTAGAGAGAGAAAGTGCCCTTTTTAGGAGGAATCTCTAGTAAGATACTTCTTTTACACATGAAGGTGCATGATTAGGGAATGACCCACCTATGTGAGGTCATGGAAACCCTAATGATGATATCTAATGGATCTTAATGATAATTAAGAGTCTTAATGATGATGTTTCTCTTACATGATGATGTAATGAGTACAATTCACCATGGAGTGAATAGTAAACCCTAATTTTAGGGCGATGACATGAAAGATGAATAGTAAACCCTGATTGTAAGGGTTATTAAGTGGAACCCTATTTGAAGGTGATTCCATGTGGAACCCTAGTTGTGGGTGATCCCATGTGGAACCCTATTTGAGGGTGATTCCATGTGAAACATTAGTTGAGGGTGAATCCAAGTGAAACCCTAATTGGGAATGTATCCCTATTTACTAAATTATTTACAATTATCTGTTGAATTAACCATGCAGGTTGTTATGAGATGATGGTCACACCCAGGTATGGAATACCATGTTATATTCATTGAAAGCATGTCTTATGCTTTATGAATAGTGAACCATCTTGATGCACTATCAAGTGACATCCTTTGCGATTTATGAGCTGTAAGAGCCATAAATGTTATCAAGGTCATGCTTGACAGATGACTTGAAGATGAATATCTGATAATTGTGATAAGTTAGGCCTGCTACATTTTGTATTCTCATATATAGCTGTGTTACTGTATGATGATTGGAATACTGAATGTACCTAACTAATCAAGTGAAATGTAGAGCCCTGATCATAGATCCATCATTGTCAGTTGTCTAAATGATGGTGAAACAGGTTTTCCTAAGGGAACTCCTGGAGCACATACTGTTGAGTATGTGGGGTACATGGATGTGTAGAACCTGACATCCTAGTGTAGGTATTTGATGTAGATTCTCGTAGTCCGTCATACCTTCACTATAACAGAAAGGGTGAGTGGATGATGTAGATTCTAGTAGTCCATCAGACCCCACCCCAAAGTTTTAAAGGTGAGCTGTATCTCTACACTCCCTTAAAGACATAAACCCCGTATCGGTGAAAGATAAACAAGAAATCTTCCGATAGCAAAGAGAGTACAGAATGCCACTGTAACTCTAAAAATAGCGAAGGACCAGAGTACCCTGGTGAGCTATTACATAGACATCCCGCCAGATGTCAAACAATCAATCCTCTAACTGACTGAGGAAGGTGAGGTCATAAGAATCCGGCTCTCTTAATGACCTATGTATGATACTGATGCGACTTCTCAGTGATCAGTTGGAGTATGAGTGGTATACCTCATCTCCACAGGGCATAACAATAATGTTTGAAAAACGTAATCAATAGCGTAGCATATCTGTTAAAGTTAGCTACGAGTTATTTGATTGATGTTATCATTGAATAGCATGGAGGTTCTCATATTGTTAATATTGATTGAACTCTGCTTATCATAGAACTGCTAGTGAATATCTTGAAGGCTCTTAATGCTTTAGTTATTCCTACCTTGCTTATAAAGCCTAATGGAGAGTTATAACTCTCGCTGGGTTAATTGTGTATAATTGTCTCACCCCGTAGACTTCTACTTTTTAGGTGGTCGTCGAAGACGGAGGAATAAGAACTCAGGTGAACAATCCCAGCAACAGCAGCATCAGGAGCAGTAACTATCTCAGGTGGAGATCTAGTCTGTTTCATGGTGTAGTTAGAGTAAAGTCCTAGATGTCCTCTGTACTCTCAGGTCCTGAAATGTTTTGTGGTTCATTATTGAGAAAATTTTGTAAGCATGTTGCATGTAATTACTCAAGAAGTAATTGGTCTGAGTTGTAAACAGTTAAATCCTTTTTCTATGGAAAAGGTTTGTGGTTTCAAGCTCTAATCTCGAAAAGTTTTATTTTCCCGTGATTTTCGTCTTCCGCTGTTTACCGAATGCTTCCGCATGTGTTTAAATCGGGATTAATCCATGGTTTGGAGATCGGAGCCCACAATTAAGTGGTATCAGAGCTCTAGGTTCGCTGAGTCTACAGAGGCATAGGACATAGGAAGTCGAGTCTATCTTTAGTATTCCTTCCTTATCTAATAGAATCTTCTACTCCTCAGGAGAAGAAGATACTTAAGATGTCTGAGCCACATGATGAGTATGTGGAAGAGAGCAGTGCCAGTGCACCTCAAGGTGGTGCAAGAGTACCAGAGGTGGAGCAACCTGTACCAGAACAACCCAGAGAGCCACCCCAGTTTGACCCAGCTGACATGGGTAATCCAGCAGCCCAGATGATGTTCGGGCAGTTCATGACTGCCATGACACATATAACCGACAGGTTGCCTATGCCTGCACCTAGGGCACCTGTCCAGCCAGAAGGGCAAGGTATCGGGAAGACGTTCGAGCGACTACGTCGTGTCGGAGCTACCGAGTACCACGGGACTGCTGACCCCGCAGATGCAGATCTGTGGTTGACTGAGTTAGAGAAGGCTTTCCGAATCCTCAACATCCCTGAAGTTGAGAAGGTTAGACATGCTGTCTATCTTCTCAAAGGAAGTGCTGGTCACTGGTGGAACATGGAAGAGCAGAAGAGGCCTGGAGTAGAGATCTCGTGGGAAGATTTTCGGCGGGAGTTTGTTAATAGATACTTCCCAAAGACTTTCCTAGACGAGAAGATCTCTCAGTTTGAGAGACTGAGACAAGGAATGATGAACATTAGCGAGTATGAAGCTAAGTTCATGGAGCTATTGCAGTTTTGTCCGCATATGGCTGCCACAGAGGAAGAGAGAATCAGAAGGTTTGAGAGGGGGTTGAATGCTGACATGTCTACCCCTGTGTCTACCTTAGAGAACCGCGAAAGATTCTCTACCTTCGTTGAGTCAGTCCGAAGGATAGAGAGATCTGTGGTTGAGAAGAGGCAGACTCAGAAAAGATATCCACAGTTCCAGGGTTCTTCATCTAGGGACTCTAAGCAGCCTAGATCCTCTGCACCTAACCCTCCACCATCTAGATTTAGTTCTCAGACTCCGTGGTCTCCTAGTAGAGGTAGAGGAAGAAGACAACCGCCTCGGGAGACACAGAGTTCTACCTCAATGTCTGTCACCGGACCACAAGAGAGAAGATGTTACAACTGTGGAAAGGTGGGACATTTGAGGAAGGACTGCCGATCTAGACCCGTCAGTGTGACACAGCCTCCGAGACAAGGACAACAGGGATCACAAGGAGGACAATCTCAAGGAACAGGACGAGGACGCGGGCAAGCGTCTCAAGCTGGATCATCAGCACCACCTCAGCAACAGGCTACGGCGAGGTTCTATGCTATGAACCCACCAGAGGCAGTGGTCAACCCACAAGTGGTGACAGGTCAGATGGAACTTTTATATTCTGATATGTCTAAATCTTGTGTAGTATCTGTTTTGATTGACCCGGGTGCTACGCACTCTTTCATCACTCGAAGAGTGATTCGTAACTGCAATTTGACAACTAGTCATAGGGCAGATAAGTTGTTGTTGGAAACCCCGTTGAGTGGGTCTGCTGTTCTGCAGGAAGTATGCTCTCCTTGCGTACTTTCCTTTTCTAAGCATTGCATTCAGGTGGATCTTATACCACTTGACATGCAAGGATTTGATATAATCCTAGGGATGGATACCTTGGAAAGGTATCGAGTTGTCTTGGATTGTGAATCCAAGCTGGCAGTGTTTGCTGATGAAAGCAACACATGGATCTTTCAAGGTGAAAGAAAGATTCTGCCCACTTGTCTTGTATCAGCTATGGTTGCTGATAAGTTGATGAGGCAAGGATGTTACGCATTCTTAGCCCATGTGGTAGATGTTACCAAGGAGAGTTCCAACCCTGCTGAAGTTCCGATAGTCAGGGAATTCGAGGATGTGTTTCCCGAAGAACTTCCTGGTATACCACCACCCCGGGAAATTGATTTTGAGATCAATTTGGTCCCAGATACGAAACCCATAGCCCAGACTCCGTATAGGATGGCGCCTGCTGAGATGGCAGAACTCAAGAAACAGCTTCAAGAGTTACTTGAGAAGGGTTTCATCCGACCGAGTACCTCACCTTGGGGTGCTCCGGTTTTGTTTGTTAAAAAGAAAGATGGATCGATGCGGTTGTGCATTGATTATAGACAACTCAATAAAGTAACGATAAAGAATAAATATCCTTTGCCGAGGATTGATGATCTTTTCGACCAGTTGCGTGGTGCAACAGTCTTTTCTAAGATAGACTTAAGGTCTGGATATCATCAACTCCGCATTAAGGACAGTGACATATCTAAGTCTGCCTTTAGGACAAGATATGGTCACTATGAGTTCACGGTCATGTCGTTTGGACTAACCAATGCACCGGCTGCATTCATGGAACTCATGAATAGAGTCTTTCGACCTTTCCTCGATCAGTGTGTTGTCGTCTTCATAGATGATATACTGATTTATAGTAAGGATGCTCAGCAGCATGAGCAACACCTTCGCCAGACTTTGACCTTGCTAAGAGAGCATAAGCTATACGCTAAGTTTAGCAAGTGTGAGTTTTGGTTATCTGAAGTATCCTTCCTTGGACATGTGGTATCTGCCTCGGGAATTCGTGTTGACCCTACAAAGATAGAGTCTGTATTGCAGTGGGAACAACCGAAGACACCGACGGAGATTAGAAGTTTCTTGGGGTTAGCTAGTTATTATCGAAGGTTTATTAAGAATTTCAGTTCTATAGCCTTACCTTTGACCAAGTTAACCCGGAAGGATGTTCCTTTTACTTGGAGTGATAAGTGTCAACAGTCTTTTCAGCTGTTGAAGGAGAGGTTGACAAGTGCACCTGTGCTTGTGTTGCCTGAGCAAGGAAAGGAATACGTAATCTTTTGTGATGCCTCCAAGAATGGACTTGGATGTGTGTTGATGCAGGATAACCAAGTGATTTCTTTTGCTTCCCGACAGCTTAAGAAACACGAGGAAAATTATCCAACACACGATCTAGAGTTAGCTGCTGTGGTTCATGCTTTGAAAATCTGGAGACATTATCTCTACGGAGAAACGTTTCAGATTTTCACAGACCACAAGAACCTTAATTATATCTTCACTCAGCATGAGCTCAATATGAGGCAACGTCGTTGGATGGAGTTAATCAAGGACTACGATTGTACAATTGAGTACCATCCAGGCAAAGCCAATGTGGTTGCTGATGCCTTGAGTAGGAAATCAGCAACATCAACCATGAATAGGGCACAACTAAGTTCTTTAGTATGCTCTAGAAGAGATATGCTTATCTCTTTAAGACAAGACAATGTGCAGTTGAAGGCATCATTGTTAGCTGGTCTGTTAGCTGAGATGCAGATTAAACCTACCCTGAGAGAGCAGATAAAGGAGGCTCAACAAGTAGATGCTTTTATACAGCAGATTAGATCTGAGTTTGGTGATAAGAAACGAGAAGGTTTTCATGAGTCAGATGACCAGGTGGCATGCTATCATGGAAGAATGATAGTGCCAGATGTGGATAACCTGAGGAAGTTAGTCCTGGAAGAAGCTCATTCTTCAATGTATGCTATGCATCCAGGGAGCACCAAGATGTATCAGAACTTGAAGGATATGTATTGGTGGCCTGGGATGAAGAAGAATGTAGCTGAGTTTGTTCTGAGGTGTCCTGTGTGTCAGCAGGTTAAGGCTGAACACCAGAAACCTGCAGGAACAATGCAACCCTTACCCATACCACAGTGGAAGTGGGATCATGTGACCATGGACTTTGTTGTTGGCCTACCCAGGACAAACAAAGGACATGATTCCATTTGGGTAGTTGTTGATAGGTTGACAAAGACAGCCCATTTCTTGCCTGTCAAAACAACCTTTTCTGCTGAGAGGTTATCCCAGATATATGTTCAAGAGATAGTACGTTTGCACGGAGTTCCTATCACTATAGTTTCTGACAGAGGTCCCCAGTTTACAAGTCGCTTTTGGAAACAGTTACACAGAGCCCTAGGCACCAAGCTAAGGTTTAGTACAGCCTTTCATCCTCAGACTGATGGACAGTCAGAAAGGACTATACAGACCTTAGAAGATCTGTTGAGAGCATGTGCTCTCCAGTTTACCGGGAGTTGGGATCTACACCTAAGCTTGATAGAGTTTGCCTATAACAATAGCTATCAGCATAGCATTGATATGGCACCATATGAAGCCTTATATGGTAGACGTTGTAGATCACCCTTGTGTTGGTATGAAACTGGTGAACACCAGTTGTTAGGCCCTGATCTTGTGCAGCAAACTACAGAAAAGATTAAAGTTATACAACAACAGCTGAAGACTGCACAAGATAGACAGAAGTCGTATGCCGATAAACGTCGTAGACCCTTAGAATTCCAAGTTGGAGACAGAGTGTATCTCAAGGTCTCACCTTGGAAAGGAGTCCTTCGTTTTGGGAAGAAAGGGAAGTTAGCTCCTAGATTTATGGGACCTTATCCAATTGTTGAAAGAGTTGGAAAGGTAGCCTATAGACTAGAGTTACCCCAGGAGTTACAGAAGCTGCACCCTGTGTTTCACATTTCCATGCTGAGAAAATGTCACCCAGATACTAAATCAGTTCTACGGCCTATGGAAGTAGAGTTGAATGAAGATATAACATATGAGGAGGGACCAGTATCAATCCTCGATAACAGAACCAAAAAGTTAAAGAAGAAGGATATAAGCCTTGTAAAAGTCCTCTGGAACCATCGTGGTGTTGAAGAAGCCACTTGGGAACTAGAAGATGAGATGAGAAGAAAATATCCTACTCTTTTCTTATAATATGCTTTATCGATTTTGGGGACGAAATCCTTTTGAGGGGTAAAGAATTTGTAACACCCCTGACCTGGGTTATGATCTAACCCTGGAAGTTTTGCCTAAATATGTAATTATTATACTTGTGAACACTCCCTGGCATGTAATTAAGTCCCTCAGGGACATTCACTTTCATATCTTGCTCCTTTTGCATAAAGTTGTAGCATTATGTTGTATGCAGGGACCTATGTGCAAATTACCCAGTTTAAGGGTTGAACTTGCAAAATTAACAAGATAAGATGTTCCTTTGATGTTAAGACATCATGGGGATGTCTATGATGAGGTTTGAGGGATTTCCCAAGCTTGGGCACCAAGGTGCAGCTGTGGAAGCAATCCCCAAGCTCAGAAAACCTAATTTGGGATAAATTGCAATTTACCCAAATTGAGGGGTCCAACTTGTAATTTCACCATCTAGAACATCTTTTATGACTCTTGTCATCATTTAGAGTAGAAATGATGAAAGAGTTACATCATTCACTAATCAGATAAGAAAAATGATCTTTGTGGTAGAAATCACCTAAAATGGGTACAAGACCCTAACATGTATGTACCCTAGTTGAAGGTTGGATTCCTATACCCTTAGATCTTGAGTTTTTCTAAGATTTGCATAAGGTTAGATGGGCTTGGACGTGCCCTTGAGCAAGGAGGGACCTAGATGCGAATTTTGGCTTTAAAAGGGTCATTATGTTAGAAAATAGCCTAAAACTATAAAAGCCTTTCTTTTGCAAACGAGCAAACGATCCTTCCCTATTCCATTCACTTCCTTTCTTTCTTAAACGGCCAAGGACTTGCTCTGGAGAACAGGGAGACGAAGTAGCTTTCTCTAGGTAAGAAACCTCATGTCTAGCTCGAATTCATGGTGGTTTTCACTTTCTAGGGTTGGTTTCATGGTTAGCTTAACTAGTCTTCTTGTTCTAGCCAACCAAAGCTTCGATTCCTTGGAGTTTTCATCCCTGATCGAGTTGTGGAAGCTCAAGGACGCCATTAGAGCTTGGACCTCAGAGTCTTGGAGCTTTAGGATCAAACTTGAGGCGGGTTTTATAACTCTGAACTTGTGCTTTATAATCATGCTTTGTTTCTTGCAAATTTGCTAGTATATCTCCTTCTATCTCCCTTCTTCTTTGCACGATTGCAATTGAACCAGTGGAGAAACCGACCTTGCAAGAGGTTGAAGATGAGGGGCGTGATTCCCTATGTTGCTTTTCCAAACGGTCTTGGATCCTTTTGGTCCAAACGGTTGCAAACCGTTTGGGTTCAAACGGTTTCAAACCGTTTGCTCTCAAACGGTTTTGCAAGACCGTTTGGATTGAAACGGTCTCAAGACCATTTGAGGGCGTTGACCAAGGGACGACCATTTGAGGGTCTGTTCCCAACAGGTTGAATTTCATCCCTGCAAAGAATCAAAGCCTAATTCTTAACCAATTGGGAGTTGAAGGCACTTCAACATGGAACCCTAATCGGGTGAAAAAGTGCTGATTTAACACATAGATCTTGTTGAGTTTTGGGTTGAAGGACCCAAACGGTCTCAAGACCGTTTGGGGATTCCTCCAAACGGTCTCAAGACCGTTTGGGCACAACCCAAGACCGTTTGAAGGTTTAGGGTTGAGTTAATCTAGTGGTTTGAGGGTCCAATTGTAGGAAATTGATGCATTGATTGAAAAGTGCTGATTTTGACCTAATTGGACTTCAACCTGAGTCAAAACGGTTTGGATCTTGGTCAAACTTTGGGAAAACAGTCTCAAGACCGTTTGGGTGATGTCCAAACGACCTCAAGACCGTTTGGGCCAATTTTGAGCCCAATTGGAGGTCAATTGATAGGTTCAACCTTGAATTGATTCACACTGTTGAACATTGATGACCAATCAATTTGAAACCCTAATTGAGAACGATTGAACCCTAATTGGTTTGCAATTGAGGGTCAATTTGATGACTAAGTGGCTAAGGCTAACCCTAATTGACTCAATTTATAAGTGGTTAGCATAGCTTTAACCAATTGAGGGCTTCAACACACTTATCTATAAATATTGGTGATCTTTGAACCCTTTTGGAGGTCCAAACGGTTTGAGCCCATTTGGGCCAAACGGTCTCAAGACCGTTTGGACTTAAACGGTCTCAAGACCGTTTGAGACCAAACGGTCTCAAGACCGTTTGGGCTCAAATGACCTTAAGACCGTTTGGGCTCAAACGACCTCAAGACCGTTTGAGCTCAAACGACCTCAAGGTCGTTTGGTCCAAACGACCTCAGACCGTTTGAGGCTCCAAACGGTTTGGAAGTCAAACTTCCCAAACGGTCCTCACCTCCAAACGGTCTCAAGACCGTTTGAGACCAAACGGTCTCAAGACCGTTTGAGGATCAAACGGTCTCAAGACCGTTTGGATGGTTGAGATCGTTTGAAACTTGGAAACCACTTGGAGATTTGTGGTGATTTATGCTTAACCATTTGATGGTGCCAATGGCTTAATGATGACTCCATCCAAACCCTAATGGTAACCTAGGTCATTAAGGGACTATGTGATTAGTGAGTTAACCCATGATGGTGATCATGTGGCAAATTACCAAAATACCCTCGAGGGGTCTAAAGGGGTAAAACCCTAATCTAATCAAACCCTAATCACATAATGTTGATGCTTTGGCTCATATCAGTCAATGGAGACTTGTCTCAACCTAATCTAGAGTGGTGTTGCCACCATCTACTAGAGAGAGGAAAGAGAAAGTGTTTCTAGAGAGAGAAAGTATCCTAGAGAGAGAAAGTGCCCTTTTTAGGAGGAATCTCTAGTAAGATACTTCTTTTACACATGAAGGTGCATGATTAGGGAATGACCCACCTATGTGAGGTCATGGAAACCCTAATGATGATATCTAATGGATCTTAATGATAATTAAGAGTCTTAATGATGATGTTTCTCTTACATGATGATGTAATGAGTACAATTCACCATGGAGTGAATAGTAAACCCTAATTTTAGGGCGATGACATGAAAGATGAATAGTAAACCCTGATTGTAAGGGTTATTAAGTGGAACCCTATTTGAAGGTGATTCCATGTGGAACCCTAGTTGTGGGTGATCCCATGTGGAACCCTATTTGAGGGTGATTCCATGTGAAACATTAGTTGAGGGTGAATCCAAGTGAAACCCTAATTGGGAATGTATCCCTATTTACTAAATTATTTACAATTATCTGTTGAATTAACCATGCAGGTTGTTATGAGATGATGGTCACACCCAGGTATGGAATACCATGTTATATTCATTGAAAGCATGTCTTATGCTTTATGAATAGTGAACCATCTTGATGCACTATCAAGTGACATCCTTTGCGATTTATGAGCTGTAAGAGCCATAAATGTTATCAAGGTCATGCTTGACAGATGACTTGAAGATGAATATCTGATAATTGTGATAAGTTAGGCCTGCTACATTTTGTATTCTCATATATAGCTGTGTTACTGTATGATGATTGGAATACTGAATGTACCTAACTAATCAAGTGAAATGTAGAGCCCTGATCATAGATCCATCATTGTCAGTTGTCTAAATGATGGTGAAACAGGTTTTCCTAAGGGAACTCCTGGAGCACATACTGTTGAGTATGTGGGGTACATGGATGTGTAGAACCTGACATCCTAGTGTAGGTATTTGATGTAGATTCTCGTAGTCCGTCATACCTTCACTATAACAGAAAGGGTGAGTGGATGATGTAGATTCTAGTAGTCCATCAGACCCCACCCCAAAGTTTTAAAGGTGAGCTGTATCTCTACACTCCCTTAAAGACATAAACCCCGTATCGGTGAAAGATAAACAAGAAATCTTCCGATAGCAAAGAGAGTACAGAATGCCACTGTAACTCTAAAAATAGCGAAGGACCAGAGTACCCTGGTGAGCTATTACATAGACATCCCGCCAGATGTCAAACAATCAATCCTCTAACTGACTGAGGAAGGTGAGGTCATAAGAATCCGGCTCTCTTAATGACCTATGTATGATACTGATGCGACTTCTCAGTGATCAGTTGGAGTATGAGTGGTATACCTCATCTCCACAGGGCATAACAATAATGTTTGAAAAACGTAATCAATAGCGTAGCATATCTGTTAAAGTTAGCTACGAGTTATTTGATTGATGTTATCATTGAATAGCATGGAGGTTCTCATATTGTTAATATTGATTGAACTCTGCTTATCATAGAACTGCTAGTGAATATCTTGAAGGCTCTTAATGCTTTAGTTATTCCTGCCTTGCTTATAAAGCCTAATGGAGAGTTATAACTCTCGCTGGGGCAATTGTGTATAATTGTCTCACCCCGTAGACTTCTACTTTTTAGGTGGTCGTCGAAGACGGAGGAATAAGAACTCAGGTGAACAATCCCAGCAACAGCAACATCAGGAGCAGTAACTATCTCAGGTGGAGATCTAGTCTGTTTCATGGTGTAGTTAGAGTAAAGTCCTAGATGTCCTCTGTACTCTCAGGTCCTGAAATGTTTTGTGGTTCATTCTTGAGAAAATTTTGTAAGCATGTTGCATGTAATTACTCAAGAAGTAATTGGTCTGAGTTGTAAACAGTTAAATCCTTTTTCTATGGAAAAGGTTTGTGGTTTCAAGCTCTAATCTCGAAAAGTTTTATTTTCCCGTGATTTTCGTCTTCCGCTGTTTACCGAATGCTTCCGCATGTGTTTAAATCGGGATTAATCCATGGTTTGGAGATCGGAGCCCACAGTTGTTTAGTTCTTCTCTTGAGATTATAGATTGGAATGTTGCTTGCTTCATAAATCTAAGATTGTTGCTTATTTTATTATGTCAAGATTGTTTCTTTCCATACAATATTAGGATTGTTGTTTAGTTCTTTTTGAGATTATAGATTGGATTGTTACTTGCTTTATAAATCTAAGATTGCTGCTTGTTTTATTATGTCAAGATTGTTGTTTTCCATACAATACTAGGACTGTGGTTTAGTTGTTCTCTTGAGATTATAGATTGGATTGTTTCTTGCTTTATAAATGTAAGATTGTTATTTGTTTTATTATGTCAAGATTGTTGCTTTTCATACAATACTAGGGATGTTGCATAATTTTTCTCTTGAGATTATAGATTGGATTATTGCTTGCATTATGAATCTAAGATTGCTGCTAGTTTTATTATGTCAACATTGTTGTTTCCATACAATACTAGGACTGTTGTTTAGTTCTTCTCTTGAAATAATAGATTGGATTATTGCTTGCTTCAATAATCTAAGATTGTTGCTTGTTATATTATGTCAAGATTGTTGCTTTCCATACAATACTAGGATTGTTGTTTTGTTCTTCTCTTAAGATTATAGATTGGATTGTTGCTTGCTTTATAAATCTAAAATTGCTACTTGTTTTATTATGTCAATATTGTTGCTTTCCATACAATACTAGGACTATTGTTTAGTTCTTCTCTTGAGATTATAGATTGGATGGTTGCTTGCTTTATAAATCTAAGATTGTTGCTTGTTTTATTATGTCAACATTGTTGCTTTCCATACAATACTAGGACTGTAGTTTAGTTCTTCTCTTATTTTCCATACAATACTGGGACTGTTGTTTAGTTCTTCTCTTAAGATTATAGATTGGATTGTTGCTTGCTTTATAAATCTAAGATTGTTTCTTATTTTATTATGTCAAGGTTGTTACTTTCCATACAATACTAGGACTGTTGTTTAGTTCTTCTCTTGAGATTATAGATTAGATTGTTGTTTGCTTTATAAATCTAAAATTGTTGCTTGTTTTATTATGTCAAGATTGTTGCTTTCCATACAATACTAGGACAGTTGTATAGTTCTTCTCTTGCGATTATAGATGGATTGTTGCTTGCTTTATAAAACTAAGATTGCTGCTTGTTTTATTATGTCAAGATTGTTGCATTCCATACAATACTAGGACTGTTGTTTAGATCTTCTCTTGAGATTGTAGATTGGATTGTTGCTTGCTTTATAAATCTAAGATTGCTACTTGTTTTATTATGTCAAGATTATTGCTTTCCATACAATACTAGGACTGTTGTTTAGTTCTTCTCTTAAGATTATAGATTGGATTGTTGCTTGCTTTATAAATCTAAGATTGTTTCTTATTTTATTATGTCAAGGTTGTTGCTTTCCATACAATACTAGGACTGTTGTTTAGTTCTTCTCTTGAGATTATAGATTAGATTGTTGTTTGCTTTATAAATCTAAAATTGTTGCTTGTTTTATTATGTCAAGATTGTTGCTTTCCATACAATACTAGGACAGTTGTATAGTTCTTGTCTTGCGATTATAGATGGATTGTTGCTTGCTTTATAAAACTAAGATTGCTGCTTGTTTTATTATGTCAAGATTGTTGCATTCCATACAATACTAGGACTGTTGTTTAGATCTTCTCTTGAGATTGTAGATTGGATTGTTGCTTGCTTTATAAATATAAGATTGCTACTTGTTTTATTATGTCAAGATTATTGCTTTCCATACAATACTAGGACTGTTGTTTAGTTCTTCTCTTGAGATTATAGATTGCATTGTTGCTTGCTTTATAAATCTAATATTGTTGCTTGTTTTGTTATGTCAAGATTGTTGCTTTCCATACAATACTAGGACTGTTGTATAGTTCTTCTCTTGAGATTATAGATTGGATGTTTGCTTACTTTATAAATCTAAGATTGCGGCTTGTTTTATTATGTCAAGATTGCTGCTTTCCATGCAATACTAGGACTGTTGTTTAGTTCTTCTCTTGAGATTGTAGATTGGATTGTAGCTTTCTTTATAAATCTAAGATTGGTACTTGTTTTATTATGTCAAGATTGTTGCTTTCCATACAATACTAGGACAGTTGTTTAGTTCTTCTCTTGAAATTATAGATTGGATTCTAGCTTGCTTTATAAATCTAAGATTGCTGCTTGTTTTATTATGTCAAATTTGTTGCTTTCCAAACAATACTAGGACTGTTGTTTAGTTCTTCTCTTGAGAGTATAGATTGGATTGTTTCTTGCTTTATAAATCTAAGATTGCTGCTTGTTTTATTATGTCAACATTGTTGCTTTCCATACAATACTAGGACTGTTGTTTAGTTCTTCTCTTGCTTTCCATACAGTACTAGGACTGTTGTGTAGTTTTTCTCTTGAGATTATAGATTGGATTGTGGCTTGCTTTATAAATCTAAGATCACTACTTGTTTTATTATGTCAATATTATTGCTTTCCATAAAATACTAGGACTATTGTTTAGTTCTTCTATTAGGATTATAGAATGGAATATTGCTTACTTTATTATTCTAAGATTGTTGCTTGTTTTATTATGTCAAGATTGTTACTTCCCATATAATACTAGGACTATTGTATAGTTCTTCTCTTGAGATTATAGATTGGATTGTTGCTTGCGTTATAAATCTAACATTGATGCTTGTTTTATTATGTCAAGATTGTTGCTTTCCATACAATACTAGGACTGTTGTATAGTTCTTCTCTTGAGATACTAGATTCGATTTTTGCTTGCTTTATAAATCAAAGATTGCATCTTGTTTTATGATGTCAAGATTGTTGCTTTCCATAAATTACTAGGACTGTTGTATAGTTCTTCTCTTGAGATTATAGACATGATTGTTGCTTGCTATATAAATCTAAGATTGCTGCTTGTTTTATTATGTCAAGATTGTTGTTTTCTATATAATATTAGGATTGTTGTTTTGTTCTTCTCTGGAAATTATAGATTGGATTGTTGCTTTCTTTATAAATATAAGATTGTTGCTTGTTTTATTATGTCCAGATTGTTGCTTTCCATACAATTCTAGGACTATTGTTTAGTTCTTCTCTTGAGATTATAGATTGGATTGTTTCTTGCTTTATAAATCTAAGATTGCTGCTTGTTTTATTATGTCAAGATTGTTACTTTCCATACAATACTAGGACTGTTGTTTAGTTCTTCTCTTGAGATTATAGATTGGATTGTTTCTTGTTTTATAAATCTAAGATTGCTGCTTGTTTTATTATGTCAAGATTGTTGCTTTCCATACAATACTAGGACTGTTATATAGTTCTTCTCTTCAGATTATAGATTGGATTGTTGCTTGCTTTATAAATATAAGATTGCTGCTTGTTTTATTATGTCAAGATTGTTGCTTTCCATACAATACTAGGACTGTTGTTTAGTTCTTCTCTTGAGATTATAGACTGGATTGTTGCTTGTTTTATAAATCCAATATTGCTGCTTGTTTTATTATGTCAAGATTGTTGCGTTCCATGCAATACTAGGACTGTTGTTTAGTTCTTCTCTTGATATTATAGATTGGATGGTTGTTGCTTGATTTATAATTCTAAGATTATTGCTTGTTTTATTATGTCAAGATTGTTGCTTTCCATACAATACTAGGACTGTTGTTTAGTTCTTCTCTTGCTTTCCATACAATACTTGGACTGTTGTTTAGTTCTTCTCTTGAGATTATAGATTGGATTGTTGATTGCTTTATAAATATAAGATTGCAAATTGTTTTATTATGTCAAGGTTGTTGCTTTCCATACAATATTAGGACTATTGTTTAGTTCTTCTCTTGAGATTATAGATTGGATTGTTGCTTGCTTTATAAATCTAAGATTGCTGCTTGTTTTATTATGTCAAGATTTTTGCTTTCCATATAATACTAGGACTGTTGTATAGTTCTTCTCTTGATATTATAGATTTGATTGTTGATTTCTTTATAAATCTAAGATTTATGCTTGTTTTATTATGTCAAGATTGTTGCTTTCCATTCAATACTAGGATTGTTGTTTAGTTTTCTCTTGAGATTGTAGATTGGATTGTTGCTTGCTTTATAAATCTAAGATTGCTACTTGTTTTATTATGTCAAGATTATTGCTTTCCATACAATACTAGGACTGTTGTTTAGTTCTTCTCTTGAGATTATAGATTGCATTGTTGCTTGCTTTATAAATCTAAGGTTGTTGCTTGTTTTGTTATGTCAAGATTGTTGCTTTCCATACAATACTAGGACTGTTGTATAGTTCTTCTCTTGAGATTATAGATTGGATGTTTGCTTACTTTCCATACAATACTAGGACTGTTGTTTAGTTTTTCTCTTGAGATTATAAAATTGGATTGTTGCTTGTTTTATAAATCTAAGATTGCTGCTTGTTTTATTATGTCAAGATTGTTGCTTTCCATACAATACTAGGACTGTTATATAGTTCTTCTCTTCAGATTATAGATTGGATTGTTGCTTGCTTTATAAATATAAGATTGCTGCTTGTTTTATTATGTCAAGATTGTTGCTTTCCATACAATACTAGGACTGTTGTTTAGTTCTTCTCTTGAGATTATAGACTGGATTGTTGCTTGCTTTATAAATCCAAGATTGCTGCTTGTTTTATTATGTCAAGATTGTTGCTTTCCATGCAATACTAGGACTGTTGTTTAGTTCTTCTCTTGATATTATAGATTGGATGGTTGTTGCTTGATTTATAAATCTAAGATTATTGCTTGTTTTATTATGTCAAGATTGTTGCTTTCCATACAATACTAGGACTGTTGTTTAGTTCTTCTCTTGCTTTCCATACAATACTTGGACTGTTGTTTAGTTCTTCTCTTGAGATTATAGATTGGATTGTTGATTGCTTTATAAATATAAGATTGCAAATTGTTTTATTATGTCAAGGTTGTTGCTTTCCATACAATATTAGGACTATTGTTTAGTTCTTCTCTTGAGATTATAGATTGGATTGTTGCTTGCTTTATAAATCTAAGATTGCTGCTTGTTTTATTATGTCAAGATTTTTGCTTTCCATATAATACTAGGACTGTTGTATAGTTCTTCTCTTGATATTATAGATTTGATTGTTGATTTCTTTATAAATCTAAGATTTATGCTTGTTTTATTATGTCAAGATTGTTGCTTTCCATTCAATACTAGGATTGTTGTTTAGTTTTCTCTTGAGATTGTAGATTGGAGTGTTGCTTGCTTTATAAATCTAAGATTGCTACTTCTTTTATTATGTCAAAATTGTTGCTTTCCGTACAATACTAGGACTGTTGTTCAATTCTTCTCTTGAAATTATAGATTGGATGGTTGCTTGCTTTATAAATCTAAGATTGCTGCTTGTTTTATTATGTCAAGATTGTTGCTTTCTATTTAATACTAGGACTGTTGTTTAGTTCTCTTAAAATTATAGATTGGTCTGTTGCTTTCTTCATAAATCTAAGATTGCTGCTTGTTTTATTATGTCAAGATTGTTGCTTTCCATACAATACTAAGACTGTTGTTTAGTTTTTTCTAAAGATTATAGATTGGATTGTTGTTTGCTTTAAAAATCTACGATTGTTGCTTGTTTTATTATGTCAAGATTGTTGCTTTCCATACAATACTGGGACTGTTGTATAGTTCTTCTCTAGAGATTATAGATTGGATTGTCACTTTTTATATAAATCTAAGATAACTGCTTGTTTTATTATGTCAAGATTTTTGCTTTCCATACAATACTAGGACTGTTGTTTAGTTCTCCTCTTGAGATTATAGATTGGATTGTTGCTTGCTTTATAAATCTAAGATTGCTGCTTGTTTTATTATGTCAAGGTTGTTGCTTTCCATACAATACTAGGACTATTGTTTAGTTCTTTTTGTGAGATTATAGATTGGATTGTTGCTTGCTTTCTAAATCTAAAATTGCTGCTTGTTTTATTAATTCAAGATTGTTGCTTTCCATACAATACTAGGACTGTTGTATAGTTCTTCTCTTGATATTGTAGATTGCATTGTTGCCTGCTTTATAAATTTAAGATTGCTGCTTTTTTTATTATGTTAAGATTGTTGCTTTCCATACCATACTAGGACTGTTGTTTAGTTCTTCTCTTGAGATAGTAGATTGGATTGTTGCTTGCTTTATAAATCTAAGATTGCTACTTGTTTTATTATGTCAAGATTGTTGCTTTCCATACAATACGAGGATTGTTGTTTAGTTCTTCTCTTGAGATTATAGATTGGATTGTTGCTTACTTTATAAATCTAAGATTGCTTCTTGTTTTATTATTTCAAGATTGTTGCTTTCCATATAATACTAGGACTATTATTTAGTTCTTCTCTTGAGATTATAGATTGGAATGTTGCTTGTATCATAAATCTAAGATTGTTGCTTGTTTTATTATGTCAAGATTGTTGCTTTCCATAAAATATTAGGACTGTTGTTTAGTTCTTCTCTTGAGATTATAGATTAGATTGTTGATTGCTTTAAAAATCTAAGATTGCTGCTTGTTTTATTATGTCAATATTGTTGCATTCCGTACAATACTAGGACAGTTGTTTAGTTCTTCTCTTGAGTTTATAGATTGGATGGTTGTTTGCAGTATAAATCTAAGATTGCTGCTTATTTTATTATGTCAGGATTGTTGCTTTCCATACAATACTAAGACTGTTGTTTAGTTCTTCTCTTGCATTCTATACAATACTAGGACTGTTTTTTAGTTCTTATCTTCAGATTATAGATTAGATTGTTGCTTGCTTTATAAATCTAAGATTGCTGCTTGTTTTAATATGTCAATATTGTTGCTTTCCAAACAATACTAGGACTATTGTTTAGTTCTTCTCTTGAGATTATAGATTGGATTGTTGCTTACTTTATAAATCTAAGATTGGTGCTTGTTTTATTATATCAAGATTGTTTCTTTCCATACAATACTAGGACTGTTGTATAGGTCTTCTCTTGATATTATAGATTGGATTGTTGCTTGCTTTATATATCTAAAATTGCTGGTTATTTTATTATGTCAAGATTGTTGCTTTCCATACAATACTAGCACAGTTGTATAGTTCTTCTCTTGAGATTATAGATTGGATTGTTGCTTGCTTTATAAATCAAATATTTAGACTTGTTTTATGATGTCAAGATTCTTGCTTTCCATAAAATACTAGGACGGTTGTATAGTTCTTCTCTTGAGATTATAGACATGATTGGTTCTTTCTTTATAAATCTAAGATTGCTGCTTATTTTATTATGTCAAGATTGTTGCTTTCCATATAATACTAGGACTGTTGTCTAGTTCTTCTTTTGAAATTATAGATTGGATTGTTTCTTTCTTTATAAATCTAAGATTTATGCTTGTTTTATTATGTCAAGATTGTTGCTTTCCATACAATACCAGGATTGTTGTTTCGTTCTTCTCTTGAGATTATAGATTGGATTGTTGCTTGCTTTATAAATCTAAGATTACTGCTTGTTTTAATATGTCAAGATTGTTTCTTTCCATACAATACTAGGACTGTTGTTTAGTTCTTCTCTTGAGATTATAGATTGGATTGTTGCTTGCTTTATAAATCTAAGATTGCTGCTTGTTTTATTTTGTCAAGATTGTTGCTTTCCGTATAATACTAGGATTGTTGTTCAGTTCTTCTCTTGAGATTATAGATTGGAATGTTGCTTGCATCATAAATCTAAGATTGCTGCTTGTTTTATTATCTCAAGATTTTTGATTTCCATACAATATTAGGACTGTTGTTTAGTTCTTATCTTGGGATTATAGATTGGATTGTTGATTCCTTTATAAATCTAAGATTACTGCTTGTTTTATTATGTCAAGATTGTTGCTTCCCATAAAATACTAGGACTGTTGTTTAGTTCTTCTCTTGAGATTATAGATTGGATGGTTGTTTGCTTTATAAATCTAAGATTGCTGCTTGTTTTATTATGCCAAGATTGTTGCTTTCCATACAATACTAGGCCTGTTGTTTAGTTATTCTCTTGAGATTATAGATTGGATTGTTTCTTGCTTTATAAATCAAAGATTGCTGCTTGTTTTATGATGTCAAGATTGTTGCTTTCCATACAATACTAGGACTATTGTATAGTTCTTCTCTTGAGATTATAGACAAGATTGTTTTTTGCTTTATAAATCTAAGAATACTGCTTGTTTTATTATGTCAAGATTGTTGCTTTCCATATAATACTAGGAGTGTTGTTTAGTTCTTATCTTGGGATTATAGATTGGATTGTTGATTCCTTTATAAATCTAAGATTGCTGCTTGTTTTATTATGTCAAGATTGTTGCTTCCCATAAAATACTAGGACTGTTGTTTAGTTCTTCTCTTGAGATTATAGATTGGATGGTTGTTTGCTTTATAAATCTAAGATTGCTGCTTGTTTTATTATGCCAAGATTGTTGCTTTCCATACAATACTAGGACTGTTGTTTAGTTCTTCTCTTGAGATTATAGATTGGATTGTTTCTTGCTTTATAAATCAAAGATTGCTGCTTGTTTTATGATGTCAAGATTGTTGCTTTCCATACAATACTAGGAATATTGTATAGTTCTTCTCTTGAGATTATAGACAAGATTGTTGCTTGCTTTATAAATCTAAGAATGCTGCTTGTTTTATTATGTCAAGATTGTTGCTTTCCATATAATACTAGGAGTGTTGTTTAGTTCTTCTCTTGAAATTATAGATTGGATTGTTGCTTTCTTTATATATCTGAGATTGCTGCTTGTTTTATTATGTCAAGATTGTTGCTTTCCATACAATACTAGGACTGTTGTTTAGTTCTTCTGTTGAGATTATAGATTGGATTGTTGCTTGCTTTATAAATCTAAGATTGCTACTTGTTTTATTATGTCAAGATTGTTGCTTTCCATACAATACTAGGACTGTTGTTTAGTTCTTCTCTTGAGATTATAGATTGGATTGTTGCTTGCTGTATAAATCTAAGATTGCTGCTTGTTTTATTATGTCAAGTTTGTTGCTTTTCTATATAATACTAGGACTATTGTATAGTTCTTCTCTTGAGATTATAGATTGGACTGTCGCTTGCTTTATAAATCTTAGATTGCTGCTTGTTTTGTTATATCAAGATTGTTGCTTTCCATACAATACTAGGATTGTTTTTTAGTTCTTCTTTTAAGATTATTGACTGCATTGTTGCTTGCTTTATAAATCTAAGATTGTTGCTTGTTTTATTATGTCAAGATTATTTCTTTCCATACAATACAAGTACTATTGTTTAGTTCTTCTACTAAGATTATAGATTGGATTGTTGATTGCTTTATAAATCTAAGATTGCTGCTTGTTTTATTATGTCAAGATTTTTTCTTTCCATTTAATACTAGGACTATTGTATAGTTCTTCTCTTGAGATTATAGATTGGATTGTTGCTTGCTTTATAAATCTAAGATTTATGCTTGTTTTATTATGTCAGGATTGTTGCTTTCCATACAATACTAGGACTGTTGTTTATTTCTTCTCTTGAGATTGTAGATTGGATTGTTGCTTGCTTTATAAATCTAAGATTGTTGCTTGTTTTATTATGTCAAGATTGTTGCTTTCCATACAATACTATGACTGTTGTATAGTTCTTCTCTTGAGATTATAGATTGGATGGTTGCTTGCTTTATAAATCTAAGATTGCTGCTTGTTTTATTATGTCAAGATTGTTGTTTTCTATACAATACTAGGACCGTTGTTTAGTTCTTCTCTTGAGATTATAGATTGGATTGTTGCTTGCTTTATAAATCTAAGATTTCTGCTTATTTTATTATGTCAAGATTGTTGCTTTCCATACAATACTAGGGCTGTTGTTTAGTTTTTTCTTAAGATTATAGATTGGATTGTTGCTTGCTTTAAAAATCAAAGATTGTTGCTTGTTTTATTATGTCAAGATTGGTGCTTTCCATACAATACTCAAGACTGTTGTATAGTTCTACTCTTGAGATTATAGATTGGATTGTTACTTTTTTATAAATCTAAGATAGCTGCTTGTTTTATTATGTCAAGATTTTTGCTTTCCATACCATACTAGGACTGTTGTTTAGTTCTTCTCTTGAGGTCATAGATTGGATTGTTGCTTGCTTTATAAATCTAAGATTGCTGCTTGTTTTATTATGTCATGGTTGTTGCTTACCATACAAGACTAGGACTATTGTTTAGTTCTTTTTGTGAGATTATAGATTGGATTGTTGGTTGCTTTATAAATCTAAGATTGCTGCTTGTTTTATTATGTCAAGATTGTTGCTTTCCATACAATACTAGGACTGTTGTATAGTTCTTCTCTTGAGATTATAGATTGCATTGTTGCTTGCTTTATAAATTTAAGATTGTTGTTTTTTTTATTATGTTAAGATTGTGGATTTCCATACAATACTGGGACTGTTGTTTAGTTCTTCTTTTGAGATGGTAGATTGGATTGTTGCTTGCTTTATAAATCTAAGATTGCTACTTGTTTTATTATGTCAAGATTGTTGCTTTCCATACAATACTAGGATTGTTGTTTAGTTCTTCTCTTGAGATTATAGATTGGATTGTTGCTTACTTTATAAATCTAAGATTGCTGCTTGTTTTATTATTTCAAGATTGTTGCTTTCCATATAATACTAGGACTGTTATTTAGTTCTTCTCTTGAGATTATACATTGGAATGTTGCTTGCATCATAAATCTAAGATTGTTGCTTGTTTTATTATGTCGAGATTGTTGCTTTCCATAAAATATTAGGACTGTTGTTTAGTTCTTCTCTTGAGATTATAGATTCAATTGTTGATTGCTTTATAAATCTAAGATTGCTGCTTGTTGTATTATGTCAAGATTGTTGCTTTCCATAAAATACTAGGAAAGTTGTTTAGTTCTTCTCTTGAGATTATATATTTGATGGTTGCTTCCTTTATAAATCTAAGATTGGTAGTTATTTTATTATGTCAAGATTGTTGCTTTCCATACAATACTAGGACTGTTGTTTAGTTTTTCTCGTGCTTTCCATACAATACTAGGACTGTTGTTTAGTTCTTATCTTGAGATTATAGATTAGATTGTTTCTTTCTTTATAAATCTAAGATTGCTTCTTGTTTTAATATGTCAATATTGTTGCTTTCCAAACAATACTAGGACTATTGTTTAGTTCTTCTCTTGAGATTATAGATTGGATTGTTGCTTACTTTATAAATCTAAGATTGGTGCTTGTTTTATTATATCAAGATTGTTTCTTTCCATACAATACTAGGATTGTTGTATAGTTCTTCTCTTGATATTATAGATTGGAATGTTGCTTGCTTTGTAAATCTATGATTGCTGCTTGTTTTATTATGTCAAGATTTTTGCTTTCCATACAATACTAGGACTGTTGTATAATTCTTCTCTTGAGATTATAGATTGGATTGTTGCTTGCTTTATTAATCAAATATTTATACTTGTTTTATGATGTCAAGATTGTTGCTTTCCATAAAATACTAGTACGGTTGTATAGTTCTTTTCTTGAGATTATAGACAGGATTGGTGCTTTCTTTATAAATCTAAGATTGCTGCTTGTTTTATTATGTCAAGATTGTTGCTTTCCATATAATACTAGGACTGTTGTTTAGTTCTTCTCTTGAAATTAAAAGTTTGGATTGTTGCTTTCTTTATAAATCTAAGATTGATGCTTGTTTTCTTATGTCAAGATTGTTTCTTTCCATACAATACCATGACTGTTGTTTAGTTCTTCTCTTGAGATTATAGATTGGATTGTTGCTTGCTTTATAAATCTAAGATTACTGCTTGTTTTATTATGTCAAGATTGTTGCTTTTCATACAATACTAGGACTGTTGTTTAGTTCTTCTCTTGAGTTATAGATTGGATTGTTGCTTTCTTTATAAATCTAAGATTGCTGCTTGTTTTATTATGTCAAGATTGTTGCATTCCATACAATACTAGGACTGTTGTTCAGTACCTCTCTTGAGATTATAGATTGGATTGTTGCTTGCTTTATAAATCTAAGATTGTTGCTTGTTTTATTATGTCAAGATTGTTGCTTTTCGAATAATACTAGGATTGTTGTTCAGTTCTTCTCTTGAGATTATAGATTGGAATGTTGCTTGCGTCATAAATCTAAGATTGCTGCTTGTTTTATTATGTCAAGATTGTTGCTTTCCATACAATATTAGGACTGCTGTTTAGTTCTTATCTTGAGATTATAGATTGGATTGTTGATTCCTTTATAAATCTAAGATTGCTGCTTGTTTTATTATGTCAAGATTGTTGCTTTCCATAAAATACTAGGACTGTTGTTTAGTTCTTCGCTTGAGATTATAGATTGGATGGTTGTTTGCTTTATAAATCTAAGATTGCTTCTTGTTTTATTATGCCAAGATTGTTGCTTTCCATACAATACTAGGACTGTTGTTTAGTTCTTCTCATGAGATATAGATTGGATTGTTTCTTGCTTTATAAATTAAAGATTGTTGCTTGTTTTATGATGTCAAGATTGTTGCTTTCCATACAATACTAGGACTATTGTATAGTTCTTCTCTTGAGATTATAGACAAGATTGTTGCTTGCTTTATAAATCTAAGAATGTTGCTTGTTTTATTATGTCAAGATTGTTGCTTTCCATATAATACTAGGAGTGTTGTTTAGTTCTTCTGTTAAAATTATAGATTGGATTGTTGCTTGCTTTATAAATCTAAGATTGCTGCTTGTTTTATTATGTCAAGATTGTTGCTTTCCATACAATACTAGGACTGTTGTTTAGTTCTTCTCTTGAGATTATAGATTGGATTGTTGCTTGCTTTATAAATTTAAGATTGCTACTTGTTTTATTATGTCAAGATTGTTGTTTTCCATACAATACCAGGACCGTTGTTTAGTTCTTCTCTTGAGATTATAGATTGGATTGTTGCTTGATTTATAAATCTAAGATTGTTGCTTGTTTTATTATGTCAAGATTGTTGCTTTCCATACAATACTAGGACTGTTGTATAGTTCTTCTCTTGAGATTATAGATTGGACAGTCGCTTGCTTTATAAATCTAAGATTGCTGCTTGTTTTATTATATCAAGATTATTGCTTTCCATACAATACTAGGATTGTTGTTTAGTTCTTCTCTTGAGATTATTGACTGCATTGTTGCTTGCTTTATAAATCTAAGATTGTTGCTTGTTTTATTATGTCCAGATTGTTTCTTTCCATACAATATAAGGACTATTGTTTAGTTCTTCTATTGAGATTATAGATTGGATTGTTGCTTGCTTTATAAATCTAAGATTGCTGCTTGTTTTATTATGTCAAGATTTTTGCTTTCCATACAATACTAGGACTGTTGATTAGTTCTTCTCTTGAGATTATAGATTGGATTGTTGCTTGCTTTATAAATCTAAGATTGCTGCTTGTTTTATTATGTCAAGATTGTTGCTTTCCATACAATACTAGGACTGTTGTTTAGTTCTTCTCTTGAGATTGTAGATTGGATTGTTGCTTGCTATATAAATCTAAGATTGTTGCTTGTTTTATTATGTCAAGATTGTTGCTTTCCATACAATACTATGACTGTTGTATAGTTCTTCTCTTGAGATTATAGATTGGATTGTTGCTTGCTTTATAAATCTAAGATAGCTGCTTGTTTTATTATGTCAAGATTGTTGTTTTCTATACAATACTAGGACTGTTGTTTAGTTCTTCTCTTGAGATTTTAGATTGGATTGTTGCTTACTTTATAAATCTAAGATTTCTGCTTGTTTTATTATGTCAAGGTTGTTGCTTTCCATACAATACTAGGACTATTGTTTAGTTCTATTCATGAGATTATAGTTTGGATTGTTGCGTGATTTATAAATCTAAGATAGCTGCTTATTTTATTATGTCAAGATTGTTGCTTTCCATACAATACTAAGACTGTTGTATAGTTCTTCTCTTGAGATAATAGATTGGATTGTTGCTTGATTTATAAATCTAAGATTGCTACTTTTTTATTATGTCAAGATTGTTGCTTTCCATACAATACTAGGAGTGTTGTTTAGTTCTTCTCTTGATATTGTAGATTGGATTGTTGCTTACTTTATAAATCTAAGATTGCTACTTGTTTTATTATGCCAAGATTGTTGCTTTCCATACAGTACTAGAATTGTTGTTTAGTTCTTCTCTTGAGATTATAGATTGGATTGTTCCTTGCTTTATAAATCTAAGATTGCTGCTTGTTTTATTATGTCAAGATTGTTGCTTTCCGTATAATAGTAGGGCTGTTGTTTAGTTCTTCTCTTGAGATTATAGATTGGAATGTTGCTTGCATCATAAATCTAAGATTGTTGCTTGTTTTATTATGTCAAGATTGTTGCTTTCCATACAATATTAGTACTGTTGTTTTGTTCTTCTCTTGAGATTATAGATAGGATTGTTGGTTGCTTTATAAATGTAAATTTGTTGCTTGTTTTATTATGTCAAGATTGGTGCTTTCCATACAATACTAGGACTGTTGTTTAGTTCTTCTCTTGAGATTATAGATTGCATGGTTGCTTGTTGTATAAATCAAAGATTGATTCTTGTTTTATTATGTCAAGATTGTTGTTTTCCATACAATACTAGGATTGTTCTTTAGTTCTTCTCTTGCTTTCCATACAATACTAGGATTGTTGTTTAGTTCTTCTCTTGAGATTATAGATTGGATTGTTGCTTGCTTTATAAATCTAAGATTGTTGCTTGTTTTATTATGTCAAGATTGTTGCTTTCCATACAATACTAGGACTATTGTTTAGTTCTTCTCTTGAGATTATAGATTGGATTGTTGCTTACATTATAAACCTAAGATTGCTGCTTGTTTTATTATATCAAGATTGTTGCTTTCCATACACTATTAGGACTGTGGTATAGTTCTTCTCTTGAGTTTATAGATTGGATTGTTGCTTGCTTTATAAATCTAAGATTGCTGCTTGTTTTATTATGTCAAGATTGTTGTTTTGCATACAATACTAGGACTGTTGTATAGTTCTTCTGTTGAGATTATAGATTGGATTATTTCTTGCTTTATAAATCAAAGATTGCTACTTGTTTTATTATGTCTAGATTGTTGCTTTCCATACAATATTAGGACTGTTGTTTAGTTCTTCTCTTGAGATTATAGATTGGATTATTTCTTGCTTTATAAATCTAAGATTGCTGCTTGTTTTATTATGTCAAGATTGTTGCTTTCCATATAAAACTAGGATTGTTGTTTACTTCTTCTCTTGAGATTATAGATTGGAATGTTTCTTGCATCATAAATCTAAGATTGTTTGTTGTTTTATTATGCCAAGATTGTTGCTTTCCATACAATACTAGGACTGTTGTTTAGTTCTTCTCTTGAGATTATAGATTGGATTGTTGCTTGGTTTATAAATCTAAGATTGGTGCTTGTTTTATTATGTCAAGATTGTTGCTTTCCATACAATACTAGGGCTGTTGTTTAGTTCTTTTCTTGAGATTATAGATTGGATTGTTGCTTGCTTTATAAATCTAAGATTGCTGCTTGTTTTATTATGTCAAGATTGTTGCTTTCCATACAATACTAGGACTGTTGTATAGTTCTTCTCTTGAGATTATAGATTGGATTGTTTCTTGCTTTATAAATCTAAGATTGCTGCTTGTTTTATTATGTCAAGATTGTTGCTTGTTTTATTATGTCAAGATTGTTGCTTTCCATACAATACTAGGACTATTGTTTAGTTCTCCTCTTGAGATTATAGATCGGATTGTTGCTTGTTTTATAAATCTAAGATTGTTGTTTGTTTTATTTTGTCAAGATTGTTACTTTCTATACAATACTAGGACTGTTGTTTAGTTCTTCTCTTGAGATTATAGATTGGATTGTTGCTTGCTTTTTAAATCTAAGATTGTTGCTTGTTTTATTATGTCAAGATTGTTGCTTTCCATACAATACTAGGACTGTTGTTTAGTTCATCTCTTGAGATTATAGATTGGATTGTTGATTGCTTTCCAAATTTAAGATTGTTGCTTGTTTTTTTAAGTAAGTTAGAGGCTATCTTATTCATCCCGCCCTCCTCATGCGAGCTAAATCAAAATTCAACGTTCATTCACTAATTAAGCTGTTAAACGAAAACATGGTAGTACTACTACCATTACAAAGGTCTTTTGAAATGAAATCCTTAACACCCCAAGGAAAAGATTGTTGCTTGTTTTATTAAGTCAAGATTGTTGTTTTTTATACAATACTAGGACTGTTGTTTAGTTCTTCTCTTGAGATTATAGATTGGATTGTTGCTTGCTTTATAAATCTAAGATTGTTGCTTGTTTTAGTATGTCAAGATTGTTTCTTTCCATACAATACTAGGACTATTTTTTAGTTCTTCTCTTGAGATTATAGATTGGATTATTGTTTGCATATCATATTTATGGTTTATTAATATGGGTTGGGTTTAAACAAAAATTCCATGAAACGATATTTTTTTTGTCAGTTCCATGAAACAATCTTCTCATACAACAATCTCAGATAATGATCTTTTCATAACAACAATATCAATATACAATCTTTTTAAAACAAAAATCTTGTAACATAATAATTTTATTAAAACACTCTTAGACGACAATATTTTCATAACAACAATCTAATGGAGCAATTCTTTTAAAGTAATGATCTCACCAAACAAGATTTCTCGAATAGTTTACCCTACACTGTAAGTTGTTTAGGTTCCATCAGATCATCTTACCAAAATTTTACTGGACTACACATGATCTGTAGTGCCTTTGTCTTCTTGAAATTGTGTCAAACAATTATGCAACAACTCCTCTGAAAAGAATCCCAATCCCATGTTCCTTCATGTTGCAATAACTCTCTTTTTAAGGTCTTGTGGGATGTGAATGGAAGGCATTTGCTACTTTGTAATATAGTATCAAGCAGGTTTAAGTTAGGAAGAACAAATTGAGCTTTCGGTGAGATGAGGAAAGCTTCTTGTGCCACAATAGGGCAAACAAGTTGTAATTGGTAACTGAAGTTGTAAAACTAGCACAACATGATAATAACAAAGTTGGCTTCTATGTATAATTTCTGCATACATTTACTCATAACATATAAATTATTATTTGCTTATGAAAATCTATGTTGATTGGTGTGTCTCCTTGTCTTCATAGATGATTTTTTCTATTGCACATGTTATTAAATTACAGTTCAATGTTGTCTTAGATACTTAAAGGTAATATAAATATAATATGTATAGAATGAGAAAAGTTTATTTGATATATTTATAAAAACACAATGCACTCTCCTCTATAGGATAAGAGAGTAATCAAGAAAAAGAATTGGGTAATAAGAGATAAAAGAAAATCTATAGACAAGATAAGACTAAAGCACACAATACAGCATAAATCATGTATACTAATACTCCCTTCAAGGTGGGGCATAGATGTCAAACATGTCCCTTCATTATGACACTTATATTCCCATTAAGACCCTTGCTTCTAGTGCATCATTCGGTGTAGCTTTCACAATAACATTGTCCTTCTCCATGCTTTCAGTGTGTTGGTTTTGTATCTTTCCCAGTGACATTGTGCTTCTTCATGTTTGTGTCAAGATATGAATGTAGGTTGGCTTTTCATGCCCCTTATTCTAGTTAGCTGCTACTTTCATGTGTTGAAGGATCTCAATTGCAACATTAACCCCAAGCTTTCGCCTTCATACCATATTTTGTACGTCAGGTCAAAGTTTGTCGTGCTTATCCAACATCTTGTTCTCTCTGATATTATTGATGTGTCAGTTGGTCATTCTCGCTTCATTCTCATGAAACAAATATCTGATTATTCACAAAGTAGCCAATTTCTAGCCTGTAAATTATGTATCGACAAGGATTTCATCTTGATTTTTATCTTCACCGAGCTACTTTTGTTGGATCTACTAACATGGCTCTTCTATTGATTTTCTTGGGTTTAATCCTTGATGGTGCCCTTCGATTTCCATCAAGCTCTTAAGATTCATGTTCCACACTTATAGAACAATATGGAAGTCATCAACACCTCGTCTAGTTTGTGTTCATGCCACATTAAATACGTCTGCGGTCTTCTATGCTAATTCCAATTTGTTAGACTTATCAGATGATTTATACATACCCTATTGCTATATTACATTGTACCTTGGCATTCGTGTCATGTTATGTACGTGCAATGTGGTGATTGCGCTATACGACTCACACATTCCTCTCCAGTGAAGATGGTGTATTCATGGTATTCTTCATTGTTTGCTCCATATTGATGGTGGTGAGTTTTCATTGTGGCATTTGGATTCCATGTATCATATGTCCTTCATTCCAAATGTACTTCAAAAGACCTTCTATAAAGGTACACTATTTCCATCATGTAGAACACAACTTCAAAGGTGATGTCATCAAATTGGTTTAGAGAGTCATGTTTAAGGGGGAGTGAAATTCTTGTATCAAGAGTGACATTTTTATGTTTTGTATCGTATATTTGAGTATTGTTAGTCCAAGCTGGAGTAAACATGTATTTTACCCATACTCCAACTTAAGGGGGTGTTAGAATTAATGTTATTTAGTTTATTGTGCCATATGAGCCTACTTGTATTCAATCAATAGGGATAAGCTTACTTCCCTTGTACTTGCCTCCTTTCCTACATATAGGAGAGAAGTGTTCCTTCTATCAAT
Source organism: Alisma plantago-aquatica (assembly GCA_963693085.1). Classification (NCBI taxonomy): domain Eukaryota; kingdom Viridiplantae; phylum Streptophyta; class Magnoliopsida; order Alismatales; family Alismataceae; genus Alisma; species Alisma plantago-aquatica. The sequence goes on along the minus strand of OY856414.1, from coordinate 829,989,078 downwards.
AAGAACATCTTCTATTGACCTCCCATCTTATTTTCTTATGTTTAGTATATTTCTCATTTAAGGCCACACACTAACCAATTGAGTTTGATTAGATGCAACCCTAAAGGTTTTGAATACAACATGGATCTTTAAAATTTACAAAGGGCCTAAACTCACACACCCACCTAGACTAACACACTAACACGCAAGCGCAAGGGGTAGTGTTATAGTATAGGAAAGCGACAACAATAGGGTCTCGATCCTGGGAAGAAATAGGGGCACTAGAGTTAGGTTAGTTTTGGCTAGGTTTCGACTGTAGAGTCTAGGGTTGAAGGGTTTAAAAGTTGATTTTGAGTTAATTACACTAAGATGGGCCAAATAATCTATTAAAGGAGAACAACAATCAAAACCTAAAATACTTTAGACAATTAGTTCTACTGAGCAAAGAATGACAAGACAAGCAATTAAAGGATCATGTTACACTAAGACAAGCAAAGAAGAGATCTACACTACACTAAGCTAGCAAACTAGGTAACAAAGAAATTAAAAACCTAAACTAGCAAGAACATGTAAATGAACTAATTAAGCAAGTAGAGAGCTAAACAAGCTAACACTAGATAAGCAAGAAGGCAATTAAGGTTGTAATGCAATTAAGAGAGGTGTGGGTTGTTTGGGGGAATGCACTTGACAATTTGATTGAGGGTGATAACATGTAAACATTACTCTTTTATTTAAAAAACCAAACCAAACAACAAGTTAGATGCTAATGCATTGCCTTAAACTACTAATTGGCCATGGATAGGGTAAGTGTGTATAGTGGAACTAGTCCCTAACACCTCCCACCCACCCTTACAAGGCTCACCTGGATTAGGGTTTAGGTGTAATTCAATTAAGATCTAATCCAGACTAGGTTTCTAGATAGAAACTCTTAGGGTAATTAGGGGTCGAGGGTAGTAATGGGAGGTGGAAGTGAGGTTTTAGACCTCACATCACCTACATTCTAGCCTTGAGAAGACTCCAAGCTAATCATACTAAATGCTTTTATACTAGATACTTAAATCTCTCACCTAGGTGTAGGAGAATTTATTAACATGTAGTAAATGAATATCTAACTAGGGATCTACTAATTGAACCTAGGAGAAATTCATACAAAGAGCCACATATAAACAATTTTCCTAGAATCTAGGTGATTTCAAGAACAAACCACAAAGAAAGTTATGGGATATGAGATATAAATAGAACATGATCATTAGAAAATGAAATTACAATGTTTACATATCACTTCCCCCCATCATGGTATCAAAGTAATATTTTAGCCCAAAACATCCCACCTAAAAGGGCCTAGCTACTCTTTGAACAAGAAAATACAAAAAGAGAGAAGGAGGTAGGAGTGGCCTTAGAGATCAGTGTAGATGAATAAATCCTTCTCTCCTGCAACTTCAAGGGTGTGCTCCTCCCTCCTCTAAGGTGATATGGCTTGGAATGGTGGTGGGAAATAGTCAAAACCCTAAGAAACTAGGGTTTTGGTGGTGGAAATGGTGAAATGAAGTGGAACGGAGGTGTGTTGACTCTTGGTCAATGTTGACTCAAGGTCTAAATTGAAAAAACCCTTGTTTTAATGATGAATAAACCATTCCACTTATTTGTATTTAATGTCTCTACTTAAGTGATTTCATATTAGGTATAGACACATTCCAAATGCCCTAACTTGCGCATCTCAAGTTGGAGAAAAGACAAGTCAAAATCAATGCAAGTGCGCTTTTGTGGAATATGATGTAAATCCATTAGAATCATGTTGTAAATAACTTGTAATGATTGCATGACTTGTAATTAATCTTATAAAAAAATTAGGAGCACTTAAATCGAATATTTAAGCACTCGAATATCATTTTAGAAAATTCATTACATGCACTTTATCGGTCCAATTTCAATCTCAATCGATCCTTAATGGATTTTGAGAATGATATCAATTGGTCGAGTTGTCCATTCACAGAACTCGACGGATGACCTCTCTGCCCAATACTAACTTGAGTGGATCGGTCGAGTTGCCACCAGGACAAACTCGACCAATGGTTTAAATTGGTCTTGGTGCATGGTGTGATCAATCGAGTTTCAGTGATCGGTTGAGTTACATTTATTGAAACTCGACTAAATGCATTGTACACAAAAGTGCAGAAAAGTGTTTCTAGCCATTGGAATGTTGCAAAACTTGAAAAAATATATGTTGTAACATCTCAAATGACTAGTATTTGTCCTTAAGTGTTCCCAAAGGCTTCTAGGCATCCTCAATTATAAATAGGACCCTTAGGCTTCATCCCATGGTTAGCCAAGCACTATGAAGGTCCCTATTCTATATTTGAGTGCATCCTACAACCTCCTCTCACTCTCGCTCTAAGCTTAATTACTTACATCATCCATTAGAGTGAGTAGGAGATTTGTAAGAGAGCTAGTCCTACATGTATAACTTGTGAGGCTCTCACTTCCTCCACCTCCCAATCTCTCATTCAACCATGAAGATGAAGATTCTCTCTCTTAGCTAAGAGAGATGAAGAAGAATAAGGGAAGGAGTCTCTTGGTGAAGAATAGGTCTGAATACTTGGAGCAAGAGTGGGTAAGCCCTTAGTGAAGGCAGAAGATTCCTTGCTCAAGTGGGTAAGTCCTTGGTGAAAGCTTCTCCTTAGAGAAGGTGAAGTCAAAGGCTGAATATCCAAGAAGAGTGGGTAATTCCTTCTGGAAAAAGACTTGTGCAAGAGTGGGTAAGTCCTTGGTGAAGGTAAAAGACTCCTTGCAAAGTGGGTAATTCCTTAGGTAGATTGAAGACTTTTGGTTGGATAGGTAAGTCCTTTGGAAGGTCATGTATTGTATGTCTTATAATGAATATAAGAATGTAATGGTCAAGAAATCCTAGAGGCTGACCTGTCTAGGTAGTGAACTGACATACTTCTAGTTTGAAGTATGGAACCACTCTACATAACTTGTTAATTGGTGCATGTTCAATTTCTATCATCATTCTATGTATGTTTTATTAGCACTCAAATTCCCATATTAGCAACCTTATCCTTATATATATCTTTAAGGTCTAATGAATTTTGTTTTAAGTGCATTCAACTCTATTCATCCCCCTCTAGAGCACACGATCACCCATCCTAGGATCCAAAAAGTGGTACAGAGTGGGTCTTCTCCAAGCATACTTTTACAAGTAGGATAAGATGGGTGACAACCAAGGTGGGAGATACTTTATCACCTTCCAATCTTTGATGGGAGAAATTTCCTCTGTTGGTAAAGAAGGCTTCAATTCCACATCCAAGGAAAAAGTCTTGAGCTATGACAAATGGTGCACCGTTCATAAAAGCTACCGGAGAAAAGGATGGAAGAATGGTATGAAGCTACCATGAAGAAAGCCACCTTGAATTCAAGAGAAATCAACATTCTCTCTTCCACCATGACACCCACCGAGGTCAACCAGATTTCTTCTTTTGAGATGAATTATGAATATGAAGAAAGATATGCATCACTTATGAGGGGACTTAACAAGTGAAGGAAAGCAAAGTCTACATGCCCAAGGGCCTTATTTAGAAATTCAAGATGGGGAATAAGGAGAGTATAGCCAAGATGTACTCAAGGATAAATACCATTGTGAATGATCTTTCTATCCTAGGTCATCCTATAGCTAGAGGAGAGAAGAAATGCAAAGATCCTTAGAACTTATGTCATACGACCTAAGCATGTATCTATCATTTCGTTTCCGCTTAATCTATTAAGCTTATGTCCATGACATCTTATTTACATACTTTTTATTAATTTGGTGGAGGATTCCTTAAACCTTATCAACCTTACCCATACCTCAAGAGGGTGAGGAAAAGAGAGAAAACCCTAATCCTTATAATCCTTAACAACATTTGAGTTGAGAAGAGATGAACAAGATGAGAGAGTCCTAAAGGTATCTTATTTCGAGTCAAATCCTGAGACATTGGCCAGGCAGTCACACTAATCTGGGAGTCCTCATATTCTAACTAGCGGTGTGGAGGAAAATCTTGCCAGCCCTCGGATGTGATCCTTTTCTAGACACCTCTGTCTTTTGGAAATTCCTCTAATAACTCCCTCGGGTTCTACAAAGTTTGTAAAATTTAATAATTATTAAAGATTAAATGAGGAACCTATGCTCTGATACCAAATGTAATGACCCCGCCTCCTAGTAACCCCCAATTAAGGAAGACCAAGAGGTCAGAGCCGTTATCCCAATTTCTAGATCAAAGATTCAACAAATAATCTATAATAATTATCAAATTCTACTAAACTAAATTGAAAGGCTATAATAAAATTAAACTTTTCATACCTTTTTCAAAAACTTGGATATCTACTTCTATCTACATGGAGTCTATTCTAACTAATCCTCCTTTGAACTTTAATTCATATTTAATTCCACATATTCCACTTTACTATTTGTTCTATTCACTTGTACCTAAAATTCCAACAAACAAAATATCGGTCAGCATAAAGCTGGTATGTGGGGGAAACAATAATCGTGCAATTAACTGTAACAACATATTGCAGTCAACTATGATTTAACAAACAACTTTATGTTTTAAATACAACTGTGTGATCCATACATATCCTATCCTCTGTGTTGTCCCTGCAGTGGACATGGGTGCTACCTTCCTTATGGTAGATCCCCATTAATACCCCTCATGATCCTACCTAACAGGTGAATCAATTTCTAGGGTTGAGTCACATGGCACTACCCGTAGGTAGCCCACTCCTTAACTCATGGTGTGCTAGAGAGTCCCATGGAACTACATGTGGGTAGCCCAATTTCTAACTCATGATAGTCTAGACCTTTCTCTAGGTTAACCTTTTTAGCATTTTCATAGAGGAGGACCCGGATCTAAGCTAGTTATATATATTTATAGTGATAATCATAGTCACTTTATAGTTGCATGAAATAAAAGTCACCCAAGTAGTTATTTTCAGGAAACCGATAAAACATTCGGGAATCACCGTGAAACTAAAGTGATTATTCATAAGCATAACCACATACCTATCAGGCTTATTGGATACAGAATAATCCAATCAAGAAATCCAAATATGCAAGCAAGCACATTATGAGATCATGAAATATAAATACAATTTCCTATTATTAATAATGCCATCAAGATCTATTAAATCTTGCTCGCTTCCTAGGGTTTCTAGTCCACTTTTAGGGTTTCCATTGCAATTAGGGTTTCCCTTCATCTTTTACTATTTTAAACCCTAATTTTATACAATTACTCACAAACCCTAATTATCTCATCTATTCATCATGAAAGATACTAAGGTTACCTTTTAACAACATATAACCTTATTTTCAAATTAAAGGCATCATTATTAATTAAGTCCATTAAGCCTCTTTTACATTAAAGCTACCATTTTTATCCTCATAATCCATGACAAGATCATTATGCACATTTATCATCAATTCATAGTTCATTATGGTCTAATTCACATATGAACTCTATTTGTAATTAATTCTACCTTAATCCATTAGAAAACCCTAATTTCTACATTAAGGGTATTTATCCACAATTAGGAACTTTTATACTTGAAATAGCTTGGAATTATCATATATCAGCTTTATTCATGATTTTGAATAATTAAAACCATTATGAGTCACATTTACTAATATTACGGTTTCAAGGCCCATTAAAGCATATTTATGCACATGAAACTCTAAATTAAACCAATTACATGCAAAGTTCATCCTTTTTGTTCTTAATGTACCTTTTTACAATTAACATGTTAATATCATCTTTAATCATCCATTAACCCTATTAAATACATTAATCCTCTCAAAATAGGGTTTCTTAATCATTAAAGCATTAAAATTGATAACTTCCATTACTTTTCAAATTTCAAGAGAAATTAGCCTCTAAAACCATTGTTAATGAATTCCTCTCATTTTTCTGAGCAAAAATGCATATATTATTTCCTACCATCGGAGTTACGAATAAGGAGATACTATTTTTGTAAAATTAACTTACTTGAGCCTATCAGAGGCTGACACGTCACCTCTTTCCATGCACGTGGTCCGTTTAGGAATTAGAATTAAAAGACACTTCTTCCCTTGGTAAGTCGATCATCCCTTTAGCCCGTGGAGAGGCAAACTCATCCAATGCGCCCTGGTTCATCTTCTACCTCGCGATTCTTGTTGTCCGTCAACCAGGTCCGATCGCGGGGAGCTTTTCCCTCCCTCCCAGGGTCTGATGGTTGTCGCCCCTCAACAAACTAGCTTCGTCGCGCCCCACCATACCTTGGGTGTCACCCAGCTGTGACCGAGGTGGCCGGAGTCAGGCCAACATCAGCGTCCCAAGCGACGGACCTTGCAGGTCTCCCACGAGCTTTGAGCGAGGTTGGGAGCAAAGGGAAAGGAAGCCAACACCCCAGATCTTTGAGGTAGCTTCGTGCCTCCTTCATACACTCGTCTCTGGCTCCTCCTTGCTCCAAGGATTGCGTCGCTCCTCTAACCTAGGGTTTAGAGTGAAGAAGAAGAAGAAGAAGAAGAAGAAGATGAGGAAGAGAGAGGGAGACGTGGGATCTCTCTGGAACTCGACCCTGGGCTCTATCCCTTTTATAGGGGAGGGTATCCACACCCCAAGACGTTCATTCAAGAGGAAACAATGCCTTTTCCCAATAGGAATCCAATTCCTTCAATGAGAAGCAAGTTCCTCTCTCACTCCTAATTATCTTTTTACTATTCTTTATTCTTTAGATATTAGGATTTCGAAATTTACCTATTTCATTCTCTTTTGTACTTGCCTTTTATCCCATTAGCGCAAATTATGTTTTCTTTTAATAGAAAATACCATCTCTTTAACAATACTACAAAATTCATTTGTTATGCATCATATTATCCTCTTATTTTCTATTATTGGTATTTTCTCTTTCTTTTTCTCCATTGGGGCTCCTTGGACCCCAAGAAACTCTTATATTTCGAAATTCCTTTTTAAGGATACTTATTATCCTTCTAGATGCATCTACATTTATTATTTCTCATTATGTTGTTTATTTCTTATTAAAATATCTCTTTTTGAGGATTTATCTTTATCTTTCTTTTTATCTTCTTCATTGGCATTCCTTTTAACATTAGGAATTATTTGGATATGAAAATCCACTAAGGATAACTCAATTATATCTCTTTCTACTTATTTCCCACATTTTATCATTATTTTCACTTTCTTTCTTAATAAAGATCTTTTCTTTTCTTTTTGCTTTCTCTTTGCAACTTTGGACTCCTTGGAACGCAAGAGGCACAAAATCCACATTTGGATTATATTCTTTTGCCTTTTAGAGGTTTCTACATTTTTCATTTCTCCATTTCTTATTAATAATGGAATTCCTTTTGTCTTTTCCTTGTTATTGGGCCCAATAGCCAATAAAGCCCACAAAACAACCAACAAGGCTATTGTAAACGAAACTCATTTATCCAAGACAAATTATATCATTACTTATTCCAATATCTTTAATATGAGAAATTACATTTCTCACCAAATGAGCCCAAAAGTTGGGGTTGTAACAGTCACCTCTTATCAGGTAACTATTACCTCTTGGTCCTCAGACCCAGGTATACATTATACTTGTTCCACAAGTATTTTTCATGGCTCACAAGGCCCATTTAATCCATATCATATGAAACATCATAGCTCATACCTAGATATGCTCATCACCTCATGATACCTCCATGGTTAGTATTTCATGATAAAAATAATATCAAGTACATATCATCACCATGCAAGAGGTGTGTCCACCATATCATCCAAGAGGTGTGTGCTTATCACCATATCGTCCAAGAGGTGTGTTATTATCACCATATCGTCCAAGAGGTGTGTTTTTATCACCATATTGTCCAAGAGGTGTGTACTTATCACCATATTGTCCAAGAGGTGTATACTTACCACCTTATCGTCCAAGAGGTGTGTACTTACCACCATATCGTCCAAGAGGTGTATACTTATCACCATATCATCCAAGAGGTGTGTACTTACCACCATATCATCCAAGAGGTGTGTACTTATCACCATATCATCCAAGAGGGACGTGTGTGTCACTTATATGGGGTTACTTAAGAGTAGGATTTTGCATATCGGTTTAGACCCTTATGCTCATACCTTTTCAAACCTTCAAAGTATCAACCTACCATGTGTTGAGTGACTGTTATAACCTCATTTTTCCTAAACTATGTAATGAGATTTGTAGATCTCCTTTTAATGATAAATGAAATCAATGGTTGATTTATTTGTTTTTATTGGATGGATTGCATTTACAATAGCCTTGTTTGGTTGCTTAGTGGGCTTTATTGGCTATCGAGCCTAATTACAAGAAAAAGAAAGATAAAAGAAAAAGGAATTTATTTAATAAAAGGAATAAGTAAGAAAGAGAGAATAGAATAAGGGAAAAAGGCAAAGGAATATTTATAAATATGGGATTTCGTGCCTTTAGGATTCCTTGAGGTCCAAGGAATCCAAGATGATAAGATAATGGCAAAAGAAAGAGGCAATATCAATTAATTTGGTTTTATTAATGAATAACTTGCATATGAAGGAAACACCCTTTTTCTTTGGAATTTGGGTTTCCAATTTAATACACGAGTAGATAATGCTAAATCAAAGTTTCCTCTAAAATTTGAGTGAAAAATAATAAACGAGGAGAGAGATATGATTTTCACAATTTTTCATTGTTTAAAACCCTTTTTCCCTCATTTTTAAGAAAATAGAAATAAGGGAGCGATGAAAACTGTTGGATTCCCGCATGGTCCAGAGGATCACAGATCCAACGGTGGTTGTCCATCACCCACCTCAAGTCAGAGAAGGAAAGGGAGAGGGAAGTTGAGATTTCCCAATGTGATTTCCTCACATCTCACCTCACCTGCGATAAATCCAAGACCACGAGGGTCTTTGGGAGGTGATTCCGCACACGACCAACCCTATTCTTAGGGTTTCTCGAGGGTTCTAGAGGAAACGCCCAATTGGACTGAGGGAGAGGTGGCGGCGAGAGTAGGGGAACCCTAAAGGAGCCCTCAAATCCTATAAATAGACCCCTCTCTCGATTCCTCACATCATCACGATCCCAAATGGCTACCTCCCGAGTCCCATCTCTCTCTCTACCCCTCAATTGATCCCTCTCCAGTGAGAGATATGCCTCAGTGCTTAGGGTTCCTTGAGGTCCGAGGAATCCAAGATGATAAGATAATGGAAAAAGAAAGAGGAAATATCAATTAATTTGGTTTTATTAATGAATAACTTGCATATGAAGGAAACACCCTTTTGCTTTGGAATTTGGGTTTCAAATTTAATACACGAGTAGATAATGCTAAATCAAAGTTTCCTCTAAATTTTGAGTGAAAAATAATAACCCAGGAGAGATATATGATTTTCACAAGTTTTCATTGTTTAAAACCCTTTTTCCCTCATTTTTAAGAAAATAGAAATAAGGGAGCGATGACAACCGTTGGATGCCCGCATGGTCTAGAGGATCACAGATCCAACAGTGTCTGTCCATCACCCACCTCAAGTCAGAGAAAGAAAGGGAGAGGGAAACTGAGATTTCCCAATGTGATTTCCTCACATCTCACCTCACCTGCCACAAATCCAAGACCCCAAGGGTCTTTGGGAGGTGATTCCGCACACAACCAACCCTATTCTTAGGGTGTCTCAAGGGTTATAGAGTAAACACCCAATTGGGCTGAGGGACAGGCGGCGACGAGAGTAGGGGAACCCTAAAGGAGCCCTCAAATCCTATAAATAGACCCCTCTCTCGATTCCTCACATCATCACGATCCCAAACGGCTACCTCCCGAGTCCCAACTCTGTATCTCTACCCCTCGATTGATCCCTCTCCAGTGAGAGATCTGCCTCGACACCGTCGTGGCTCGAGCATCACGAAAGGAAGGAAATAAAGAACAGATGACGTCCGATCAAGGTCCACCGTGGTCTCGCGAAGAGATCCAACGGTCCCATGCCCGACCAACTAAGTTACCTCACGAGTGGAGGCGCGCAACACAAAGCGTTGGATCCAAAGGGTGGACCAGTGGATCATCGATCAAATGACTAAGGAATTTTGGTATATAGCCCTCTCTGCTCGAATATTCCAGAAAAGTGTGTTTACTAGTAAAATTCATAGAAATTACTAGGACACTCTAATGACAAAACTTAATATATGAAAGTTGATCAGAAAAATACGAGGAACAAATAAAAATGGTTTGAGAACCTAATTTCCTTTCTATTTGAAAAAGTATGTTAAGTTGATGGAAAATGTATTAAAATTTGGTTAGAAACCCTAATTGAGGTTAATGAATGAATCTATGAGGCATAATAAGTTAATTCGAGTAGTATTAACTTGTTGAATGATACTGGTAGATTCTAACATGATTTAGATGAATAATTGCATGTTTTAGGGTTTTAAACCAAGTATGAATGATAATGCATCTAGAAACCCTAATTTAGGGTAAAATAAGAGAAGATCATATTTAATTCAAAAATATGGAAATATGTTATTAAATGATGATCCTAAGCCTATTAGGAGAGATAGGATGAGAAACTTAGGGTTTATAAGTAGTTTTGTCTAATTAGGGTTTATGGTACTAAAAGGAAATCTCAGTTTCACGTCCTAATTGCTTGATTGCCTAATTGCAAGTGAAACCCTAATTGCAAGTGAAACCCTAAAAAGGAAAAGAAATCCTAAGAAGCAAGTTGGTTTGGATAGATCTTGATAAAAGGAAATTTTATGTTTATTTCAGGATTCTTGTACTTGCTTGCTTGATTGGATTTCCCTACTTGGTTGATTCTATCTCAAAAACCAGCAGTGCATGTATGCGGTTACGCTTATGGCTAAATCACTTTAGTTTCTTGGTGATTCCCAAAGTTTTATCGATTGCTTGGAATAATTGCTTGATTGTCTTTTATTTCATGCAATTATAAAGTGACTATGACTGTCACCATAATTATGTGTACATGACTAGCTCAGATCCTGGTCCTCCTCTATAGCTTTGATGATGAGGAAAAGGGTGACCTAGTATATGGTCTACCTGTGAGGTAGGACCATCAGGTTATCATGAGTCAGTGATTGGGCTGCCTTTAGGTAGTGCCATGCGACTCTACGACCCTATGTATTTGATCTACCTGTTAGGTAGGATCATGGGGGTCAGATGAGATCTACTATATGAGAGGTAGTATCCATGTCCACTGCAGGGACAACACAGAGGCTAGGGTATGTATGGATTGAGTAGTCATGTTTAAAATGTAGAGTTTGCTTGCTAAACCATAAATCTTGCAATATGTTGCTATAGTTAACTGCACATTTATTGTTTCCCCCACATACCAGTATAATCTGTTATACTGACCGCCGTTTTGTTTGTCGGTGTTTTAGGTACAACATTGAAAAGGAAAAACTGTAAAGTGATACATTGTGAATATATGAATTAAAGTGAAGGAGGATTAGTTATAATAGACTCCAGTTGTGGATAGAAGTTTAGAAATCCAAGATTTTAAAGAGGTATGCAAAGTTTTATTTTATTCCGGCTTTTTAGTATAGTTTTTGGTAGAATTTAGTAATTATTATTGATTATTTGTCGAACCATTGATTCGAAAAATTGGGATAACAACTCTGACATTTTGTTCTCCCTTATTTGGGGGTTACCAGGAGGCGGGGTCATTACATTTGGTATCAGAGCCTTGGTTCCTCATGTAATCCTTAATAATTATTAAATTTTACAAACTCTGTAGAACCGAGGGAGTTATTAGAGGATTTTCCAAAAGACAAAGGTGTCTAGAAAAGGATCACGGTCTAGGGGCTGGCAATATTTTCCTCCACCCCACTAATCGGTCATGAGGACTCCCGGATGTAGTGTGACTACCTGGACAATGTCTTAGGTTCTGACTTGAAATAAGATACCTTTAGGACTCTCTCATCTTTTTCTTCCCTTCTCAACCCTAATTCAATTAAGGATTCTAAGATTTAGGGTTTTCTCTCTCTTCCCTACCCTCCTGAGGTATGGATAAGTATGATAAGGTTTAAGGAATCCTCCATCAAATTAATAAAAGTTACGTAAATAAGATGTTATCGACATAAGTATAATTAGTTTAAACGTAGACTAAAGTTCTGTTTGTATGCTTATGTAGATGGCTCGAGTGAAGACCGTTGCTATCCCTGAGGCCACCAATGGTGGTGGGCCTTACTGTAAGGGAAAGGGGTCTTCTGAGAAGAGTAAGAGGAACCATGGTGGTGAATCCTTGAAGAAGAGGAAGAGACTTAAGGGAGCTGCAGGGGAAGTCCCCGATCCTGAACTGATACCCTTTGACAACCTCGAGATGGAACATGAAGGGGGACCTATGTTTGAGGATGAGGCCAAAATGGAAGAGGACCAATATGGAGGTCCAAAATCGATAATGGTGGTTCACACCTGATGCCTTATGGATGGTACAGCATAAGAGGCTGACTGAGGCCATCAATGCTCTGGCCCTCAGAGACATAGCTAGAGACGAGAATGGCGAACTGATACCCATTCATCCCCGACTTGGAGTCACCATCCTGGACTTCGTCAAGCTGAACATCAAGAGATTTTGGGGAGAGGATAGGATAGAAGTGGACGACAAAGTGGAGGCTTGGCTGTTGACAGTCGAGAATGGGTTATGTATGCTTGGGGTACAGCCAAACAAGAAGGTTCTTTTTGCTGCTCACCTCTTGGAAGGAGTAGCCAAGATATGGTGGGAAAACCATATCATGGGACGAGATTTAAGTGAAGAACCGATGGTGTGGACCGACTTTAAGGCTATCTTCACTGCCAGATTCATCCCTGTCTCAGCTAAGAAGGAGAAGGAAAGAGAGTTCACCAACATGACCCAGGGTAACTCATCTGTTGTGGACTTTGGTCGCAAGTTCTGCATCCTAGAACACTTTGGACACATGATGGATGATGAAAGAAGGGTGGACCATTTCATAGAACGTCTTCATCCTACCATTAAGCCTCATGTAATGGAAAGTAAACCAAAAACCTTCGTTGAAGCTTACAATACTGCCTTGGACATGGAAAGGACTGTGATGCCTGCTCAGAACCCACCCAAAGGGTATCTAGGTTTCACTGAAGGAACTCAGGGGCAAAAGAATGACCACAAGAAAGGACAAGGGCGTAATCACAACAAGGGAAAGCATGGAGGAAAAGGAAAACCCTATTATGAGAACAACCGACCTAAATGTCACACCTGCGGAAAGTGGCATTCAGGTGAGTGCCACTACAAGAAGAAGGCATGATACCATTGTCAATAAGAGGGACATCTCCAAGCTGCTTGTCCTCTGCCAGACCCAAGAGGACCAGGACCAGTAGCAGCCCCACCTATAGTTGTATCCCTACTTGCTGGAGAGAGAAGGCAAGCCATAGTATTCACCATCGACAATGAAGAATCCCAGGAAAATGCTAATAGGTTGATCAAGGGTAATAACCCATAGATTTTTCCTTTCAGTTTAGTAGATCATGTAATAGCTATATGAGATGGTATGAACTATGTAGGCATGCTTGAAGTCATGGGACAAAATGTAAAAGCTCATTTTGATTTTGGTTCTACTAATACTTTTATTTCAGGAAATCTGGCAGCTTTTCTTTGTTTGGACATCAAGGATTTAGGTTATGTTTTGGATGTCACAACCCTGAGTGGTCGTATATATACATATCTTTTAAAAACCCATGTCTTGCCAGTTAAGTATCTGAACCAAGAACTTCCCACTGACTTCATCCTCCTCGATATGAATGATTTTGATGTAATCATTGGTATGAATTTGTTGTACACCTATAGAGCTCAGATTGACTGTAGGGAGAAGACGATTCTTATTAGGAAGCTTGATCATCCACACTTCACCATTCGAGGAAGGAGAGATGCAACTACCAACCTTTATGTGTCAGCCTTGAAGGTTGAGCAGATGATATCCAAAGGTTGATGAGCATACCTAGCCATAGTTACAGAACCAAAGACCAGGGTGCGACCCTTAGAGGAGATAGAGGTGGTCCGGGAGTATGCAGACATGTTTCTAGATGATCTACCAGGGATTTCCCCTGAGAGAGAGGTGGATTTCTCCATTGAGTTAGCTCCCTGAACTAACCCTATATCTAAGGCACCCTATAGAATGGCCCCTGTTGAGTTGCTCGAGTTGAAAACCTAGTTACAGGAGTTGTTAGATAAAGCTTTTATCCGACCCAGTATATCACCATGGGGAGCACCAGTTCTCTTTGTGAAGAAGAAGGATGGATCACTCCAGATGTGTATTGATTACCGGGTGATCAACCAGGTGACCATTAAGAACAAGTACCCTTTACCTAGGATAGATGACATGTTTGACCAACTCAAATCAGCTTGAGTCTTTTCCAAGATTGATTTGAGGTCAGGATATCACTAGGTGAGAGTGAGAAGTGAGGATATACCTAAAACGGCATTCTGAACCCGATATGGCCATTATGAGTTTGTGGTCAAGCCATTTTGGGTTGTCCAATGCACCCAACGTCTTTATGAACCTTATGAATAGTATGTTCCAACCTTTCCTTGATTCCTTTGTAATAGTGTTCATAGACGATATCTTAGTGTACTTCGATGACCTAGCCCAACACCGTGACCATCTGGGTATAGTCCTTGATATCCTGAGAAAGCAGAAGTTTTACAAAAAGTTCTCGAAATGTAAGTTTTGGATAGACCAAGTAATGTTTCTTGGACACATCATCTCAGGAGGAATGATCGTCGTAGATCTAGCCAAAGTTTCAGCAGTTTGAGACTGGCCTGCACCGAAGAACCCCTCTAAGATTCACAACTTCTTGGGGTTGGTCAGATACTATCGACACTTCATCAAGGATTTCTCAAAGACTGCCTTGCCGCTGACCATGTTGACTCAGAAGGATGTGAAGTTCGTGTGGTCCGATGTATGTGAGGCTCATTTCCAAGAGCTAAAGGAGAAGTTGACCACTGCCCCAGTGTTGACCCTACCATCCAACAATGAGGGTTTTGTGATATTCACCGATGCTTCCAAGATGGGACTTGGCTGTGTGTTGGAACAAGACCGGCATGTGGTTGCATATGCTTCCTGACAACTCAAGCCCAACGAGGTGAATTACCTGACGCAGGACTTAGAACTGGCTACTATCATCCATGCATTGAAGATATGGTGGCATTACCTGTACGGTGCTATCTTCGAGGTCCTCACCGACCATAAGAGTTTGAAGTACCTCCTGACACATAGAGACTTGAACCTAAGACAACGACGATCGATGGAGTACATGAAGGATTACAACTTCACCATCGCCTATCATCCTGGTAAGGTGAATGTCGTAGCTGATGCTTTGAGTCAGAAATAGCTCAGGTGTGCAGTTGTTTTGCCCAGTCAGTGGAAGAGCTTAGAGGAGCAGGTGGAGTGGACTCCACAACAACTAGAGGATCGAGTCCCACTGGCCAACATCTAGATTCAGTCTGAATTGTTAGGCGAGATCGTGGCAACACAGTTGGTCAGCGGGGAACTCGACAAGATGAAGGGCTTGATGAAGAAGCAAAAGACCTGTCTCTCAGTGGGAGTGGACAGAGGGATCAAATTCGAGAATTTTATATGGGTTCCTGGGGATTCACCGCTAAGGGAACATATTCTGCAAGAGGCTCATGGTTCTAAGTACACGGTGCACCTGAGAACTACCAAGATGTTCAAGGACCTATAGTGGTTTTTCTGGTGGCTAGGAATGAAGAGAGACATTGCAGCATATGTGGCCAACTGGCTTACATGCCAAATGGTGAAGGTTGAACACTAATGACCCAGTGGACTTTTACAGTCGATAGAGATTCTAGAGTGGAAATGGGAATAGATCACCATGGATTTCATGGTGGGTCTACCCTGGACCAAGAAAGGTCATGATGTGATATGTGTTGTGGTAGATCACCTTACCAAGTCAGCACACTTCCTTGCCCTAAAGACCACTGCCAAGGTTTCAGATCTAGATGAGTTATATATTAGAGAGATAGTACATTTTCATGGCATACCCGGTTCCATCATCTCTGATAGGGACCCAAAGATTACTTCCAAGTTGTGGAAGCAACTTCAAGAGGAACTTGGTACAAGGTTGAAGTTTAGTACCGCTTATCACCCCCAGATGGATGGTCATTCAGAGAGGACGATCCAGACACTAGAGGATATGTTGAGAGATTGTGTGCTCGATTGGGGTGGATTGTGGGAACAATACTTACCTTTAGCCGAGTTTGCCTAAAACAACAGCTACCAAGCCAGTATCGGGATGCCTCCATATGAAACTCTTTATGGGAGATCGTGTCAGTCACCACTTCACTGGGATGATGTCAGTGAGAGGACCTTGTTGAGGTGAGATGAACTCCAAGTGTATGTTGATAAAGTCGCTTTGATCAAGCAGAGGCTGAAGAGAGCCCAGGATCGACAGAAGTCATATGCTGATGTGAAGCGGACTGACGTGCAGTTCACTGTTGGAGAGCATGCATTTCTAAAAATTCGACCACTCTGATCTATAGCCAAGAACATAGGAAAGTTGAGTCCCTGATACGTAGGTCTGTTTGAGGTATTAGAACGGATTGGTGAAGCTACATATCGTTTGGCATTACCCCTTCAGTATAGTATGATGCATGATGTGTTCCACATGTCCAATATGAAGTGATATGTGCAAGATCTGAGCCATGTGCTGAGCATTGAGCCTATTGAGCTTCAAGGGAAGCTGACCTATCCTGAGTCACCTTTGCAGATTCTAGATACCAAGGTGAAAGAACTCAGATGTAAGTATATAGAGATGGTAAAGGTTCTTTGGAAGCACCATGGAGAGGATGAGGCCACATGGGAGTTGAAGACGAACATGGAAAAAGCATATCCTGACTTGTTTGTTTGATTGTTGAATTTTGCGGGAAAAATTTCTATAAGGAGGGGAGGATGTTATAACCTCATTTTTCCTAAACTATGTAATGAGATTTGTAAATCTCCTTTTAATGATAAATGAAATCAATGGTTGATTTATTTGTTTTTATTGGATGGATTTCGTTTATAATAGCCTTGTTTGGTTTCTTAGTGGGCTTTATTGCCTATTGAGCCCAATTACAAGAAAAAGAAAGATAAAAGAAAAAGGAATTTATTTAATAAAAGGAATAAGTAAGAAAGAGAGAAAAGAATTAGGGGAAAAGGCAAAGGAATATTGCTAAAGATGGGATTTCGTGCCTTTAGGGTTCCTTGAGGTCCAAGGAATCCAAGATGATAAGATAATGGAAAAAGAAAGAGGAAATATCAATTAACTTGGTTTTATTAATGAATAAATTGCATATGAATGAAATACCCTTTTCCTTTGGAATTTGGGTTTCAAATTTAATACACGAGTATATAATGCCAATATAGAGTTTCCTCTAAAATTTGAGTGAAAAATAATAAACGAGAAGAGAGATATGATTTTCACAAGTTTTCATTGTTTAAACCCCTTTTTCCCTCATTTTTAAGAAAATAGAAATAAGGGAGCGATGAAAACCGTTGGATTCCTATGTGGTCCAGAGGATCACGGGTCCAACGGTGGTTGTCCATCACCCACTTGGAGTCATAGAAGGAAAGGGAGAGGGAAACCGAGATTTCCCAATGTGATTTCCTCCCATCTCACCTCACCTGCCACAAATCCAAGACCACAAGTGTAAGGACCCTGACCTTTGTTTTGGGCTTACCCTATTTGTTTTGCCTAAACCTTGTGCTTGGTTGCTTGCTAATCACCTTTAGTGGTGATTAGGGTTCACTTGTGTTTTTTTTAGAGTTGGAGGTGCTACTTGCAAAATAACCTAAGTTAGGGTTGAAGAGCAAGTTTGCCACCTTGAGAGATGTCTTTCTCTCTCTTTGCTTCCTCTAGGGTTGATAGGAAGGTTTGGGTTCGTGCCTTGAGTTGACTTGGGCTTGGTTGAGCTCTTCTGGGCCTTGTTTTCCCTTGTTTGGGCCTTTCCTTGCTTGGTTGAGCCCTGTATCGGACAAGGATGCCTTGTGTCGGCCATGGGGTATCGCCCATGGGTGTGTCAGCCAACGTGGTGGTGGTGTGTCGGCCTTTGACTTTTTTGACCTTCTTGCTTTGGTTGTGTCACCCTAGCTTAGACATGTGGCTGATCCTTGGTTGAGTGGTGGCATGGCATGTGCATGTGTTTTGCAAGGTGGCAAAACGTGTAGGCAAGTGTCCCTTAGTAAGGTGACACCTTGCCTTGGTTTAACCTTGACCCTCATCTATATATTCCTTGCCTTTCTCTTCCTTGGGAACCCTTTAGCTCTTTTGTTTCTCTTTCCTCCTTGTGTGTACGACACACCTTCCTTGGAGAGCTTGGTGGACGATCCTTTCCCCTTGGTGGAGATCTTTTCTTCTTCCTCTAGCTTGGTGGCCGAACCCTAGGTGGGTCTTGTTCTTTGGTAGCTGAAAGTGGTGTGCTTGGAGCTAGGAGCTAGAAGCTTAGAGCTTTGGAGCTTGAGGAGTTTGCTTAAGGCGGGTTACATAACTTCTAACCCTAGCTATACTATCTTCTTTATGATTGCATGATTTTTATATGTAGATAATTGGCCATTCATGTTATGTTTCTTGCTCTAGTACATGTCGTTGACCTTATGGATATAGTGAGCATGATGTTGTTGATATTGTTGATGGTTTATATTCCTTTACACCTAGTTGGCCGAACCATAGTTTGGGGTTTCCTTGTTGAGCAATACCCCTTTCTCTCATTGGTCTAGAGAAGTGAGTTTGAGCTCTAGTGATGTAGGCAATACCCCTCTCTCATTTTAGTTGAGAGGTGACTTTACATTCTAGTTGCTTGGGAAACACCCTCCTCTACCATGGATTTGAGAGGTGAGCTTTTGGATAGATGATGACCTATGTTGAGGTTGATCCTTGTGGTTGCCCGATTTGTGAAAGAGGTTGTGCAAGACCCCTCTCTCTTGGTTGTTGAGAGGTGAGCCGATGTTACAACCCTGATTTTGGGTTCAGTTGCCGAGAAATGTTATTTCTCATATTAAGGATATTTAAACAAATAATGATATAATGTATTTGGAATAAATGGATTTTGTTTACAGTAGCCTTGATGTTTGTGTTGTGGGCTTTATTGGCTATCAGGCCCAAATAACAAGAAAATTCAATTAGTGAATGAGTAATTGAATATTTGAGAAATGAAAAATGTGGAAACCTCTAGAAGGAAAATCCAAAGAGGGATTTCATGCCTCTTGGGTTCCAAGGAGTCCAAAGTTGAATAAAGAGTGCAATATGAAAAGAAAAGATCAATTAAGTATTTCTTAATTAAGAAAGAAATTGAAAATAATGATAAAATGTGGAAAATGAGTGGAAAGAGGCATAAATGAGATTTCTTGGTGAATTTTCGTATCCATGAGGTTGCTAATATTAAAAGGAATGCCAATGAGGGAAATAAAAGAGAAATAAAGAGAAAACCTCAAAAAGAGGTATTTTAATAAGAAATAAACATGATAATGAAGAAATAATGCATATAGATGCATCTAGAAGGATAATGAATATCCAATAAAAAGGATTTCAAAATAATAGAGTTTTTTGGGATCCAAGGAGTCCCAATAAAGAGGAAGGAAAGAGAAAATACTAAAATTGCAAAATAAGAGGATAATGTGATACATTATTAATGGATATTGTGATAAGGATAGAAAGGAAGTATTTTCTAATAAAAGAGAATATAATTTCATGCCAATAAATTAAAAAGCAAGTACAACGAAGATAAAAGATATAATTTTCGAAATCCTAATAATTAAAGAAGGATTATCGAAGGAAATTAGGAAAGAGAGAGAGACTTGCTTAGTAGTGAAGGAAGCAATTTCCTAATTAGAAGAGGGCTCAGTTGCTTTGAGGGAAAGCCTACTGGAGCGTGGATACTCACCCTATAAAAGGGGGTAGAGCCCTTGTCGAGATCCAGAGGAGTTCCACACAATACCACCCCTTCTCCTCCTTCTTTTGTCTGAAACCCTAACAATGGAAGTATAACCATATCTCTAGAGCTTAAGGGCCATGGAGGAGATACAATGGGGCTGTGCTGCTCCCACGACCTCAAAGGAAGCACTCGATAGCCGTTCCTCCTCCCAGGATGTGTGGAGAAGTAGCAGCACGGCTGCAAGAGCAGTCGCGCTGTGCTGCCTTGTGCGTGGATGACTGGCCAGTTTGGCCATGGATCAGGGGCACCTTGGGTGCACATGGGCACGGAGGAGGTGAGGGATGGGTTTCAGATGAAGCTCGGGCCTGAAGCTGAGCGCAAGAGCCGCGCCAAGGCTGCAAGACGGTGGCTAGGGCTGCTGCAAATCAACTGCCCGAGGAAGAAGAAGGGTAAAGGGTGTGTTGGACCATTCTACCCCTCTGGGGTATGAAGTAGTGACAACTTAAGTGGGGGTAGATATGTAATTTTTTTATATTTCCAAATCCACAACGTTGCATGAGCTTGACGACGTGGCGCAACCCGATTGGCCCAAGTAAGTGAAATCTTGCTAATTTCATAACTAATCATTGGTAACTCTGATTAGGACAAGTAATATATGAATTTTGATCAAGAGAATGAGAGGAATCCAATAAAAATTATATTAAAGATTGATTCCATTCCTAATTGAAAAAGTATTATAAGTTGATGAAAAGTGCATTAAAGTTAGTCTAAAAACCCTATTTGTGATTAAAGGTTGAATCTAGTATGCCTAATGGGTTAATTGAAGTATTCATAACCTGTTGAATGATAATGTTAGATTCGAACCTGATCTAGATGAAATTTGCATGATTTAGGGTTTTTACCCCATATGAGAATGATTAAGTATTTAGAAACCCTAATTTAGGGTAAAAGAGGATAAGATCATATATGATTTGAAAAAGGTGAAAATACATTGTTAAATGATGGTTCAAAATTATTTTGAGTACAAAAGTCCTTAATTCTGGATAAATACCCTATATGTAGTAATTAGGGTTTTCTCATGAATAAAAGGTAGAATTAATGGCAAATCGAGTTCATATGTTAATTAGACCATAATGAACTTTGAATTGATGATGAATGCATATAATGATCTTATCATGGTAGAATTAATAATTGTTGGATGCTTTTATTTCATGCAACTATAGAGTGACTATGACTATCACTATGAATATACATGTATAGCTGGCTAGATCTGAGTCCATCCCTGGGACTATGCAAAGGCTAAAAAGGATAACTTAGAGCAAGGTCTAGGCTATCATGAGTTAGAAACTGGGCTACACATGTGTAGTGCCATGAGACTCTTAGCATGCCATGAGTTAAGGAGTGGGCTACCTACGGGTAGTGCCATGTGACTCAACCCTAAAAACTGATTCACCTGTTAGGTGGGATCATGAGGGGTATAATGGGGATAGGATATATATGAATCGCGCAGTTATATTTAAAACATAAACTTGTTTGTTAAATGGTAATTGACTGTAATACATTATTACGAATAATTGCATGATTATTGTTTCCCCCACATACCAGCTTCGGCTTACCGGCATTTTGTTTGTCAGCATTTTAGGTACAAGCCAAAAGGACAAAAAATAAATCATCATATTGTGAAATACATGAAGTATAATACAAGGAAGATTAGTTAGAGTAGAATCCATAAGTGGATAGAAGTTTAGAGATCCAAGTTTTCTAAAAGGTATGAAAAAAGATTATTTTCTTACAACTTTTTAGTTTAGTCTGTTAAAATTTAATAATTGTTTTTGGTTAATTGTCGAACCTTTGATCCGAAAGTTATGGGTGCAGCTTCGACCTCTCGGTCTCCCTTAATTGGGGGTTATCGTGAGGTGGGGTCGTAACATTTGGTATCAGAGTGTAGGCTCCTCACTTAACCATTAATAATTGTTAAATTTTACAAACTCCATAGAACCCAAGGGAGTTATTAGAGGATTATCCAAAAGACGGATGTGTCTAGAAAAGGATCACGACCGGGGGCTGGAAATATTTTCCTCCACACCGCTAGTCAGAATACGAGGACTCCCAGATCCGTGTGACTGCCTGGCCAAAGTCTTATGGTATGAATCGAAATAAGATACCTTTAGGACTTTCTCATCTTATTCATCCCTTCTCAACTCAAATGTTGTTATGGATTATAAGGATTAGGGTTTTCTCTCTTTTCCTCACCCTCTTGAGGTATGGGTAAGGTTAATAAGGTCTAAGGAATCCTCCACCAAATTAATGAAAAAGTATGTAAATAAGATGTCATGGACATAAGCTTAATAGATTAAGCGTAAACTAAAGTATAGAATCATGCTTAGGTCGTATGACATAAGTTGTCATGCCCTCAGAAGAGACCTAAGGCTAGATCTTCTTGTCAGGAGGATATATAAAGAGAGTTAGTCTTGGAGATATAGATCTCCATTGCAAGTAGAGACCTGGCACATCCTCTGATGATGATGTTAACCCTAATCCTAAGTGAAGGTTAGAGAGAGAGATGATATGATGAGTTAGACCAAGCATTTGGATGGACATGCCTTGGATGACGTATGAACCATGAGAGGTTGGATGACCTAGTACCTCTGGTGACCAACCCTGGGAAGGGTCGTGCATATTAGAGTGAAGGATCACTCCTTCATTGATGAGGTTAAAGAAGAACCTATGGAAACCCCATGAGCTTATATGGGCATAATAGGTACCCAGAATGTATCAATAGTGCGAGAAGTAGGTTGAAACCCTGACTGGGAGAGTTTGATGGATAGCTTATGTGATAAGCATAAGGGGCTATGGATAACCTTGAGAGAACATAAGTTGAACATAGGCTTCATCCAGGTAGGGTCATGCTTTTGAGGTTGATCCTTCATTAAGAGAAGACCTCTAATGGTGAGGTTAGTTGTAGGGTTAGCTCTAGAAAGACGGTAGGAAACCAAGCAAGAAGGTTGGAAACCTAAAACCCCGAGATATGAGGAACAATGGGGAGTCGAGGGTGATGTAACCTAAGTGGACGTTTGTAGTTGCCTCATGCATGCTCCCTAGAGACTGATGATATCTTGGTGGCCTTAGAGGAACTAAACCCTAGAGAGAGGATGGGTCTGCTAATACCTATGCACCTATGGTATAGATGAGAAGAAGAGTTCCTTAAACCATGTATAGGTTTAGTAACAGGTTGAAAGGCCTTGTACCTTGTTGTTTGTCCTTAAGGAGGACTTGACTTTGAAGTGTTGCCCGAGTGGAAGGATGACATGAAGTGTGTGTCATGCCTTATACATGCCTGATTCGTGGATAATAGATTGAGCATGTAGTTGGTCATCAAAAGTGAACCTATGGTTCCTAGGCCTAAGAGGGGAAGTGGGGTACCTAATGCTCATGATGAGAGTTGAGTTTCTATAGAAGCGACCATGGTACTTCTTATGTTAAGAGGAAAGCAAAACCCCTTAAGATTTAATGGTATGTTTGATCAACCCCTCACAGCTAAATGGATGACATGGGAAGGTATGATCATGATCTAGTGTTGAGGATGAAAACAAGTATGATCTACCATGGTTTACTAGGTGGTCTGCTTGTTCCTTGAATACCTTGCTAGGGTTAAGCATGCTAGACCTAAGGATGTTTGTGACCATTGTTATCGAGGTGAAGTTTTCCTCCCATCCTGGGAGAGGGACCCTTTGGTAGGGTATATACTAGTTTTGTGGGTTTTGAGGAAACCTAAAGAGGTCTCATAGGATCTTGAGAAGCCAAGTGAAAAGTACATGGTATGAGAATGAACCTATAGACCCATAGATAACCATCTCTAAGTGCATGTGGATGTGTTACCATGGAGGTAACCGGTAAGGGGCCTGACCAAGGTAGGCAGGTCACCACGACCCCAATGAAAGGATGAAAGTCAGCCATGAATGCAGAGAGAGAGATGATGAAGGCTTGGGTAAGGTTCTAAGTTGAACATGTACTATAAGAGAATCCTAAGTCTATCCTAGGGTCAGGTGGGGATAACACTGATGGAAGTAGGAGTTGCCTAATTCCCTAGTTGCACATGACCATAGGGTCGGGAGGTAACAACTATCATTGTCTGAGGGCCATGGGTTAGGAGATTGATCACCTTCATGAACTCATGGGACCCAAAGGGCAGATGAGTAGGGCACTCTTTGGATGCATAAGGGAAGATGGATGACCCCAAAAGTGCCGAAACCCTATAGACCTAGAGGAGATGACCAAGGGATGTGTGTAAACCTCAGTAGGTTCAAGACTAATTTTTCCATGGAGGTAACTTTGATAGCAAGATGATTGTAATATAGAGGCATAAATGGCACATTTCAACTTGGATTTAAAGGTAACTGGCAAGGTGGGATGTACCATCTCTACTCTTAGAACAGGAAGAACTTTGTATTTGGACTGCAGCCAAATGCTTATTTCCTCTTGTTATGGGAGTGAGAGATAGGATAGTACGCATGCCATACACAAAGGATAAAGATGATGTAGGTTGGAACGTTGCCACGAGATATGGGGACAGAGGAGATAACATGCACAGGTAAAGTGAATGGTACATGGATGGTTTGCAAACACTAAAGAGAGATAAGATAGTCATCTTATAAGGATGTTGTTAGCCTGAGCTATGTGGAATTTGCAAGAGATGTGAGGTATAGTTTAATCATCATGAGGATGAGCCCAAAGTTTTCTCGATGAAGATAGTTTTGGAGTATACATGAAAGTGTATGTCTCCAACATTACCTAATACCTAAGGATGTGAAGTGGTAATGGATGCTCTAGTTGAGATATATCTGACTAGTTTGGCTAGAAGCTAGAAGAGGTTGTTTGGCTAACCCTAAGTTTAGAAAGAAGATATGTTTGGCTAACACTCTGATGTAACGAGATCAGTTAATGGTTGTTTGGTTAGCCAGACTAGTCCTTGATGCAATGAAAGGATAGTGGTAGAACCTCAGATGCACTTTTTTGGAAAGGAAGGTGATGAAACCCCAACTAGAGTGGTTTAGGGTTTCTGAGGAATAGATCTTGAGGAATAATGACATACAAGAAATCATGATTGAAGATCACCATACACCGTGGTACTACCAAGATAATAAGTGACAGTAGTGCTTTAGATGCCTAAGATAAAGTTGCATGTGGTATATGGCCATACAAGCTGAGGGAGAAGGATGAGCACCAGTTACCCAGTGCATTGAGATAAAGGATAAAGAGTCCCCAAAAGAGAAAGGGAGTTCATCACTATGGATGTTGTAAGTCTCCCCTGGACCTAGGAAGGTCGAGATGCAATATGGGGTATGGCAAATCGTATTACCCAGATGACATGAGAAAGAAAGAGTTCTGTCCAGGGACAGATTTGGTTGAACTACCCATGAGAGAGATGATTCAACTACACCATGTTGTGAGTTCAAAGGTTCTTAAGTTTGACCTAAAGGTTCCCTTCCAAAAGGTGGAAGTAGGTACATTAAGAACTCGATGTTAGTACAGTTTATCACCCCTAACTAATGGTTAGTATGATCCAGACTAAAGGGTCTGATGAGAGCATATGTGCTCATTCAGGGTGATAGCTAGAGACAGTTCTTGTCCTATGAAAGATGTGATGATAACCACCATAGCCAGTATCGGGATTTAAAGAAGCTCTGTAGGAGAGGTTGTGTTGGTCACCACTTTAGTAAGGTGATGTTGGTGAAAGGACCACGTGATGGTTAGAAAAGGACCACAGTGTGTGTAGATGAAGTCGCTTTGATCGTGCAATGGATGAAAGGAGCCTAGAGATGACAAGAGTCGTGACCAGATGCAAAGTAGACTGACATGCAGTTCACTGTGGGAGAATATGTGACATGAAAATCCGACCCCTCTAAGTTATAGCTAAGAGAGCTGAGTCCCTGATGCATGGGTTCTTTTGACATGGTTTGGTGGAGAAGGCCAAGTTTGACCTTACCCCTCAGGATAAAGTAATGTGTGATGAATTCCATGTGTCCAATTTAGAGCACTATGTGAGGTACCCCGACCATGTGCTGAGCAATGAACCTAGTGAGCCCCAAGGGAGGTTGAAATGGCCTGAGTCACCTATGCAATTTATAGATGACAGGATGAAAGAACTCAGAGAAAAGAATATGTGATGATAAAGGTTCTTTGGAAGCGCCATGGGTAAGGTAAAGTCACGTAGGGGCCGTTGATGGACATGGAAAAGTCTTATCATGAATTGTTTGTTTGCTTGATAGAATTTTGAGGACAAAATTCCTATAAGAGGGGAAGGATGTTACAACCCTAATTTTGGGTTCAGTTGCCGACAAATGTAATTTCTTATATTAAGGATATTTAAACAAATAATGATATAATGTATTTGGAATAAATGGATTTTGTTTACAATAGCCTTGATGTTTGTGTTGTGGGCTTTATTGGCCATTGGGCCCAAATAACAAGAAAATTCAATTAGTGAATGAATAATTGAATATTTGAGAAAAGAAAAATGTGGAAACCTCTAGAAGGCAAATCCAAAGAGGGATTTCGTGCCTCTTGGGTTCCTTGGGTTCCAAGGAGTCCAAAGTTTCATAAAGAGTGCAATACGAAAAGAAAAGATCAATTAAGTATTTCTTTGTTAAGAAAGAAATTGAAAATAATGATAAAATGTGGAAAATGAGTGGAAAGAAGCATAAATGAGATTTCCTAGTGAATTTGTGTATCCATGAGGTTGCTAATATTAAAAGGAATGCCAATGAGGAAAATAAAAGAGAAATAAAGAGAAAAACTCAAAAAGAGTTATTTTAATAAGAAATAAACATGATAATGAAGAAATAATGCATATAGATGCATCTAGAAGGATAATGAATATCCAATAAAAAGGATTTCGAAATAATAGATTTTTTTGGGATCCAAGGAGTCCCAATAAAGAGAAAGGAAAAAGAAAATACTAAAATTGCAAAATAAGAGGATAATGTGATACATTATTAATGGATTTTGTGATAAGGATATAAAGGAAGTATTTTCTAATAAAAGAGAATATAATTTCGTGCCAATAAATTAAAAAGCAAGTACAAAGAAGATAAAAGATATAATTTTTGAAATCCTAATAATTAAAGAAGAATGATTATCGAAGGAAATTAGGAAAGAGAGAGAGACTTGCTTAGTAGTGAAGGAAGCACTTTCCTAATTAGAAGAGGGCTCAGTTGCTTTGAGGGCAAGCCTATTGGGGTGTGGATACTCACCTTATAAAAGAGGGTAGAGCCCTGGTCGAGATACAGAGGAGTTCCACGCAATACCACCCCTTCTCCTCCTTCTTTTGTCCGAAACCCTAACGATGGAAGTATAATCATATCTCTAGAGCTTAAGGGCCGTGTAGGAGATACAATGGGGCCGTGCTGCTCCCATGACCTCAAAGGAAGCACTCGATAGTTGTTCCTCCTCCCAGGATGTGTGCAGCAGTAGTAGCATGACTGCAAGAGCAGTCACACTATGCTACCTTGTGTGCGGATGATTGACCAGTTTGGCCATGGATCAGGGGCGCCTTGGGTGCACATGGGCACGGAGGAGGTGAGGGATGGTTTTTCGATGAAGCTCGGGCCCGGAGCTAAGTGCAAGAGATGTGCCAAGGTTGTAAGGCGGCGGCTAGGGCGGCTGCAAATCAACTACCCAAGGAAGAAGAAGGGTAAAGGGTGCATAGGACCATTCTACCCCTCCAGGGTATGAAGCAGCGACAACTTAAGTGGGGACAGAGATGTAATTTGGTTATATTTCTAAATCCACAACGTTGCATGAGCTTGACGATGTGGGACAACCCGATTGGCCCAAGTAAGTGAAATCTTGCTAATTTCGTAACTAATCATTGGTAACTCCGATTAGGACAAGTAATATATGAATTTTGATCAAGAGAATGAGAGGAATCTAATAAAAATGATATTAAAGATTGTTTCCATTTCTAATTGCAAAAGTACTATAAGTTGATGAAAAGTGCATTAAAGTTAGTCTAAAAACCCTATTTGTGATTAAAGGTTGAATCTAGTATGCTTAATGGGTTAATTTAAGTATTAATAACCTGTTGAATGATAATGTTAGATTCGAACCTGATCTAGATGAAATTTGCATGATTTAGGGGTTTTACCCCATATGAGAATGATTAAGTATTTAGAAATCCTAATTTAGAGTAAAAGAGGATAAGATCATATATGATTTGAAAAAGGTGAAAATATGTTGTTAAATGATGGTTCTAAATTATTTTGAGTACAAAAGCCCTTACTTCTGGATAAATACCCTATATGTAGTGATTAGGGTTTTCTCATGAATAAAAGGTAGAATTAATAGCAAATCGAGTTCATATGTTAATTAGACCATAATGAACTTTGAATTGATGATGAATGCGTATAATGATCTTGTCATGGATTAAAAGGATGAAAATAGTAGCTTTAATGAAAAAGAAGCTTAATGAAATTAATTGATGATTAATGTGCCTTTAATATGGAAATAGGGTTATATGTTGTTACGATAACCTTAATGTTGAAGAATAGATGAGATAATTAGGGTTTATAAGTAATGATATAAAATTAGGGTTTAAGATAATAAAAGATGAAGTGAAACCCTAATTTCCAAGGAAACCCTAAAAATTGGAATAGAAATCCTAAGGAATAAGATGATATTAGATAAATATTAATAAAAGGAAATTGGTATATTTATTTCAGGATTATGTGCATAATTGATTGCTTGATTGGGATTTCTCTATTCTAGATAATTCTGTCTCAAATCTGCAATCAAAGGTATGTGGTTACGCTTATGATTATCCCGACTAGTTTTTTGAGGATTTTATCGACGTTTCCCTCATGGCTTGAAATAACTATTGGATGCTTTTATTCCATGCAACTATAGAGTGACTATGACTATTACTATGAATATACATGTATAATTGGCTAGATCTGGGTCCACCCCTGGGGCTATGCAAAGGCTAAAAAGGATAACCTAGAGCAGGGTCTAGGCTATCATGAGTTAGAAACTGGGCTACACATGTGTAGTGCCATGAGACTCTTAGCATGACATGAGTTAAGGAGTGGGCTACCTATGGGTAGTGCCATGTGACTCAACCCTAGAAACTGATTCACCTGTTAGGTGGGATCATGAGGGGTATAATGGGGATAGGATATATATGAATCATGTAGTTATATTTAAAATGTAAACTTGTTTGTTAAATGGTAATTGAATGTAATACATTGTTATGAATAATTGCATGATTATTGTTTCCCCCACATACCAGCTTCGACTGACCGACGTTTTATTTGTCGGCATTTTAGGTACAAGCCAAAAGGACAAACAGTAAATCGTCATATTGTGAAATACATGAAGTATAATACAAGGATGATTAGTTAGAGTAGAATCCATAAGTGGATAGAAGTTTAGAGATCCAAGTTTTAAAAATGTTAGGCAAAAGTTTATTTTCTTACAACTTTTCAGTTTAGTCTGTTAAAATTTAAAAATTGTTTTTGGTTAATTGCTGAACCTTTGATCCGGAAGTTATGGGTGTGGCTTCGACCTCTCAGTCTCCCTTAATTGGGGGTTATCGGGAGGTGGGGTCGTAACAACCGATCTTCTTGTTCAATTAGGGTTTGGTGCCCTTGTGCTTGAGGCTGAAGATGTCCATGTTGGGTTGTGCCTTGCACGATATGACCTTGGAGTATTGCTACCTGATAGCCTTGTCTTGAGTTGTACCTTTGGCTGATATGCCTAGTTGAGATTGGCCAATACCTTTTGTGGAGTTGAAGCTTGGGCGATACACCTTGATGTGCGCTATGCACGACACACCTTGTGATAACTCTTGGCCGATATGAAGTAGTCTTGTGGTGCCCGTTATGGTCCTCTTGACCATGATGATGACCTTGGGCGATGTGCCTTGACCTTATAGATGTTTCTCCTTGGCCGATAGTGTTCCTAAGTGGATATCCCTGGTTGAGAGCTTTGGGCGATACATGTTAGGATGGTCTCTTGAATGGTATGGCGTGAGTGGTGCACCTTAGTGAGTATCTTAGTGGTGACCAATATGATGTGTTTGATCTTGTTGGGCGATGATCCTTCTCGGGGTGCCTTGGTATCAGTTTTTGTCATGAGCATGGTGGGCGCTACAAGGCTGAGCTTGAGTCCCATGGTGCTGGATGATACCAGCGTTGAATGCTAGGGAAGTTTCTGCCCGTTACAAACCCTAAACTCTAGTTGAACGATAGGCACTCTTATAAAACCTTTGTGGTCATCTTGCCCATGGACGACACAATTCCTTGGCCATCATGAGGGTCCTCTGGATGACATGGTTTGGTGGTTGGACGATAGGCTCCTTGGGCATCATGACCTTGATCGTTATGGCCTTGAGGGTTATGAGGTTGGTGGTTTCCTGACATGAAACCCTAATCCTAGCTAGTGTGTAGGAGAGGCCTTTGGCCGACAGCCCCTACTGATGATGCATGATTCATCCTTGGATCTGGTTGCCTGACACCATGTGAGCTGGTGGGTTCTTGTTGCACGATAGGTGAAGTGATGGGGTTGGTCGACATGGTAGTGAGCCTACTTAGGGTTGGGAAACCCTAGCCAATACATCTTTTGGTGAGGGTTGGCACTGCCTGCCATATCTATAGTAAGGGTTACAGGAGTTTGGTGAGGGTTCTGATAACTCGGAATATATGTGGCTAATAATGATAAAATAAGTGATATGGTGTAATCACCTTGAATCCTGCAAATATGATAATGAGATAAAATGATCAGTTGTGAACCAGGAAGTTTTGAAGGATATGATGTTGCTACACATGATAATGTGACACATGCATATGATCACAAGTATGGGGCATGAAATATGCTTATGATTGATAATAAAACGATGATTTCTATAGCTTATATGTAAAATACTCATGGATTTTGCTTTATACTTGATAGCATGATAGTTCTGTTAATCTAGGATGGCTTCAGTTATCTCTATGAATGTGTATACTAACCATGTAGGTGTTTCATGTGGAGTCATAGCCTGGTAAGAGCTATGAGATGCATGTTCTTGAATAGCACCATGTGGTAATCAGATAAAAAATTGATAGGTCTGAGGACCTGATATAAGGCTGAGTGCCTAGTTGGGGTGTTATCCTCTGATGATGAGATAAGGGATGCATTCCCAGAATGTTGTTGCATGATTATAATGTCTTGAAAGGAAGTGGTTGATATCATAAGGGATTGAGGTCCCAGGACAGTATGATGATGACAATAATGATGAAATTCTATAAGGCTATGTTTATACTTTGGTTGCCTCAACAATTGACTTAAAATATACTAATTAATTATAGATGAACATATCATGTAGTTTTCACTGGCCATAGATCCATCATCGTCAGTATTTTGTGATGGTGAAATAGGTTTATTCTTTGGGATTACCTGGAGCACATATTGTTGAATATGTGAGGTTTCCCCTGGCCTAAAATAGGAGGGTTTGAGTGCAGCTATGGTTGTAGACTCAGGATATATGGAGCATGGTGAACAGACCCATGGCTCAGGATATGTGATGATGAGCATGATGCGTTCATGACTCGGATGTATGCACTAGCACCTATGATGAGGTGAGCTAGAGATAGGGGTAGCTTGCGGAGCTGACCCAGAGGCTGAGGCCCTATAAGCATAAGACTGCAGTCTTGCTTGATGATTCATGTACTGACCACGAGAAGGTGAGGTCATGGAGTCCAGATCTCCTTAGACCTTGTATGGCACTGGATTTGGGATTCACAGTCAATGGTTGGATTTGAGCAGGGAAGGCTCACTTCCTCAGGGCATAATAAAATGTAATCTAGCCTAATAGTATATCTTGCTTAGAGCAAAATACGAAACATTGATTGAGGCCTTGCTTATATAGCTGATCTAGTCGTACTATGCAGTTGTGTTTACGATCCTTATATCTTGTGATAAGTTCTTATAAAGCTTATCTTGTCAATCATGTTCCATAAAGAAATACTTGGTTATATGCCTCCCAGATATCTTGGTAAGCTTGATGGTAATAATAGCCTTACTCAGTATGCTGCTCCTGGTATACGCTTTATCAGTCATCTGTAGTTATTTGCTTTAACCTTTTGAGGTTTTATAGTTTTGGTGGGGAGTTATGTTTTTCGCTGGGACTATGTGTCTCACCCCACTGGTTTACACCCTTTTTAGGAGATCGCTCTAGACGTACTGGTGGTCGTGAGGTTGCGGCCGAGCAATAAGTAGAGCAGTAGAAGGCAAGAGATGGACATGCTGCTATTTTGGTGGTTTTGTAGTAGAGTCCTAGAGTCATCCCTATACTCTCAGGTCCTAGGAGGTGGTCAATGACGCTTCACGATGACTAGCTATTGTAATTTTGGTTTATCCTACTGTTGGCCGTATGTGTCCCGTTATGTATATATAAACAGGTGATGAACTCTGGTGCTGACGGTACAGTTGGCTCCGATAAGTGAGGAACATATATCAAAGCCTGTAAATATTTTTAAGACATGCTTTCTCTGCAGGATCTGGATGCAAAAGTTTCCTTGAGTATGCTTTCCGCAATCAGTTTTAATTAACCTGTGTTTTCGGTAAGATGAGGTTTCACACGATTTCGCGTGTCATCTCATTGTCTGGGTGATGGTGGGTTGTTACAACGAGGGTATTTGGGAGGTGATTCCATCCACGACCAACCCTATTCTTAGGGTGTCTTGAGGGTTCCGATAAGTGATGAACATATATCAAAGCCTGTAAATATTTTTAAGACATGCTTTATCTGTAGGATCTGGTTGCAAAAGTTTCCTTGAGTATGCTTTCCGCAATTGGTTTTAATTAACTTTTGTTTTCGGTAAGATGAGGTTTTGCATGATTTCACATGTCATCTCGTTGTCTGGGTGACGGCGGGGTGTCACAGTTAGTTTGGTATCAGAGCTCTAGGTTCGCTGAGTCTACAGGGATCTAGGACTAGATTTGCGTATGTTCTTATGAGTTTTCCAGGTTTTCTTACAATAACCTTCTTCCCTCAGTGGAAGATAAATCTTAAAGATGTCTGGAAACCATGAAGAACATGCTTCCAAGAGTAGTGATGCTGCACTAGTTGATGGAGTAGGAGGGCAGGCACATGAAGACCGAGTGCCTGAGGTCCCCCAACTTAACCCAGCCATTCTCGAAAGTCCTGCCTACCAACAGATTATGGAGCAGTTGATGGCTATGATGAATCACAAGGTGGAAAGGTTGCCAATGCCTCATCCAAGAGCACAGGCTACCCATGGTGAAACATCGGGTATTGGGAAGACCTTTGAGCGGCTTCACCGAGTCAGAGCTTCGGATTATGCTGGAACGGCTGATCCAGCAGATGCTGATCTGTGGCTGATAGGTCTTGATAAGGCCTTCCAGATCCTCGACATCCCCGAAGAAGAAAAATTCAAGCACGCTTTCTACCTTCTGAAGGGTAGTGCTGGCCATTGGTGGGCCATCGAGGAGGAGAACTGACCCGGTGAGGAGATCGGTTGGGAGGTTTTCCGACGAGAGTTCATCAGTAGATACTTTCCGAAGATGTATCTGGATGAGAAGATCAACCAGTTTGAGCTTCTACGCTAAGGATCAATGAGCATCACTGAGTATGAAGCCAAGTTCATGGACTTGCAGAGGTTTTGTCCTCACATGGCGGTGACAGATGATGAGCGGATCAGGCAGTTTGAGAAAGGTTTGAGTGCTGAGATGTCGACACCTGCTGCTGCTTTGGAAAATCGGGAGCGGTTTGCCACGTTCGTGGAGTCTGTCTGTAGGATTGAACGATATATTAGGGAGAAAAGGGAGTCCATGACCAGGAAAAGGCTTGTTCAGTTCCAGGGACAGAGATCTAGTGGCTTCTAGAAGCTAAGGTTTTTAGCACCTTCCACGATGCAAAGTTCTCATGTACCATCACAATGGTCTCTGAGTAATGGAAGAGGTTATATTTCTTCACCGTTGAAGGAGCATAGTATAGCTTCTGTGGTAGTGACAAAGCCATCTAGGCCGTAGACAGAAGGCAGATCATGTTATCACTGTAGACAGACTGGGCACTTCAGGTCAAATTGCCCAAGAAAAGATGTTGAAGTAATACAACAACTGAGACAGAGTCAACAAGGGTCAGACATATAACAGCCCAGTGGTAGCAGAGGGTGAGGACGCAGTCAAGCATCACAAGCAGGATCGTCTACTCAAGGAAGCAGAGGACTTGGACAACAAGAAACAACTCGATTCTATGCTATGAGTCAGCCGGAGGCAATAGTCAACCCGTGAGTGGTGATAGGTCTGATGGAGTTATTTCATTCTGATTTGTCTTCTTCTTGCTTTATATCTGTTCTGGTTGACCCGGGTGCTATGCACTCTTTTATCGCATGTAGTCTTCTTAATAGTTGTCCTTTACCTATTAATTGTAAGAAAGATAGCCTGTTGTTAGAAACCCCTCTCGATGGTTCCTCGATGCTTCGAGAGGAGTGTCTGTCTTGTGTACTGTCTTTCTCAAGACACAGTATACAAGTGGATCTTATACCACTTGATATGCATGGATTCGATGTGATCCTTAGGATGGATGCTTTAGAGAAGTATAAGGCCGTGTTGGACTTTGGTTCCAAGCAGGCAGAGTTTGATGACGGTGGAGAGAAGTGGATCTTCCAAGGAGATAGGAAGATTCTTCCGACATGTCTAATGTCAGCGTTGGTGGCAGAAAAGTTGTTGCGGCAAGGTTGTAAAGCATTCTTAGCTCACATTGTGGATACCAAGGTGAAAGGTCCTAGCCTTGAGGAGATGATGGTTGTCCGAGAGTTTGCGGATGTGTTTCCTGATGAGTTCTCCGATGTTCCCCCACCCCGAGAGATTGATTTTGAGATCAATCTGGTACCAGGAACACAGCCAGTTGCACAAACACCATATAGGATGGCTCCAGCAGAGATGGCAGAGTTGAAGAAGCAGTTACAGGTGTTGTTGGAGAAAGGTTTCATCTGACCGAGCATGTCACCTTGGGGTGATCCAGTGTTGTTTGTTAAGAAGAAGGACGGATCGATGCAGCTATGTGTAGATTACCGGCAGTTGAACAAGGTCACGATCAAGAATAAGTACATGTTGCCAAGGATAGACAATATGTTCGATCAGTTGCGTGGCACTATAGTGTTCTCAAAGATCGATCTACGGTCTAGATATCATCAGTTCAAGATTAAGGCAGATGACATACCTAAGTCAACATTTAGGACGAGGTATGGTCACTTTGAGTTTGTGGTTATGCTGTTTGGGCTAACCAATGCACCTGTTGCTTTCATGGATCTGATGAACCGAGTCTTCCATATGTTTCTAGATCAGTTTGTTGTAGTCTTCATAGATGACATCTTAATCTACAGTCAGGACAGTCAAGAGCATGAACAACATCTTCGACAAGCTTTGACTCTTCTTCGCCAACACCGGTTATATGCCAAGTTCAGTAAGTGTGTGTTTTGGTTGAAAGAAGTGACTTTTTTGGGTCATGTGATATCTACAGAAGGAGTTAGAGTGGACCCCAAGAAGGTGGAATTAGTGGTAGATTGGGAACAACCGAAGACACCGACCGAAGTTTGTAGTTTTCTTGGTTTGGCAGGATATTACCGGAGGTTTATCAAGGATTTCAGTGTGTTCGTGTTTCCGATGAAAAAGTTGACCAGGAAGGATGTACCTTTTGTTTGGGATGATCGTTGTCAGCAAGATTTCCAAAGTTTGAAGGAGAAGCTGTCTAGTGCTCTCGTGCTAGTGCTGCCAGAGCCTGGGAAGGGCTATGTTGTTTTCTACTATGTTTCCAAGAAAGGCTTAGGTTGCGTGTTGATGCAAGAGGATGATGTGGTTTCGTTTGCTTCACGACATCTTAAGAAACATGAGGAGAACTATCCAACACATGATTTATAGTTGGCAGTGGTGGTGCATGCGTTAAAGATTTGGAGGCCCTATCTTTATGGGGAAGTGTGTCAAATCTTTACAGATCATAAAAACCTGAAGTATATCTTTTCGCAGAGTGAGATGAACATGCGACAACGTCGTTGGATGGAGCTAATCAATGATTATGATTGCACCATTGAGTATCATCCTAGTAAGGCAAACACGGTAGCTAATGCGCTTAGCCAAAAGTCTTCTTCTCTTCCTATGAAGAAGGCATAGTTGAGTTCCTTGGTATGTAATAGGTGAGATATGTTTGTCTCCTTAAGGTAGATGAATGTGCAGTTGGAAGTTTCCTTGTTGGTAGGACTGTTGGCATAGATGCAAGTCAAGCCTATGCTGAGACAACAGATAAAAAATGCACAACATGTAGATGATACAGTGCAGTTGATCAGGTCAGAGCTTGGCAGTGAAAAGCGTGATGGGTTCCATGAGTCTGAGGATGGACTAGTTTTCTATCATGGTAGGATGGTGGTCCCCATTGGTGATAATCTAAGAAATCTAGTGCTCGAGGAAGCACACACGTTGATGTATGCTATGCATCCAGGAGTCACCAAGATGTATCATAATCTGAAGGACATGTATTGGTGGTCTAGCTTGAAGAAGGATGTAGCTGAGTTTGTGGCTAAGTGTGTAATATGTCAGCAAGTTAAAGCTGAGCATCAGAAGTCGGCAGGTACGTTGCAACCCATGCTGATACCACAATGGAAATGGGATCATATAACCATGGACTTCATAGTTGGTCTACCAAAGAAAGCTAGGAATCATGATTCCATTTGGGTAATAGTGGACCGACTGACAAAATCTGCTCATTTCATGCATGTAAAGACAACATATACAACAGAGAAGCTTGCTCAGGTGTATGTAGATGAGATAGTACATCTGCATGGTGTACCAGCAATGATAGTTTCTGATAGAGGTCCTCAATTCACAAGTCATTTCTGGGAACAGTTGCACAAAGCATTGGGAACGCAATTGAGGTTCATTACTGCCTTCCACCCACAGACGGATGGACAGTCTGAAAGGACTATTCAGACCTTGGAGGATCTTCTCTGAGCTTGTGTTTTGCAGTTCCTAGGAAGTTGGGATGTGCATCTCAGTTTGATAGAGTTCGCTTATAACAATAGTTATCAACGGAGCATTGACATAGCTCCTTATGAGGCCCTATATGGAAGGAAGTGCAGATCCCCTTTATGCTGATATGAGTTTGGTGAGTATCAGCTTTTGGGTCATGAGTTAGTGTAGTAGACAACAGAAAAGATCAGAGTGATACGATAACAGTTGAAGGCGGCACAGGACAGACAGAAGTCTTATGCAGACAATCACCGATGACCTTTAGAGTTCCAAGTGGGAGACAAAGTGTATCTCAAGGTCTCACCTTGGAAAGGCATGCTAAGGTTTGGCCGGAAAGGCAAACTGGAACCCAGGTATATGGGGCTATACCCGGTAATAGCACATGTTGGCAATGTAGCTTACAAGTTAGAGCTGCCACCAGAGTTCCATAGGTTACATCCGGTGTTCCATGTCAGCATGTTAAAGAAAAGTCATCCAGACACAGGGACAGTGATACAACCAGTTGAGGTTGAGCTTGATGAACACATGGCCTATGAGGAGGGTCTGGTGGCAATCCTTGACAAAAGAGTAAAGAAGCTAAAGAGGAAGGACCTGGTTCTTCTGAAGGTTCTTTGGCATCATCGTGGTGTTGAGGAAGCCACGTGGGAGCTTGAGGAAGAGATGAGGTGTAAGTATCCCTCACTTTTCTCTTCGGATTTCGGGGATGAAATCCCTTTGTAGAGGTTTATGGCTTGTAAGGACCCTGAACTTCATTTTGGGCTTACCCTGTTTGTTTTGCCTAAACCTTGTGCTTGGTTGCTTGCTAATCACCTTTAGTGGTGATTAGGGTTCGCTTGTGTTTTGTTGAGAGTTGGAGGTGCTACTTGCAAAATAACCTAAGTTAGGGTTGAAGCGCAAGTTTGCCACCTTGAGAGATGTCTTTCTCTCTCTTTGCTTCCTCTAGGGTTGAGAGGAAGGTTTGGGTTCGTGCCTTGAGTTGCCTTGGGCTTGGTTGAGCTCTTCTGGGCCTTGTTTTCCCTTGTTTGGGCCTTGCCTTGCTTGGTTGAGCCCTGTATCGGGCAAGGATGCCTTGTGTCGGCCATGAGGTATCGCCCATGGGTGTGTCGGCCAAGGTTGTGGTGGTGTGTCGACCTTTGACTTTGTTGACCTTCTTGCTTTGGTTGTGTCACCCTAGCTTGGACATGTGTCCGATCCTTGGTTGAGTGGTGGCATGGCATGTGCATGTGTTTTGTAAGGTGGCAAAACATGTGGGCAAGTGTCCCTTAGTAAGGTGACACCTTGCCTTGGTTTAACCTTGACCCTCATCTATATATGCCTTGCCTTTCTCTTCCTTGGGAACCCTTTAGCTCTTTTGTTGCTCTTCCCTCCTTGTGTGCATGACACACCTTCCTTGGAGAGCTTGGTGGACGATCCTTTCCCCTTGGTGGAGATCTTTTCTTCTTCCTCTAGCTTGGTGGCCGAACCCGAGGTGGGTCTTGTTCTTTGGTGGCCGAAAGTGGTGTGCTTGGAGCTTTGGAGCTTGAGGAGTTTGCTTAAGGCGGGTTACATAACTTCTAACCCTAGCTATACTATCTTATTTATGATTGCATGATTCTTATATGTTGATAATCAGCCATGCATGTTATGTTTCTTGCTCTAGTACATGTTGTTGACCTTATGGATATAGTGAGCATGATGTTGTTTATGTTGTTGATGGTTTATATGCCTTTACACCTAGTTGGCCGAACAATAGTTTGGGGTTTCCTTGTTGAGCAATACCCCTTTCTCTCCTTGGTCTAGAGAAGTGAGTTTGAGCTCTAGTGATGTACGCAATACCCCTCTCTCATTTTAGTTGAGAGGTGATTCTACATTCTAGTTGCTTGGGCAACACCCTCCTCTCACCATGGATTTGAGAGGTGAGCTTTTGGATAGATGATGACCTATATTGAGGTTGATCCTTGTGGTTGCTTGATTTATGATAGAGGTTGTGCAAGACCCCTCTCTCTTGGTTGTTGAGAGGTGAGCCGATCTTCTTGATCAATTAGGGTTTGGTGCCCTTGTGCTTGAGGTTGTAGATGACCATGTTGGGTTGTGCCTTGCACGATATGACCTTGGAGTAGTGCTGCCTGATAGACTTGTCTTGGGTTTTACCTTTGGCCGATATGCCTAGTTGAGCTAGGTGAATACCTTTTGTGGAGTTGAAGCTGGGGCGATACACCTTGATGTGCGCTCTGCACGACACACCTTGTGATAACTCTTGGCCGATATGAAGTAGTCTTGTGGTTCCCGTTATGGCCCTCTTAACCTTGATGATGACCTTGGGTGATGTGCCTTGACCTTATAGATTTTGCTCCTTGGCCGATAGAGTGCCTAAGTGGATATCCCTGGTTGAGAGCCTTGGTTGATACAGGTTAGGATGGTCTCTTGAACGGTATGGGGTGAGTGGTGCACCTTAGTGAGTATCTTAGTGGTGACCAATATGATGTGTTTGATCTTGTTGGGCGATGAGCCTTCTCGGGGTGCCTTGGTATTGGTTGTTGTCATGAGCATGGTGGGCGCTACAATGCTGAGCTTGAGTCCCATGCTACTGGCCGATACCAGTGTTGAACACCAGGGAAGTTGTTGCCTGTTACAAACCCTAAACTCAAGTTGAATGATAGGCTCTCTTGTAAAACCTTTGTGGTCATCTTACCCATGGATGACACGATGCCTTGGCCGTCATGAGGGTCCTCTGGATGACATGGTTTGGTGGTTGGATGATAGGCTCCTTGGGCATCATGACCTTGATTATTATGGCCTTGAGCGTTATGAGGTTGCTGGTTGCCCGACATAAAACCCTAATCCTAGCTCATGTGCATGAGAGGCCTTTGGCTGAGAACCCCTGTTGATGATGCACGGTTCATCCTTAGATCTGGTTGCCCGACACCATGTGAGTTGGTGGGTTCTTGCTGCATGATAGGTGAAGTGATGGGGTTGGTCGACATGGTGGTGAGCTTGCTTAGGGTTGGGAAACCCTAGCCAATACATCTTTTGGTGAGGGTTGGCGTTGCTCGCCATATCTATAGTGAGGGTTACAGGAGTTTTGTGAGGGTTCTGATAACTCAGAATATATGTGGCTAATAATGATAAAACAAGTGATATGTGTAATCACCTTGAATCCTGCAAATATGATAATGAGATAAAATGATCAGTTGTGAACCAGGAAGTTTTGAAGGATACGATTTTGCTACACATGATAATGTGACACATGCATATGAT
This sequence comes from Alisma plantago-aquatica, assembly GCA_963693085.1. Taxonomy (NCBI): domain Eukaryota; kingdom Viridiplantae; phylum Streptophyta; class Magnoliopsida; order Alismatales; family Alismataceae; genus Alisma; species Alisma plantago-aquatica. Next base: position 829,948,942 of record OY856414.1, on the reverse strand, counting down.
CACAAGTATGGGGCATGAAGTATGCTTATGATTGATAATAAAACAATGATTTCTACAGCTTATATGTAAAATACTCATGGATGTTGCTTTATACTTGATAGCATGATCATTCTATTAATCCAGGATGGCTTCAGTTATCTCTATGAATGTGTATACTAACCATGCAGGTGTTTCATGTGGAGTCATAGCCTGGTAAGAGCTATGAGATGCATGTGCTTGAATAGCACCATGTTGTAATGAGATAACAAATTGATAGGTCTGAGGACCTGATATAAGGCTGAGTGCCTAGTTGAGGTGTTATCATCTGATGATGAGATAAGGGATGCGTTCCCAAAATGTTGTTGCATGATTATAATGTCTTGAAAGGCAGTGGTTGATATCATAAGGGATTGAGGTCCCATGACAATATGATTATGACAATAATGATAAAATTCTATAAGGCTATGTTTATACTTTGGTTGCCTCAAGAATTGACTTAAAATATACTAATTAATTATAGATGAACATATCATGTAGTTTGCCCTGGCCATAGATCCATCATTGTCAGTATTTGGTGATGGTGAAACAGGTTTATCCTGTGGGATTACCTGGAGCGCATATTGTTGAATATGCAAGGTTTCCCCTAGCCTAAAATAGGAGGGTTTGAGTGCAGTTGTAGTTGTAGACTCAGGATATATGTAGCATGGTGAATAGACCCATGGCTCATGATATGTGATGATGAGCATGATGCGTTCATGACTCGGATGTATGCACTAGCACCTATGATGAGGTGAGCTAGAGATATGGGTAGCTTGCAGAGCTGACCCAGAGGATGAGGCCCTATAAGCATAAGACTGTGGTCTTTCTTGATGATTCATGTACTGACCACGAGAAGGTCAGGTCATGGAGTCCGGATCTCCTTAGACCTTGTATGGCACCGGATTTGGGCTTCACAGCCAATGGTTGGATTTGAGCAGGGAAGGCTCACTTCCTCAGGGCATAATAAAATGTAATCCAACTGAATAATATATCTTACTTAGAGAAAAATACATAACATTGATTGAGGCCTTGCTTATATAGTTGATCTAGTTGTACTATACAGTTGTGTGTATGATCCTTATATCTTGTGATAAGTTCTTATAAAGCTTATCTTATCAATCATGTTCTATAAAGAAATACTTGGTTATATGCCTCCCAGATATCTTGGTAAGCTTGATGGTAATAATAGCCTTGCTCAGTATGCTGCTCTTGGTATACGCTTTATTAGTTATATGTTGTTATTTTCTTTAACCTTCTGAGGTTTTATAGTTTTAGCGGGACATTATGTTTCTCGCTGGGACTGTGTGTCTCACCCCACTAGTTTACACCCTTTTTAGGTGATCGCTCTAGATGTGGTGGTGGTCGTGAGGTTGCAGCCGAGCAGCAAGAAGAGCAGTAGAAGGCAAGAGATTGACATGTTGCTATTTTGGTGGTTTTGTAGTAGACTCCTAGAGTCATCCCTATACTCTCAGGTCCTCGGAGGTGTTCGACGACGTTTCACGACGACTAGCTGTTGTAATTTTGGTTTATCCTACTGCTGGTCGTATGTGGCCCGTTATGTATATATAAACAGGTGATGAACTCTGGTGCTGACGGTACAGTTGGCTCCGATAAGTGAGGAACATATATCAAAGCCTGTAAATATTTTTAAGACATGCTTTCTCTGCAGGATCTGGATGCAAAAGTTTCCTTGAGTATGCTTTCCGCAATCAGTTTTAATTAACCTGTGTTTTCGGTAAGATGAGGTTTCACACGATTTCGCGTGTCATCTCATTGTCTGGGTGATGGTGGGTTGTTACAACGAGGGTATTTGGGAGGTGATTCCATCCACGACCAACCCTATTCTTAGGGTGTCTTGAGGGTTCTAGAGGAAATGCCCAATTGGGCTGAGGGATAGGCAGCGGTGAGAGTAGGGGAACCCTAAAGGAGCCCTCAAATCCTATAAATAGACCCCCTCTCAATTCCTCACACCATCGCGATCCCAAATGGCTGCCTCTCAAGTCCCATCTCTCTCTCTACCCCTCGATTGATCCCTCTCTGGTGAGAGCTCTGCCTCGGGGCCGCCGCAGCTCGAGCGTCAGGAAAGGAAGGAGATGAAGAGCAGACGATGTCCGATCGAGGTCCACCGTGGTCTCACGAAGAGATCCAATGGTCGCAGTCCCATCCGGCTAAGTTACCTCACAAGTGGAGGCGTGCGACGCGGAGCATTGGATCCAAAGGGTGGACCAGCAGATCATCGATCAAATGGCCAAGGAATTTTGGTAAATAGGCCTCTCTGCTTGAATATTCCAGAAAAGTGTTTTTCCTTGTAAAATTTTTAGAAATTACTGGGAAGCTCTAATGACACAACTAAATATATGAAAGTTGATCAGAAAAATACAAGGAACATAATAAAAATGGTTTGAGAACCTAATTTTATTTCTATTTGCAAAAGTATGTTAAGTTGATGGAAAATGTATTAAATTTTGGTTAGAAACCCTAGTTGAGGTTAATGAATGAATCTATGAGGCATAATAAGTTAATTCGAGTAGTATTAACTTGTTGAATGATAACGGTAGATTCTAACATGATTTAGATGAATAATTGCATGTTTTAGGGTTTTAAACCAAGTATGAATGATAATGCATCTAGAAACCCTAATTTAGGATAAAAGATGAGAAGATCATATTTAATTTGAAAATATGGAAATATGTTTTTAAATGATGATCGTAAACCTAATAGGAGAGATAGGATGAGAAATTTAGGGTTTACAAGTAGCTCTGTCTAATAAGGGTTTGTGGTACTAAACGTAAAGGCAAAACCCTAATTGCAAGTGAAACCCTAAAAAGGGGTAGAAACGCTAAAAAGGAATAGAAATCCAAAGAAGAAAGTTGGCTTGGATAGATCTTGATAAAAGGAAATTGTATGTTTATTTCAGGATTCTTGTACTTGCTTGCTTGATTGGATTTCCCTACTTGGTTGATTCTATCTCAAAAACCAGCAGTCCAGGTATGTGGTTACGCTTATGGCTAAATCGCTTTAGTTTCCCAGTGAATCCCGAAGTTTTATCGATTGCTTGGAATAACTACTTGATTGCCTTTTATTTCATGCAATTATAGTGACTATGAATATGACCATAATTATGTGTACATGACTAGATCAGATCCTGGTCCTCCTCTGTAGTTTTGATGTTGAGGGGTGACCTAGCATATGGTCTACCTGTGAGGTCAGTTTATCATGAGTCAGTGATTGGGCTACCTTTGGGTAGTGCCATGTGACTCTACAACCCTATGTATTTGATCTACCTGTTAGGTAGGATCATGGGGATCAGATGAGATCTACCATATGAGAGGTAGTATCCATGTCCACTGCAAGGACAACATAGAGGCTAAGGTATGTATGGATTGAGTAGTCATGTTTAAAATGTAGAGTTTACTTGCTAAACCATAATAGCTTGCAAAATGTTGTTACAGTTAACTGCACATTTATTGTTACCCCCACATACCATTATAATTCATTATACTGACCACCATTTTGTTTGTCGGTGTTTTAGGTACAACATTGAAAAGGACAAACAGTAAAGTGATACATTGTGAATATATGAATTAAAGTACAAGGAAGATTAGTTAGAATAGACTCCAGTTGTAGATAGAAGTTTAGAAATCCAAGATTTTAAAGAGGTATGCAAAGTTTTATTTTATTCCAGCTTTTCAGTATAGTTTTTGGTAGAATTTAGTAATTATTATTGATTATTTGTCGAACCATTGATCCGAAAAATTGGGATAACGACTCTGACCTTTTGGTCTCCCTTAATTGGGGGTTACCGGGAGGCGGGGTCATTATATTGACAACCTAGACAACTGGTTAGTCCTTTTTCAACCAATCCAAATGTACAAAATGATAGGGGTGTGGGGTTCCAAGGTATAACATATTTCATATCACCATATTGGGTATCATTACCATATCGGGTTAGAGGTGCTTCAACCCGATATTGGTTTGTGCCATGATGATGTCACATCATCAAGCTATAGAACTTCGTCCCTTACTGTTCTAGTTCATGCAAAATAGTCCTATGAAACTATTAGAACTCATAGAATCATCAATCATTCAAGAAAAATAGAAATTGAAAGTAGATCAACAAGTATAGCAAGATTGAAGGTGAATAGTAACATGATTGTGGCATAGAACTCTCAAAAACATAATTAACAAATGCGGAAGCGTTCACTAAGCAGCAGATTACCAAAAATCACTAAAAATTAAAACCTTTTTATCAAAAGATCCATCAAAGGAAAACTTTCTCACATAGAACCAAAGTAACATAATTACATTCTTGTTCACAACTACATATTATGTATCATCTCCTTTTGAGAATTACAAGCATTAACTGTCCTGTCAAGCTAAACACAGGCAGTATAAAATCTCGAGGCACTGAGCCAAAATCTCGAAAGCACTAACTACTACTCTGAGGACCTGAGAGTACAGAGACGACACATAGGACTCTATCTACATCTATACAAGGCATAACAACCAATGTCTCCACCTGAGACTTCACTACTACCCCTGCTGTTGCTGTTGCTGCCCTTCACCTACTGAAGGATTTCTGCCTCCTCATCCACGTCCACCTAAAAATGTGATTCCCATGGGGGTGAGACAATTGTAAATTGCCCCAGCGAGAGATATAACTCTCCGCCAGAAACATTATTATTGTAGCTTAAGAATATAAATATACACAAAGGAATTATATATGTTTGGTAGCAGTTAATTCAATGTATAACAGATTAGAACATCATTCTTATCAAAAGCAATACAACTATAATTTGATAGAACAACATGTCACTTATCCTTTAAGGAATATGAAGAACATGTATAACATTTGTTCACTATATAATCATTACCACATCATTAACTCTCTTCAGGCTTAGATCATATATCTAATGCCTGGCATTGTCATAGTAGAGTCATGGCCTGTAGCCATACTCTTTTCAAAAAGTATTTGGATCTTAATCCCTCAACTCATCAAGTACATTTCCACTTCTTAACAAGTTCATCATCATGATTATAGAATCTGGGTATTTGAACCCATAACTCACCATAGAACACTTATTTCCACTTATTAGGTAACTTCATACCTTCATATCATCTGACCCAAGGACATTATAATTCTTGCTACACAAAGCATTGCACATAGTTCCCAAGCTCATAAACAATCTAAGATAATTAGCACATCATGTGACACACATGATTTATTAATTGTAGGTTACCTCTCACTAAGCAACAAAGCATATGAAGACTTATAAAACCTATAGAACATTTTCAGTATACAGAACATCATAGCTCATACTTGGCTATGCTCATCATCTCAACATATCTGCATGATTAGTAATCATGATACCATTACATATCAGTACTATGAAATACAAGGGTTATCTTATTCATTCATAACCCATTAGTCTGTATTTGAGCTTCACAAAGGATTACTCTGTATTAGATCTTCACCTAGCATCACCCTGTATTAATGTTTCACATAGCATTACCCTGCATTAGGGTTCACATATCATTAATTTGTATTAGGGCTTCACATAGCATTACCCTGTATTAGGGTTCACATAGCATTAACTTGTATCAGGGTTTCACATAGCTTTACCCTGTATTAGGGTTCACATAGCAAGGAAATCAATATGGATAACATAAGTATTCATTCATACTTATTTATTCTCATCATTCACCATTAAATGAATTATCAACACACAACATGAGTTTCTCTCTCATCTTTGCCAAAATATGATTACATCATAGTTTATAGGTTTGGATTAACCTTTTCATAAGGCATTTTAACCTACATTCAACAGAGTACATTACATCTCAATGTAACCATTGACATGACACATCTCATGTGTCATTCATCCAATTATCCTGGACTTATAACACATCAAGGTATACCAGTATTGGGGTGTTGGATGTGATATCTTATCATATCTTGATGTATAACTCCCCTTAACACATTTATCTTACTTGAGTTCATGCACTTAGCTTGTATTAGGGTATTCCCCATCCTAATACTTTATGCACCAATTCATCACATTTATCATGTAAAGTAGTGGTCATTAATCACTCACTTAGAATATACAACCATTCCCAATACTATGGACTCATCCTTGAGTTAGGAACTATTAATATAAGGATATTCATTATCAACCTCTCTAGGTGTTACATTTTTCATAACATTAATCACTGTTCCATTATTAGGAATAGTATTCTCTATATTTATAATTTGAGGATTCACATAGAATGTTCCATACATTTATGGATTTCCCATAGTAATACTCTTCAATAGAGTTTCATATAATCATCCTTCTATATCAAGGATTCACCTAGTATTATGTGAAATTAAGTTTTCACAACACATCACCCAATGCTAGGTCTTCACATAGGATTAGTGGCACTACCCTATATTAAGGTTTCATGCACCTTACCCCATTTTAGGGATTAAGGTTTTCTATTCACATCCAAGTAAGGTTTCTCTTGCCTCATACCCAAATTAGGGTTAGGATATACAATTCCCATTAAATTAGGGTTTCCTTCATTGTTACATTAAGTTAGGATTACATCATCACCTTGGATTTATGATAACACTCAGCTTAGCCCTAGATTAGGGTTTCACACATAGCATTGCTCTAATTAGGGTTTCACACATAGCATTGCTCTAATTAGGGTTTCACACATAGCATTGCTCTAATTAGGGTTTCACACATAACATTTCTCTAATTAGGGTTTAACACATAGCATTGCTCTAATTAGGGTTAAGGCTCATTGATTAGGGTTTCATGATCTCATTATTATGGATCAACCCTTATCACATAGTATACTCATAATGAGATAATTAGGGCTTAATTATATAGGCATTCATCTCTCTCATTCTCTCTCTCATCCTCTTTAGGATGTTAACTACTCCAAGATTAATCTAGGTCAACTCTTCACTTGAGTACACATAGCTAGGGTTAACCTTCACAATCATCATGGGTCTATATCATTAATATTCACATAGATAATGGAAATTTGATCATATTATATGTCCAAATGGTCTAATCAATTAAACCATCAATTATATAAGGAATTCAAACGAATTGACCAATTAAACTTTCAATCCCACAAAGTGATCAATTGGGTTAACCATCGAAATCTTCAAATGCATTAAGTATCTAAATAGGTTCACCATATTGGACCTTCAATTACATGAGATATTCAAATGGATTAACCATGTTTATCTTCACAAAGTTAATTACTTAGACCCTCAATGATCTTGGTTCTCATAAACCAATTGGTTGAAGACCATTTGAATAAGTTGTACTTGAAACCAATCAAAATAGATGTTGAAACCATTTGCACTTTGGGTCACCAAACGGTTTGAGATCGTTTCGTACCAAATAGTCCTGAGACCGTTTGGACCCAAATGGTCTTGAGACCGTTTGGTCCAAACCTTCTCAAAACCGCATGGACCAAAAAGGCACTTCAACACTCAATCGATTCAATGTTTTAATCCATGGACCAATTATAAATTGAAACACTAAAACATTCATCAATTGAACCACTAAATAACCATTCAATTAGACCTTCAATTTAGGGTTTTGAGCCTAATTGAACTAGGTTTGATAATTAAGAAACCATCACTTAGGGTTTGAAATCGAGGATCCATCAATGGTTGACATTGTGGAATCAAATCAATTGAAATCAATGAACTATCATCATCACATGATATGACCTGACCCCAAACGGTCTTGGATGACCACAAAACGGTCTTGAGACCGTTTGGTTGATCTCCAAATGGTCTTGAGACCGTTTGCCCATACCATCATCAAAATCCATGACATCCAATTAGGGTTTTGGACCATTGGATTGATTATCAAATCATCACTTTGTTGCAATTCAATTTGGTACCTTTAGACCTTCAAACACTTAGCCATACTTAACCATAAACCTCCAAATGGTCTTGGGTGACCCCCAAACGGTATTGAGACCGTTTGGGTGATCCCCAAATGGTTTTGAAACCGTTTGGGTCAATCAACCCAAAACAACATCTCAATCAATTTCAAAATCAGCACTTAGCTGATTAGGGTTTGCAATTAAGGAATCATTCACCATTAAAACCTTCAAGATCAAACCAATTGAAACCATTGGATCAAGATCCAAGCACCAAAGCATATATCTTCAAATGGTCAACCATCTAAAACGGTCAACCATTCCAAATGGTTTGGAACCAAACCACCAAACGGTTTGGTGAAACCGTTTGGACTCAACATTGAAACTGTTTGCCCTAGATATTTAGGGAGGTGTGTGCTTATGATGATGTCATCATCATCAAGCTCCAAACTCACGAAATATACTATGATTTCCATGGAGATTGCATCAATCAATCAAACTTAATTTCGGAAATGTAGAAATGATCACCAATTAATAAGGAATTGATTGCAATAATAAAATTAAGGGTTCAAGTTATAAAACCCGCCTCCAATTGAGCTCCAAAGCTCCAAGCTCATGGAAGCAATGGTGGATGAAACTCCTTTCACTATTCCAAGGGTCGTCCTCAAGCTTTGAGTGAAAAGAATTGGTTATAAATGAAGAGGGGATCGAGATATGAAGAATTTATGCATTGATTTTCGATTTTCACCATGGATTCAAGGTGAAAGGAGGTCAAGAACCTTACCAACAGGTTGGGGGTCGTCCTCCTGATACTCCAAATCTCCTTGGTCATTTTACAAGTAAGGGGAAAGAAAGGAATTCGAAAACGCCTTTGTTTTGGCTTGGAAAAGGTACTTTTATAAGAAAATTGATGAGAGAGAAAATTCTTTATAAAAGTCTTTTAATTCCAAAATTGTTGCCACCACTTACCCCTTGGTTTCTTGCATGCAAGGGCATCTCTATCCCCACCTATTTCCCTTCCATTATCCATGAATTAAGGGAAAAGAAATTAAGCACCTTAACCCTTATAATAAGAATATCCATATTTGAGTGGAAATTCTTTTTTCTTATAATAATGGTGAGTGGAATTTCACCTCCTTAGGATATTCTCGTGCCTTTGCAAGGCTTTAAACTCATCCACACACATATTAATCCAACAATTTTAATTTTGGTTGAAATCCCTTTAAAAAATACATTCATTTTTGCCCTAAATTGAATTAGGGTTTCACTTAGGATTAAATCTTGATTATTTTAATATAAAGATTCTCTCTCCTCCAACTTAATTCAAATGAGGCGCCCCTCTCATTTTATTTGCTATATATGATGCCAATAAACATTAGGGACCTTATTGAAGTGGTAATTTGCATATTGAACCCTAGGTTTTGGGTAAATTGCATATTATACCAAAACTAGGTTTTAATGCACAAGGATTGCTTCACAAGCTTAATCTTGGTGCCCAAGCTTGTGAAAACCATACCACTACATCATATTCATTCTTATGATGTATCAACATCAAAGTAACATCTTATCATGCAACATTTGCAATTTAACCCCTCAACTAGGGTAATTTGCACATTAGTCCAAAATAGGCAAACATTGCTTCAACATTGTTCAAACCAGACCAAAATTGAAACATAAGTTTCTCATGAGCCCTAATTACTTTTCCCAAGATAAGATTAATCATCTACTCAACCTTATTAGTCAAAACATCTAGGGTTAACACATAACCCAGGTCAGGGATGTCACAATGATTGGGTTCAAGTTATATAACCTGCCTCAAGAACAACTTCAAAGCTCCAAGCTCCAAAGCTTCATGTTCCCAAGGTTGAAGATGAACTTATGAAAGATCCAAGACTTGTTCACAACTCCTATATATGAAAACAATCACCATAGATAAGAACTTGGTGAAGAAGAAAAGAAAGGAAGAATCACAACCCAAGATTCATGCTTCAACCAAGGTTGAAGATGAACATGGCTTCATCTTAAGCTTAAGGCTTGAGCTCCTCCTTGCTCCTCAACTACTATTCATTATATCTAAGAGAAAGAGAGTTGTAGGATTCAAAAAGTTTCACTAGTAGGTGAAAGGAGTGGTATATATAATTGAGGCTCATGAGAGAGTGTATAAGAGGTGCCATCACCTTATACTACTAGGTGACACATGTCTATGCATTGGTTGGCACGTGACCATGCATGCACACATATTTATATTTACATTCAAAACTCTTGGGGATAATCTAGGGATAAGGTTTTGGCCATTAGTTATCTTTTTGAACAAGATATTTCAACCCAACATCACTTTAGTCACAAACCGATATAACTTTTCCAAAGAAAGTTGTAAATCAATATCCATCACCTTCTTGAGGTGCTTAACTCATCATGGACTTTGCAAAGAGTTGAAAAAATTATATGGGACCTTCTATATGTCTTCTTGACCGATAGGTACTCTCATATAACCTCTACAACTCAATACAACTCATTTTAGTGTTTCAACTATACAACTCTTCTTAGTCTTTTCATCACCAAAAATACCATCACTCAAATATGATTGAAACATGGTGCCTCATTCTTTATCTCTCCTATAGATGATGCTAAGAGAGAGTAGGGACACTATAGATGTGGTAATTTGCATATCAACCCTACATTTTGGGTAAATTGCAATTTGCACCAAAACTGGTACACAAGGCACAAGCATTATTCAAACAAGCTTCAACTTGGAACTTAGGATTTCCACAAGCCACCCCTTAGCATCATTCTCTCTCTTATGATTCTAAAGCACTTTATGCACGTTCAACATGTGACATATTGCAATATAACCCATCATATTGGGTAAATTGCAATTTACACCCAAACTATCATATAATGCACAAACAGTTTGCAAATAAATTCAAACTTGAAAATTAAACTCTCCTTGAGTCTTAATTACTTTTCAAAAGATTAAAACAAGTTTATAAATAAATTACTTAAGAAAAACTTCCAGGGTTATGACATGACCCAGGTCAGGGATGTTACAACTGGACTCTTTAAGTGACCATGCTCAATATCCTCATCTCAGTCTCTCTAGGTTGGGTTCTTGAACATATTGATATTTATCTTCATGTCCATGAAAGAGATTGTCATTGTTACACTATGCACATGTATCTCAACATCATTTGTAGTTAGGAACGGTCTCCCTAAGATGATGGGAATGTGCCTATCCTCCAAATACAGGTCAAGAATAATAAAATTAGCTAGGAACACTGTTGCCCTTTCCTTATTTATCATCAGTGAAACCTCATCCACTCTTCCTCTAGGCACCTTGAAGGAATTGTCTGCCAATCAGAGAGTGCAATGAGACGATTTCAACATTCCTAACCCTAGATCCACATAGACACTATATGGCCTAAAATTCACACTAGATCCCAAATCAAGTAGGGATTGGTCAATGTGATGTCCCCCTATTAGCTAGGTATAAGTGGGGCTCCTAGGTCTTTCCTCTTCACCAAAAGTGAGTGTTGGATGATATAGATCACTTGTTTAGTCAACTTGATTTTCTTAGGTATCATTCCCATTGACTTCCTATTGATAGCACACAATTCCTTGAGAAACTTGGCATAAGATGGGGTTTGTTTGATAGCATACAAAAAAGGGATATTCACCTTCACTTGCCAAAAAATCTCTAGAATGTCAACATTTTACTTCTGCCTCCTTTTTACTTTTGAGGGTTCATCCAAGTCTTTGGGGAATGATACCTCACTTGATTTTGCAGCATGTTCTTCTTGTGGCATGACATGAGGTGGAACACTCAGGATGGTAGAACTTGTAAATGGGGTATAAGGCAGAACACATGGTATCACATGCTCAACATGAGGTGACACGGTATCGTCTTCAACAATTTCAATCATAGTATTGCCCTTGTGTTGTCTTTATCTTGTCTCATCAACATTTCTTTAACTTGTGCACTGCTTAAGAGATCTTACACTCCTTATAAATGTCACAACACTTCCTTGCTCATGGTGGAGAGGGGGAGTGAATTGTGGTTGTGGAGGAGGTGGAGGTGGCACTTGGTACTGGAATTGAGGTGGAGGAGAAAATTTAGGTTGGTAGGTGAAGTGGTGGGATGGTTGTGGTGTTGTAGGTGGTGTAAGAGTATAAGGATTGGGATGGCCTTGGAAATGATAAATAGGTTGTACTTGCATTGGAGGTGGACTATATAAAACTTGAGAGATATGCATTGGCCCACTTGCTTCATTGAAGTTCATTATGGGTTTGGAGGATAGCTTTTATTCCACTTGTACAAAAATAATTGAAGAGAGTTGCTCCATTTTTTTGCTCAAGCTTTGTCACATTCTTTTGCATATCATCGAAGCTTTTTAACCTAGAGAGAACTTCCTCAAATCTTGAGCTATATCTTGGACTTTGTTGTTCTTAGTAGCTATGAGAATGAGGTGTCTTCACTTCTTCACCAAAGGACTCAATAAAATTAACCTAGTGATATGAACACTTCCCACTTGATTCTTCATGAAGCTCACCATTTCTCCAAAAATCTTCATCATTTGTTGGTTTGAATCAATATGAGATGGATATGCCACACAAAGGGGCTGTCACCATCATTCATCATGCTAGAAGCTCGGATCCTTGAATTTTCCACCAAATACTCAAACAAGGGCCATGTCTCCTCAGGTGGCTTAGCCATAAAAGCTCATCCACAATAAGAATTCATTGTAGCTTGACCCACTAGAGATAGACTGAAGTAAATTGACTGAACAAGTTTCCAAAAAGGGATCTCGCGGTGTGGTCAGTCTCTCAACATTTTCTAAAATCTCTCCCAAGCATCATGGAACCTCTCATTACCCTCTTGATTGAAACTCACTATGGCACACCTCATTTGCATCAACCTTGAAATGGGGTAGAATTTCCTTAAGAATACATTCTTCATCTCTTCCCAACTCATGACGTCCCTTATTGAATCATACCGATCTTTGTCTTTGTCTTTGAGGGAGAATGAGAACAAGGTCAACCAGATTGAGTCATTACTGGTTGTTTGCATCATGAAGGTAGAGTATACATCAAGAAAGTAGTCCAAGTGCTTGTAGGGGTTCTCACTCTCTGAGCCATTAAAGGTGGGTAGGAGACCAAGAATACCAGGAGGGATGGATAATTGCTCCCATGGAATTTGATCAACTCTATTAGCAATTGGTGATTTGTAGTTGCTAGGCATGAAGTACTCTTGGAGTGGCTTGTGAGGTGCATTTTTTCCTTCCATCTTGTCTTCCCCCTATTGATGTCACATGTACAAAGTACAACCACACAAAAGAAAATAAGCTAGCAAACCAATATGCACAAATAATACAAATAATAAAGAATAAAGAATAGTAGTGATGAGAGCAGTATGAAAGGATCAAAGAAAAACGAACTAGTTAGGCTGAGCACCTTCCTCCCTAACAACGGCACCAGAAATCTTGGTGTGTTACTTGAGCTTTGGTTGAGACTACACACTAATCAACTGAGTTGTGACTAGATGTAACCCTAGGGGCTCTTGAGACACACTTTGGATGTTTTGAACTTATAATGGGCCCTATACTAACACATCCACATAGACTAGAATATATCACCCACAAGCACACATGATCGTATTATAGTATAGGTGAGTGGAAATTAAAGGGGTTGATCAATAGGGAAAGAGGGGGGAGTAGAGCTAAGTTAGATTAAGATATGTTCCTAAAGTAGAGATTAGGGTTGTTAGGGTTTACAGTTGGTTATGGTTTGCTTACACTTAGGTTCATGTAAGAAAACAAGGAAGGAAATAAAATAAGAAAAACCCTAATTTAACCCTAAACAAGTTAATTCTAAGTAACAAAGAGAGACAACTAAGTAAGTAAGAAAAATAGGATAATACTAAGGTACACTAGCTAAGAAAGTTAGACACTAAAGCAACTAAGGACCTAGATTATCACTAACTAGTAAGATTAACACTAGCAAGCTCCAATGAGCACTAACTACTCTAGCAAGGATAAATTATCCTAAACAAGGCAATAAACTAACAAAATAGTTAAAGCAACCAACTAAACTAACATGAACTAGCTAAGAGAGCAATTGAGGTTTTAATGCAAGTTATGGAGAGGTGAACTATTTAGGGAAACCTAAACATTCATTCTATATTTCTCTAGCAAACAACTAGTAAAATGTGATGAAATCACCTCATTCTATATTTCTATACCAAATAACCAGCCAAATGTTATGAAATCACCATGGACTATAAGTTGGCCATGGATAGAATAGAGTGTGTGAAGGGGAACTACACCCTTAAACACTCTATCTAGCCTTATGAGGCTCAATTGGATTAAGGTATAGGTGGGATTTCATTGGGTTTGACTAATCTAGGTTTCTAGGATGGGGATATTTAGTGTAATTGGGAGCCAAAGGTAGGGGTGGGGAGTAGAGGTGAGGGTCCTTCATCTTACATTACTCACCATCTAGCTTTTAGGAAACTCCTACGCAATTATAGTAAATACTCCTATACTAGCTACTTAGATCTCAAACCCACAAGTAAGAGAAGGGATATATGTGTGGGAAGATAGGGTTCTAGCTAGGGATCCACTAGTTGGACCTAGGAGCAAGTCCCAAGATAGCCTCACATATGCCATCTTCTTCTAGACTTAGGTGGTTTCAAGCATAACACAACAAGTGATTCATGTTTTCCATCATAAACCACAAGAAGTAACATGGGAAATAAGATAGAAGTAGAAATCAATCATCATAGCTAGAAAATGTATAGTTTACAAGTCATATTCCCCCAACATGGTATTAACATCACATTTTAACCCCAAACAACCCACCACAAAGGGCTTAGATACTCATAGTGAAAAATAGAGTAAAAGAAGAGGTAGAAAAAAGAGAGAAAAGCCAAGGTCCTTGTGGAAGAAAATTTTCTTCTTCACCTCCAACAACAAGAGCATGTCATGCTCCCTACTTTGTAGCAAGAGGGCATGGAATGGATGGTGGAAGTGGGCAAAATCCTAGAAAACTAAGGTTTTAGGGTGAAGGAAGGTGGAAACAAAGTGGAGGTGGATGGGAGTAGATGAGAGCTCTTGAATGTACTAAGGAAGGTAGAAATGAATGTTGTGGGGGTGTCACCTCCTACTACATCCGCCACCTAGGTATATATAGGTCATGGGTAAGCACTAGGTTAAGTGGGAGCAAAATGGGGAAAAAAATGCAGAAAATTATAGGGTTTGGGTGGCAACATGGTCGTGTTGGGAAGCACGACCATGGTGGGAAAGGAATGGCACGATCGTGCTGAGAGGTAACAACCATTCTGGATGGAGGCAGACTTACAGTGGAAATGGGTGAAATGGAAGCTGGTAGCACAGCCATGCTGATAGGGAATGACCATTCTGAGGAAGTGTAAAATGATAGGTTGAAATTAGGGAAATGGAGGCTGGTAGCATGACCGCGTTGGGCGGCACAACTATGGTGGGGGCTAGGTAGCATGGACGTGCTAGGTAGGATGGTCATGGTGGGTGACTTGGGGACTTGGTTGTTCTGCTTGGAATTCCCGATCTTCTCCAAGCCAGCATGAACATTCTACTTGACACAACTATTCTAGGGTCTTCTTGGCATGGCCGTGTTGTCTAGTACGACCTTGTTGTTGAGGTTTCTCTAAGCATACCCATCCTAGAAACCTAGATTAGTCAAATCCAAATGAACTCTCACCTATACCTTAGTCTAATTTAGCCTTGTAAGGCTAGGTAGAGTGTGCAAGGGTATAGTTCCCCTTAACACACTCTATTCTATCCATGACCAACTAATAGTCTAGGGAGATTTCATAGCATTTGACTACTTGTTTGGTTTAGCAATCTAGAATGAATGGTTAGGTTTAGCATGGTATTTTCCACCCAACTAATATATTAATAACATTACCCCCAAATGGGCCACCTCCCTTTATCTTACATTAAAACCTCAATTTCTCTCTTAGATAGTTCATGTTATATAGTTTAATTTGTTGCTTTAATCGTTTTGTTAGTTTATTAGCTTGTTTAGGATAATTTAGCCTTGCTAGAGTAGTTAGTGCTCTTTGGAGGTTGCTAGTGTTAATCTTACTAGTTAGTGATAGTCTAGGTCCTTAGTTGCTTTAGTGTCTAACTTGCTTAGATAGTATATCTTAGTCTTATCATCTTGCTCTTTCTTACATACTTGTCTCTCTTTATTAATTTGAATTAATTTGTGTAGGGTTAAATTATGGTTTCACTTATTTTTTTTCCTTTCTTTCTTTCTTGCACGAACCTTAGTGTAAGTAAACCAAAACCAATTGTAAACCCTAAAAACCCTAATCTCCGCTTTACGAACATAGCTTAATCTAATTTAGCTCTAGTTCCCCCACTTTCCCTATGGATCAACCCCTTTACTTGCCACTCACCTATACTATAATATGATCTTGAGTGCTTACGTGTGATAAATTCTAGTCTATGTGAATGTGTTAGTTTAGGGCCCATTATAAGTTTGAAAGATCCAAAGTGTGTCTCATGAGTCTTTGGGGCTGTATCTATCCATAACTCAATTGAATAATGTGTACTCTCCACCAAAGCTCAAGAAACACACCAAGATTTTTGACATCATTGTCACAGAGAGAGGCTCTCAACCTAGATAGTTAGTGTAGCTTCACTCTTCCTATTGCTATCATCATTGCTATTCTTTATTCTTTGTTTACTTCTACATACTTGTCTACTAATTATATCTTATTGCTTGTTTGTGTCGTGTGCAAGTGACAGTTGTGCATGCTTGGGCGACACTCAATCTCTACTGAATTGGTTCCAGTTAACCCTGAGATTGGGAGAAGGCAACCTCAACACTGACGCATAAAACCCCAAGTGGTTGAAATGACAGAACAAGATGCCCAAATACCTCTATAAGTACCACCACCCAAGACACTCCATGAGTACTTCACTATGGGGAACTACACATCTCCCATTGCCACCCTATTTGAAAAAATTCCATGTCAACAATTCTCCATTCCACCATCCCTCCTTGAACTCTTACACACCTTCTATGGGTTAGAGAATGCGAACTCATATCACCACGTTCATGCCTTCTTAGAGATGTGTTCCACCTTCCACACCCCAACTACCACTGATGACTCTATCAGGAGGACCTTGTTCCCCTTCTCGCTCAAGGAAAAGGCTAAAGAATGGTACATGTCAAAGCCAGAGTTGGGTACTTGGGTAGCTATCAAGAATGAGTTCCTAAAGATATTTTATCCTATTCCTACTATCTCACCTTTTCTTGTGGATACATCCCATGTTTCCCACCAGTGTTTGAGAAGGAAGAATTTTTTGTCCCACCTTTGATGAAGGAAATAACACATGGTCTCTCACCCCTCCTGGAGTTGGTAACAACACAAGCTCTATCTATGATTTAAAGAATACTCTCATGCTGCCCCAAGGTCCACAACTTGCTGAAGAAGACGTTGATGTAAGTAGTCAATGTTTCTATGATGCTTTAGAATACCCTTTCCTCCTAGAATAACATGGCCATACCATGAAGTTTTTGAATGCCTTGAGGTAAGGAAAGGCACGCATCACAACCCTCATGTCTTTCTTTAAAGTTTCTTACACTGGGAAGGTAAAGATGATGATTGATGCCACCCATGAGGATTGTAGCAACGGAGCAAGTTAACTTCATTCTTGACTACCCCTTCCCCAGACGGAGGAAAGATCCTTGTGTCCCTCTCATTCCTTGTTACATCAACTTCCAATTTGTGGACCACACACTCCTTGACTTGGGATCTAGTGTGAGCATCATTCCACATAGCTTGTTTTTCCAGCTCCACCTAGAAGGAATGAAACCTTCTGATTATGTTCTATTGTTAGCTGATGGATCCAGCTAGGTACCTATGGGTATGGTAGAAAACTTGAGGGTAGATGTGGACAAGAAATGGAGTGTCAGTTATTCAATAGATTTTCTTGTAATGGACTTGAAGCCAAAGTATGGGAAGAGCTACATCATCCTAGGGAGGCCATTCTTATGCACATCGGATGCAGAGATTAAAGTGTGAGTCGACATCATGCCAGACTCTTATATGAGGAAAAAGATAGATATATTCATATTCACCGCTAGAAAAAGGCATAACATAATGGATGAGGACCTCTACGACAACTTGGACTATACTGACTTTTGTGAGAGTTGGATGGCAAATAATAGATACAAACCTTGCATGTTCCTTGGGATGAAGATCATGTGGTAAACGCTTTGAAGAGGGTCACTTTAGATGAGAAGGAGGACACCTAGGGTGTGGACACATCATGGTGGAAAGAACAACAAGCCTGGATGAAGGCTCTAAACTTAGCGCTTGTGGGAGACACACGTTGGTTTGAGAATCTTTCTCTGAAAACCTCTTTTGGTGTTATACTTTAGTTTTTCTGAGAAATACACACACCATACTTGATACTTTTTCTATTTGTGAATCATGTTTGAGCATGTATATTGGAGGAAAAATGATGCATGAAGGAGCTAGCCAAGGAGAAGATCAAAATTGAAATAAAAAATGAAGATTAGTGAAAAGCTACTGGAAAGCATCCTGAATGACCGTTCCACACAACACGGCCGTGCTGCTAGCAAGCCAGAACGACCATGTTGCTGACAAGCTAGAATGACTGTTTTGTGTAGAACGGTCGTGATGGCCCTGCCCTACTCACCTAATGATATGTTGATCTCTCCCATTACTTGGATTTTGTCTACCACAACTCCATATCCTCTACCCTACTATTATAAACTTCTATTTCATGTTGAGGACACGATGGTTTCATAGTTTGGGGTGGTAGGATGGTAAGCCCTTTCTTTACCTCATTTTTCTTGCGCACCTTTTCTAAATGTTTGTCTTGATGATCAAATAGTCTAACTAACTCTTATACTTGTCCATACATACTTTGTGTGTTTGTTTTTCATTCATGCATACCATTTAGTTTAATTTCATACGTTTTTGTGTAATTTTTCTCCCCGACAATGATGTCAGAAAGCTTGGTGTGTTTCCCCCTTAGGGTCACACACTAACCAATTGAGTTTTATTAGATGCAACCCTAAAGGTTTCAACACAACATGGATCTTTGAAATTTATAAAAGGGGCCTAAACTGACACACCCACTTAGACTAACACACTAACCCTCAAGAGCACGGGGTCATGTTATAGTATAGGTAAGCGGTAAGAATAGGGTTGATCCTGTAATGACCCTAACCTGGGTTATGAGTTAACCCTATTTGTTTTGTCTAATTAAGTTGCTTATAAATTTGATATAATCCTCTAAGGTGTTTTTTTTATCATGTGACACACTTATGTTCCAAGTTTGGTCCTGATTGAATGATGTTTGAGCAATGTTCCTTTGTTTTGGACCAAAGTGAAATTTATCCAAGATGAGGGGCTATATTGCAAAATGTTACAAGTTGAACATGCCTTAAGTGTTTTATCATCATAAGAGAGAGAATTATGCTAAGTGGTATGTTGTGGAAAGCCTAAATTCCATGTTTGAAAATATTTGAATAATGCTAGTACCTTGTGCACCAAGTTTGGTACAAATTATAATTTATGCAAAATGCAGGGTTGATATGCAAATTACCACCTCTAGAGTGTACCTATTTCCTCTATGTATCATTTATAGGAGAGAGAATTAAGGAGACACCATGTTTGAATCTATTGTGAGTGATGGTGATCTTGGTGATGAAATGACCAAGAAAAAGGGTTGAATATGAAACCCTAACTTGGGTTATATCAAGTTGAAAAGATTATATATGAGTGCCTATCGGCCAAGGAACCATAGGAGGAGTCTCATATCATTTTTTAGACTCTTTGCAAAGCCCATGACATCCAAATCACCTCAATGAGGTGAAGTGTATCGGTTTACAACTTCCTTAGAAAAGTTGTATCAGGTTGTGAATAAAGTGGTGATTTAATTGATATATCTTATTCAAAGGGATAAGTAATGGACGAAAATTTATCCCTAGATTATACTCAAGTGTTTTTCATGTCAATATAAATGTTAATTCATGCATGTACATGTGTCAACCATGCATGGACATGCGGCACCTAGTAGCTCAAATTGATGACACCTCATTTTCACACTTCTTCATGAACAACAAGTATATATACCCCTTCTTTCACCCCTTAGTGAACTTTTTCCAATACTACCACCTCCTTGCTCTTAGATATCATGCATAGGATCCTTGTATCGTACAGGAGTGAAGTGGTATCGTGCATAGGGCATTGGGTATTGTCCATAGCAAGTTCATATCAACCAAGTAGGGTGATATCGGCTAAGTGGAGTGTTTTGATCACAAGTGAGGGGGATATCGGCCACAAGTGATGGCATATCGTTCAAGGGTAGTGAGGTATCATGCAAGGTGCTAAGGAGCAAGAAGGAGATCATACTTAACCCTAAGGTGAGGCCATGATCCTCTTCAACCTTGGATTGAAGCATGATTTTAGGGTTATGATCTTCCTTTCTTTTCTTCTTCACCAATTTTCTTATCCATGGTGATTCCTTGTATATGAAGGAGTTTTGAACGAGCCTTGGACTTTTGATAAGTCATATTCAACCTTAGAAACGTTGATCTTTGGAGCTTGGAGCTTTGAAGTTGTTCTTAAGGCGGGTTATATAACTTGAACTCAACCATGTTATTATTCATCACCTAAATTGCTATGCTTAAATGAACTACTTTAAATTCCAAAATATTCTGAAATGGTTGATGAAATTATGAGTTCTAGTAGTTTTTAGATCTATTATCCTTGTACTAGAACAAGTAGAATGAAGGTCTAGAGCTTGAAGGTGATAGTATCACCTTATAAAGTGATATCGGGTTCAAGCACACAAGCAAGCACCTCTAGCCTGATATGGTGATGCACCTACTCCACTAAAATGATATGGATATGAGTTTATACTTTCTTTCATGATATGGTAAGGTATTATACACCTCTTGGATGATATGAGGTCAAGAATACACCTTAAAAACGATATGAGGTCAAACACACACACACACACACACCTCTTTGCCCGATATGGTGTGAAGCACACACACACCTCTTTGCCCGATATGGTGTGAAGCACACACACACCTCTTTGCCCAATATGGTGTAAAGCACACACACCTCTTTTCCCGATATGGTGTGAAGAACACACACACCTCTTTGCCCCATATGGTGTGAAGCACACACACACCTCTTTGCCCGATATGGTGTGAAGGACACACACACACCTCTTTGCCCGATATGGTGCAAAGCACACATACACCTATTTTCCCGATATGGTGTGAAGGACACACACACCTCTTTGCCCCATATGGTGTGAAGAACACACACACCTCTCTTCCTGATATGGTGTGGAGCACACACACACCTCTAAAGTGATATGGAAGCAAGCATACACCTCAAACCCGAGATGGTAAGCACACATACACCTCAAGGGTGATATGGTAAGCACACATACACCTCATACCCGATATGGTAAGCAAACATACACCTCTAAAGTGATATGGGTAGGAAGCACACACCTCATACCCGATATGGTGGAAGAACCTCAAAACCCATATGAAGGAAATCACCTTAGATGCAATGTACTTGATGAAGTAACACATGAAGTGTCTTATATCAAGTCATACATTAAGAGGTACAGAGTTTAATGAATATTGATTAAGTAGGCTAATGTACCTTGAAGGAAAGGTTGAGCCAACTTAATAAAGTATGAAGTAATCAATATCCTATTAAGGATAAGAGAGAAACTCATACTTTGTGTTGATAATCATTTAATGACAAATGATGAGAATAAATAAGTATGATTGAATACTTATGATATTAATGTATGCTCCTAGATGTGTGGAGCAATGAATCAGGGTTTGGATTGATAATATGAACTTGAAACCCTATTTGGATATAAAGGGAAACCTTAACCCTAATAGTTGTTGCCTAGTGAGAGGTGACAAGATGTTTAATGGCCTTGTGAGCCATGTGAATAGTTGTTACCTAGTGAGAGGTGACAAGATGTTTAATGGCCTTGTGAGCCATGTGAATAGTTGTTGCCTAGTGAGAGGTGACAAGATATTTAATGGGCCTTGTGAGCCATGTGGTTAGTTATTGCCTAGTGAGAGGTGACAAGATGTTTAATGGACCTTGTGAGCCATGAGAATAGTTGTTGCCTAGTGAGAGGTAACAATATGTTTATAAATGTCTCATGTAAGAAATGATAATGTTCAAAATAAACTAGGAAATGGAAATTTAGTAACATAATAATAATAATAATAAATGGATACAATAGTAATAATGAAAGCTTGATCATCCATGCTTTATGCTTATAGCCAAATAAGGGCTATATTGTTTTGAATATGCTTAAAGGATATAAGAGGAATACTTGTATTAGGTAAAGGATGTGAATAAGTATGATGTCTTGGCCAAGGTAATGCCTAGTAAAGGTGATGTGGTATTCAGTGATAGATGCACATGATTGGTAATAACCCAATACCTGGTTGTTAATCACAGGATTAGTAATAACCCAATACCTGGTTGTTAATCACAAGATTGGTAATAACCCAATACCTAATTGTTAATCACAGGATTGGTAATAACCCAATGTCTGGATGTTAATCACAAGATTGATAATAACCTAATGCCTAGATGTTAATCACATGATTGGCAATGCCTGGCTGTTAATCACGGGATTGGTAATAACCCAATGCCTAGTTGTTAATCACAGGATTGGTAATAACCCAATGCCTGGATGTTAATCACATGATTGGTAATAACCCAACACCTGGCTGTAATATCACATGATTGGCATAGTCCAATACCTGGAATAGTTGCACAGGATTGACATAGTCCAATGCCTAAAATAACCTCACAAGATTGGCAAAGCTAATATAGTCCAATGCCTAAAATAACCTCACAGGATTGGCAAAGCCTATACCTGGATAGATGATGATGATGTATATTCACATGACTGGTACAATTCAATATCTGATTAGCAAATTGGCTGAGGCTAACAGATAGAAATGAGAATGATTCATGGATGTCATACCATGATAATGAGTATCACAGGATAAGCTTGAGATGTTGATATGGCATGATGGGTAAATGATATACATGTTCTTCCTATTTCTTATAAAGAGAATATATGATTTATTGCTCTATCATAGATAGTTGCAATACTTTAAAAGATGAGAATGTTCTAAACTACTTATCCTCTGCTCAGTTTAATACTATTTAACTATGATAATAACATTGTTGGCAAAGAGTTATATCTCTCATTGGGATAATTTTCTCACCCCGTGGGATCCACATTTTTTTTAGGTGGACGTGCACGAGGGGGATTGAGACTATACTGCAGAGAAAGAACAATAGTAGCAGGGGCATCAGTGACAGCTCAGGTTGAGTGTACTGTCTGTCCTGTCTTGTAGATATAAGTCCTATGTGTCGTCTCTGTACTCTCATGTCCTTGGATTTAGTACGTGTTGGTTTTATGAACAATCTGAGATTTTGACTTGTATGCCTCGAGGTTTGTTGTTTCTTTATGTATATGTTTTGAGAAAGCAACTGTTATATGTTATCCTCGAGAAGAGATGGTATAGTGTATGTACAATATATGATCAATTTGAATATCGAGTTTTGGTTCTTCCTTAAAGAGTTTTCCTCGAAATGGATCTCTTTGCAAAAAAAAATGGTTTTAATTTTTAGTGATTTTTTTAATCTGTTTCTTATAATTACTCCACATATTTAGTAACAATTTGGTTGTCGGTTTGGTGGCAGTCGCTACAGATCCACAGGGAGAAAAGGGGGCAACTAGAGCTAGGTTAGTATTAGCTAGGTTCCTGCTGCAGAGTGTAGGGTTGAAGGGTTTGAAGGTTGATTTTGAGTTAATTGCACTAAGATGGGTCAAACAAGAAATCAAAGGAGAACAACAATCAAAACCAAAATTACCCTAGACAATTAGTTCTACTGAGCAAGGAATGACAAGACAAGTAATGAAAGGATCAAGCTAAACTAAAACAAGATAAGCAGAGATCTACACTACACTAATCTAGAAAATTAGGCAAAAGAGAAATTAAAGACCTAAACTAGCAAGAACAAGGAAATGAACTAATTAAGAAAGTAGAGAGCTAAATAAGCAACACTAGCTAAGCAAGAAGGCAATTAGGATTTTAATGCAATTTTTAAGTGTGGGATGTTTGGGGGGTATGCACTTGTCAATTGGGTTGAGGGTGATAACATGTAAACATTACTCTTTTATTTATATTACCAAACCAAACAACAAGTTAGATGCTAATGAATTGCCTTAAACTACTAATTGGCATGGATAGTGTAAGTGTGTATAGAGGAACTAGTCCCTAACACCTCCTGCCCACCCTTATGAGGCTCACTTGGATTAGGGTTTAGGTGTAATTCAATTAGGATGTAATCGAGCCTAGTTTTCTAGGATAGGAACTTTTAGGGTAATTAGGGGCCGAGTGTAGTAATGGGAGGTGGAAATGAGGTTTTGGATCTTACATCTCCTACATTCTAGCCTTGAGAGGAGTCCAAGCTAATTACACTAAATGCTTCTATACTAGCTACTTAAATCTCTCACCTAGGTGTAGGAGAATTTATTAACATGTAGGAAATGAATATCTAACAAGGGATCCATTAATTGGACCTAGGAGAAATTCCTAAAAAGAGCCACATATAAGCAATTTTCCTAGAATCTAGGTGATTTTAAGCACAAACCACAAAGAAATGTATGGGAAATGAGATAGAAATAGGGCATAATCATTAGCAAACAAAATTACAATGTTTACATATCACTTCCCCCAACATGGTATCAAAGTAACATTTTAGCCCCAAACAGCCCACCTAAAGGGGCCTAACTACTCATAGAATAAGAAAATACAAAAAGAGAGAATAAAGAGGTAGAAGTAGTCATGGATCTCAGTGTAGAAGAAATCCTCCTCTCCACCAACTGCAAGGGTGCTACTCCTCCCTCCTCCAAGGTGGAATGGCATGAAATGATGATGGGTCCAAACCCTAAGAAACTAGGGTTTTAGTGGTGGGAATGGTGAAATGAAGTGGAATGGAGGTGTAAATGGTTAAGGGGAAAATGGGGAGCTAAGAGGTGGTAGAAGGTGGTGTGCTTTTCCTTGCCTTGTGTTACACCTACCCAATTGGGTTCGATAAGATGTGACTTACGATTCAAACACACTTGGATCTATCAATATTTATAAATAACTAGTCTACACACTCACTTAGACCAATCACACTTCACCTGCAAGCACACAAGGTCATTCTATAGTACATGCAAGTGGTAAGATAAGGGTCGATCCATAGGGAGAGGGGGCACTAGAACTAGGTTAGTGTGGGCTACGTTCCTAAAGCGGAGATTAGGGTTTTTAGGGTTGAATCTTGGTTTGGGTTGATTGCACTACAATACAAGAAATTGAACAACAAAGGAAGACAAGACAACAAAACCCTAACTTAACCTTAAACGAGCAATTCATATTATCAAAGAAGGCAACTCCTTAAACAAGAACACAAAACTACACTAGAGTAGCAATTAAGGCACTAAAGCAATTAGAGACCTAAGCTACCACTATCTAGATTAAGAAAGAACTAGGATGCACTAACTATCCTAGCAAGAATTAACTACCAAGAACAAGGCAATTGACTAAGGAGCAACTAAACTAAGAAACTAAGCAAGCATGAACTAGAAAGAAAGCAAAATGAGCTTTACGTAAGTTTTGAGAAGAGTGGGCCATTTGGGGAATGATACTAAGATATTAGTTGGAGGGGGGGACATCTCTTGCAAAACCTAATTATTCATTCAAGATTGCTAAACCAAACAATTAGTCAAATTCAATGTAATCACCCCATACTATTGGTTGGCCGTGGATAGAATCGAGTGTGGGAAGGGGAACTACACCCTTGCACACCCTATCTAGCCTTATGAGGTTCAATTAAACCAAGGTTAGGTGTTATTTCAATTGGATTTAACTAATCTAGTTTTCTAGGATAGGAATTTTTAGTGTATTTGGGATCCAAATGTATGAATGAGGAGTAGAGGTGAGGGTATTTTACGTCACATTACTTGCCATCTAGCTTTTAGCAAGCTTCTAGGAAATTACATTAAGCAAACATATACTAGCTACTTAGATATCACACCTAGGAGTAGGAGAAGGCCTATATGTGTGGGAAGATGGGGTGCTATCTAGGGATGCATGTTGGTATGTATGCCCATAGAGAAAGTCATATGATGATTGTAATGGGATACTTTGTAAATGATTTGAATAATAATAAAGGCAATTTCCGATCTATATGTTTAAACTATTTCTGAGATGATAGGTAACATGATAGATGTCTAAAGAATTTTTTTACTCAATGACGTATGCTTTTGGGTTGAGGACCTAAATGATGAGATCATACAGATGTTAAGAGTATACATTCTTGTTTGGTACCTAGTCGGTTGTTATTGTGGAAATAACCATAGACATCAATAACACTAAAGACTAGATTGTGTGTTGGTTGATGACAGAATCTCATTAGTCATGATATAGTGATATCAAACCAAGCACATAGGTACTTGTTAGAGAACAACGTACCGGACAGACCCACCGTGAGAGTGACACATGGAACCATGACTTGGTAGTCACAGTCAGCTCTCACAGTGATGGTGGTGAGTGTGATTCTTAGACCTAAAATCACTACACTCAACACATGTCGTTGGGTACACTTTGACATCATCAAACGCAGTCTTGAAACATGGGTTGTTATAAAGGTGATGATTGGGTGGCTTTGACACATGGGGCTTTTGAGGGGTGAGTGATAGATATGGGATTTGTCCCTCCTGAGGGAGTTTGATGTCCTTGGCCACTTGATGAGTAGGATTGAGAAAGGCATGCGCATGCACGTGTGAATCAATATGTGATATTGATGTCACACACATCTCACCCAGTCTGCTCTGAGATCAAGGAAATGAATGAACAGTGATAAGATGATTGTTCCATGCCTCGAGTTCATTTAGGATATCAGTGAAAAAGGAATTATACATTCACTATAACACCATTCACGGATTGTAGGATTGATAGTTGTTCTCCAACTTTCTATTTCACTTGGGTAGCATTGATGTGTGACTAGGCACCACTCTTTGCTTGTGAAGTCATAAGTGTTATGGACTTTCACTGCCAACATGAAATGGACATGTAGGGTCACACACATAGGATTTAACCTGGAATAGGAGTTTGTCCACAAACATGTTTAGATTGATTACTAAAGGAGTTTAGTGTTCAATTAAACACTCAATCAATTGATAGCTCAGTATCATAGTGTTCAAGGTGTTGTACTGATTGATTAGAGTATTGGATTGATTGAAACTGCGATTGACTGATTCTGCACAATCTGCACTCCCAACCGATCGGCTCATGTGATGAACCGATCGGCTGAGCTTGGTGAACCGACCGGCTCAACTGGTGAGTCGATCGGCTCATGGACAAGGTGAAGCAATTTGTTCAAGTGTTGAAACGATCGATTCAACTGTTGCAACCGAGCAAGTTGGGAAAGTAGGATTGGTGAGAAATTTCCTTTCGTTTCACTTGCCTAATTTGATTGGATCAAGGATTGGTATTTGGTACCAATTAGAAACAAAAGATGGAAAGTCAATCGGAAACTGACCAGGACCACGAACTGACCGGTTCAAAAGTGAACCGACTGTTTCATGGGTCCCAACCGAACAGTTGAGGTGTCAACCGACCGGCTCAGATCCCCAACCGACCGTTTTAGTTGTGAAACGATCGGTTCAGGTTGCGCAGTTGGTTGTTTTTGTGGAAAATCTCGAACCCTTCTACTCCTGCTTTAGTCCCGCATTGCCCGGGATGGAAAACCATGTCCCATGACCCTCCTATATATATAGGGGTATTGGGGGCTTCTCAAAGAACAACCCAGTGCAACCAGTTGCTCTGTGAAGTTGTCATTCTCTCTGGTTTTGGTAACCGAGAGAGAGCCCGAGCAAGTGCTACCCGATAAGGGAGGCACAACAAGGGAAAGACAACTGCAGAAAGTGACTGGTGGTCGGAGAGTGTGTTGGCGACTAGTACGCTGACAGGAGGTTGTGACTCCTTCCGATTCCTTATGGGAGAAGGAGATCGAAGTTCCAGGCAGTCCGTGTGGACAACTGCAGAGGCGGGAGACCTCTGCTGCTCAGAGGACAACTGTCAATTCCGACTGTCCCGGTGAGACCAGGAGTCTTCAGTCTCGGTGCGACCAGGAGCTGCACAGACACCATCTAAGACTGGAGGTGAAGACCGCGCAAGGCGTGAGGTACTATCGTCGAGCAAGCCTCGGGACAAGGTATGCATCTGCAAACCATCTTTCCTATTGTATAGACGTTGACACGATTCCTTTTGTTCTGGGTTTTGGGAGAAAAAATTTTGTTTCCACTGCTTCTCTGCCTCCCATAAAACCCAACAGTGGTATCAGATCCACGTCAACTGCTCTATATTTTAGGATTATCGATATGATCGATTTTGGTTTGTTGCCTTTATTTATTGCATACGATGCGAATAAAATTGTCTTTATGCATGTCCAATCCACAAATCCCAAATATACATATATGCTATGTAATATTAATGCACTCGATACGCGTCGCCCTTAAACGAGTTTTGTGGTGGATGTGTAGCATGGTTATGGCCTATTAACCCTATATTTGTGTGTGGTTGTATGTGGTTGCTTGCATCTTGGTCTATGCACCAATTCCCTTTTCTCCTATTCCTGATGTAACTCGAAATAATTCGAGATTTCTTTTCCTACCTTTGCTCCCCCCAAATGTAACTCGGGGTTTCACAATTCAATTGTAAATAGGATAGATTTTATTTCTTGTTATTTCAAAGAACGGCGGATGACCTGAGACGATCGGTTCAAGGCATGAACCGATCGATTGGTGTTCTAGATGACCGGTTCGAGGAGCGAGACGAGAGGGTGGCGACCTGAGGAGATGCACGACGACTGGTGAATCGATCAGTTGGAGGCACCAGTCGATCGGCTGGTGGCACCCGAACAACCAACTTGATGGCGAGCCGATCAGTCATGGAGATGAGTTGATCAAACCCAGAAAGGCAGGCACAGATTTCATCTTGTACATGTTGCATGTGATGTAGACCTAGATGACCGTGATTCCTTTTGGCTCAAAGAATCACAATAGGATGGCCATAATCATTGCTTTTATCGTTTTGCATGTTTTTCTGTGGGATATAGAATGTATATGACACGTACTATATATTGTGGTGATTGGATATGTATATGTATATAAAAACCAAATCCCTTATTAAATATTAAGTTTTAGATGCCTATCAAATGCGACACACGTGAAAAGCTTGATCGACCAAGTGTGGGCACACCCAAGCGTGGTGCATCGTCTATCTCGTGGAAGCATGAAGGATGAATGTGTGGGTTTGCACAAGCAGGGTGCATGTTCATCGTGTTAGATTTGTGTCGGACTTAACAAGGTGACCTAGATAGGATCTAGCACCTTGAGGCATGGAGATGATCATGGCAAGGAGTTGCATATGACATCTTTCAAGAGTTGCATATGATGCAATTGGCAAGAGTTGCCTACCTGGAAGATCTGAGTTGTGGGTGATAGCCCAAGCTGGTCCATGGCTCAGAGGATTTCAGGATCTTGACGCACTAGAAGATTGTACGCTGCAATCTTCCGAATTGATGGTGAGGGCTTTCAATTTGAGTCAAAATAGTGGGAGTGGTAATTAATTAAAGGCCTAATTAACTATCATCAAGTTTTATTCAAATCAAATCAAAAGGAGTTTTGACAAATGCAATTTTCTCTTGTAGAATGGAAAATGAATCATCTTTTAAAATGGGCAAATTAATTGAGAACAAATTCCATAACTGGTTGAGGACTGTGAGAAGTGTTCTGCACAATCTAGATATACCAGGAGCCTTTGAATCTACTCTATGTATGCTTAATGCGTTGGTGAAGAAGAAAGAAAGTTCATTGATAGAGATCAATGGAACGATAGGTAAGGGAGAGAAGGGTTCTCTCGCCAAACCAATTTCTTCTACATGGAGAGGATGGAAGGAAATATGGAAGAAGAAGTCAGAGATAGAGATCTCTACTTCTGGTGTATACGTGATAATGATTAACTTTACTACTTCTTCATCATGGGTACTTGATACCGGATGCAGATCTCACATTTGTTCAAATGTGAATGATCTTAAGAGAAGTAGGCCTTTGGGGAAAGGCGAGGTTGAACTACGTGTTGCCAATGGGGCAAGAGTTACCGCCAATGTCGTAGGAACCTATGAGTTAACTCTACCAAGTGGGCTAATAATAGAGTTGAAGAACTACTATTATGTACCTGCCATAAATAGGAATATTATTTCTGTCTCTTATTTGGACAAGGATGGATTTGAATTTCTTATTAAGAATGGAAATTGTTCCATTTCTAAAGATGGGATCTTTTATGGCAGTGCCCCAATGTTTTATGGTCTATACTTGATAGATCTAGAGACAAATGTATACAACGTAAACACCAAAAGGCAAAAACTCAACAACTCAAACGAAACATATCTTTGGCATTGTCGTCTAGGGCACATAAATGAGAAGTGCATTTCTAGACTCCATAAAGATGGTTATCTAGACTCTTTTGATTATGAATCAAAAGAGACATGTGAATCTTGTTTGTTGGGTAAGATGACCAAGACTCCCTTTTCAGGTAAAGGTGAGAGAGCTAGTGATCTATTAGGACTCATACATACTGATGTATGTGGGCCTTTTAGAACTAATGCCAGAGGTGGGTATCAGTACTTCATTACCTTTATTGATGACTTCAGTAGGTATGGCTATGTGTACCTGATGAAACATAAGTCAGAAACCCTTGAAAGGTTCAAGGATTTCATGAATGAAGTACAGAACCAACTTGGTAAAAGTATTAAGGCACTTCGATCCGATCGAGGTGGAGAATACTTTAGCCAGGAGTTTGAGGACCTTCTGCGAGCCCGTGGTATTGTATCACAATGGACTCCGCCTGGAGCACCACAGCATAATGGTGTGTCTAAAAGAAGGAATCACACCTGTTAGATATGGTGTGATGAATGATGAGTTTTGCTGATCTTCCAATTTCCTTCTGGGGTTATGATCTTGAAACCTCCGCGTTTACACTTAACCGAGTACCATCTAAATCGGTTCAAAAGACACCATATGAGATATGGACTGGGAAGCGTCCTGATTTGTCTTTTCTAAAGATTTGGGGTTGTGAGGCTTATGTTAGGAAAATGTTTCCTGATAAGCTTAGACCCAAATCTGATAAATGTTATTTTGTTGGATATCCCAAGGAAACGAGGGGATATTATCTATACCACCCTACTGACAACAAAGTATTTGTTGCCAGGACAGCTGTGTTCCTAGAGAAGGAATTTATTTCCAAAGGAAATAGTGGGAGGAAAGTAGAGCTTGAAGAGGTTCAAGCCCAACAAGAAAACATAGAACCGGTGGATGTACAAGAGGAAAATGGAGATTCACAAGGTGTTGTGGAATCTCAGTCTCCTCAGGTAACACAAGGACCTCGTAGATCTAGTAGGGCCCGCCTTGAACCTGAGAGGTTTGGATACCTTGTGACTCAGGAAGGTGGTGAGTTGATCATAGATGATTATCCAACTACCTACGTAGAGGCTATGGAGGGACCAGATTCTGAGAAATGGCTTGAAGCCATGAGATCCGAGATGGAATCCATGTACTCCAACAAAGTATGGACTTTGGTGGAACCTCCCGAAGGGGTAAAACCCAGAGGGTGCAAGTGGGTCTTTAAGAAGAAGACTGACATGGATGGCAATGTGCAAACTTATAAAGGCAGATTGGTTGCGAAGGGATTTCGACAAGTTCAAGGTGTTGACTATGACAAAATCTTTTCTCCAGTTGCCATGATTAAGTCCATCAGGATCATGCTTTCTATTATAGCTTATTATGACTATGAGATTTGGCAGATGGATGTTAAAACCACATTCCTTAATGGGAATATAAATGAGGATGTGTATATGACACAACCTGAAGGTTTTGTAGATCCAAAGAATGCCAATAAAGTCTATAAACTGCAAAGGTCAATCTATGGATTGAAGCAAGCATCTTGGAGGTGGAATCTTTGATTTGATGAGGAAGTCAAAGTGTTTGGCTTTATTCAAAATGAAGATGAACCTTGTGTGTACAAGAAGGTTAGTGGGAGCTCGACCACATTCCTCATATTGTATGTGGATGACATACCTTTTGATGGGGAATGATGTCTTAGCCTTAGAGAAGGTAAAGACTTGGCTTGGGAATACTTTCTCAATGAAGGACTTAGGAGAAGCATCCTATATACTAATAATTAAGATCTATAGAGATAGATCTAGAAGGCTTCTCGGACTAAGTCAAAGCACGTACATCGATAAAGTGCTGAAGCAGTTCAGCATGGAGAACTCAAAGAGAGGCAACATCCCCATGCTACATGGAGTCACTGTCTCTAGAGCTCAATGTCCCCAATCTTGTGAAGTGAGGGAGCGTATGAATGGGATCCCATATGCATCAGCCATTGGATCCATCATGTACGCTATGTTGTGCACACACCTAGATGTCTCGTATACTCTCAGCATGATGAGCAGGTACCAGTCAGATCCCGGGGATGCTCACTGGACAGCCGTAATGAACATCCTCAAGTACTTGCGAAGGAATAAGGATCAGTTTCTTGTTTACGGCGGGGAGGAAGAGCTGGTTATAAAGGGTTACACCGATGCAAGCTTCCAAACCGATAAAGATGATTACAAATCGCAGTCAGGATTTGTGTTTTGCCTTAATAATGGAGCTATGAGATGGAAGAGTTCCAAGCAAGAAATAGTTGCTGATTCTACTACAGAGGTCGAGTATATTGCTGCTTCACATGCAGTAAAGGAGGCTGTGTGGATCAGGAAGTTCATCTCTGAACTTGATGTAGTTCCCATTAGTTGTGATGCAATTCAGCTTTATTGTGACAATAATGGAGCTATTGCACAAGCTAAGGAACCCAGATCACATCAGCGGTCCAAGCACATACTACGGCGCTTCCATATCATACGAGAGATCGTACAGCGAGGAGATGTGAAGTTTTGCAAAGTACCAACTGAAGACAACATAGCTGATCCACTGACTAAGGCCCTTTCTCAGCAAAAGCATGATGGTCATGCTAGGTCACAAGGACTGAGGTTCCTTGGTGACTGGCTCTAAGTACAAGTGGGAGTCTGTTGGTATGTATGCCCATAGAGCAAGTCATATAATGATTGTAATGGGATACTTTGTAAATGATTTGAATAATAATAAAGGTAATTTCCGATCTACATGTTTAAACTGTTTCTGAGATGATAGTGAAACATGATAGATGTCTAAAGAATTGTTTTACTCAATGATGTATGCTTTTGGGTTGAGGACCTAAATGATGAGATCATATGGATGTTAAGAGTATACATTCTTGTTTGGTCCCTAGTCGGTTGTTATTGTGGAAATAACCATAGACATCAATAACACTAAAGACTAGATTGTGTGTTGGTTGATGACAGAATCTCATTAGTCATGATATAGTGATATCAAACCAAGTACATAGGTACTTGTTAGAGAACAAGGTACCAGACATACCCACCATGAGAGTGACACATGGAACCATGACTTGGTAGTCACAGTCAGCTCTTACAGTGATGGTGGTGAGTGTGATTCTTAGACCTGAAATCACTACACTCAACACATGTCATTGGGTACACTTTGACATCATCAAACGCAGTCCTGAAACATGGGTTGTTATAAAGGTGATGATTGGGTGGTTTTGACACATGGGGGTTTTGAGGGGTGAGTGATAGATATGGGATTTGTCCCTCCTGAGGGAGTTTGATGTCCTTGGCCACTTGATGAGTAGGATTGAGAAAGGCATGTGCATGCACGTGTGAATCAATATGTGATATTGATGTCACACACATCTCACCTAGTCTGCTCTGAGATCAAGGAAATGAATGAACGGTGACAGGATGATTGTTCCATGCATCGAGTTCATTCAAGATATTAGTGACAAGGAATTATACATTCACTGTAACACCATTCACGGATTGTAGGATTGAAAGTTGTTCTCCAACTTTCTATTTCACTTGGGTAGCACTGATGTGTGACTAGGCACCGCTCTTTGCTTGTGAAGTCATAAGTGTTATGGACTTTCACTGCCAACGTGAAATGGACCTGTAGGGTCACACACATAGGATTTAACCTGGAATAGGAGTTTGTCCACAAACATGTTTAGATTGATTACTAAAGGAGTTTAGTGTTCAATTAAACACTCAATAAATTGATAGCTCAGTATCATAGTGTTCAAGGTGTTGGACTAATTGATTAGAGTATCAGATTGATTGAAACTGCGATTGACTGATTCTACACAATCTGCACTCCCAACCGATTGGCTCATGTGATGAACCGATCGGCTGAGCTTGGTGAACCGATCGGCTCAATTGGTGAGTCGATCGGCTCATGGACAAGGTGAAGCGATTTGTTCAAGTGTTGAAATGATCGATTCAACTGTTGCAACTGAACAAGTTGGGAAAGTAGGATTTGTGAGAAATTTCCTTTCGTTTCACTTGCCCAATTTGATTGGAACAAGGATTGGTATTTGATACCAATTAGAAACAAAAGATGGAAAGTCAATCGGGAACTGACCAGGACCAAGAACTGACTGGTTCAGAAGTGAACCGACCGTTTCATGGGTCCCGACCGATCAGTTGAGGTGTCAACCGACCGACTCAGATCCCCAACCGACCATTTCAGTTGTGAAACGATCAGTTCAGGTTGGGCAGTTGGTTGTTTTTATGGAAAATCTCGAATCCTTCTACTCCTGCTTTAGTCCCACATTGCCCGGGATGGAGAACCCTGTCCCATGACCCTCCTATATATATAGCGGTATTGGGGGCTTCTCAAAGAACAACCCAGTGCAACCAGTTTCTCTGTGAAGTTGTCGTTCTCTCTGGTTTTGGTAACCGAGAGAGAGCCCGAGCAAGTGCTACCCGATAAGGGAGGCATAGTAAGGGAAAGACAACTACAGAAAGCGACTGGTGGCAGGAGAGTGTGTTGGTGACTAGTATGCCGACAGGAGGGTGCGACACCTTCCGATTCCTTGTGGGACAAGGAGATCGGAGTTCCAGGTAGTCTGTGTGGACGACTGCAGAGGCGGGAGACCTCTGTCGCTCGGAGGACAACTGTCAATCCTGACAGTCCCGGTGAGACCAGGAGTCTTCAATCCCAGTGCGACCAGGAGCTGCACAGACACCGTCCAAGACCGGAGGTGAAGACCGCGCAAGGCGCGAGGTACTGTCGTCGAGCAAGCCTCGGGACAAGGTATGCATCCACAAACCATCTTTCCTATTGTATAGACGTTGACACGATTCCTTTTGTTTTGGGTTTTGGGAGAAATTTTTTTGTTTCCGCTGCTTCTCTGCCTCCCGTAAAACCCAACAATGCACAAGTTGGGCCTAGGAGCAAATCCCAAAATAGCATCACATATGCTATCTTCTCCTAGACTTAGGTGATTTCAAGTATCAAACAACAAGCAATTCATATTTGTAGGCACAAACCACAAGTAGAATCATGGGAAGTAAGATAGAAGTAGAAAGCAGACATCATAGAATAAAGATATAGAGTTTTACAAGATAAATTCCCCAACATAGTATCAAAGTATCATTTTATCCCCAACCTGCCCACCAAGGGGGGCTTAGTTAGTCATAAAACAAGAAAAAGAAGAGAAAGAAGAAGGAATAGAGGAGTGTGGGGCCATAGAATATGATGAAGACTCTCCCTTCTTCACCACCTAGACACTGTAGCATGAGATCCTTCCTCCAAGGCAGATGAATGGCATGGAAGTATGGGGTTTTGAGGTGGAAATGCTAGAAAACTAGGGTTTTGAGGTAGTAGAAGGTGGAAATGGAGTAGGGGGTGGATGAAGGTAGGTGAGATCTCTTGAATGCTAAGGGGCACTACAATGAATGCTAACCTTCGTGCAATATCTGCTAGTTAGGTCTGTATAGGTGGTGGGGAATTACTAGGCTAAGTGGGGGAAAATGAGGAAAATAGTGCTAAAAATAGGGTTTTGGGTGGCAACATGACCGTGTTGGGCAACAAAGTCGTGGTGGGTGAGGTGTAAAATGACAATGGTGGTAGGGAACAATCGTGCTGGGTGAAGGTAAAGTTACAGTATGAATGTGGGAAAATGGAGGCTGGCAGCATGTTGTGTTGAGCAGTACGATCGTGGTGGAGGCTAGGTAGAACAGTCGTACTTGCTCATTCTTCTCAGAATGTCTGCTCTTCTCATGGACATCACGACTATTTTGGCTGGCACGGTCGTGTTGCGGTCTTCCTGGCATGACTGTGCTGGCTAGTACGACCATGTTGTCGAGGTTGCTTTGGCCTTGATGATATTGTGATTTTGTTGTGATTTTTATTATTCTCAGTGTGGTCATTCCGTATCACTATACCCATGTTGGATCCTTTGCTTGCACTTTCTACTCCATTCTTTGAGATCCATGAACGCCTTTGCTTGAGTTGACTCTTGTCTACTAGGAGTAGGTTGAGGGAGCCTTGAGGCCTTCTTTGGACCTCTCTATGGGCGGAGGAATCCTAGAATACCTTCCTTCTTGCTCGTCTATCCAAGGCATAGTACAAGTACCTAAAAAATATATAAAGAACATTCATAAGTATGTTTGGCAGAAATATATATATTGAGGAAACTAACTTACGTTCTAACATGTTTGGATGTGATAAAATTACAGAAAGACACAACATGAGACCTTAAAATAGGGTTGCATCAGAAGGTAGCTAAGGGTGTCCAGCCTCAAGCTCCATCCGCCACCCATATATATATATATATATATATATATATAGGGTAGCGATCCAGTGAGAAACATCCTACGGTGAGAGCATGAGAGGCATTTGAATAACTACAAATTTAGAATTGTTTTTTAAAATCCAACTGTATAGATGGATAAAGCATCATTTCATTTACCTTCTCACAAAAAATCATTGCAATCAGACACTGCTTGCATGTCCATATGTACGATATACAATTTTACATCCAACGGTCAACCTGGAATTCAATATATAGAGCATCGAAAAGTATTTTGTTGTTGTGAATGATATACAAATCGGATGGTTATAAAATTTTGTAGGAAGGTAAATATTAAGGTATACTTGTAATCTATACAGTTGGATTAAGAAAAATTGATCTATGTGGATAGTTATTCAAATGCCTCTCATGCTCTCACCAAAATTTGTTTCTCACTGGATCGTTGTCATATATATATATATATATATATATATATATATATATATATATATATATATATATATATATGTATATATATATAGAGTCAGGCTAGAATACACTCGAGTGTACGGATCGCATGAATACACTCAAGTGTGTTTGCATATCAAGACTATTTTTTTGCAAAATGTAAACCGTTGATCTTCACCGTTAAATACAAATTTTGAGTCCATTTGGATGAGTGTAAGTCACTCATCCAAGGGCAACAAAATCGACGTACAAAACTAATTTGAAATGTATAATTTTTGCGATCTTCGTAACATGAGTTATACATATCCAAATGTGCTCAAATTTTGCGTATGAGTTGTTCACGAGATGTTTAAGAAGATCAACGGATTAGATTTTCAAAAAAAAATATTGCATCATGAAAAACTACTTGAGTGTATTCCGCTCCGGATACACTCGAGTGTATTCTAACTTGACTCTCTCTCTCTCTCTATATATATATATATATATATATATATATATATATATATAAAGTGGCGGGAAAGCATTATGTTAAGTGGGGGATAAAATAGATAATGCAGTGGGTAGATTTATAAATAGTACGGTCATGATGAATGAGAAGCGTCGTGGTGATAAAAGTCACAGTAAAATTCTGAGTGTAGAAAATTGGGTAGATTTATAAATAGTACGGTCATGATGAATGAGAAACGTTGTGGTGATAAAAGTCACAGTAAAATTCTGAGTTTTAAATTGACTAGGCACGATTGTGGTGATCATGACAGTCGTAGTGGCTAGCTGGCTACAAAGCCATTCTTAGGAACACGCCAGTTGTACTATGGTGGATGAAAACAATATCATTAGAAAAAGCAACAAAACAGTGCCCCTAGCACGCGAGTCTGCCTCACGACATGTTCGCTTTCCCCTCCTATCTTTAGCCAATAACGACCTATCAGGCATGCCTGTCTCCGGTCGTACTATTTCCTACAACAATTATTCGTTATGGCATTTCAGCCACCGCTCACCAGCTGATTGTTAATTTTTCACATTTGATTATTTTTCATCATTATCCCATAACTTATATTTCATATTCCACTCCGCTCGCTTTCGTTTCCTTTTCATGTCTATGCGAGGCCTTCACTCTTTATTTAATGGACCATCTTTCTTTCTCTCCCTTGCGCCCCCCCATGCTTTTCTTTTTGTATGCTTTTGGTCCATTTGGCCACTAGACTGATTGAGATCCCCTACATGCAAAGGGACCCAAAAATACCTTTCATATATCCTAATTATAATGCGGGCAAACCAAAAATACCATTTATTTGTAGTGCAAAAATACACGCTTTATCATGAAAGTATGTAGTTTTCTAACTCAAGCTAATTACATATGGCATCCCAATGTTTTCTAGATGAATTTTAAGCCTCTACACCCACTAGTCTCGTATACAAAAGGCAGTGGCCAATTGGTAATTTCCATTTCTTGGAGGTCGTAGATGTAGAGTTTGAACCCATTGCAAATACTTGTTTTATGTTCACCTGTTATTTCTAGGAAGAATCGGCATCCTTAACATCTCAATATGTGAAGGTGGTGGTGGGGGGGGGGGTGGTAATACAATAGAGCATTGTAGGCCAAATGAAACAGACAAGTTACGGAATGAGATAAAGTGCTTGATTTTGTTACCTCTGTTTGACACAATGTATCCACACATCAACCTAACTCTTGAAAAAGTACAATTTAATAATGGAAATAATAATTCATTGATGGTTTGCAGTAAATGTTTTGTTCTCATCAACATGAAAGTCATTTATTGTATTAAATGCTTATGAAAATATATGCTATGAAAAAATGCTTATGAAAACATGTATATGTATCTATAGTCTTTTTATATACACATAATGTTTTTTTTAAAAACTCATATTCTTTTTAATTAATGAGATATATCATCAACTCATTACGATAAAACAAATTGGATTATGTGATGAACATGGATATTAATCAAAGTTAGTACAATCATCTACAAATAAATTTGTGCTATACTTGCAAGTACGTCACTCCATATTATATAACTATCTCTAGATGAACTTCTGAAGGGAAATTTTGAAATACATGTTTTTTTTATATTTTACTTCTTTGGTATAGAGGGAGTCATGTCTTTTGTGTACTGCAACACATAATGGTTGATGTTATTGCTTTAACTCCTTCCATTGGTGCTTCAATTGTGTATACAATGTGCAACCTACAATTAACATATTGGCCAAGAGTAGCCGTCGAGTCAACTCCCAATGTTTTGTCCTTCCTTGAGTTGCTCTGTTCCGACCGTAAGTGGTAGTAGCAAGACTTTGCGGTACTGTTGTCGGGCCATTTGAGTTTTGACTCACATCTGGGTGAGGTCATGGCCTCTGGTGGCCAGATGTGGGTACACCACTGGTAAGTGATCAATGACTTGAAATCTCTCTGCATGTGCTGGTTGGTTGGAAGAGGACTATAGGAGGCATATTCTTATCCTAATCCAATCCACCTTGTTCTTACTCCACACAATCGGTCACCGTTGGCAGTGACTCCATACTCCAGGAGAGTTGGGGAAAGAAAGAAGACAGATAGGGATCAAGCATGGAGGGATCGGAGGTTGGAACAACAACATCGGGTGAATCAGAGGAAGAGATGCAGTTGAGAACTGAGAACTGGGGAGATCGACGAGCTTGAGGTGTCAAGGTTGAGGAGCATGTTGGTCAAACTGTCAAAAGAGAAAGAGACGGGAGAAAACTGCTTAGTTTTATGAGCTAGAGTCTAGTTTGACTTGTGAACTATGTTCCTAGTCTGTCCTCCCGCCTTCTGGGTGACGTGCACGTGAAGGCCGTGGTCCCCAAAAACCACCGATTTAAAACCGTGTCTGTGGGGAATTAACCATGAACGTGAAGGAAGATAGCTGGATTTAAAAGGAAGGAACCGTGTATAGTGAAAAAATAACCCACAAACCGTCCGTTCCGTTCACCCCAGTGGCCCCGTGGGGCAGCGGCCGACTATCTCGGGAGTCTGTCTCATGGGTGCAGACGTGAAGGCAGAGGTAAAGTCACCGAGTGAAAATCCAAGTATCCAAGTGTTGTATGGGTCCATTACAACTTTTCACATGCTTGCTGCTTGCCTACTCTGATCTCATTTCATGGCTACAACAAAGCATGCATGTATTACCTTGACCACATTGCCTTGTGGCTTGTGCTGCTAAAACCTTCCCTTCTTTCTTCCCCGACAGACAGGACTTTGTCGTAAGACGCAAATACCTTTCTTCTCTTTTCATATTAGTGAACTTTTTCTCTTTTCATATTAGGAGTTTGATTTTTGATTGCACTTGTTCCTTCTTTACTAAGCCAACGACATGCCTGCACTATGCACATCTCTTTCTTAAGTTTTAGAATCCAATGTTGGGTTGTAATTTTTTTTTCCACTTTTATATGACATCATTGAAAACACCTAGACCTGTCAAACGGATGGGTGGGTTGGGTTTGGGTTGGGTCGTTGTGGGTTTGAGTCTCGCGGGTGTGGGTCAAAAAGATGTAGTTCTAAACGGGTAGAACAAAGATAAATCCAAATCCGATCCAGCGGGTTTTGGATTTCCCACAGGTGCCCATTTAAATTTTGAAAAAAAATATTGCTAGTGTTTGTTTATATAAGATATGGCACACAAAAATCACGTGGCATACATTGTCATGTAATATTTATTTATATATCTAAACGTGCTACAAGAAGAGTATCAAAATTCAATGCACCCATGAACATGGCTGCAACATGTCTTTTAAAGAAGAGCTCGACTGGCTGAATTAAGTTTCTGAATCACATAATTAAATGCTGAAACAGCAGTGTACTACAGACTTTAGACGTTCATACATTAGTCTTAAATAATGACCACCTACAGCATACCACAAAAAAACAATACACCAATATCTAGTATGAATTGTGGCATCCAAATGAGACGAAGAATAGATCTTAGAAACTAAAACAAAAATTAAAATTTAAGTCAGTTCTAGTCAACTGAAACTTAAGTCTAGCAATCGCTGCTAGACTTTGGTTCCCGCTTGATTTGCTTTTGTTTCACGATCTGATTTTGGAGTCTCCGTTATTGTGCTTTGTTAACTTGAGTTGTAATATGCAATTATGATTTGAGTATAGGACTGATTTAAGATTGCCCATTACTACTAAGCCGCATGGATGCAAAAAAAGTGTAATTAAGCGGGTCACCTGCGGGTGCCCGCGGATTGCCCATGAAACCCGTCAAGTAAACAGGTGGGTATAGGTTTGGGTTTTTTTCTAACGGGTGGCAAATTTTGTGACCCAAACCCAACTTAAACGGGTCGACCCATGGGCGCTCGCAGATTTTGACCCAGTTTGACAGGTCTAAAAATACCAAATCCATAAATAACGATTGAGCAGAACCTATTAGTTGGGGCGGGGGAGGACACCATCAATGTCAAGCTTTAAACATGCACTATTAGGTGTGGCACCATTTGTGATTTTCTATAATTTTTTTGACATAACCAGCCTCTCATCTGCATTCTCACCTGATGTTCGGGAAACCCTGAATTGAAGATGTGCTGAGATATATCTCAATGGCGGACATTTTCTACATTCAAGTCTATGCAAAAGTATTGTTTCAATATCCCACTTCCCCAGAGAATCCAAAAATTATCTAGTTTTTTAAAAAAAATCTGTGTAATTCACTTAAATGTTTAAAAATTCATGTTAAAACTATATTGCCTCCCTATTTATTCCTAATCTATATCTCTTCACAAATTCGTGAGTATTATACATTTATCATTTGTATCAAATTTTCTTATCTATATTTTTTGAATATCGTAGTATTGTTTGTACTAAGTTGTACAGTAGGAAAGAAATATAGATTCACTACCTTTAAGTACACAAACATGATCAAACAATATATATTTCTTCCATAATAATCATGTATAGTTTTTATATACACCAACACGTACAATATCCTTAAATGCACCCACATTTCATGCAAGTATCAAACAAAGATTTCTTCCAACCAAACTAAGTCGTTGAGTACGACAGAGATACACATACACTACCCTTTGAGTACACCCACATGACATAGTGTTATACCTTTTAATTTGTTACAACCAAGACGTACAATACTCTTATACATCAACATGGTCTCATGTTATGTGTTTTGCTACAGTCAACACGTACA
The DNA here is from genome assembly GCA_963693085.1 of Alisma plantago-aquatica. Lineage (NCBI taxonomy): Eukaryota > Viridiplantae > Streptophyta > Magnoliopsida > Alismatales > Alismataceae > Alisma > Alisma plantago-aquatica. The sequence goes on along the minus strand of OY856414.1, from coordinate 829,906,511 downwards.
ATATACTTTGATCAACGAGCTTGAGGAGTTGAGGAGCAGGTCGGTCAAGCTGTCAAAAGAGACAGAGACAGGAGAAAACCGTTCGGCTTTATGAGCTAGAGTCCAGTTTGACTTGCAAACTGTGTTTATGTCTGGACTGTCCTCATGCCTTCCAGGTGCCGCGCACGTGAGGGCCATGGTCCCCAAAAACCATCGGTTTAAAATCACGTCTGTGGGAAATTAACCATGAACGTGAAGGAAGGCAGCTGGATTTAAAAGGGAGGAACCGTGTACGGTGAAAAATAATTCACAAACTATTCGTTCCGTTCACCACGAGTAGATGTTACTGCATGGGGCAACGACTGACTCTTTCACAAGTTTGTCTAATGGGTGCGGACGTGAAGGAAGGGGGTAAAGTCACTGAGTGAAAATCCAAGTATCCAAGCGTTGTATGGGTCCATTACAGCTTTTCACATGCTTGTTGCTTACCTACTGTGATCTCATTTCATGGATACAACGAAGCATGCATGTATTACCTTGACCACATTGCCTTGTGTTGCTGAAACCTTCCCTTCTTTCTTCGCCCGACAGACAGGACTTTGTCGTAAGACGCAAATACCTTTCTTCTCTTTTCATATTAGTGAATTTTTTGTCTTTTCATAATAGGAGTTTAATTTCCCATTGCACTTGTTCCTTCTTTACTAAGCCAACGGGCGTGCGTGCACTATGCACCTCTTTTTATTAACTTTTGAAATCCAATGTTGATTGGGTTGTAATTTCTTTTTCTTCTTTTATATGACATCGTTGAAAACTTCAAACCCATAAACAACGGTGAAGTAGAACCTATTAGTTGGGAGTGGGGGGGGGGGCACCATCAATGTCAAGCTTTAAATAGGCATTAGGAGTGGCACCATTAGTGATATTCTACAATTTTTTTATACATGGCCGACTTCTCACCCTACAGCTCACTCGACGTTTAGGAAACTGTTAACTGAAGTGCTGCCGGATATATCTTATTTTTTCCACATTCACATCCATGCAAAAGTATTGTTTCAGTATCCCACTTCTTCACTGAATCCGAAAATTGCCTAGTTTTAAAAAATTTATTGTGTAGTTTCCTCCATTTTTTATTAGTTTCATATTAAAACTCTATTGCCTTCTTATTTATTCCTAATCTATATTTCTTCACAAATTTTTGAGTACTCTACATTTATCCTTTGTATTGAATTTTCTTATCTATATTTTTTTAGTATGGTAGTATTGTTTATAAAGTTGTAAAATATAAAAAAATATATAGATACATTACCTTTAAGTATACAAACATGATCAAACAATTTACATTTTTGTAATAATAATCACGTATAGTTTTTGTATATACCAACACGTACAGTATCCTTAAAAGCACCCACATTTGATGCATGTATCAAACAAAGATTTCTTATAAACGAACTAAGTCTTAGAGTACGATAGAGATACACATACACTATCCTTTAAGTACATCCACATGGCATAATGTTATATCTTTCGTTACAATAAAGACGTACAACACTCTTATACATCACCATGGTCTCATGTTATGTGTTTTGCTACAGTCAACACGTACAATACTCTTATACATCAATATGATTTAATTTTTAAATCTTGGACACCAATCCGGTCTAATGTTAACAAATACATACAAACTCTTGGAGTTCATACTTCCATAATATGAGAAAACATACAGGAATCCAGAGATACATCATCTACACCTAGTTTACTCTCATCTAGAGGCAATGTATTGTTCATACAGAGTTGTAGAGATACTTCATGTACACCTATTACAACGTTCATGCTTCCATAATATGAACAAACATATATGGATGCAGAGATGGACTTAATGCTACAATCATATAGGGAAAACACTTTATGAGGTTAGGATATGAAGATGTAAGATATCATATTACTCATGGGGTCATATCTATAGAGTATGTGAAATCTGCAACGAATATTGCATATGCACTTACTAAGGGTCTAATTAGAAAGTTAGTACTCAATTCGTCGAGGGGGATGTATCTTCTGCTCATAGATTAAACATTGCAGTAGTAACCTTATCATTCTAAAACTAAAGATCCCATGAAAATTGATACAAAGGGACAACTAAACTAACGTGTTATGTGGAAACACACCTTGGAGTTTCACTCCTAACCCTCCTTATGGCGTGTACTTCATTCTGTCTGAGTATAGGAAGATTATTGGCATGATGTATACCAGACAAGACACCATTGGAAATCCCTACTATATGAGTGTAACCCAAGAGTTAAGATTTATGTGAGTTGGACATACTTGGTGGAGTGCTCATGGAATAAGATTTATACAAAGGTCGCTTATGTTCAACACTGATATGAATTTGTTCTCGTGCCCGTACTATGATTGCATGATTTACTAAAGTATGAATTAGAGAGTCTAGTTCAAGACGTAGTTCTCCACATCTCTCCGGATTGAAGTGAGTCATTCTAAACAATGGTTTAAAGCCACAAGCTACCAATGCTGAAGAACATAACAATGTCGCAAATTTTTCTTATTTATTGATTTTCTGAAAGATTTTATAGAATATGTGGGGTAATGTTGTATTACTTTGTTCTAAAAATTCAGTTTTGCAACCATCAACTTAGTTCTATATTTCTTTTTATGAAAAAATCATTGTATATGTTTTGTTTTCTCAAAAGGCTTTTGGTTTCCCTTTTTTGTTTGGAGTCCATTGACAGCATTTAAGGAAGCAATGATTATCCTCTCTTGATTACCCTTACATTAACCACGACAATTAAGATACAAGATGACAAGACTGACAATTACAATCTTGGGCAACGTGTGCGTGTTGTTACCGCGGGACGCGGCCGAGACACTCTTTTTATAAGGAGGAATCCACTCTCTACTGGAGACATGTCGAGATACATAAAAATACAGTTACATACAAAGAGAAAAAAAAATCATATTTTAGTTTCTCCTGACTAGAATGCTCCAGTTTTCATTCGCCACCTCAATAGCCTTCGTTCATTCCCAAACCTTTTAGTTTGCAGTTGTTTTTGCACTGGCAACACTTTGTGACGCCTCTTCTTTCTTCTTTGTGACAAAGGGATAAAGAAACGAGTTTGACACAGTCATCTCGCTTGCACCGAGCAGTTGTATCCAGAGTTGTGCTGGTTGAATCTTAGAGTTAGACCACTAGAAAACCTCGTGCTAGGAGCAGAAAAATCTTTCTTGAAGAAAATGTTCTGTACATCTTCATCTCAGACTTTGGAGTTTACATCTTCTAACTAATCATTATTTTCTTCAAATTCATAATTATTATTATTACTGCTGCATATTTGGTGGTTAAGTGTGTGTCTTAGTCTAGTTAACTTTTGTCTATATATCCAAGACAATTCTTATTTTTAGATGCAAATGTTTGATTTAGAGGAATTTATGGATCAGATATGCAAGGCAAGTTGAAAAGAATTCAGAGGCAGCACAGTGATGCACTCCATATATCAACCGTACGTGGAAAACGGACCACACTCCGATTTAGACGTGAATCATTTTTCATTGTTTTGTGAAGAGCAGTTCGATTTTCAGTGATGAGTTATACTTCCGTCCAACTAAACACTAACAATTGAAAACATTGTAGTGTTAGAACCGCACGTTTTCGTTTGCAGTCCAGTCAAATGAGCCCTTAACTGATACACAGTTTTTTTGTACAAAGGTGATAAATAGTTGGTTGAGTTTATCAGGGATGAAGGCAGTCTAGATCCGTAACAAATTGTATAACCTCGGTTTATGCAAAGTTGCTCATAAACGCACAAACAGACCACCGCATACCACATCGATGTTATACAGTGTTTAAGTATGGGCGTGCACGACTTGTAACTCTCAGCAAGGCGTGTAAAGCAGTAGCCTGTACTCCTTCCCCAAATCCAGTTCGCGCAGCCACTAATCCGATTCCGTACCAGGACGTCTAACGCGCATAGGATATTAAACCTCAGAGCTAGGAAGCCAATGACCTAATCGAACGTGTAAATAAAGCCAGCAACATCGGCAGATTGCCCACGTGGATAAGTCGAAGGCATAACCCAGAAGAAACAAAATCAGCTGACCCTTGCTGATTACCGATTCAGCACATGGAGAAATAATTTATGGTGGACCCAATGCAAATCAAGCAAATGCCTAGGCAACTAATTAGCCAAGCGTACGCATCACCCAGGAACATCAACCAGCGCTTTTGCGTATGGCGTAGAATAACATCAAACGCCTGGTTGGTAGCGGGCAAACCAGGCGGAACTCGGGCAGGACAGCAGCACAATCAAGTCCAATTTAGACTATTCCGGAGCCCAACACGATTGCCGAAGGAAAACATGGATCAAGTCCAATTTAGACCTACTATAATTGCCATTTTGGCTTTCACAACAAGAGTTTAAAAATGAAACTGAGCGCTTAGGGTCACTCTATACCTTAACCTAGAATATGTATCTTTTACCTACAATGGGGCTCTAGCACTTGGCCAGTCTGTAAATGAGTAAAATCCTTTGAAAGGAGACTAATGTCATAATTCAGTGTTACAACTCCAATTTTGGGTTCATCTGATGAGAAATGTAATCTTTCATATTGGACAAATAATTATGTAATTTCGTTTACAATAGCCTTGATGATTTTGTTCTGGGCTTTGTTGGCTCTTGGGCCCAATAACAAGGAAATTCAATTAATTAATGAATAATTGAGAATAGAGGAAAGAAAAGTGTGGAAACCTCTAGAAGGCAAATCCAAAGAGGGATTTCATTCCTCTTGGGTTCCTTGGGTTCCAAGGAGTCCAAAGTTGCATAGAAAGTACAATAAGAAAAGAAAAGAACAATTAAGTATTTCTTTATTAAGAAAGAAATTGAAAACAATGATACAATGTGGAAAATAAATGGAAAGATGTGTAATTGAGTTATCCTTAGTGGAATTTCATATCCTAAGGATTCTGAATGATAAAAGGAATACCAATGAGGAAAATAAAAGAGAAATAAAGAGAAATCCTCAAAAAGAACTATTTTAATAGTAAATAAACAAGATAATGAGAAATAATGAAGAATAATGCATTTAGATGCATCTAGAAGGATAATGAGTATCCAATAAAAAGGATTTCGAAATAATAGAGTTTCTTGGGATCCAAGGAGTCCCAATGAAGAAAAAGGAAAGAGAAAATACCTATAAAAGAAAATAGGAATATAATGTGAATACATTATTAATGGATTATGTGGTATTGTTAAAAAGAAAATAGTTTCTACTAAAAGAAAATAGAAATTCATGCCAATGGTTTAAAAAGCAAGAATAAAGAGAATAAATGAGAAGAATTTTGAATTCCTAACTATCCGAGAAATAAGAATATCAAAAAGATGTTTAGGAGAGAGAGAATCTTTCTTCTCAATATAGGAATTGGATTCCTATTGGGAAAGAGCCATGTTCCTTCATGGGCAAGCATCTTAGGGCATCAATACCCTCCCCTATATAAGGGGTAGGGAAAGACCCAAACATGGATCAAGTCCAATTTAGACCTACTATAATTGCCATTTCGGCTTTCACAACAAGAGTTTAAAAATGAAACTGAGCGCTTAGGGTCACTCTATACCTTAACCTAGAATATGTCTCTTTTACCTACAATGGGGCTCTAGCACTTGGCCAGTCTGTAAATGAGTAAGATCCTTTGAAAGGAGACTAATATCATAATTCAGGGTTAGAGCGAGACATCAATATCCCATCATGGTATGGGAAGCTATCACACAATATGTTAACTTGTTCTTTCTAACGCAGTTCATTTGGTCCCTTTATATTTTTTTCTTTTTATCTTAGCGAAGAATTCTTTTTATAAGGACAAAGAATCATGGATCATAGTCCACGTGTCTTGATATTTACAACCCTATTAATATGTTGTATCAGCAAGTGTATGAATGGGAATAAAATCATAGTACAACGAATCTTGACCTCAACTTTGGTAGGTCAAGTAAAGAATAGTGTCATATGAATACCAATTATCATTAATTGAACAATTGAAAAAAACTAAATTACCCTATAAATTAGATGATTTTGATTGGAGGAATTCAATGAGAGAAGTCAAAAGGGTTTACCAATCTAGACACTATTGTGTACCGTACTTTGAAATCTAGTTATCCTTTTGAATATTACTCGAGATACTATATTCATGTAAGAACCCATCCCTAGACTGAATACATAAACCCTACTTTATGTGTCTTAATGTATGCTTTGATATGATTTATTTTATAAATTTGAAAAATAGCAATGGTTACCTTTGAATTGAATGTTTTGAAATTTACTCAACATGTTTACTGATGGTGATAAGCTAGATCTTGATTTTGAGTTCTTAAGCTGATTGAATTCTTGTTAGACTTATAAATTGTTTGGTATTGATAAGATTGAGCCAAACCACACACAAGAGGATTATTGACCTCGAGTTAAACCCAATCATATGGTAAATTATTACATATATATCAATATTTACAATTAACTCCATCATACCAATAATAATAGAAAAATAAATGTTGTTGGTGTGTATTCCCTAAGAGACTGTCATATGAGGATGTAGTGGGACACCTTGTACATGATTTACTTATTAATAGAAGGCCATTCTACTTATAATGTTTATGTCAGTGTGAGATAATCATCAAATATGATAATGTCCAAATAAAGTTTTGACTCAATGACATGTGGTTAAGGTTGAGGATGTAAACATGAGATGATATGTATGCTTAGAGTGTTCATCCATGTGTAGAATAAGTTGCTTTCAGTTAGTCAAATAAGATTTTTGGGTCTTTTATATATAGGATCCAGGGAGTACATGGGAAAAATAGAAATAAGGGAAAATACAATGAGCCTAAGTCCAACTAATCAAATATACCAACATGTCCCTCAAGTTGGAGAATAAACATTATGAAGTCCCAACTTGACACCCATATACTTGAACAAAACATGAGGAAGAGCAGGATGTCCACAACTTGATCACATGTCCCAATGTGAGGAGTGATGATGAACTTGGTGGTGCATTGAGTTTTAGTTACTTTTCACAAGCTAGTTTTCATGTATTTATTGCATAATCCTCACTTTGATATCATTTATACATTGTTTATCATTATTATCCTATGAAACACAGTTGCATCAATTAATAAGTATTTTCATTGAATTATGTCAACTTATCAATTTTAATTTAGACTTATGTTAGTTTTCCCTTATTTCAGGAAGTTTGAGCACTTTCAGAATAAAGTGCCACCGACTTATAAGTCGGTGATACTGACATTTTACAAAAATCCAATAGAGAAGCCAGAGAAAACTCGGTACCACTAAATTTCTAGTTGGTGGTATTAACACTGTCTCAGTGGCACCAACAGGAGAGTCAGTGGTACTGACTTTTGTACCCAAAACAAGTCAAAAACTCACATAATTGAACTCATTGCTACCGACATATCAGTCGGTAATATTGACATATCAGCCAACAACTCGATGCCACCAAGTTTGGTGTCAATGGTATCGACTGTGGCCGACTAGTGAAGATTAAAGATAATGAGGGATCCAACAACTGTGAGTTAGTGGCAGTCACAATCTTACTTATGACCTAAGGGGGAGCTCGGATGAAAAGGAACATCACATTTTTATCTCGTGGCAATGGAGCACAAAATCGAGAGAGGAAGAGACGAAGGAGACGACCACGTATCGGATGATTTAGGAACCTCTAGGAAGTAGATTTACAGTCAAAACATTGTGGATCGAGGCGCTCACTAGAGAGGTTTATACAGACCAATTTCTCTAAGGGTTTCATTGGTTCTCTAGATGTTTATCTCACTTATTCTCTCTTCCACTTTGTATCATTGATATATATATCACGTGGGGCTAATATTCTTGTTCCTTCAAACTTGAGAGTATCCATGTTTTGCATTGTGTTTGACTTCCATGATTTAATATTATATATTTTCCTTAATTTTAGACATATGTCTATGATTGCTGAGTAAATTACATGTGCTTAATCACCACAATCATTTTCTTAGACTATTAATTGCTTTAGGAAAGGGATTAAGGGTTGGACTAATCATATATTTACATGGCCAATACCGTGCCTATGGACAGATCTTATGATTGCGAAGGGCAACCTTGAGTTTTTGTTAATGTGCCTGTCTAGTTCTAAAATCAATACGGAAGTGGGATATGTCTTAGTATAGATAGTGTATTACGATGCGAGAGTGGGTAATACTTGCTACATGCCCCTTAGTCTAGGGTTAGGGGTAAATGATTATTAATGAAATAGAGTTAAATGCAATATATACCGTGGTGAAATTGTAATCCTAAGGAATCCAACAATTCGTGATTGTAGTCCTCTTAATTTAGATTCAATTCTTATCTGTAGTTATAAACAAACAACCAATCACTTTTTCCTAGGCCTAGCTGATTCGATTATAGTTAGTAATAGTCGTTTGGAGTAATTTTCCCTAAGTTGACATCCGTGCCTCATAGGCCTATACTATTCGACACATACACTTGCATTTTGCAGACACATTTTAGGCGTGTCATGTTTTTAGCATTATTTTGGGAGAATTGAAAACTCCAACACTATGAGTGTTATGACCGACAACTCTAGGCCATTTTATTTTTCCTTTAATTAATTTTCAAATGCTTTCTTTGAGATTGTTCATAAATTGAAAATCTTATATTTTCATCATATTAACTAGTTCTCATCCTCACTCACTACTATCTCATTTTTAGGTACCAGTGTATGGTTCATTCCAGAACCAGTGATTATGGAGAATTCACTCCAACAAGTACATGCCCAGAGAAAAATTGTCATAGAGCAAAATAGTTTGGGGCTTCAACAGAGAAGTTCATCCAAACCCCATTACTAGAAGTAGTGCATGCACTAACATTGAATATAGACCTCAACTCTGAAGAGCATGTTGAGGCCAAGCTTGAGGAATAGATTGTTTGGGAAAAGATTGAGGCATATTTAACCACAACACACTTAGGACCAATTAAATGATGGGCATTCAACGTGGACAGATACAAAATAGATTCATGATCGGTGGCACTTATTAAGTCTCAATCATTTCATGGCCACAATATGGAGGACCCACTGAGGCACATTAATGGATTTATGGAGAGCTTTGATATGTTGAAGATTGATAGGGTCCCAATTATAATGATTTACTTAAAGTTGTTCTCCTACTCACCGTCAGACAAGGCAAAAACATGGTTTCTCAGTCTTCCTTTAGAATCCATATATACATGGGATGAGATGATAGATTCTTTCTTAGATAGGTATTTTCCACCACAGAATACACATGGTTTGGTCAGGAGAATCTACAATTTCAAACAACATGTTGAGGAATCCTATTCAAAAGTTTGTGAGATAATTTAGAACATGATCAAAAAGGCCCCTCATCATAGGCTTGATCTTTATGGCTAGGAGAAGACATTTTATTATGGGATACACAAAGGGGAGAGGACTAGTCTTGACAGAAGGAGCAGGCCTCCCTCTGAACAATAAGGATACCATGTGTCATGAGATCTTGAAAAACATGGCCAAAAACCAATCACAGGGTGAGCAGAGAGAATCATCGATAACAATCAAGAGTGTTATAGAATCCAGGGAAATCACCAAATTTAAGGATCAGATGGAGAGGCTCACAAGGAAATTGGAGTGCAAATTTGGCACCTCATCTGGAGGTGAAGAGGAGGAGTTCATGTACTTTTTTTTAGCAATATCATCATGATAGAGGTCCTACTAAGATAGGTCAAATAGAATACATGCAGGTTAGGTTGGTGAGTTAGAATGTGGCTCTTTTAGACCAGACAAAAAGGGTGCATCAAAATCAAGGGGCTCAAATCTACAGTACTGAAAATTAGATCTCTCGCTGGAAGTAGAGGTGGCATCCATAAAGAATTGCATTTAGTAGATATTTTTTGGGAACATAGAGACAACACAGAAACAACATCAAGTAAATTTCATATATAGTCTTGAGGAAATAGAGCAAGTTACTGAGGAGTCACCAGATCAACACATTCCAAAGACGAATTAAGTCTATGTGTCAAATGTTCCATTTCCTTACAGGTTGTATGGAAGACCAGGAAGATGCAGTATGCCAAGGCATTATTCTCACACATGCACCTCACTAGATACATGGTCAGTAATAAGAGATAAGGAAATCCCATCTTCATCGGCTTTGCAGGACAAGGAACTTCAAAGTTCCACCATTTCCATAACCACACCTTTAGTTTTAGGAAAGGTGCCCATGTTAAGTGAAGGTTCTATTTTGTAGTGGAGCAGTCATAGTCAACAAGGAGGCACCACAATTTAGAAAGAGAAGCCACAGGCCATGCCACCCACAAGAGACATTTCAGATTTTGTCCTAGATAGTGGTGTTGAAGGAATCTTAGGGGAGTAGATCCCTAATGTCCCCTAAATTCCTTCTCACAAGCGTGTAGATAAGCCATTTGGTCCATTGTCAGATATTCTAAATTAAATAAGGAGGAAAAGTAGTTCAGGAAATTCCTACATATCTTTCGAAAGCTCCACATCAATATCTGACTCGCGTAGGTGATAGAACATATTCCCACATATGGAATATTCTTGAAGGATATCATCAATAAGAAGAGATGGATAAAAGATAAAAATGTCTTGCATGTTGATGAAGTGGTAAGCGTAATGACCTAGGGAAGATTCCCAATGAAGAGAAAAGACATGTGATGCGTCTACATCTCTTGTTCTATAGGAAGCAAACATTTTAAGAACGCACAATGTGATTCGGGGGCGAGCATGAATCCCTTACCTCTCTTCACCTTTCAAAATCTAGGATTAAAGAAATTGACGAAGATGTCCATGACAATCCATTTGGTGGATGGATCAACTTTGCATCTTATGGGATATGTGAGGATGTTTTAGTCAAAGTTGATAAATTCATCCATCCTATCAATTTTGTGGTTATGGATATGTACAAGATGCAAAGATCTAAGATGTTTTTAGTAAATTCGTTCCAAGCTACAACCTACGTGATCATTGCCAAATGGTAGAGGCTACTTGAAACTTGAGATAAATGACTATATAGTTGAGTTCAGATTGTCTTCCAACAATCTCATGACAACACAGGATAAAGAACATCACCTTGTTGAGCCTAGGACATTAAACAAGGGATATCATGGGAGGAAACCCAGTTTTATATTTGTTATTTACTTTTTTCTTAGGTCTTTTCATTGTTTAAATTTTTTATTTGTCTTGTAGATTTAAATTGATGTAAAAGGGTACTTTGTTGTTGATGTTGTTTGGTGTGAAAGAAGAGTCAGATTTGATACTACTAACACTAATATCAGTACCACAAACCTACATAAAAATGTTCAATAAAAAATTCACAAAAAGTCTATACCACCGACATACAAGTTGGTGGTATCGAATCCGTGACAGGTCGAATTATGCAAAAAGTCGATACCACTGATAGACAAGTTGGTACCACTTACTTTTATCAGAAAAAATAGAGAGCTACATAAAAGCTAGTCAATATCACTTACACACATATCAATGGCACTGACTCATATAGCTCAATGTAGGATAGAGGGTGTCATATCTTGATTCCACCAACACACGAGTTGATGGAAATGACATGGAGGGAAAGAAATGGATAGAAATGGATCCATAAAATCCACTGGGTATGTTTTAGCGACCACTACCACCACACACGACACCACTGTTCCACCTCTTTGTTTGAATTATGACTATGTGTACATAGTCAAGTTCAAGCTTAGGAGGTGTTGGAATGACTTTATCTATTTTATCTTCTATCTTGTTTTAGTTTTTTATATTAGCAAGTATAAGATCAACATTTATCTAGTGTAATCGTGAAGCTTAGTTACCATGATTGCAACTATCATCAAAGAAAAATGTGTTTTGTACCTTTGCAATAAAAAATTAAAATGATGAAATGATCACATATTTTTAGGCTTAATTTGCTAAGTCTAAGGAAACACCAACTAGAGGAAGGGTATGGGTTAGTTAGCTTGAGGACACTTAATATGAATGAAAACAATATTTATCAAGATTTATGTATTAAAATGGGGTTTGAGCCCAAACTAACCTAACAAGTAACGATACCTTAAATGAAAGTTTCATAAAGAAATTTTAAAGTTACCCTATACACAGGTTGATAGGGAGGGATATATCATTGTTAAGACAAGAATTGTCTCTTAATTATGTGATTCCACTTGTTTTTTATGACATTTAGTCCACCACCTTTAGATGTTCAAGTAACCTAAATCGTTTCTTCTTCACTACATTGCATAGCATAATAGGTAGCATGATACCTAGTTTTTTATTACATTAGTTAGAAAAAGAAAACAATATAGAGATGTGCATACTAATTAGTTCCATAACAAATTTCTGTATATTACATTTCCTTTTGCATCATTTACCTATGTAACTTTCTCCTCTAATTTAAAGTGAAAGGATATACATCCACATCCTTCTAAAAAAGTGATGATATGTTGAATAAAAGCCTGAGAATAAATATAAATCATGCTAAAAGACAAGAGCATGAGAGAAAAAAGAGAGAGAAATCAAATAAATAGGGAGAAAAGGATGTCTTGAACTCAAATCTGAAAGTCATTCCGTGAGAAGGTCAAAATAGTTACATGTATTTTTTTTACCTCACACTCATCAATTAGATGAGACCTTCAGTGCATTCATCATTCCACCACAATAGTAGGCATTCATGCATTTTTCATGTCCTTCATTCTATAGGTTCATCATATTTTGTTTTTTCATAAATTATATGGATGTTACTTGTGATTATTATTCATAGACACCTATTTCATTCTACTCATTGCTCTTCATGGTAGGCCACATAAATGATTGATCCCCTCATTCTCTATTATATGGGGAATTATTTCCAACATAGTTTTTTGGGTAAGCAAGAGCAATGTTGATAGGAAATCACATGCAACATCAAGCATATGCCCTATTGACTATGATGTTAATTGCTCCACTTATAGTGCTTCATTAATCTAAGGGTGAACATTTTTAAAGCACATTTTTTGTCACTTTAGAGTATTTATTTCTTCAGTGGTTGGTAAGAGCCAGTTTGGAACAGTTAGGTGAGGGAATTAGAGAAATGTAGTTGATATTGTTTGTCCTCTTGATAACTTATTTCAAATAGATCTAAAGGTAGTATTGCTCGAGGGCACGCAATATTAAAGATTATGGGATTTTGATGCATTGAGTTTTACTTGCTTTGTATAGGCTATTTGTCCATATTTATATTGCATAATTGCTCACTTTTATATTATTTATGCATTATTTATCATAATTATCTTATAAAACAATATTGCATCAATTAATAAATATTTTCACATAATTATGTTGAATTGTTAATTTCTATCAGATTTATGTTGGTTTTTTCTTGTTTTAGGAAATTTTAGCACTTTGAGCACAACTCGACGCCACTGACTTGTAAGTCGTTGGTACTGACATTTTGAAAAAATCCTACATGGAAGCCAGAGTAGACTCGGTGCCATAGACTTTCTAGTCAATGATATTGACACTTTCTAAGTATCACCGACAAGTGAGTTGGTCATACTGACTTAGCATCCAGAACAAGTCAAACCTCACATAATTCAACTTGATGCTACCGACATAGCAGCCGGTAGTACGGACACTTATTAGGGTTTTGAGTGAGTTGACAATTAGGTGTTAGTGGTATGACAAATCCAACGATTGTGACTTAATGATGCCAGAGCTTTACTTATGACCTAAAGGGAGTTCGGTTGAAAAGGGACATCACATTCTATCTCGTGGAAACAGAGTATGGAGCTAAGAGAGGAGACAAAGGAGATGACCATGTACCAGATGATTCAGGCACCTCCAGGAAGCAATTTGTAGACAGAATGCTTTGGATCGAGGCACTCACCAAAGGAGATTGTACATATCTATTTTTTAGGATTTTTTTTAGTTCTCATGATGTTTAACGTGTTTCCCCTCTCTTCCTCTTTGTATTTGTTGGTAGAAATCATGTGGGGCTAATTCCCTTATTCATTAGGACCTAGGATTTACCCCGTTTTGCATTATGTTTGACTTCCATGATTTAATATAATATATTTTCCTTAATTTTGATGTAGATCTATGATTTCTTAATGAATTATCTGTGCTTGATCACCACAATCGATTTCTTAAACTGTTACTCACTATGAGAGAGATATTTAGGGTTGGACAAGTCATAAATTTACATAGCCAATATCGTACCTTGGGAGAGGTCTTACAACTATGAAGCAAATAACCTTGAGTTTTTGTTAATGAACCTATGTAATTCATAATCACTGCAAAAGTGGACTTTATCTTAGTATAGGTAGTTTATTACATTTTTGGAGTGGATAATACTTGCTACAGGTCCCTTAGTCTAGAGTTAGGGGTAAATGATTATTAATGAAATGGAGTTAATGCAATGTATACCATGGTGAAACTATAATCCTAAGGAATCCACAAATTCGTGATCACATTCCACTTAATTTAGATGACAATTCTTGTCCTTAGTTACAAAAAACAACCATTCAATTTTTTCTAGGCCTATTTGATTAGATTGTAGTTAGTAGTAGTCTACATTTTCCTAAGTTAAACATTCGAGCATCATAAGCCTATACTACTTGATGTGTACATTTGTGTTTTGCATGCACAATTTGGGAATGTCAAGTTTTGATACCATTTGGCTTTGACCAGGTCCCGCACAAAATGGCAGTCAACCTTAATGTGATTTGTGTGCTTGTGGAAGACTGGATTATTAGCTATGTGTATAGATGACTGATTGTCACAACATAAAGTAGCTAGAGTTTGAAAAGGAATTCCAAACTTAGTCAAGATGGACTGCACCCACTATAGATCAAAACATGCATGAGCTATAGCTTAATATTCTACCTCGATGCTGGAGCAAGCTACCACCGCCTATTTTTTACTCCTCAAGGAAATTGGGTGAGTGCCACCCATGACACAATAGCCAAAAGTAGACTGTAAGTCTTTAGAATCACCAGCTCAATGTACATCTTCATATCTTGAAATGGAGATTACCTTGGACTTAGGATGTTTGTATAGAAATCCTAGTCCTGGAGCACTCGTGAGATAGCAAAGAATGCATTGAATGCTGGACTAGTGGGACTGGAGTGGTGCACTCATGTGTTGGCAGACTACTCCAACAACTTTGGTGATATTTAGTGTAGTGGTAGTCAAGTAAATCAACTTCTTGAATATATGAAGAAACTTCTCTGGATCAGCAAAAAGTTTTTCTTCATGGATAGGCTTCATATGATAGTTCATTGGGTATACATTGGTTTGACTTCTGCTACATCCCATTATCCCATGAGAATATGAACGCCTTCACCAAGCTATCCAATATATTTGGTATTCTCATCTTCATAACAACATTACCACATCTACCTCTTCTGATTGGCTAGTTGGGGATTTTCCTACTGTTGGTTCTTATACTCACCTAGCAATCGGTTCTCAAGGTATCTTTGGGGCGTCCATTCTTGTTGATTATGTCCCTAGTTGGATGTTATATTATAAATTTTGGACAACAATAATACATAACACTCATGTGTATAGTTTGAAGACTACATCTCTGTAAAGAGGCAAGATCACCTCCTTACTAAAATTTAAAGGAAGTACAAAACATCCATGTTTTTAGAAAGATAAAAGATATTGAGGGATGCATGTATAATATTCCAAGTAAATAAGCATGCACCAGATACATATAGAATGTCAATAGTAGTGGAAAAATAATGAAACTAAAGTCATTACATGTCTTTCATCATAATTCACTACATAAGTTTTTCAAAAGAAAAAGATAAGAAAACTAGGGTTCTAGCTTTAGCAACCTAGACAATCTTCAGAGAAAAAAAACTTGAGATGTACTCCTGGTGTCGATTTCTTTGGACTTGGTCTTCACCTTGCTCAGCACTTGGGTGGCTAGGAAAAACACGCAACAAAAGGGAAAGTAAAACAAAGTATGTGTCAACAAATATGAATAGGATATCAAGGTAAAGAAAACATGTAAATAAAGGCTAGTTTTCATCATAAGATGAAGATTTTAAGAGTATGAGGCTATTTTTAATAGATGCTTGCCATAAGCAAAATATAATAATAGGGTTGCATGCATGATAATTATGACTACCTTAACTAAGTAGGTTGAGGCACCTACCGAAGCTCAACCAATAGGTGAGGGGAGAATTAATACATTCCCAGTCACCTACTCATATTTTTATGGGGGAGAATAAGACATTCCCCAGGGTGAAAAAATGCATGCCCTATCTATGGGTGGTTGTACATAAGTACCACTACTATAGCTAAATATTCCATAAAATCAACATGCTAGAAAAGAAATCATGGCAAGTAAAAGCATCTTATCATTATAACATGATAGTGGGGCACAAGACCCAAGAAAAAGAATATCATTACCAATTTTGAGGCAATTTAACAAAAGAATCATGAAAAGAGGGAATAGGGTTCACTAAATCTTCATTAAGGAAATATAGGGTTGGTTTGAAAATATCCCAACTTAGGGTGTAAGAATGCTGACAAGCCTTAAACGTGGGTAAAAAAATGGAGACATGTCTAGGTCATCAGACTTTAGTAATTTATAATACCTGAATGTTTAAGACTCATACAACTAGCACACAGTTGAAGTAGTTCAGGGTCGAACACATGGACTTGGAAGAATAGTGCTTCGGAACCTAAGTTTTACTTGTCTAAGAACGTCAAAAAGTCAAAGGATAAGGGTTGTTGAAATGAAAGAATCACGAAAAATCTATCTCCAAGGGGAGTTACCAGAATAATGAAAGCTTTGGGTATTTTGGATTTTAGCAGTTTTTATGATGGCTTTCATATATAGGAAACTGAGGAGATAAAACTATCTTTGGGGCATAGCACGAAGGAAGATAACTTAATCATAACAAGAGATGCCAGCCTACATCCAGTGCCTTCTTCTCTCAAAGAAGATGCCAACAAGCCATGCCCTAAGTTCCTTCTCTCAAAGGTACCAGGTGTGGGCTCACGTGGAAAGATAAATTAAGCGCAACTCTGGTTCTGGGTACTCTCGTACACCTGAATCAGATCAAAATCTAGAAGTTTGCGACGTCCTTTCTCGAAGGAGTCAAAATAGGAAACATGATTCGATAGCTAGTAAAAAGTGTGAATCACAAAGAAGAAACTAGAACTCGGATGCCAGAAAGAAATCA
Organism: Alisma plantago-aquatica; assembly: GCA_963693085.1. NCBI lineage: Eukaryota > Viridiplantae > Streptophyta > Magnoliopsida > Alismatales > Alismataceae > Alisma > Alisma plantago-aquatica. The sequence continues at coordinate 829,889,279 of OY856414.1, read as the reverse complement.
TCCCATGAAATAAATCCATACATAGAACGGTATGAGATAAACTCTGTAGATTCCAATAATCATAAAGGGACATAAAGGTTTACTTATAATGTTGTAATTAAAGGAAAGTAAATAATGTAAAAGGGAAGATAGGTATCGATCTCCCGAATTTAGGAGATCGATGTAGATAGAAGCAGACACTTAAGATAATGCTAACCTGGTACCGGGTAAGGGCCCTATTGGGATATGACCGTGTTGGGTATTTGACCGTGTTGGGTCATGGACCGTGATGGGTAAGGTTTGTATCGGGATAGGACCTCTACCTGATATGTCCATGTCAAGCTGTTGGTCGTGTCAGGTTGTAGCCATGACGGGTGCAGACCATATCGGGTTGGGTACTACGGCGGGTAGGATCATATCGGGTAAACATTTATCTTAAGGCTCTTGGGTTTTTCGTGTCGGGCATAGGTGGGTAGGTCATCTCAGGTTGAAGCCCAGATAGAAGCCTGACATGCTAGAAGTAGCCTAGAGGATCATATCGTGATGCTTGCTGCTACCGAAACAGTTTCTAAGTGAACTCCTCCCATCCTAAGGGTGTGCTCACCTAGTATCGCTCGATAGGCTCCTGGAAACTCGATGCACTAGCTCCTTTACTCTGGAAGTTAGCTCTCGTAGGGTCTGGCTCGTCCCATCATAGGCATGTAGCTGATATTTATAGGCAGCAAGTTGATAAGAGTTGTGGCTTTTATTGGACCACGTGTCCTTTGTATGTGGCTCTTTTCGCATGGCTTTAGGAGGGGCTGGATACGGTTGTTTCCCGATAGGCATGTCAGGTCATCAACGTACCGGGCAGTGAGTGTATCTCATATAGCTATGGTGGGTTGGGAGCTTGGTGAGCTGTTGCACCGAGGGGTGGTCGTATCGTGTAACGACCTCATCGGGTGGCAAACCGTGACGAGTAAGGCACCATATTGGGTAGATAGTTGTAGTGGCCAGGGCTCCCGCGTAACTCACCCACGTCGGGTTACCACTGTATCAGGCAGTGACCTTGACGGGTAAGAGGGTGTGTTGTCTCACATGCTGCTGGATTGGGACAGGGACTTAATTGCTGATGGGCCTGATGGGCAAATTGGTGTTCTTTTGTGGAAGAATTAAGAACAATCCTGCAAAAAATGGGAAAGGTTGTCAGGGGCATAGCGGGCATAATTTCTTCACAACAAATAAGATAAAATGAAGAGTAATTTTGGTTTGGAGGCTATTTTGATAATAACATATAAGCTCTAGCAACCATAAAATGGGTGTTATCAACTCCCCCAAACTTAGCATTTTGATTATCTTCAATCAATCTGTACTTATTTTAAAACTTTTGTTTGAGGTACCTTTAAAACCAGGCGTAGTCTTCAGAAAAAGGTTAAGTGGATTTTTGGATGTCGGGGTGGCGACAACTAGCAGTCCTTTGGCCGGAGGCGGCGTGGATGTTTCCTTGTCCGTCTCGGCTGTCAGGGCCCGATTGAAGGAGGTCAAGGAGACATGGGCGGAAAAATGGATGTTTACAGAGTCACCTACCAAGGCGGCTCAGGTGTTGTGGCGTCTGACGGTGGTCTGCGAAGGGGGGTTTGATGTGGTCGGGATGGTCGACGGAGTGGCGATTGTTGCAGGTCAGAGTGGAGCTCTGGACGGCACCGACACTCCTGCTCTTGCAGGGGATGGAGGTAGATAGAATGACAAGGAGGAGAATAGGAAGGGAATGGATGCCGAAGAGGTGCTCAACGTTGCGTCTCAATGGCACGGTTTGGGAATTGTTGCTGTTGGTAGGGTCTGAGAGGATGATTTTGATGATGTGTGCCGCCATCTGAATTGCTTTTGGGTGGGCACTATGCGTGTACCTTGGTCGGCGACTTCGGTGTCAGGAGGTGGCCCGATTTTGCCTCCCCAAGCGCCTGATGCCCCGTCTAGAAGAGATTCTCATGGTGCTCGGTCAGCGGTCAGGAAGGTTCGTGGTCTTGGGTCTCCTCAGGACGTCTGCTTTCGATGCCTTCGACGTGGTCACTGGAAAAAGCAGTGCTCTGCTCCGACAGTTTGCTTCCGTTGCCATGCTTCGGGTCATCTGGTGTGAAACTGTACAGTCAGAAGGCAGCGTAGGAGACATCGACAAAAAGCATGGTGTTCTCGCTATCTTCAGCATGGACATAGGAGGCAACAATGTTCTTCTCCAACTATCTACTTTCGATGCAGGTCGCCTGGTCACTTGGCGAGGGAGTGCAGGGGCAAGTCTTTGCCTTTGGCTCGCTCCCCCAAGCCTGTAGGAAATGTCGTGACTGTCAGTTTCAACCAAGCACATAACGAAGAGAGATTCGATGATGTTCAGGATGACCGAACTGCTAGATGGGTGTTTGATTCGGCCAACAGTTGCAAGCGTGTGCATCAAAGACATTTCCGCTATTTCTTTGTCTACCATTTGGGACATGACCACATCTCCCCAAGGGATGAGCACTGTAGTTTCTCTTCACACAGGTCTTCCCATGATGATTCTTGTGTAGGTGATTATGAGGCTGTGGATTTTGACACTCTTCTTGTCTACTCTGGGTGCAAGAAGAGAGAAGGATTGAACATTTAAGATACTGGAAATGTGGCTAGATGAGACGTTTTGCGTTGCATGCTTGAGGGAGGGTCCTTTTGTTTTTTTTCTGAGGATGTTTATTTTGTTGTGAGGTCTTGGGAAAAATGATGTTGATCTCATGTAATGCTTGATGATTAGCCTGCGTGAGGGGCATGATGAATAAGATGGACCTCACCTTTATTTTAAAAAAAAAGTGGATTTTTGGAATGATCTGAGGAAAATTACGTCTGACCATGAACAATGGACTTTATTTTTTTATTTCCTTATTAAACAAAAATTTCTCCCCAGCTTTTGTGAGATTTTAGTGCACGATGTTGAAGTTAGCTTTCACACCAAACTACTTGAATCTTGGAGGTAGAAGGTGGGGTTGTTGGGAAGGCTTAAGGCTTTTGGGTTTTTCTTGTTTCCCCTTGGTCCATCCAGGTGTGGGTCCATTAACGGGCAAGTGGTTCCTGCAGTCCAAGCCAGTTGTCTTTAGAGTAGTGATTTCACATCCTACGTACCACTGCCCCAGAACTACCATGCCTAAAGATGGGCACTTTTGGGAATTCGTGTTTTTTTGGCACAACTCTCATGCTTTTATTCACTCTCATAAGGCTTTCCTCTCTTTTTGGGATTTTGGTGGGTAGCGAAAAAGGAGTTTGCTATTTGGGCATCTGTTTCCTTCACATGCACATCTCTTAGCTGGAATGAGATTATTTTTCAAAGTTGGCGTAGAAAAGTTATAGTCTTTGTCATTTAAGAATACATTTTCAAGAGAGCATAGTAGAAATGTACACAGCCTTCGGCACAGAGAGAAACAATTGGAAGTTGTACCAAGTATTTTCAATATAGTAATTTTTACAGTGTGTATGTATTGTGTATGTATTGCTTACTATAAAACACTTATATACATGTATACATAGAGTATAATGAAGGAAGGAAAGGAAAGTGAAAGGAGGGAAAATTTTAGAGTACCTCCCTCACTGATGCTATGGAGCTCCCCCCAAACTTATTCCACACTCTGTCCTGGAGTAGTGAGACGAATAGGAGAGAGTAGTCATAGATCAGTGAGGTTTCAGTAGATGCATGCGCCTTCAGCAGTTAGGAGCTCCATGATGTATTCTCCTCATTGGGTGTGGTAGTCTATGTCATGGAGCTTCTCTGGTGCCTTCTTCAGTGCTGCTACGTAGGATATCCAGTGAAGCACGTATATTCCACAATCATTTGATAGAGGAGCTTGTTGTGGACTGCGGTGGCAGAAACGGAAGTCGTGCCACATTGCCACCAAATCTTGAAGATGTCGCTTTATCATGGCCACCACCTCAGTGTAGTATTTCTTTGCTAATCGTTCCAAGGTTATTTCTGGCACTGTAGCAAACTCTGTTGGCCAATCAGTGTTGGCGTATGAGCTGTTGTAGAAGATACCAATGTGAGTGTTGGCGTATATCATGATGAGCGTCTAATGGTTGCCATGCAGTAGAGGAAGGAACAATATGTGCGGCAGACACTTATAGATTTCTAGTTGGAACAGTTGGTGCATCCCAGATTCATCAGCTAGGCATAGGTCGTTGAACAACATCGGATGTGCGATGTAGAGTTGTCCAATCTTCTCTTGTAAAATAAGGATGTAAGTTGATGCCACCGTCATAGCTAGACATCCGCCAGCTTTGACTAGGTCCTGTAGATTGTCGATGGGGACCACTGCATTATTCTTCTCATAGATGACATCTACAGTGTTAGAATCAGCAAGTTGTAGAAGTATATGATTGACATGTTCCCGAGATAAAGAGCTGCAGGAAGAACGGTCAAAGTTGTTGATGACAAAGTCTGAGATTACAGGTGAGATAGAATTACCTTCGGTGGCGAGTAGGGCTCGCAAGTGCTCTATTCGCTTGCCTATCCTGAAGACGTCAGAGGAGCCCTTAACCTCTGTTCTTGGAGGACAGTTAGGTGGAGAAGAGTGAGAATCAGAATCAGAATCTATCTCCAGTAGATCCTCAGGAAGCTCTAGATCTTGGAAATAACACATATCCTTTATCAGCAGCAGCGCGTAGATGCTCCTGAGGTGGTAGAAGTTTGTGTCCTGGTGTTGCATTATGTATCTGAAGATATTCTGAAGCTCCATGGTGTGTAAGACGATGAAGGCACTATTTCCACTTCTCGGGTCTTCTTGGACTGGGAAGTCCTTTAACGCATAGAAGTTCTAGACGCTACTGTGGCATTGGATGTCTTGTTTGATGACCCGGTGAAGTCACAGAGGCAGAAGCCTGAGGTCGGTGTATTTGGGGCAGAGGAAGACGTGCTCTAGGTGGGGGACCTCCATGGTGCAACAGTTGAACAAAGTGACGTCGTGGAATCGAAGGCCAGCCACGTAGATGAACCAGTGCCCCTATGCTGGTAGGGGGCTAGCACCAGGTCGGGGTTGTGCTCTTGTACATGCTTCAACATATCAACCATCGGTTGTGAGTCATCTGCCCCTACTATCAATCTCCTGGCTAAGGCTGGAGTGGCATTGTAGATTGGTTGTTGGCTTGTCCTAAGTGTGATATTTTCGATCATTGTACTTTCCAGGACTCTGCATAGGATCTTCCCTATGATGGCTATTGAGCGGAATATTCCTTTGAGTGGTCGACATCATACAGAGAAGTATTGGTTGCTCTAGAGGATAGCTTCTTCTTCTATCTGCGACCTCAGGAACATGTTCAATAGTTGTTAGTCACGGACGGTCAGATATCTAATGGCGCGTCTATCAAAGTCGGCCATCATGAAGGCTGGAATCTCAGATGGTGCATAGAATCTATTAGTCGCTAAAGTCTTCACTCTCGGGGATTGCTCTACAAGAGAGCTTTACAAGTCATCCCCTTCTCCCTTAGAGGAGTCATCCTCTAGGCCTTCAGTCATTCCCTCTGTTGCTTCAGTCGGCTCTCGTAGTTGTGGAGGAGCGGTTGTGTCGACACCTCGAGTGCTCCCCTCTTTCTTAGGGGCCCCATTGATGGGTTTCTTGGTCGCCTCCTCCTTGGGTGGTGTTGAAGGGTTGGTTGGCCCACTGGCGTCAAAGGAGGACGATGAGTTGGAGGAAGAGGGTGATGATGAGGACGAAGGTGATGAAGATGTTGGCGGTGATGGTGACCTCCGAGAATGCCTTGAGTGGTGAAGGGCTTCCCTCTCATCGAGTCTCTGCTCGATGATGTCTAGGTGTTGGAGCGCCGCCTGCATCGTTTGGTTCATTGCTTCTAGCTGGCTGTGGAGGCCAACTAGGCTCAGCAATTGGCGCTCCTGTTTGCCTAGGTGTTTGCTGGAAGACTTGAAACTTGCAGGTCAGGGAAGAGAAAGTAGCATTGTGATTGCACGTTACCTCCCACAAGTTATCGAACTCAAAGCCGAAGGCATGTCCTAAAGAGGAGGGGGCAGTCGTCGATCATCTTTGACTCTTTGTATTGCTCTTTGCATTGGCGTTGCAGCCCGTTGAATGTGCATCATATGTCAAGACTGAGTCCACCAAGATGGTACGTGAGGGTGTGGCCTCTGGGCGCAACGTTGGCACATTTGTGTCCGTATTTGCCGCCTCATCATGGGGCCCTAGAGAAGGTGGCAGAGTAGTGGGTGTTGATCAACCACCCGACTTTCTGCCTCATCCTCCAGGATGACCACTGGCACCGTGGGTGGCAGTGTTGGGGTCTGCTGGACAAACCTAAGCTTAGCATCCAGGAGCTCGATGAAGACCTCATCACTGTTGTGAGAGGCGTTGGGCCGCACCGAGGGAGTGGTTGCGGCTGCTGCCGTTACCGACAGGGTTGAATCTTGCAGCGCCTTGGCAACTACTTCCAAGGCTACGACCGTTGTGGTGGCCTCAATTGTGTTGACAACCTCGACGATGGTCAGCACTTCTTCTATAGCCGTGACAGGTGTTGTTTTGGTGGCCGTGGTCGGCTCGGTGGTGACGGAAATTGCCACCGAAGTAGCGGCTGCTGGTTCGGTGTTGACGGTGACCGAGAAGTCATCAAGCATGACCACTGATGACTTGTCCCACCGGGTTTCTATTGGTGTGAGCCTCCCTATGGTGGCCATCTTTTCTTGGATGGCTATTGTAGCACCGTAGGCTGTGTCGACGGTTAGAGCTTCAACCTCTGCCGTCATGAAGACCAACTTCTTTGCATCATAGTTGACACAACCTAGGAGGGGCAGGAGGATGTTGGTTCTTGCGAACCTATAGAAGAGTTGGCGGCCCTCCTTCTTGATGATGTTCACCCTAGTGAGGAATTTGATATATATTTTATCATCGCACCTGGTTCACGACAGGCTGAGTGGATCCTTAAGGTACCCAAGCCTAACTGCGATCAGGTTGATGATTCCTCCTATGTTGTACTCCTTGGTGGCATCCTTTATCAGATGTAGACGGTTGAACAGGAAGCGACCCAAGTTTATCGGCTTGCCTGCCATTATGTACCATATGAGGTGCAACTCTTCACTATATAGGTTGCTTCTCTCATACTTGCTGAAGAGTAGGCTGGCCACAATCTTGTGAATTATCCTCCAGAAGCAGGAGTGGACCGCCGCTACTTTGCTTCCTAGCTTGAAGGAGGACTCGCTCATTAGTATCTTCTACAGCTTGACTAGGTCAAAGTCGTCATTGTCACTTATTCAGGCTCCATTGTTGAACAATTCTTGCTCGGCTGTGTTGGTTGAGAAGATCTCATTAAGCATCCTCTCTGTTATTTCATGATCTTATTTGTAGAGGCACCCATGCAGCCTGTCCGTTATGCCATATCTTTTGCTTTCTTCTGGGGTGTTTGGAACCCTATAGAGGGAGGAGATGAACTCCTCTGTCAACTCAATATATGAGTTGGAGAAGTTGAAGCATATCTTTCGGAGTTCGACAGCTTCAAGGATGTTTATCAACCAGTCAAAGATTCTGATCTGTGAAAAGGAAGCGTGATGGAAGAATCTGGTTGGACGATAGACTTTCACCGCCAGCTCAGTGTAAAACTTTTGGTGGTTTGTGTCCCTTGGCATGAACCTCCCTAACGAGTGGGCAAGAACTTCGGGTTATGCCGTTGTGGTCGGGGCACAGTTGCTTTGATCAGGGTTGCTTCTTGGCCTCAGATGGCCCAACTGTTTCTAGGTTAGGGCATTTATGCTTTACGGTGGCCACGGCGCTGGCCTCGATATCGATCCTATGGCCCTGCTTGTCGACCTAGATGACAGTCTCTTTGGTGTGTGCAATTTTCTTCCTTGAAATCCTTCTTCCTTAGTGAGAGTCATACCAAACTTTTTTCCTCAGCTTGTAGATTTTTGCATTCTCATAGGAATGAGGCCTAAGTTCTTTGAGTTCTTATAGTTGAAGGAACCTCTTCTTTCTGGCTAGGGAGGGGTCCATGTTGAGACGTTTAATGACCCAAAATGCCTTGTGATCCAACTCAAAAGGTAGATGGCATGATTTCCCATAAATCAATTGATACAGCGTGGTTCCAAGTGACATCTTGTATGCTGTTCTATATGCCCAGAGAGCATCATTAAGCTTGGTAGACTAGTCCTTTTGAGATTTCCCAACCGTCTTCTTCAGAATCTATTTGATTTGTCGATTCAAAACTTCAACCTGACCAGACGTCTGGGGGTGATACGGGGTAGCAACCTTATGTCGAACCCCATACCTTCACAGAAGTGACTCAAATTGCCTTTCAGTAAAATGAGATCCACCATCACTAATAACTATTCTTGGGACTCCAAACCTTCGGATGATGATCTTAGTAAAGAGCTTTATGACATACTTCATCACAGGTTATAGCAGGTATGGCTTCTACCCACTTAGAGACATAGTCCACCGCAATAAGAATGTACTTGAAACTGTATGATAAGAAGAAAGGTCTCATATAGTCTATCCCCCATACGTAAAATCTCTCCACTTCAATCCAATCGGACATGGGCATCTCATTTCTGTGGGAAATATTCCCAGTTCTTTGACCCTCGTTGCAGGCTTTGATAAAGGTGTGAGCATCCTTTAAAAGGGTAGGCCAATAGAAACTAGATTGGAGAACCTTAGTCGCGGTTCTTTCAACACCCAAGTGTCCTCCATAAGGAGAGGAATGACACTCAAACATGATTTTCGGCACTTCATCTTCGGTTATGCATCTCCTGTAGAGGCTATCGGTGCAATGCCTAAACAATAGAGGGTCATCCCAGTAATAATACTTCAAATCAGAGAAGAATTTCTTCTTCTGATTATAAGATATTTCTGAGGGTAGTTGTTTGCAAGCAAGATAGTTACAAATATCAGCATACCATGGCCCTTCAGGATTGGCCATCTGGGCAACATAGATTGCCTCATTAGCATATCTTTCATTGATCGGCAATAGATGATCATCCTCCACTCCAATCCTCGATAGGTGGTCGGCGACCACATTCTCAGAACCTATCTTATCGATTATCTCGTGATCAAACTCATGTAGCAGCAATGTCCAGTGTAGCAGCCTAGGCTTAGCATCTTTCTTTTGCATCAAATACTTAATGGCTTTGTGGTATGTGTGAACAATTACCTTAGAACCCACAAGATAAGATCAAAACTTATCAAATGCATAGACAATGGCTAGAATTTCTTTCTTGGTGATGGTGTAATTCATTTGTGCTTCGTCTAACATTTTATTGGCATAGAAGATCACATGATGTTTTTTTATCCTTCCTTTGCCCAAGGACTGCGCCTATGGCAAAATCACTAGTATGAAACATAAGCTCGAAGGGAAGATTCCAGTTGGGTGAATGGATAATGAGTGCTGAGACCAGAGCATCTTTTAAGGTGGAGAATGTTGTGAGACATTCTTCTGTCAAATCAAACTTCACATCCTTCATCAGCAGATTTGATAGTGGTTTTGCAATCTTCGATAAGTCCTTGATTAACCTTCTATAGTAGATGACATTTCCTAAGACGCTTATGAATCCCATCATAGATGTGGGTGGAGGGAGATTTATGATCGCTTCCACCTTAGACTGGTAAACTTCAATGCCTTTGTGGGACACTTTATGTCCTAGGACAATTCCTTCCTACACCATAAAATGGAACTTCTCCCAGTTAAGGGTGAGACTTTGTTCTTCACATCTCCTCATCACCAAAGTTAGGTAATTCATACAAGCATCAAAAGAGATACCATAGATGCTGAAGTCATCCATGAAAACTTCCATCTTATCTTCCAAGAAATCTACAAAGATATCGTTCATGCATCGCTGAAAGGTTGTTGGTGCATTGCAGAGTCCAATGGGCATTCTTCTGAAAGAAAAAGTCCCATAGATGTAGGTGAAGGTAGTCTTCTTCTGGTCGTCAGGATGAATGGGGATTTGATAGAACCCCGAGTATCCATCCAACCAACAGAAGTATGAGTGATGGGCTAGGCGCTCAAGCATCTGGTCGATGAACGGGAGCAAAAATTGACCCTTGCGGGTGGTGGTGTTTAACTTTCGGTAATCTATACACATCCGCCAACTGGTGACGGTCTTGGTGGCAACTTCGACCCCGTTATCTCCCTTGATCAGTGTTATGCCTCCCTTCTTAGGGACTACCTGGATGGGACTTACCCACGTACTATCGCTAATGGCGTATATGATTCATTCATCACAGAGCTTCACAACTTCCTTAATGACCACCCCTCACAACTTCTCGTTCAGTTTTCATTGTGGCTCGGCGTAGGGCTTGGAGTTTTCCTCAAGATGGATTTTGTGCATACACATAGAGGGGTTGATCCCCATTAGGTCTCCAATCGAGTAATCTAAGGCTCTCCTTCTTAGCTTTAGCTCTACCAACAACTGTTCTTTTCGATCGTCAGTCAGCTCTGAGTTGATGATAACTGGGTTCATCCTTCCTTCATCCAGGAATTGGTACTCTAATCCTTTCAGTAAAACCTTTAATTTAGGTGGGATCTTCTCTTCTGGTTCCTCGATAGGATCTCTTTGCAGTACATCATGCATCACTGTCTCAACAGGGCAATCTACTTCAGATAGATCTTCGACATCCAGAAATGCGAGGAGCTCTTTCACTTCAAGGTCTTCGACTACCTGTGTGTTGCCAGTCAAGGCGTGCATCAGTGGCTCCACCACAGCCTTCTCTTCCTTTACTTCATTGTAGAGTTGTTGATAACTTTCAACAAAGTTGTAAGACTCAAAGAACAAGGGGGATTTCATGCAGTCACATATGTTGAAGTCGATGTGCTCTTGTCTAACTCTGATTGTTATCATTCATGCCTCTACGTTGATGAGTTCTCTGTCGGTAGCAAGGAAGGGTCACCCGAAGATCATTGGGCAGCTAGGGTCTTCTAGGGTGTCAATCAGAATGATGTCACAGGGTATAAAGAACTGCCCAACCCTAATGGACACATCTTCCACTACTCCAATGGGTCTAGTGAAGGTGTGATCTGCTAACTAAATTCTCATATTTGTACTTACAATATCAGTAAGTCCTAGCCTCTTCGCAAGGGACGAGGGCATTAAGCTAATGCTTGCTCTCAGGTCTGTTAGACCTTTATGAGTCATATTGTCTCCCACTTAGAAAGGAATGACAAAGGCTCTAGGATCTTTCTTTTTAGAAGGAATACTTGCCTTGACAAAGGAACTAGACATTTGTGCTACCTTCACGGTTTCAATGTCTTCTCCTCTTTTCTTCCTTGAAATCAAATCCTTAAGAAACTTTGCATAGGTGGTGATGAGTGCATACTCATCATAATTTTCAATTACCTTTTTGGAACAATTTAATATCTTTTCCATATCTTTTCACCCTAATATGAATCATAATGCACAAAACTACTAAGTGATTCAATAATCAAGGTTTTAACTAAATATCTTTCATTTTATGTAGGTATAGCAGGCAACTCCATGCAAACGGTCTCAAGACCGTTTGGATCCATGCGGTCTCAAGATCGTTTGCTGGAATACACAAAGAACAAGACGAAACCAGTTGCCTAAGAAGTCCATGCGGTCCCAAGACCGTTTGGTCCCATGCGGTCTCAAGACCGTTTGGTCCCATGCGGTCCCAAGACCGTTTGGTCCCATGCGGTCTCAAGACCGTTTGGTCCCATGCGGTCCCAAGACCGTTTGGTCCCATGCGGTCCCAAGACCGTTTGGTCCCATGCGGTCCCAAGACCGTTTGGTCCCATGCGGTCCCAAGACCGTTTGGTCCCATGCGGTCCCAAGACCGTTCGGTCCCATGCGGTCCCAAGACCGTTCGGTCCCATGCGGTCCCAAGACCGTTCGGTCCCATGCGGTCCCAAGACCGTTCGGTCCCATGCGGTCCCAAGACCGTTTGGTCCCACGCGGTCCCAAGACCGTTTGGTCCCACGCGGTCCCAAGACCGTTTGGTCCCACGCGGTCCCAAGACCGTTTGGTCCCACGCGGTCCCAAGACCGTTTGGTCGTGCGGTCCCAAGACCGTTTGGTCCCGCACGGTCCTAAGACCGTTCGATGCGAGCGCAAGGAACGATTGAAGAACTAAAGCCGCGCGACCATGCCAAAGCCAGACCGATCAAAGCAAGACCGTTTGGCGCTCAAACGACCTCCAAACCGTTTGGCGCCCAAACGGTCTCAAGACCGTTTGGTGCCCAAGCGGTCTCAAGACCGTTTGGCGCCCAAACGGTCTCAAGACCGTTTGGCGCCCAAACGGTCTCCAGACCGTTTGGCGTCAGATCTGAAACTATAAATAGACCCCCAGGGTCCCCATTTGAGGCATCGGTTCCGGACGCCGAAAGGCTGCCAGAGCACCATCCCGATCAAGTTCCACTCCACCTACAGCTGGTGTTGCGTCCAAGGAGGCTAAGAAGGAGAAGAAGACGGAGCAAAGAGCGCATCTTCTTCACCGGGCTGCGTCCACCTTCTGCACCGAGCTCATGGAGGATCTATCTTCTTCTTCTATCTTTCTTGTACCTCGCATCATGAGCGAGTAGTCCTCTTTCGCTGGGGTGCGGGGACTAGCCCCGCTGCCCATGCAAACCATGTTCTCTTGTTAAACTTTCCATGGCAATGTATATAACTCTTCATTTTGTCGTTTATCGTTAAGCTTGTGAGTTGGTTATGTGCGTGTTTCCATCTTTGTGCTCCCTATGTTGCGAGAACTTCAATGTATAGGTATGAATGTCGTTTAGCATGTTAGACTCCTTGACGAGAACTTCCGATAGGATTCCTTGAGGTAGTAGGTGTAGGATCCGCGAGGGGACGGTCCGCCTAACCTTCGGTGACACTTGTGTGCGCCTGACGCCCGTAAGGGGGGTTCACAGCCTTAGTTGGATTTTGTATCTTCGTGCTTTTCGTCGATGTTTACACGTACAATAGTCGCTTGTTTGCTTTGCGGTTGGCGCGGTTGACTCCCGGATTAGAAATAGGATGGGATTTCATTGAGGTCGTAAGTGTATGATCCGCGAGGGGACGGTCCGCCTAACCTTCGGTGACACTTCTGTGCGCCTAACGCCCAAAAGGGGGGTTCACAGCTTCCGTGGATTTCTGTATCTTCAGAGCCGTAAGACGTATGATCCGGATGGCGATGAGAAATCGGCTGCCTATGGTGACGCTTACGCAGACCTGACGCCCGTAAGGGGGGTTCTGCAGCAGCTCTACTTGGAGTGTTATTTCGTGCCTGGATTGTTCGCGAGAGAGTATGATTGTGTGTGTAGCAGTGGTCAAACCCGGTACCATCCCAGCGATTTCGTATCATTAATCTAAACCCATCTTTTATTCCACGTTTACCTTCTTGCAATTAGTTTAATCAAACCAAAATCAACCTATTGTTCTAAATATTAGTTTTACTTGAGCTAGATCTAACTGACAAGGATTCTTAAAAACGTTGTCCTTTGGGTTCGATCCTAAACTATACTGCGATAAGATCCGTCCGCTTGCGGGTGGTATTGTTGCACTTGGTTTTGGTAAAAGCTCGGGGATATAAACCCCGAGTGAATTTGTTAGTGCATTCAAAAGCCACATCAAATTCTGGCACCGTTGCCGGGGACAACGGAATCAGTCAGTCAAATCTAGTTCTTTTAAGACTAATCTAGGATTTTGTTTTCTATTTGAAACTATCGCTCATCTACTTGATCTTTATTCTACTTCAAGGATCTCATTTTCAAACTTTTTCAAGTTTCAGGTGCTCTTAGACGATTAGTGCATGCACCGTTCGGATAGTCTCGGACTTACTGCGAGCTTTGATCCCGAAATAGATAGAACCTTCCATCGTCAGATCCGAGAGAATCAAGCAAGAATGGCACAAGAAGAAGAAGTAGCCCGTAGGGTGGCTCAAGCCATCAATGCGCAGAGAGAAAGATTCATGCAAGAAGCTAGAGCTGCGGTTCAACAGGAGATCTTAGCAGCACAAGCAGCAGCGCAGGCAGCGGAACTTCAGAAGGATCTTAGAGAGTTCTCTATCCCAAAGGCCGCAAATGTATATCATCCGGTGCAGCCTCCTCCCATCGAAGCTGCCAACTTTGAGATTAGAGCACATTGGATAACCTTGCTTCAGAACAACCCATTCTACGGTAAACAAGCTGAAGACAGCCAAGGTCATCTTCTCAGATTCATTGACCTGTGTGCCATGACGAAGCAAAATGGAGTCTCTGATGATGCTATTCGACTCCGTCTCTTCAAGTACTCTCTGGCTGACAAAGCCATTAGTTGGTACAACTCACTACAGAGTGATGTACCCATCACCACCTGGGAGCAGCTTCAAAACGCCTTTCTGGAAAAGTTCTACCCCCCCGTCCCTTACATATGAAATCAGGGGACGAATCACAAATTTCACTCAAGTCCCAGGAGAAACTCTTTCCGAAGCTTGGGATAAGTACAAGGAGCTCCTACGAAAATGCCCACACCATGGAATTCCTAAGAATCAGCTGATCGAGATATTCTATAGGGGTGTGGAAGATGATGTTAAGATGTTCCTTGATTCCTCGTCCGGAGGGAACTTCATGCGGCAAAGTTACGACAGCGCATGGAGAGTTGTCACCCTGGGAGCAGAAAACCAAGCCAACTGGGGCAGATCCGTTGGTAAAGGAGTTTTAAAGGTAGCAATGGCTGACGCTATCCCAGAATACAAATCTATAGCTGAAACTTTGAAAGTCTTGGTTGCAAAGCAAGATCACATAGAATCATCCCTTGCTGCAATTGGAAGAGGACATTCTCCAACTAGGCAACCAGAACAAGTCAAGTCCACTTCTTTGTTTTGTGAAGCGTGCAAAGGCACTGACCATTCAACACTATCATGCAATGTTCTCTATGATGTCGTTTTAAGCAATGCCTGTGGACAAGGAGATAGTTGCCAGATGGAAAATCTTAATGCTATTAACACCAACCCTGGGCAGAACTTTTACAATCCAAATCAAAATAGGAATCACCCAGGCTTCCAGTACGGAAATCCTTCAGGAGCTATGAACTCACATCAATTTGTTCCAAATAATCAACCAAGAGGCCCATCTGGGTATCAGTTTAATCAGCAACAGAACTTTGGGAATCAAGGAAACTTCAAGGGAAACTTTCAGAACAGAAACTATAACAATTATCAGAACAACTCTCAGTATCAAAACTTGAACCAACAACAGGGTCAAACAGGACCTATCCCTTCTGATGACAAGCTATCTACCATCGAGAAGTTATTGCAAACACAACAAACGATGATAGCCAATCAACAAGCCCAGCAGAAGGCTATTGAAACTCAACTAGCTCAACTTGCTGCTAGTATTAAGCCACAAGCTGGGATCTTCGCTGGACAACCTGAGAACAATCCGAAACATCCGGAGCAGCTGAAGGTTATCGCCACAAGATCAGGGAAAAGTTATTCGGATCCACCAGCGAAAACAACTATGGATATCCCTGAGGAGAATGAACCCTTGACTGATCAAAACTCAACAACATCAGAACCGCAACCGAAGGAGAGAAATAATGATAAGGGGATTTCTGAGAAACCTACCAATGAAGAAGTAGAGACTCCTGAACCAGAAATTCCTGTATATAAGCCTCGTGTCCCTTTCCCATCCCGTCTGAGGGAAACCAAGTTTGATACTAGATTCATCAAATTCAAAGAAGCTATGAAGAAGCTCCATGTTGATATACCATTCTTGGATGCTCTTAGTGAGATACCAGCCTGGACCAAATATCTAAAGTCGCTTCTCACCAAGAAGTACATCACGGAAGAGTGTGAAACTGTGAAATTGGCTGCAACTACATCAGATATCATATTAAGCAAGATGCCGAAGAAACAAAAAGATCCAGGATCCTTCGGAATCTCATGCCACATTGGTGATTCATCATGTAAGAAAGGATTGGCAGATCTTGGCGCAAGTATTTCTATTATGCCGCTGAGTCTATGCAAGAGATTAGGATTCGAAGAATTGCTTCCAACTGCTATGACAATCCAACTTGCGGACAATTCAGTAAAAAGACCGCTAGGAATTCTCGAAGACATCCCGGTCAAGGTAGGCAAGGACGCATATGTCCCATGTGATTTTGTCATCATGGACATAAAAGAAGACACCAAATACCCTATTATCTTCGGTCGCCCATTTTTCGCTACTGCTAGAGCTCTTATCAATGTTGAAGCCGGAACCTTACTGCTCAGGTTAGGAAAAGAAACTCTGGAGTTCAAAGTCTTTGAAAGCATGAGGAGACCGAGTATACAGGAGGAAGTCTATCTGATAGATTGTGTTGAGCAGATGTCACAACTTACTCAAGAATATCACGAGTCATGCGATCCTTTGGAAACTTCTCTATATGACCTTTTTAATGATGAACATACCGACCAACAAGATAAGGATTGCGCTGAACCTCCCGACTCTGCTAAGGGAAATCCTGAAGCTACCAATGAAAAATTGAAGGTTGCCGAAACCCCAGAAGAAATCAGTAAAAAACCAGAACCTCCTGAAATGAAGCCCCTACCTGAAGGGCTGAAGTATATGTTTTTAGACAATCTCAAAGTTTGTCCTGTCATTATAAACTCTGGTTTAACAACCAAACAAGAAGAGCAACTTCTGGAAATATTAAAGGATAGCAAGAAAGCCATAGGCTACAGAATGAGTGACCTCACAGGGGTCAGTCAAGCTTTGTGCATGCACAGAATTCCCATGATGGAAGACCATAAGCCAACAATCGAGCATCAACGAAAATTAAACCCGAATATGAAGGAAGTGGTCCGTCGTGAGATCATCAAACTCCTTACAGCTGGAATAATATACCCGATATCGGACTCACCATGGGTGAGCCCAGTTCATGTTGTACCCAAGAAAGGAGGTACCACTGTCACAAGAAATGAAAACAATGAGCTCATCCCCACCCGAACAGTGACTGGGTGGAGGATGTGTATTGATTATAGAAAATTAAACAAGGCCACTTGGAAGGATCATTTTCCTATGCCCTTCCTCGATCAGGTTTTGGAAAGATTGGCTCACCAAGAATACTTCTGTTACCTGGACGGTTACTCTGGATTCTACCAGATCCCCATACATCCAGATGATCAAGAGAAAACAACTTTCACCTGTCCCTTCGGGACATATGCTTTTAAAAGGATGCCATTTGGCTTGTGTAATGCCCCTGCAACTTTTCAACGTTGCATGACTGCCATTTTTGCAGGGCTTACTGAAACAGTTATGGAGGTTTTCATGGACGACTTTTCTGTATATGGTGACTCCTTTGATTCTTGTCTTAAGCACCTCTCCATGGTACTCAAACGCTGTGAAGAAGCACATCTGGTGCTAAATTGGGAGAAATGCCACTTTATGGTAAAGGAAGGCATAGTTTTGGGCCACAAGGTTAGCAACAAAGGAATTGAAGTTGATAAAGCCAAGATAGAAGTCATATCTAAATTGGCAATACCCACAAATGTGAAAGAAGTTCGTGCTTTTCTCGGTCACGCTGGATTCTATAGAAGGTTTATACATGATTTTTCTAAGATAACAAAGCCGGTGACCAATTTACTTCTCAAAGATGCTAATTTCAATTTCAATAAGGAATGCATCAAAAGTTTCGATACGCTGAAGAAAGCCCTTACGACTACCCCCATTATTAGAGCTCCAAATTGGGAGCACCCCTTTGAAGTTATGTGTGATGCCAGTGACTACGCAGTGGGTGCAGTCTTAGGACAATGCATTGAGAAGAAACATTATGTTATCTATTATGCATCGAAAACCCTCGACGAAGCTCAAAGGAACTATGCCACTACTGAAAAGGAACTTTTGGCAGTCATCTATGCCTTCGATAAATTCAGATCCTACCTTACTGGTTCAAAGGTAATCGTTTACACAGACCATGCTGCCATCCGTTACCTTATGGCAAAGAAGGATGCTAAGCCAAGGCTGATCAGATGGATACTCCTTCTACAAGAATTTGACCTAGAAATACGAGATAAGAAAGGAACGGAGAATGTCGTAGCAGATCACCTGAGTCGCATCCACACTCTGGATGCTGAAGGAATTCCGATAAACGACTCTCTACCAGACGATCAACTTATGAGAGTCTCAGAATCTGAACCATGGTACTCAGACTTAGTAAACTACCTTGCCGCCGGAGTCATCCATCCTCAATACACAGGGAACGGTCTGAAGAAATTTATGCATGATGTGAAGCATTACTATTGGGATGAACCATATCTCTTCAAACTCTGCGCGGATGGATTGTATAGACGTTGCGTCGCCAAAGAAGAAGCCCATTCCATTTTGGAACAATGCCACTCAGGACCCGTGGGTGGGCATATGAGCTCTAAAAAGACTGCCTTAAAAGTTTTGAAATGTGGATTTTTCTGGCCAACTTTATCCAAGGACTGTTATGATTTTGTCATATCATGTGATAAGTGTCAAAGAGCTGGCAATATAACCAAGAGAGATGAAATGCCACTGAATCTATGGCAAGAAGTAGAGATATTTGACGTCTGGGGAGTAGACTATATGGGGCCATTCCCATCTTCTAATGGATTCTCTTACATCCTTGTGGCGGTGGACTACGTCTCAAAATGGGTTGAAGCTATACCAACCGCCACTTGTGATTCGAAACCAGTCATCAAACTATTCAAAGATATTATCTTCCCACGGTTCGGAGTGCCGAGAACCGTGATTTCTGATGGAGGCTCCCATTTCATCGAAAGAAGCTTCGAAGCTCTATTAAAAAAATATGGCATCTCACACAAGGTAGCTTCTCCTTACCATCCACAGACCAGTGGACAGGTAGAAGTCTCTAATCGACAACTAAAGGCTATCCTTGAGAAAACCGTCGGGCGTAATCGAAAAGATTGGGCGACAAAAATCAACGATGCCCTATGGGCTTATCGCACTGCTTATAAAACTCCCCTTGGTACTACTCCTTTTCGTTTGATATATGGAAAAGCTTGTCACCTTCCGGTCGAATTAGAACATAAGGCATGGTGGGCAATTAAACAATTAAATTTCGATATAAAGGAAGCAGGGCAAGCCAGGATTCTGCAACTCAACGAGCTGGATGAACTTAGAATGACGGCCTATGAAAATGCTCGAATCTACAAGGAACATACAAAACTTTGGCACGATGGACATCTGAAAAGAAAAGACATTCAAGTGGGAGACCAAGTTCTGGTTTTTAACTCAAGATTAAGGATATTCCCAGGAAAACTTCGCTCACGCTGGTCTGGACCATACATTGTCAAAAGCATCTCTCCTCAGGGCACTTTCTCTTTATGGAGTGCAGAGTCGGGTGAATTCATAACCAATGGCCACCGCCTGAAGAGATATTTCACCACAACAGACATAGGCACCAAATCAACGCTGGAACTCACCGATCCTAAGGATCCCACATGATGACGAAGGACTCTGTCGAGCCATCGACATAAAACAAAGGCGCTTGTCGGGAGGCAACCCGACCAATAAATCTGTTTTACCTTTCTTTTCCCAATTTTGTTTTATAGTTAATTTTCCTTAAATAAAATTTGCCTTATGGATAGTTTTCTTTCAGGATACGAGATCGGATTGGTGCTGATCACAACGAATTCATTCTCGGCAGTCATACCTGGTGTTTCCTTTCCCCTCCATCTTGAATTTAGGGTTTGCTCAAGGACGAGCAAATCTCTAAGTTCGGGGTGGAGGGTGGGTGGTACGTATTCCACTTCCACATACACACCCTCTTTTATACTCAATATGTCTCTATCATAAAATTTTTCAAATTTTGAACAGATACCTGATGA
This sequence comes from Alisma plantago-aquatica, assembly GCA_963693085.1. Lineage (NCBI taxonomy): Eukaryota > Viridiplantae > Streptophyta > Magnoliopsida > Alismatales > Alismataceae > Alisma > Alisma plantago-aquatica. Next base: position 829,869,547 of record OY856414.1, on the reverse strand, counting down.
AATTTTGACTTTTGTTGATAAAAATGTAACTAACTTTTTGCTATGCATCTTCTATCATAACATCCTCCTTAGTCGAAGCAAATCCTCTAGAAGGCTGACTTTTGAAACTTGCCTGAAATCATCCTGTGAAACTTATGATTCCTAACATCATAATTCCTTTTACATAATGATAAGTATCTGTCAAACTGATAGGGATCAAACACGTCGCGCTTCCTAACTGACTAGTGGAACAATGGCTCAGAAACCCCACCGGATCCGCATCAAGTCATTATTTGAGCAGAGTATGACAAAGAGAATAACCCGGTTTTGAATTGTAAATCAAATTGCATCCTGATCTGAACTCTCTTCTACACTTCTTCTATCATCTTCGTATCCCTCCATCCATAAAAACCACCAAAATAGCCAAACTTGTGCCAAACCCTAAGTTCGGGGTGGCACACCACTTCCCTCATATCCACTTCTTCCATACCCCTTCCAACAAATAGGGGCGTACCACCAAAAATGCAATCTCGAGTCGAATAGAGGAGAGATTTGCAAGTAAAAAGATGCCAAAGTGCACACAAAATAAATGCAATCTCGAGTCGAATAGAGGAGAGATCTGCAACAAAAGATGCCATAGCGCACACAAAAAAAATATATGCAATAAATATTGCAAAACAAATAAAAATCTCGAGTCGAATAGAGGAGAGATTTTCTTCTTCCTTTCATACCACCTTTCACTCCTTTTTCTACCTAAGGGCACAATACATGCCCTACCATCCTGAACAACACCAGTGTCAGATCAAATGCATACTTGTTGATTCTGCGGGTATCTCAGAACTCCTACGACACTCTTTGACATGCTTGGTGTTGGAAAAGGCGGGGAGGAAGCGTTGTTGGGAAACGAACTCAGGAGCGAAGCTATCGAAAGACATGTTTAGTGGTCCCAGGAAGTTATGGTACTATTTTTATACTGAGCAGAAAGAAAACATTTATGATGTGAAGATGAAGAAATCACACGGATCGAAAGTATTCCATCAGGCAACAGTTTCAAATTTTATGTTACTCGAGGACGAGCAACGGTTTAAGTTCGGGGTGTTTTGATGAGTGCATACTCATCATAATTTTCAATTACCTTTTTGGAACAATTTAATATCTTTTCCATATCTTTTCACCCTAATATGAATCATAATGCACAAAACTACTAAGTGATTCAATAATCAAGGTTTTAACTAAATATCTTTCATTTTATGTAGGTATAGCAGGCAACTCCATGCAAACGGTCTCAAGACCGTTTGGATCCATGCGGTCTCAAGATCGTTTGCTGGAATACACAAAGAACAAGACGAAACCAGTTGCCTAAGAAGTCCATGCGGTCCCAAGACCGTTTGGTCCCATGCGGTCTCAAGACCGTTTGGTCCCATGCGGTCCCAAGACCGTTTGGTCCCATGCGGTCTCAAGACCGTTTGGTCCCATGCGGTCCCAAGACCGTTTGGTCCCATGCGGTCCCAAGACCGTTTGGTCCCATGCGGTCCCAAGACCGTTTGGTCCCATGCGGTCCCAAGACCGTTTGGTCCCATGCGGTCCCAAGACCGTTTGGTCCCATGCGGTCTCAAGACCGTTTGGTCCCATGCGGTCCCAAGACCGTTTGGTCCCATGCGGTCCCAAGACCGTTTGGTCCCATGCGGTCCCAAGACCGTTCGGTCCCATGCGGTCTCAAGACCGTTTGGTCCCATGCGGTCCCAAGACCGTTTGGTCCCATGCGGTCCCAAGACCGTTTGGTCCCATGCGGTCCCAAGACCGTTTGGTCCCACGCGGTCCCAAGACCGTTTGGTCCCACGCGGTCCCAAGACCGTTTGGTCGTGCGGTCCCAAGACCGTTTGGTCCCGCACGGTCCTAAGACCGTTCGATGCGAGCGCAAGGAACGATTGAAGAACTAAAGCCGCGCGACCATGCCAAAGCCAGACCGATCAAAGCAAGACCGTTTGGCGCTCAAACGACCTCCAAACCGTTTGGCGCCCAAACGGTCTCAAGACCGTTTGGTGCCCAAGCGGTCTCAAGACCGTTTGGCGCCCAAACGGTCTCAAGACCGTTTGGCGCCCAAACGGTCTCCAGACCGTTTGGCGTCAGATCTGAAACTATAAATAGACCCCCAGGGTCCCCATTTGAGGCATCGGTTCCGGACGCCGAAAGGCTGCCAGAGCACCATCCCGATCAAGTTCCACTCCACCTACAGCTGGTGTTGCATCCAAGGAGGCTAAGAAGGAGAAGAAGACGGAGCAAAGAGCGCATCTTCTTCACCGGGCTGCGTCCACCTTCTGCACCGAGCTCATGGCGGATCTATCTTCTTCTTCTATCTTTCTTGTACCTCGCATCATGAGCGAGTAGTCCTCTTTCGCTGGGGTGCGGGGACTAGCCCCGCTGCCCATGCAAACCATGTTCTCTTGTTAAACTTTCCATGGCAATGTATATAACTCTTCATTTTGTCGTTTATCGTTAAGCTTGTGAGTTGGTTATGTGCGTGTTTCCATCTTTGTGCTCCCTATGTTGCGAGAACTTCAATGTATAGGTATGAATGTCGTTTAGCATGTTAGACTCCTTGACGAGAACTTCCGATAGGATTCCTTGAGGTAGTAGGTGTAGGATCCGCGAGGGGACGGTCCGCCTAACCTTCGGTGACACTTGTGTGCGCCTGACGCCCGTAAGGGGGGTTCACAGCCTTAGTTGGATTTTGTATCTTCGTGCTTTTCGTCGATGTTTACACGTACAATAGTCGCTTGTTTGCTTTGCGGTTGGCGCGGTTGACTCCCGGATTAGAAATAAAATGGGATTTCATCGAGGTCGTAAGTGTATGATCCGCGAGGGGACGGTCCGCCTAACCTTCGGTGACACTTCTGTGCGCCTAACGCCCGAAAGGGGGGTTCACAACTTCCGTGGATTTCTGTATCTTCAGAGCCGTAAGACGTATGATCCGGATGGCGATGAGAAATCGGCTGCCTATGGTGACGCTTACGCGGACCTGACGCCCGTAAGGGGGGTTCTGCAGCAGCTCTACTTGGAGTGTTATTTCGTGCCTGGATTGTTCGCGAGAGAGTATGATTGTGTGTGTAGCGGTGGTCAAACCCGGTACCATCCCAGCGATTTCGTATCATTAATCTAAACCCATCTTTTATTCCACGTTTACCTTCTTGCAATTAGTTTAATCAAACCAAAATCAACCTATTGTTCTAAATATTAGTTTTACTTGAGCTAGATCTAACTGACAAGGATTCTTAAAAACGTTGTCCTTTGGGTTCGATCCTAAACTATACTGCGATAAGATCCGTCCGCTTGCGGGTGGTATTGTTGCACTTGGTTTTGGTAAAAGCTCGGGGATATAAACCCCGAGTGAATTTGTTAGTGCATTCAAAAGCCACATCAGGTGGTCATCTCCTCGATGGCATCCAAGAAAGGGATGTCGAGGTGCAATTTCTTTACAGTAGACATAAACTTCTCACACCTCTTTTTCAATTGAGCTATCTGAATGCTCCTCAGAAGTCACATCATCATCTCCTCTTGATGTTACTTTATTTTTCTTCGCGGGTACTTCTGGTGATTCTCTGGGGGTTACATCCTGGACTGGTTCTGTTACTGCTATTTCTCTCTTCTCGTGGGTTGGGTGTATCACTATTTCTGACCTTAGCACGGCCATCTTCACAGTTTCATTTCCTTGTGGATTCACCTCAGTGTTGGATGGTAATCGACCTACTTGATGGTTGATACTTTGGGCTAGGCTTTCCAGATTCTAGTCTATCTGCTTGTTATGCTAATGTAGCTCCCCAATCTGAGTCAAAAAAACCTCCCATTTTTTGTTGCATTAACTTGAGCAATGTCGTGCTATCTACGAAACTTTTGTGCAACTTCTCATTCAGATCATTCTGCTTCTTTGCAAAGGACATCAACTCTGTCATCATTGACAGTTGTTACTGCTGACCTTGTTGGGCATTCAGGTAGTTTCTATACTGTTGGAAACCTACTTGATGTTGCTAATTTTGTGGTCCTCCCAAAGAAGTTCCTCCCACCAGCTGGTGAGAATTCTCAGCCGCACTGGTGTTTCCGAATGTAACTCATGTTCTCTGTACTTTCATCATCGAGCTCACCTTGTACAGTCGTATGTGGGCAGAACTCGAAAAGATGGTCTGACTCCACATGTGACACAACTCCTTACCACTTCTTGTCGGACCTTGCCTTTATAGGTCTGGTCCTTTAATCCTTGGACATCACTCACGATCTTGTCCAACTTAGCCGACAGTGCCTCCATCACCTTGGATTCTCCCGCAGTGGAGTGACTCATTGACTCTCTGTCATATTCATTGTCCTGCTGATTCGTGGCCATATTGTCTATAATCTCCCTTGCTCACTGGGCACTGAGCCCTAAGAAATCACTTCCTTCTGCAACATTCAAGGATTTCCTTTCTCCGACACACAACCCATTGTAGAAGGTAGTGATCAGCTTGGGTTTAGAAAAACCATGGTGTGGGCACTCTCTTTGATAGCTTTGGAATCTCTCCCAGGTTTCATGTAGATTCTCGGAGACTTTCTGCGAGAACCTAGTTATCTTATTTTGGCATTTGATCGTCCTCTCTATAGGGAAGAACTTAGCGATAAAAGCATTAGCCAGATGTTTCTAGTCGAGGAGACTCCCACCTTGGAGACTAGTGTACCACTCCAGAGCTTTGTCCCTCAAGGAGAAAGGAAAGCATTAGGTGTAGATGTAGGATATTGGGACCCTATTGATCATGAAAGTATTGCAAGTCCTCTTAAACATAGTAAGGTTGTTGTATGAATTCTCTTCAATGGTGTTCCCTCCAAATCGGTTGTGTTGTAGAAACTGGAGAAAAGCAAGCTTCAACTCAAAGTTGGCCACATTGAGTGGTTGCTCCACCACCAAATTCCTCTCTTCATTTGCCCTTACTTGGACAAAAGAACACAGGGACTGAGCTTCGGGTGCTTGCTCAACCATGGGTTGTCAATCACAGGAGGGTTCACAGGGATGAAGAAGTACCTGAAAAGAAAAGGTGTAAAAGTGTGAGTGTGTTGTATAAATTATGTACAATAAGTATCGGTAATATTATATGCTTATTTACAAGGGTTTTGGAAAAGTGCAAGTGAAACTCGAGTTCGTAGAATGATATTCGTTGCCAAGTCCCTGGCAATGGCACCAAAAAGTTTACAAGCCTTAAATGTGGGTCCAAAAATGGTGACATGTCTAGGTCATCAGATTTTAGTAATTTATAATACCTAAATGTTTAAGACTCCTGCAACTAGCACATGGTCGGAGTAGTTCAGGGTCAAACACAAGGACTTGGAAGAATAGTGCTTCAGAACCCAAGTTTTACTTGTCTAAGCACGTCAAAAAGTCAAAGGATAAGGGTTTTTGAAACGAAAGAATCACAAAAAATCTATCTCCAAGGGGAGTTACCAAAAGGATGAAAGCTTTGGGTGTTTTGGGTTTTAACAGTTTTTATGATGGTTTTTGTATATAGGAAACCGAAGAGATAAAACTATCTTTGGGGCATAGCACGAAGGAAGATAACTTAATCGTAACAAGCGGTAGCGTCCTACATACAGTGCCTTCTTCTCTCAAAGAAGACACCAACGAGCCATGCCATAAGTTCCTTCTCTCAAAGGTACCAGGTGTGGCCTTACGTGGAAAGATAAACTGAGTGCAGCTCTGGTTCAGGGCACTCTCATACATTTGAATCAGACCAAACTCTAGAAGTTTGTGACGTCCTTCTCTCGAAGGAGTCAAAATAGGAAACACGTTTCGATAGCTAGTCAAAAGCATGAATCACAAAGAAGAAATAAGAACTCAGATGCCAGAAACAAATCATACCATGAAATAAAGCCATACATAGAACGATATGAGATATACTCCACAGATTCCAATAATCATAAAGGGACATAAAGGTTTAGTTACAATGTTGTAATTAAAGGAAAGTAAATATTGCAAAAGGGAAGATAGGTATCAATCTCCCTGATTTAGGAGATCGATGTACATAGCAGCAGACACTTAAGATAATGCTAACCCAGTACCGGGTAAGGGCCCTATCATGATATGATTGTGTCGGGTCTTTGACCGTATCGGGTCATGGACCGTGACGGGTAAGGGTCATATCGGGATAGGACCTCTACCCGATATGGACATGTCGGGCTGCTAGCCGTGTCGAGCTGCAGCCATGACGGGTGCGGACCATATCGGTTTGGGTACTGTGTCAGGTAGGATACATATCCGGTAAACATTATCTTAAGGCTCTCAGGTTCTTCGTGTCGGGCATAGGTGGGAAAGTTGTCTTGGGTTGAAGCCCAGATAGGAGCCCGACATGTTGGAAGTAGCCTTGAGGATCATATTGTGCTGCTTGCTGCTACCAGAACAGTTTGTAAGTGAACTCCTCCCATCCCTCTCGGGATGGGGTGTGCTCACCTAGTATCTCCCGACAGGCTCCTAGAAAGTCGATGCACTAGCTCCTTTACTCTAAAAGTTAGCTCTCAAAGGGTCTGGCCTGTCCCATCGTAGGCCTATAGCTTCTATTTATAGGCAACAAGTTGATGGGAGTTGTGGTTTTTATTGGACCATGTGTCCTTTGTCTATGGCTCTTTTCTTGTGGATTTAGGAGGGCCTGGATATGGCTGTTGCCTGGATGGCGTGTCGGGTCATCAATGTGTCGGGCAGTGAGTGCATCACGTACAACTATGGCGGGTTGGGAGCTTGGCAAGTTGTTGCACTGAGGGGTGGTCGTATCGTGTAACGACCTCATCGGGTGGTGAACTGTGATGAGTAAGGCACCATGTCGGGTAGAGAACTGCAGCGGCCAGGGCTCCCCGTGACACACACGTGTCGGGTTGTCGCCGTATCAGACAGTGACCATGATGGGTAAGAGGGTGTGTCGCCTTGCATGCTACTGGGCCGAGATGGGGACTTAATTACTGATGGGCCTGATGGGCCCATTGGTGTTCTTTTTGTGGAAGAATTAAGAACAATCCTACAAAATATGGGAAATGTTGTCAGGGGCATAGTTAGGGTTGAGCATCGGATCGGGCCGGCTCGACCCAGCCCGCTACCCGACCCGTCAAACCCAACCCAGACCCGACCCTGGTATTCTAAATGGGCGGGCCGGGCCAGCATTTTAGGCCCATTTTCTTATCCGGGCCGGGGTCGAGCCACCATAAACCCAAACCCGAAAACCCGTTACCCGGCCTGCATAAATAATCTATACCATATAATATAAATACACAAATATGTATATCATTTTAAAACTTCTTTTTCCATAATAGGATCCACCATCTAATGATTGATATTAATCATCCATCTCCCCCTATCTTAATAGTTGGTTATAATAACAAGTCTAATAGTTAATTGGTACAAATCAACAACTAGCAACAATATTGTAGATTATTAATTTGTCTGCTCATTCATATTATGTTCAACCTTCATGCAAAGCACCACCATTCCTAGCACAATGACATTCTGAAATTTAATAAATGTTTACAACAAATATCTTTCTACTTACATACAAATTCAACATTAATTGTAAATCAAACACGTCATTTTGATGAAACTTATTGTTAGATGGGCTGGCCCGAGCCCGACCCGAAACCCATATTTTTTATACGGGCCAGGTACGGGCTCGTCTTTCTTAAAATTTTCCGGGCCAAAACCCGGCCCATGGCCCGCATAATAATATGGATATGGATATGAGCTTGCCAAAACCTGGGGTGACCCGGCCCGATGCTCATCCCTAGGCATAGTGGGCATAATTTCTTCATAATAAATAAGATAAAACGAAGAGGAAATTAGGTTTAGAGGCTATTTTGACAATAAAATGTAAGCTCTAGCAACCATAAAATGGGTGTTATCAAATGCATATACCTCTCTTACTGATATCAATTACTAACTTTCACCACTTTAATTGAGTCCAAGTTCCACTTTGCCTATTTTCAATGTATTAATATGTATTAGAGTACATAATGCACATTAATATATAGAAGCCCTAATTTTAGAAAATTTTAGCAAACTCAGATTTTGATTCTGAAAATATCACCAATGAACTTATTAGGTTCTCCTAATCAAGAAAACATATTTTTATATCAATTTTGGAGTTATGATGATTAAGATGTACTTTTTATGGATTTTATGCATTAAATTCATTTTCCAAAAATCACCCTTAATCAAACCATGAAATCAGACCTCAAAAGTATTTCTACTAGATAGAGATTAATTTTTTATTCTAAAACATATTTATTTGTCAAATTTGGATCAGCAGATTAAAAGATATGAATTTTTCAATTTGAACCAATCGGGAAATGACAAGTCAGAAATCTTCAATAGAGAGGGAGGATAAAACAACATTTAACCAAATATCAGGTTTGGAGTTGCATAGGTGACCAAACTAGAGCTTTTAGAGAAGGTAAAACAGTAAGAAACCAAAACCCTAGAAGAATATGGTAAATAGAGATGGAGATCATCAATTTTAAACATAGAAGCATGAGTTTTAAGCATGTAGTAAGCAATATATGAGAATGGGGTTAACAAAACTCATCGCTAGGGAAGGTGGAAAAGTTCAAGTGAAAATATTCCTGAGCTAGAGAGGCTGGTTTCTCCAACAAAGCTCCTATCTTGAGCAAGAAGTATCTTCTCCACTTTAGAGGTGAAAAACCCTAGCAAAAGAACATGGAGATGAGGTGTTTAAGGGCTCTAGGTGGGGTTTCACCATGGAAGGCCATGGTTCCGACCTGGAAGAAGGTGGAAGGAAGACTAACATTATGAAAATAGGGAAGGAAAGGAGGAAATATACTATTTTTGGTCAAAATCACCAAGAAGGAGCTTTAGAAACCCTAAATAGAGCAAATTTGGAACCCTAGGAGCCTTCTTCACCGAGGTAAGAACTCTCTTTTACCTTGGGGCAGAATCTTCATGGACAAATAGAGTAAGAACAATTCTCTAATCTGGGGGAAAGAGAAGGAGTGCAAGAGTTTTTGAAATGGGAGGTGGAAAGGGCTAGACATGGCTTTATAAAGAAGGGGGCAAGCATGAGGTGTCTATGGGGCTTTCCATGCGTCCTTAGCCTAGGGCTTCATATACATGCAAGAGGACAGCTCATAGAGACTTCTTGTATATCAAATGTCGGTCATAAAATCACATGGAGACTTCTAGGCCATCCCCACCGTCCTCCAAACAAAGAAATAACCCCATTGGTTGGTAGCTTTTCAAGATAAGCTCGTTTATAAAAAGAGTAATCCCTAAAATGCCCTTGGAGATAAACACCTTCAAACCAAGGTGCAACTAGGTTCCCCATGGTTCAAAATCTTGAGAATCGTAAGGGAATATCTAAGGATTATAATTCATGTGATAATTTATAAAGAAAACTTCCCAATCGGGTAAATTGCATAAAAGTCTAGAATGTATTAAAATTGCATAACTTGCACAAACAACATCCAAATTGAACCAAATTCAAAACTTAGGCTTATTTTATGATTTTAAAAGACAAAAAGAATTTAGATTAAGGTTTATAACACCTAACTAAGGTCCTTTTAATAGACTTTCACTGAGGTATTTTTGCATTAACCCTTTTGTTGGTACAAATAGTGAATAAATGTTCACCAAACCACTATAGATTTCACTAATTAAACATGAACGACATAAAGAACAAAATGAAAGGGAAACTTGGGAAAAAGGGTTACATGGAGATTACATCTAAAATTTAGTATGTTACAACACTCCACCCGTTTAAAATGATTTCATCCTCGAAATCTCAAGCAAAAAGAGAAGGGTGACTACGTACCATTTCATCTCTCAACTCCCAAGTGGTTTCTTCCAGACCATGATATTTCCAAAAAACTTTTACCAGCTCAATATCTTGGTTCTTTATCTTCTTTACTCAAGAGTCAAGGGTCTTCATTGTTAGATCTTCATAGGTCAGATTCTCATGTATCTCCAAAGGTCATGTATCACATGAGAAGAGTCCTACACATACTTCTTCAGCACAGAGACATGGAACACATTATGAATCTTATCATAGGAAGGAGGTAAATCTAAGCAGTATGCACAGTATCCAACCTTATCTAAGATTTCAAATGGTCCAACATAGCGGGGACTCAACTTACCTTTAACTTTAGATCTAGCAATAGAACAGATAGGCTTGATCTTTAGAAATGCATAGTCAACCACTAGGAAGCTAACATCAGACCTTTTCTTGTCAGCATACATCTTCTGTCGGTCTTGAGCAACTTTCATGCATTTCTTTATCAAATGTACCTTCTCTATCATCATTTGCATGTCATCAGTCTTCACTAGAGAACATTCACCGACAGCATCCCATTGCAAAGGTGAACGACATGGTCTACCATAGATAGCTTTAAAAGGTGGCATACCAATACTAGCTCGGTAGCTATTTTTGTAAGGAAACTTAGCTAATGGCAGATACCAATCCCATGCACCACCCCAGTCCATCACACAAGCATGAAGCAATTCCTCCAGAATCTAAACCATTCTCTCAGATTGACCATCAGTTTACGGGTGGTAAGCAGTACTGAAACGCAAGTCAGTACCCATCTCCTCCTAAATATGTCCCCATAAATGAGAAGTAAACTTTGGGTCACGATCAAAAACTATCACCTCAGGTACTCCATGCAGGCGAACGATCCACTCAATGTACAACTGAGCCATATCCACAACTTTGTAATTGGTTTTGAAAGGCAAGAAGTGAGCAGACTTTGTAAGCCGATCAATCACCACCCAAACGACATCATAACCTTTCTTGGACTTAGGGAAACTAGTGACAAAATCCATAGTAATCTTCCCCCACTTCCATTCCATAATTTCAAGTGGGTGAAGAAGACCACCAGGTTATTCATGTACTATCTTGACTTGCTGAAAGGTCATACACTTCGCAACAAAAAAAGCTATATCATTCTTCATGTTCCTCCACCAGAAGCTTCGTTGAAGGTTCTTATACATTTTTGTTGTGCCTGGGTGAACAGTGTTCTTAGACCCATGAGCTTGACTTAGAACTTTATGCCTTAGGTCACCAACATCTAGAACCCACAACCTATGTCAGAAATGGACATCACCGTCCACTCCAAGAGAGAAGTCAGATTTTAGTTTCTCAGCTAAGACCTTCATCCCATCAAGCTCAGAACTTCCCAATTGTGCAACAACAACTTCCGAGATCCACGATGGTGTAATGGTCAAGCTAGCCATACGAACACACAACCTATCTTCATCCACTGAATCAAAAATCTGGGGTTGCCAACTAGACACATGCTCTAAATTTTTCCACATAGAACACCTCATAGTGACAAAAACCACATCCTTTTTGTGACTCAAAGAATCAACAACTACATTTGCTTTATCGGGAAGATAGGTGATGGTAAAGTTGTAGTCATTAAGATGATCCATCCACCTTTATTGTCATAGATTCAGATCCTTCTATGTCAATAGATACCTCAAGATTTTATGGTCAGATAAATCTTCAAACTTCACACCATAGAGATAGTGTCGCCATATTTTCAGAGTATGAACGATGGTAGCAAGCTCTATATCATGTGTAGGTCAATTAGCTTCATTCGATTTCAGTTGGCAGGAAGCATAGGTGATCACCTTTCCATCTTGCATCAAGACACACCATAAGCCTTGTTTAGAAGCATCAGTCTAGATGCATAGGGTATGACCTCAACAGGCAAGGCAAGAATAGGAGCAGAAGTCAAACACTCCTTCAACTTCTGGAAATTGTTCTCACATTCTGGTATCCATGAGAACTTGATATCCTTTCACGTCAGCTTGGTTAAAGGCAAGGCCAACTCAGAGAATCTCTTGATAAACCTTTGATAGCAACCTACTAAGATGAGGAAACTATGGATCTATGAGGGATTCTTCAGAGCTTTCCACTTGGTCACAACTTCTATCTTTTCAGGATCAACTCTATGTTCGGCAAAAATCATAAGACTTAGAAACTTCACTTATTTCATCCAAAACTCACATTTTGAGAATTTAGCATAGAGTTGAATTTCTCTCAGTGTGTGGAGCACAATGCACAAGTGTTCATGATGTTGTTCTAATGTCTCAGAAAAGACCAAAATGTCATCAATAAACACCACCACAAACTTATCAAGGTATGGGCGGAATACTCGGTTCATCAAGTCTATGAAGGTAGCAGGGGCATTTGTCAAATGGAAAGGCATGGCCAGGAATTTATAATGCCCGTAGCAAGTTCTGAACGTCATCTTTGGGACATCCTCATCCTTTACACACATCTGGTAGTAACCACTCTGTAGGTCTATCTTTGAGAACACTGTGGTTGACTTCATCTGATCAAACAAGTCGTCGATGAGAGGTAAAGGATAACGGTTCTTCACCGTCACTTGATTGAGCATGCGGTAGTCCATGCACATCTTCAATGAACCATCCTTCTTCTTCATGAACAATACATGATCTCCCCATGGAGAGATACTAGGGAGGATGAAGCCCATGTCAAGAAGCTCCTCAAGCTACTTCTTTAGCTCAACAAGCTCGGAAGAGGCCAAGCGATAAGGTAGATTCAAGATAGGCAAAGTCTAGGGCACAAGGTCAATGGAAAACTCCACCTCGTGAGTTGGTGGCAAACCGAATAACTCCTCAGTAAAGTCATCAGGAAAGTCCTTTACAACATCTATATGATCTAGAGAAGTAGGCGTGGCATCAAGAATGATTGATGCTAAGTATGTTGTACACCCTTACAAGACAAGTTTTTTGGATTTGATGGCAGAGATGACAAATTGACGATCCTCTCGCTTCCTACCCTCGATGCATAGTCTCTCTCCATTAGGATGAAACATGCTAACTTTATTTTCCCAATAGAATAAGGATGCATCATACTTCTTTGACCAATCCATGTCCAAGATAACATCAAAGGCATACATGTTGAGCACAATAAAATCTGAAGGAAACATCTTTCTAGATATACAAAGGTCCAAGGTAGGGAGTTTAAGGTAAGAAGAGCATATCCTGCCACTAGGTGTTTCTACATCTAACACATGATCCATGTATTTAGATTCTAACTCTAACTTGGAAGCAAGATGAGAAAACATGAAAGTGTTTGAAGAGCCAGAATCAAAAAGTCCCTTAATAGGATGCATATTGATATGTAAGGTACCTTCTATGACTTCATTATCTTCGACCTCTTCTTCGGCATTGAGAACAAACACTCTTCCATTATGCCTTTCCACAGGCAGTCACCACTGGTTCTAGTTATTGTTGTTCCACGGAGGCGGATCTGTCAAAGCTGTTGCGGTTGCTGGCTCGGTTGTTGGGTTGGAGCATGTCCTCATTGAAACCGGGGACAGAAGGGTCGAATATGCCCAACCTGTCCACACTCGTGGTAGGTAGGGGGAGGTCGGTCATCTATATGAGCTGGGGCATTATTGGTAGGACATATCCTAGAAAGATGGTGGTGGGATCATTGGTTGCACATCTCACATCTACACTTGTCATAGGGACTCTTCCTTTTGTTGTTGTTGTTGTTGTTGTTGTTGTTGTGCCCCTGAGATTGGAATCCAGGATAGGACTCAATTGCTAAAGCCTTGTCCACCATCTGTTGGAAGGTGAGGGGGAGTTTTCTAATAAGGTTTCGGCCCACCTGGTAGTTTAGACCCTCCAAGAAAAGGGTTGATCTTCTCTCAGCTCTGAGGTTTGTGGCATAGCATTCTAGGAGGAGGAAATGTTGAACGTAATCGACCACACTCATGCCACCCTACTTGAGGCTATAGAACTCAGCCTCCTTCTTCCTCAGAAAGGCAGGGCAGATATACTTCTCATGGAACAACTTTAATAACTGGTCCCTGGTCATTGTGGAGGTGTCTCTGGTACGGGCGATGCCATTCCACCAAACTCAATTCGGTCCATCCAGAACATAGGTAGCAAACTGAACTTTTTGGTGAGGAGGGCATGCCATACCCTCTAAAGTCTGATCAAGAGCCAACACCCAGTCATCGTCTTTGTCCACCATATTAGGCTCACTTTCAACCTTGAAGTAAGGTAGCTACATTTTGATGAAGTCAGTGAGACTGAACCCTTTGGGATTGTTGTTATTTGTAGCAGCAGTGGTGAGTTTCCCCACTAGGGTAGTAGAGAGTAGTTGGCGCAGCATTGTCAACTCATGATCAGGTGTGAAGCCATGGGTGCTATGAGTTGTGGGGTTAATCACATTGTGCCATTGTGGTGTCATAGGGGTATCCAAACTGCTAGAGTCATTCTGGGCAGACTCTTTAGAGTTGTTGTTGTTGTTCATGTCATTAAACATGAAACCCCTCCTGAAAGGTACGGTTATCATGTTAGGTTCCCATGAGTATATTGACATTGATGAGTAAAGAATGTCTAGGGATAATATTCACTAAAAGCATGCTATTTTGGACAATTTGTATCATCTTAGGTCAGTCAAGTATTATATGGATCTGAGAGTCCTCCTAAACCAAGCTAGTGGTGAGGAGGAAAATATTGCCAGCCCTCAAAACCCTAATCCTTTCTCGACACCTTTGCTTCAACTTCATGTCCTAATAGTAGCCTAAAGGCTCTAATACCATGTTGTAAAGAGGCAAGATGACCTCCTTACTAAAATTTTAAAGGAAGTACAAAACATCCATCTTTTTAGAAAGACAAAAGATATTGAGGGATGGATGTATAATATTTCAAGTAAATAAGCATGCACCAGATACATATAGAATGTCAACAGCAGCGGAAAAATAATAAAACTAAAGTTATTTCATGGCTTTCATCATAGTTCATTACATATGTTTTTCAGAAGAAAAAGATAAGAAAACTAGGGATCTAGCTTTAGCAACCTAGACATTCTTCAGAAGAAAAAAAACTTGAGATCTACTCCTAGTGTCAATTTCCTTGGACTTGGTCTTCACCTTGCTCAGAACCTGGGTGGTTGGGAAAAACACCCAGCAAAAGGGAAAGGAAAATAAAGTATGTGCCAACAAATATGAATAGGATATCAAGGTAAATAAAACATGTAAATAAAGGCTATTTTTTATCATAAGATGAAGATTTTAAGAGTATGAGGCTATTTATAAATAGATGCTTGCCATAAACAAAATATAATAAAAGGGTTGCATGCATGATAATTATGAATACCTTAACTAAGTAGGGTTGAGGCACCTACCGGAACTCAACCTATAGGTGAGGGGAGAATGAATACATTCCACAGTCACCTACACATATTTTTATGGGGGAGAATAAGACATTCCCCAGGGTGAAATAATGCATGCCCTATCTATGGGTGGTTATACATAAGTACCACTACTATGGATAAATAGTCCATAAAATCAACATGCTAGAAAAGAAATCATGGAAAGTAAAAGAACCATATAAATTAGAACATGGAAGTGGGGTACAAGACCCAAGAAAAAGAATATCATTACCAATTTTGAGGCAATTTAACAAAAGAATCATGAAAAGAGGGTATAGGGTTAATTAAAGCCTCATTAGAGAAATATAGAGTTTGGTTTGAAAATATCCCAACTTAGGGTGTAAGAATGCACATACCTCTCTTACTGATATCAATTACTAACTTTCACCACTTTAATTGAGTCCAAGTTTCACTTTGCCTATTTTCGACGTATTAACATTTATTAGAGTACATAATGCACATTAATGTATAGAAACCCTAATTTTAGAAATTTTTAGCAAAACTCAGATTTAGATTCTAAAAATATCACCAATGAACTTATTAGGTTCTCCTGATCAAGAAAAGATATTTTTATGTCAATTTTGGAGTTATGGTGATTAAGATGTACTTTTTATGGATTTTATGCATTAAATTCATTTTCTAAAAATCACCCTTCATCAAACCATGAAATCAGACCTCAAAAGCATTTATATTAGATAGAGATTAATTTTTTGTTTCCAAAAATATTTATTTGTCATAAGTGGATTAAAAGATATGAATTTTTTTATTTGAATCAATCAAGAAATGACAAGTCAGAAATCTTCAAGTGAGAGGAAGAGTGATAGAGGGAGGAGAAAACAACATTTGACCAAAGATCAGGTTTGGAGTTGCATAGGTGACCAAACTAGAGTTTCTAGAGAAGGTAAAATAGCAAGAAACCAAAACCCTAGAAGAACATGGTAAATAGAGATGGAGATCATCGATTTTAAACATAGAAGCATGAGTTTTAAGCATGTAGTAAGCAATATATGAGAAGGGGTTTAACAAAACTGGCCTCTAGAAAAGGTGGAAAAGTTCAAGTAGAAAGATTCCCAAGCTAGAGAGGTTGGTTTCTCCAACAAAGATCCTATCTTGATCAAGAAGTACCTTCTCCACTTTAGAGGTGAAAAACCCTAGCAAAAGAACATGGAGATGATGTGTTTAAGGGCTCTAGGTGGGGTTTCACCATGGAAGGCCATGGTTCCGACCTGGAAGAAGATGGGAGGAAGACTAACAGTATGAAAATAGGGAAGGAAAGGAGGAAACTTACTATTTTTGGTCAAAATCACTAAGAAGGAGCTTTAGAAACCCAAAATAGAGCAAATTTGGAACCCTAGGAGCCTTCTTCAACAAGGTAAGCACTCTCTTTTACCTTGGGACAACACCTTCATTGCCAAACAGAGTAGGAATGATGCTCTAGTCTGGGGGAAAGAGAAGGTGAGCAAGAGTTTTTGATTTGGGAGATGGGAAGGGGTAGACATGGCTTTATAAAGAAGGGGGCAAGCATGAGGTGTCTATGGGACTTTCCATGTGTCCTTAGCCTAGGGCTTCATGGTCATGCAAGAGGACAGCTCATAGAAACTTCTTGTATAGCAAATTTCGGTCCTAAAATCCCATGGAGACTTCTAGGCCATATCCTCCGTCCTCCAAACAAATAAATAACCCCATTGGTTGATAGCTTTTAAAGATAAACTCATTTATAAAGAGGGTAATCCCTAAAATGCCCTTGGAGAGAAACATCTTCAAACCAAGGTGCAACTAGGTGATCTATGGTTCAAAATCTCGATAATGGTAAGCAAATATCTAAGGATTATAAGTCATGTGATAATTTTCAAAGAAAATCTCCCAATTGGGTAAATTGCATAAAAATCCAGAATGTACCTAAAATTGCATAATTTGCACAAGCAACATCCAAATCGAACCAAATTCAAAACTTAGGCACCATTTATGATTTCAAAACACATAAAGATGTTATTTTAACATTTCAAAAACATAACTAAGGTCCTTTAATAGACTTTCACTAAGGTATTTGTGCATAAACCCTTTTATTGGTACAAATAGTGAATAAATGTTCATCAAACCACTGTAAATTCCACTGATTAAACATGAACGACATAAAGGACAAAATGAAAGGGAAACTTGGGAAAAAGGGTTACATGGAGATTACATCTAAAATTCAGTATGTTACAATGTCTTTAATTATGGTAGTGGATATCAAGTTAGAACAAGGTTACCTGTTAGAAAATAAATGTAATATATATAGACCCACCTTGAGAATGATACACATGGAAGCCATGTAATGACAATCATGGTCATTTCTCAGTGTGATAATGGTCATTGTGATCCTTAGACCTAAAACTAGTACAACAATCACATATTGTTCAACTTTAACACTACTCATTGTGACTTTGAGTAAGAGTTGTGATACAGGTAGTGACTGGATGCACTATAACACTTGAGAATTATTGTGAGTGATGTAGATGCAATTATCCCTCATATTGGAGCAATATCTTGGCCACTTGATATGTGTAACACCCGGGCCCACTTCCCCAGGCTCTAGTAGAGTTTCAGGAATGACGACTGGCCACACAGACCACAACTAGCCTTAACTATGCACTTTGTCCTCATTCATGTGCAAGCCAGGATCAACTTCCTAACTGGTCACCCATCCTAGTACTACTCCAAGCTAAGCATGCTTAAATATGGAGTTCTTTAGTGACGGGCTCCCAGAAAAGGAGGTGCACCTTGGTGATATGGGTAGTCCAATCATTCCTTTTAAGTTCATTATATCTGAGGCCTCAAATCCTGGGACGTTACAATCTCCTCCACTTAGAATCTTGATGTCCTCGTCAATATGGCATCATAAAATCACCCCATTTTAATGCAAACCCAGAATGGTCCATGGACACCCATCTCCAGATCATGGAATACCAGCACAAGGGTGGCTACGTCACCATGGACATCCCTTACCAACATGCTTGGACGACACAGCTTAAGACTGGCATGCCACATGCCCATGTGGGCCCCACCTACTGGAGGGGTTATGGATCTGATACCATTTGTAACACCTAGGCCCACTGCCCAAGGCTCTAGCAAAGTTTTAGGAATGATGACTGGCCCCATAGACCACCACTAGCCTTAACTATGTGCTTTCTCCTCATTCATGCGCAAGCCAGGATCAACTTCCCGATCGATCACCAATCATAGTACTACTCCAAGCTGAGCACGCTTAACTATGGAGTTCTTTAGGGATGGGCTCCTAGAAAAGGAGGTGCACCTCGGTGATATGGGTAGTCCAATCATTTCTTTTAAGATCATTATATCTGAGGCCTCAAATCTTGGGATGTTACAATATGTGAGACTATGAAATACATGGCCATGCTCATGTGAGTTAATATTGGTTATTGATCTCACCAAATCACAATAGTATACTATGCAAAGAAATATTTATCGAATAGTAAGAGGATGATGAATCCATGCTTTAGGTTCAGTCTACATATATGTACAATAGGAATTATATAGTTATTTTAACATTGGTCACTTAAAGGTTAAACTTGTTCTCTAACTCATTTTGATTATTTATATTGAAATGATGTGTTTCTAGATATCGCTCATTGCTTGGGAGGTCATTGACTTTAAGACCAAGGAAATGTGAAACCTACATGGTCATACACATAGGATGCACATGGGAAAATAAGTTTGTAATAATAGTCATAACTAGAATGTTTTTGAATTATGTGTAGACTATATATTGATCCATCTGAGCGAGTAATATGTCATTCTTTTAACTAAACGTTGAGAAAATTTAATAATTGATGAATTGTCAATTGATCCATTGTTTTTCAATAAAGGAATACACAAAATGGTCAAGTGTAGGACCATCATTCAAGTTATGAATGGTTTATAAAATCTCTACAAGTATCAACCAGTCCATTCAAGGTGTCAAACAATCATCTGTATTGTCTAAATCATTGAATGAATTGTGAACTTCTCAACTGATATGTATTCTGCACAAGACAACATTGCCTAACTGATCAACTTACTATCTAGTCATTCATCCCAGATGATGCCTGAGTTTTGCCTATTTGCATAATAGGTTGTGATTGCAATTAGAAAAAGTTTTTGGTTATAGGAAATCCTAACCTATACCTCCCCTATCTAAAGGGGGTAGTGTGCATGGAATGGGGCACAACTAGACATAAATTTTACATGATTTTATCCTATTGAGAGAGAATAAATCCCTCATAGTTACCGAACAATAGGAGGATGATAGGAAGATGTTAGCACATCTACAATCTTCATCCACTTATTCTTGGAGGCCAAGGTGGTTCACTAGTGTTCCCTACTTTTGCGTGGATGACCTGGAGGCCTTGGAATGTGTACATAGGTTGGAGGATAGACTTTAATTCCAACAGAAGACATGTTCCCTTGTAGTTGTTGCAACATGACAATGTGTTTCTAATCAACTATGTTGCAGCTCAAGACTATGGATTGGGGTCTGAAAGATCAATAAAAACATGGAAAATCCATATCTAGTTGTTTAACAAGTAGTGTATACTAAGGTATAATCAATATATATTCTTGCCACTATATTTACTGCAGATTATTTCTACGAATTTTCCACATCTTAAGTTTTATTCAGGATTCTTTTTTGTAAATTTTGTTTCACATCCCATCACAAAAACCTACAGTGGTATCAGATTTGTGTCGTATTCCATTTTGTTGGCTTAGATTTTAAACTAATTTCTCTTTTCATTCAATGGCACCTACATATATGCATACATAATAATCACCAAACTATCATATACATATATTAAATAACTTAATGCATCATCTTTTAAACCATTTTGCTTCATCGATGTGGATATTAAGTAGAGGAGAACCTGACTAGAAGCAAACATTCACAAGGGGAGTCCTCAGAGTGTTTGTGATAAAGATAAATGAGAATGTCGTAACCAAATCTAGCATTGCCCAAATTATTGCTCCAACAATCAACTGGTTTACCAACCAATCGACTAGAAGCACTGCCATGGCAATTTAGGGTTATTAAAACATGTGATGTGTTTGATGTTAGATGATAATACTTGTTGACTTAAGTACTTGTACTAGTTTTCATATCCTTTTAATAGCATGTGTTGATTTTTATAGTATATGATATATATGAACAATGTATATGTAATCACTAATAGATACATATAAGTGTTATATCAAACACCTCAATGTAAGACTAAGCTTGAGAAGCCTTTCTTTTCATAACTAACACTAACACCTCAATTGACTATTCATTGGCTTGCCAAACTATGGTGTGTTGTCTATCTCGGAGAGGTGTGATAATAAGCAAGCATATTAGCCAAAGTGAGGTGCATAGATTATTTTTTGGCTTTTATATTAGAATTAACTATTGATCTTAATATAATTAATCATCATGGGACATACTTATTGCATGTACTTCGTAATACAAAATAATGACAATGATTTGTATAACCAACTATCAAACTATTGCACTATATGCAAGTGGTAATTGTTACCTACCAAAATAGTTTGGTGGAGGGTGATCATACAAAGATAACACATAACAAAATGAAATATGGATCTTTTACCACTAAGAATATATGACATTGCAATCTTTCTAGTTAATTGTGAGGGATATTAGTGAATAAAATACTGAGATTGATATTGATTAAAGGACAAGTTAATATTGACAAAATTACTTTTGAAAATCAAAATATTGACTCCTACAATTATATTCTTGAAGATAAAATGTGAAATAAAAATATTTACTTCTCATTGCAATCAATCCTTGAGAAAGAAAATTTTGAATGAAAAAAAAACTTTCTCAATTAGTTAGAATATTGAGAATTGTCTGCACTCATGAGTATAAGTGCTATATCCTAGAAACTATGTTACCTTAAGAACCCATGAAAAATGTGTCTTGGATGGAAATGCAATCTTATCATAAACATGTCAATGGTGACGTAAATATCAAGTACCTCATGTTATGATTTGTGAACCATGAGCTTCAGAAGTAACATGAGAACTAGAGAGCTCCAAAGATGGCTGCACCTAAGAGAAAGCTAGACAATAGAGGTAGGAAGTTTCAAAGGCCATGTTTAAGTTTAACATGACTGAGGATGATCCATTTGGGAACCATGTACCATTTGGTTGGTTATGTGGAAAGTACAGATAGACTGGAATTTTCCTCAATGAAGAGTTGTCCATAAGTGTAACTTTGAAAATGTTGTCGTAGTCATAAGACTAGTTATATAACATGGATAGTGACAATTGGCCATTTTCAGAGTTACTTGGCATTTTGAGATAATTGAGACTCAGGTGAAGAAACACAAGTTCAAATCCTTGTCGATGGTCAATAAAAAGAAAAAGAAAATCCAAGAAAAATTAAAAAGCTCAAAAAAGGTCTAAAGTCAAACAAAATTCTAAATCTTATGTACTATAAGAAAAAAGGAGTAGAAAAGGAAGGAAAATATCACTAGGTTGGATATTAGAAGGAAATTTCCCTCTCAACTAAGAGGAACTTAAGAAGAATAAAAATGGGACATAGATATTCACTTCGTGTATATATTTTATAGAGATAAAATTTTGTTATTTTTCATCATGGGAACTGGATACAAGATGTGAATCTTACATATGTTCACATGTGTAGAATTTGAGAAAAATTAAAGTCATAAGGAAGGGTGAGGTGGAGCTATAATTTTCTAAAGGTGCAAGAGCTACCATTGTAATACACACCTACTTGTTTAATTTTTCAGCATTGCACTTGTAATATAGTTACAAAACTCCCATGATGTACATGACATGAATAGAAATAACAATTTGTGTATATTGTTTGGACAAGGTTTTGAGTTTTTGACAAAGAATGGTTGAATATTTATTATAAACTTGAGATATTTTATCACAATGCCCCGATTTCTTATGGACTCTATTTATTAGATACCGAGACAAGAAAAATGACTCAAACAAAACCTATGTTTGGAATTGTCAGCACATTTGTAGACTCCAAAATATGGATATCTAGACTCATATAATTTTGAAACAATATAGGCATGTGAATCTTGTTTGTTGGGCAAGATGACAAAACACCTTTTATTGGTTGCAATGAAAGAGTGAGTGACTTACTAGGAATCATACATACTAATGTATGTGGGCCTTTTAGGATAAATTCTAGAGGTGGATATAAATACCTCATCATATTTGTTTGATGTCTTTGATAGATATGGATACGTGTATAGTAATCACTTGAAAAGAACAAGTAATTCATGGATGAGGTAGATAATCGACTTGGTAATAATATTAAAGTACTTCAATCAGATTGAGGTGGAGAATATGTAAGACAAGAGTCTAGGGCTCTTTCAAAGACCGCGACATTGTATCATAGTTAAATCTGTGTAGAACTTTGTAGCATAATGGTGTGTTAGAAAGAGAGATCACCCCTTATTGGACATGGTCTGATATATGATGAATTCAGCTAATATCATCTCTTCTTTATGGGGATATGATCTTGTAACAAAAATATATACACTTAATCATGAACCTTTTGAATAAGTTCAAAGGATACCATCTGATATAGTGAGTGGAAAGCATCCCATTATATCTTTTACTAAGATTTGGGGAAGTAATGATTATGTCATAATTTTTTTCTAAAAATCTTGGACTCAATTCATAAAAATCGTTACTTTGTTGGATATTATATCTAGATGATACTACTCCTATATTGTGTCTAACAAATAAGTGTGTATCGATAGAACTTTTGCATTCTTTGAAAAAGAATTCATTTCCAAAGGAACTAGTGGAGGAAATAGACCTCAAAGAAGTTTGAAATAGATTTGAAAACATTTAAGTGATGGAGGTAGATGAGGAAAAAAGAGATTTCGGTTTTTTTTAGAAATGTCAAATTCCTCATGTACAATAAGATCCTTGAAGATATATTAGGACACATCTGGAGACAAAAAATTGGATGTTCTCATGACTCAATCAGAGGGCATGTTTTACATAAACGATGATGAGAAAACATGATACAATGGGTCTATTTAGGGACCTAATATAAAGAAATGGTTTGAGGCCACGAGATCTAAGATGGACTCCATGTACACCGGCAAGGTATCAACCCTTATGGATCCATCTGAGAGGGTAAAAACATAGGGTGCAAATGGGTCATCAATAAGATGAATGGAATTGATGGTAATGTATAAACCTATAAAGGGTGATTGATTGCAAAAGGTTTTGTACAAGTTGGAGGGGTTGACCATGCCAAAACTTTTTCATCTATTTCCAATCATGCTTGACATTGCATATTATCATGACTATGAATCTAGAAATCAAAAATTAAATTACATTCCTTAATGAGAATATTCATGAGGATGTGTACGTGACACAAAAAGAAGGTTTTATTTATCCAAATGAATCCAAAAAAAGTGTGTAATCTTAAAGCTCAATTATTGAATTGAAGAAAGCATGTAGAAGTTGAAATATTCTTTCTGAAGAGACAAATAAATATTTTTCCTTTATTGAAAATGAAGATGAACATTTTGTTTACAAGAAGGATACTAGGAGCATAATTGTATACCACTTGTTGTATGGGGGTGTCACACTTTATATATGGAATGACATGCATACTATAAGATTGGTTAAGATTGATTTCAGAACACATTCTCTGTGAAAGACTTAGGAGAAGTGTTATGTATTCTAGGAATAAAGATCTATAGAGATAAATGTAGAAGGATTCTTAGTCTAAGTCAAAGTACATACATTGATGAAGTTTTGATGGGGTTCAATATGTTGGACTCTAAGAGAGAAAACTTTTCCATGTATCACGAAATCACTAGTTCTTTGGAAGAGAGGTCACACATGAACAAGGTTCCATAAGCATCAACAAACTGATCTATCATGTAAGCAAAGTTATGTACATGTGTTGATATCTTGTATGATTAAAGAATGATGAGAAGATACCAATAAAATCCTAGTGAAGGTCATTGGATTGTCATAAAGAATAGCATGGTGTACTTTTGAATAATTAAGGATAAGTTATTTACTTATAGAGGTGAGGAAGATTTTTTTTGTCAAGGGTTACCCTGATGAGAGCTTCTAAATCGACAAGAAGAATTACCCATAGCAATTAGGTTTTGTGTTTTTCCTCCTATAAACTAAAATGGTTCCAAGGATGAGACAATAGTTGATTCTACAATAGAGGCTAAGTATATTTCTAGTTTCACTAAAACAATGGAATTTGTATGATCAAGTAGTTCATTATTGATCTTGGGGTAGCTCCAATGATTGACAATGTAGTAGGGTTTAATTATGACAATAGAAGAATAATTGCACATGCTAAGGTACCTACATCACATCAAGATTCCAAGAACATACTACTCCATTATCAACTCACACAAAATATTGTGTAGAAGTAGGTACAAACATTTATAGAGTACCAACTAAAAGCTTTCTTGTTGATTTAGTGAAATCATTTTTAGATCACAAGCATGATGGAAAAATTAGATCACTTAGAACTAGATTCATGAGTGGTTGGCTCTAGTGTAAGTCGGATAGCATTGGTGTGTTCATTAAAAGCACCAACCATGTGACTATTAAAATCGGATACTCAGTATATTATTTGATCATTATTAACATACAAGCCCAAAGGTGATAATGTCCAGATAATATATTGAATTGATCTCATATGGTTTAGGATGAGTATTTGAAGATGAGATCATATGAATACTTAGAGTATTCTTTCTTGTTGTGTCCTTAGTAGGATATTATTGTGAAACTTTTGGACAATAATAATACATTACACTAGTGTGTGTGCTAACTGATTACATGATATTGGATATCAAGATATACACATTGGGTACTTGTTAGAGAACAAGTGTATTGGATAGGCCCACCTTGAGATTTGAACATGAAAGCCATGTAGTGACATATTCCAATATGATACTAGTGATTGTGATTCTTAGACATAAAATCACTACAATGATAACATGTTGTTTTATGTACTTCAAAACTACTCAAAATGTCTTTGAATAAGGTTTAAACATGTAGTGACTGGTGTTTTGTAACACTTGTGGATTATTGTGAGTGATGTATATGGAATTGTATCTCCTATTGAAGTCATATATTGGCCACTTGATAAATGAGACTATGAAATGCTTGCCCATGCTCATGTGAGTCACTATTGGATGTTTAACTTGTTAAAAATTCACTATAGATAAAGAAACATAGAATGAATACTAAGAGGATCATGATTCCATGCCTTATGATCAGCTAGAAGTCTATGACAAAGGGATTATATGATCATGGAAACATTAGTTACATATTGGTTTAAGTTGTTCTCCAACTCATTATAATTACTTGGATAACAACAATGTGTTTTCTAGATACCTCTCATTGATTGTGGGGTAATTGGCATACTGATGGAGTTTTGCAACACCACTAAAAATCCTAAGGTGATGAATCCTTAGGTTTAGCCTTGCTAGTACTATGGTAAGAACTCCACCCACGTGTGTTAAGACACGCGGAAGTCTTATCGTAGTATAGTTAAGGGTCGAATCCTCGGGACAACGGTCTTGACGAAGTCAAGATGGAAAACGTTTTAGTTCTACTTAACTACTTAACAGTTGATATTTAGATCGAAAGTTTGATGTTGGTTTTAAAGCTAAATGCGAGGAAAGTAAAGCAAGAAAGTAAAGATTAAGGTTGTAAACAATTGATAAAAAACACTAGGATGTTATCGGGTTTCACACCACTACACATGGATCAAGTCATGCAACATAATAAAACAACCTGCAAAAAGAGTCAGATCAGTTAGTATCTTGTAGTCCTAGCTTCCTTTCGGATAACTAGCTACGAGAAGCGTGGAGTATTGCAATGCCAGCCATTCCATAATGAATGGTCACATGCTTTGCATTACTCCTTCATGAAATGTGTTCCTCGACCTTACCAAGGTTGCACTTCCATACGTCAACTGATTCCATTTCATAGTATGAAAGTGCAACGATGGGGGTGAGTTTACTCCACTCCTGAAAACACTTCTAGACACCGAAACAGACATATGGTGACTACATACATCCATAACCAACATTCAATCGATATTTAGATCTAAGGGTACAAACGTAGACAATTCATACCAAAAGACAATATGTAACACAAGTTGATGATCAAGAAACTAGTATTCATTAAGCGATTGAAGTCAAACTGAAAGGAAGAGTATCTTTATTACAAGTTATTGAATTACATCGCATGAAATGAAAACATGGGTAGCGGGGCTACTCCCCGCACCCTCGTGAATGAAACTACTCGCTCATGGCAAAGGAGGTGAGAAGAGAGAGAAAGAACGTCATCTCCACGGAGGAGGGAAGGTTGAACCCTTGGTGAAGAGAGCAACGATCTTCGCACTTCGTGGTTGCTTTGATGAAGGATTTTCTCTTCCCACCTTCTTTGTTGAAGAGATGGAAAGAAGAGAGAGAAGGAAGCTTGATGATGAGCACGGATCTCAAAACTGGAAGCCTTGGGGCAGTGGACGGAAGACCAGAGTGCTCTGGATCTGGAGAGGCAGCCTTTGGGCGTCTTGGAATTCGATCCTTTTGAAGTGGCCCTTGAGGTCCTATTTATAGGCTCAAGTTGAGCCCAAACGGTCTTGAGACCGTTTGGTCTCAAACGGTCTTGGGACCGTGAGGCTTGTCGCGGTCTTGGGACCGTGAGGCTTCTCACGGTCTTGGGACCGTGAGGCTTCTCGCGGTCTTGGGACCATGAGGCTTCTCACGGTCTTGGGACCGTGAGGCTTCTCGCGGTCTTGGGACCGTGAGGCTTGTCTCGGTCTTGGGACCGTGAGGCTTGTCGCGGTCTTGGGACCGTGAGGAGTCTTTGTGAATTTTTTGTGTTTTCTGTAATGAAAAAGAGGAAAAGTTAGTTTATTGATGTATCTGCAATAAAGTAAGAAGGTTTAATGATTCTATTTAGTTTATCTAAGAAAGAGTATGGAAAACTAAATATAACTAATAAGATAACGTCACAAAATGAGAGGTTATCACCCCCCCTAACTTAGAGTCTACCTTGTCCTCAAGTTAGATAGAGCTAAGGCATGTAATGGCGAGGCGATTTTATTTGATTAGGGTTTCCATACTCATGCTTCAATTCTAGGTCAGAGATCTACCGAGGTCTTATCAGGGCTTCTGCTTACACTAACTCTTTCGAGTATCAAAAGTTGCATGGATCTCAGGTTCCTTTTATATCGTGAATCTCGCATTGGGACCACCTTTCTTAATGTGTGCATGTCATCGACTCCAATCAGTTTTATACTTCTTTGGAGAAACCTACTGGTAGCTAGAGTGGGTATGAGGGTTGGCTTAAAAGGCTTATTGTGTAACTCCCCCTTCAAGTGGGGAAAGGTTTGTCTATGCTTTTTAGAGATTCACTACCGGGCACGACACATCTGCCTTCATGAGGGCAGCTGAATGTACCGGCCGGGTGAGCTCTTTTATCAGCCTTATCATATATTAGGAAACCTTAGGATCTCATTACCGGGCACGACACATCTACCTTCATGAGGGCAGCTGTATGTACCGGTCGGGTGAGATCTTTGTTGGCTCTTCATATAGGTCCTTATGCATGGCACAACTCTCATGTTTTTATACAGCACTCTGGCTTTTATTCGAATCTCACAGGCTTAGGAAGTGGGTTTTGTTAGGGTTTTTGATTGGGCGGCCAAGCCTCTTTTATTGAAAGAAGAAAACTGTTCTTGGGGTTCTTGATATGCACTTGGTGGTCTGCTCGCGAGATTTTCTTGATTTTGGATTTCCCTGATTTCCCTCTTGACTTTGATAGTATTCGGTTCGCTTTGGCCCTGAAGTTGACCTGTGAAGAGTCTGAGATAGAATTGAAGCAAAAGTATAGAAACCAATAGTGAATGAATTTTATGGATTCGCCATTTCAAGCCTGTAAGCTAATCTTATTATTTATATGAGGACTACTTTATCTCTAACTTAGGTAAGGGTGATACTTTTCATGATGAAAGTTATACTTAGAAGTTGTTTTATTGAAAAAAAAATACTGGAAAAAGTCTAAGTACGAATAGAAAGTTTGAAAATGATGTGCGGGAAAAAATGAGTTAGAAGAGTTGGAGAAGGATGATACCTCACCCTTGTCCAGTGCACTCCCCCCTAACTTATCACGCACTCTGTCCACAGAGTGTCAAAGGGATAGGTTGAGAGGTGCATGGACAAGGGCATTTACGCGTCAGTTAATCCTGAGCTTGCCCCTGGTGCTTGGAGGAGCTTAGCTGCAAACTGTCCACGCAGGGCGTGATAGTCTACGTCAGTCATATCCTCTACTGGTTTCTGAAGAACTAAGATGGTATACATCCAGTAGAGGACATGGAAGCCGCAATCGTTGGATTGTCGGATTTGCTGGGGACACTTGTGGCAGAAGGAAGGGCGGTGAAAGTGTTCTTTGGCGTAAGCTTTTGTGTGCTGACTAAGGAGATCAATTAATCTTTCAGCACATTCTTTTGCCACTACCTCTGTGGGTGTTTTTGGCGTTACGACGTAAACTTTCTGTCGTGGGTTGTACTGGCTATCGGAACTGTTATAAATTGTAATTGTTCCATCCGGTAGGTTTGCTGCCAGAAGTAGCCAGTGTTCATGGTAGAGGAAGGGTAGCATGACGAACTTCGGCGTTGTGTGTTGTAGATATGAGATTAGTGTTTCAGCTGCGCCGAAGTTCTTTAGCTTTAAAAGATCATCCTTCAGATATGGAGACGCCATGTATGCTGTGGGGTGATCTTGTCCGAGTAGAAGCTGATAGGCGGACATAAGGCCAACAGAGAGGGATCCTTTAATTTGTAAAGATTCTCGCAGAGCGTCTGCCATTATAAGAATGTCACCAGACATGAAAATGAGCTCATCATTCTCGGCGGAAAGCTTTGACATAATGAGATGCAGTTCGTAGCTGGATAGGCCTTTGCAAGCACTGAGATCGAAGTCTGGAAAAGATGGTGTGATGGCAGACAACGGGTTTTTGGCGTCTTGGCTTTGCTCGGTAGCGGAGGCCGGTCCTTTTGATTTCTCTGACTCTTTTAGAGCTTGGCGGAAGGGTCGCCGCTGTGGTCGCTGGATAGCAGAGAAGAGGTAGCGAGGGACATCATCTGGTGCCATCGTTTGGTCCTTGAAGAACCGTCTGTCACAGATGAGTTCCATCGCATAACGTCCTCTCAAGGAATGAAAATCTTCAGTGACCAGGGCAGAGAAAGGGATTTCTTGGTTCAGCGCTTGGATGTGACGAATGGTGCAGAAAGCGCAATCCCCGAATCCTTCTGCGGCTTGAACTGGAGGGTTTATAATTTTGAACCAGGGCTGGCTCCAGTCTAGGCGGAGAGATGGGCGTGCAGCCCAAATTAGCTTAAGCAGCCGAAAGGGTATGCATCTTGCTTCGCCGGCTGCTTCACCCACAAAGTTTATTGTGCCGGCGGGTAGCTCGGTGCTGCAGAAGTTATAAACTGTGGCGTCCCGAGCCTCTGTATCGACAATCATAGCTAGCCAATGGTTTAAAATTTGGAATGGCACAGTAAGATAACGTGCTCGTCGTGCTAGCCCGATACGCAGACGTTCGATGGATTTTTCTTGGATATCCTTGTATAGGATGCCCAAGGATAGGGCGGGTGAGGCATTGAAGACAGGCTGCTTCCTCTTGTGGCTTCTGTAAATTTCAATACAGTTGGCGAGGAGGACACGGAAGATAGACATTGGCATCGTCGACCCAGGTCGCAGGATTTTGCGAAAATCTTCACGTGTCAGCTTGCGCTTCGTTTTAGTGTTGTGGTAGATAATATCATCTCCTGCCTTTGTATCGTCCACGATAGTATTCAGTATAAAGATATCCTGGGCATCTAAAGTGGAAATGGCTGCCATATCAAGGTCATGCATTTTGTGCGGCAGGGGTGGTGGCGGGGGAAGCTCCTGTAGAGGGGGGGAAGGATGTACTTCAGGAGCTTCCTCAGAGCCAATAGTGTCGTTGTCTGAGTCCGAGGCAGAATCAAGCTCTTCATCAGTATCCAATTGCACTCGTTCTGACTCGTACTCGTCGAGGGGTGAGGTTGCTGTCGTGGTGGGCGCTGAGAGGGGTAAGACAGCTGTTGTAGGAGGGGTGGCGCCGGTTCCGATTATGCATTGGTGGAACTCGGCGAAGGCTGCTTCTTTAGCAGCTTCCCCGATGGATCCCATAGCAGAGTAGTCAAGAAATTGATCCCCATATGATATATTAACATTATCATGGTGTGGGGAGTTGGGATCCTTATCACCGTCATGGTGATCTTTTTGTTGTCTGGGTTCTGCTCCTTGGCTTGGACCCTCCCCAGCATCATCTGGTTTGTCAGAGTCGTCATCTGAGGAGCTACTGTTGGTGGAGTCTGCTGAAGAATCAGAATCGTCATCATTATCAGCATCATCGTCATCGTCGTTAGTTGTCTTCTTTTGTGCTTTCTTTTTGCACAGACGATGGATGGATTGGAGTTCATCGTAAGCCACTTGCACGTTCTCGTGTGTTTCGAGCAGTGCTTCGTGGGTTTCTTTAAGATCTAAATAACGTTGTTCAGCCGAGAGGAGTCTTGCTGTGAGATCTGTTACTTGAGCTCTTAGCTGAATGAGCTCATTATTTGATGACTCCTCCTGGCGATTATGTAGCTGCGTGAGGGTGGTGGTGATGTCGTCCAGGCGCGTGCTGAAAGCTTGTTGTTGTTGCTGCAGCTCGCGTAGGGTCTCTGGCAGAGGTAAAGTCTGCGCGGAAATCCTATCGACTTGTGTTGCCAACACTTCATGCTGGCGTTGTACTCCCTGGATCAACTTGGGCAAGTTGTTGCAGTGGCCGTCGATGTGGTCGACTTGCTTGGCCACTGAAGCTTGACGTTGTTGGATTCCTTGGAGGATGCCTGGCATGGTGCGGTTCTGCTCGCCGATCTGGGCAACCTTCTTAGTTAGACCCTGCACACATGAAAAAATAGAATTTAAAATGTTAGATGGGTCGGTGAGGAGGTTTCGGATGGTGTCAAATTGACGTCCGAATTCCTCACCGACGTTAGTAAAAGGGACCCCAGTGATTGAAGGGTGAGGTGGCTGGGGTTGGGGTGGAATGATAGTGTCATGCGGAAAAGACACAGTTGATGGACCCGCGAATTGCGTGGTGACTGTAGATGGAGTCACTAGCAATGTCGGGGTGGTGGAGGATGGAAAAAATGGTGGCATTCCCGAAGATGGAAATGGATTCGGGAATGTTGATGGAAAGGCGGTGGATGTGAAGGAGGAGAATTCGGGCATTGTGGTGGAGAATGGGGTGCCCGAAGTAAAGAAGGGTGGAGGTGGTGGAGGGGTGGTGAAGGAAGGTGGAGCGGAGGAAGATTGAAGGGTGGTTGATGGTGGTGGGGTGGTGGATATTGGGGTGGTGGAGGGTGGAGAGGTGGTATTGAGCTCAGCATTTAGAATCATTATAAAAGAGTCTAGTGATGAGGATGTAATGTGTTCTTCAGGGAGGGGGGGTTCAGTTTCAGGGTTAGGTTTCGATGTGGGTGTCCCTGACAGCTCATGAGCTTTGACGAGCCTTCTGGAAGGTCGTTTGACTAGGAGCTTTGTTGTTTTAGTTGTCGGGGCAGTTATACTAAGCTCTGCCTGCCCTGCCTTTGCTTTCTTTTCTCTGGCTTTGACTGAAGCGATGATTTTGGCGATCTCATCTTCAGTGAACAGGAGCTTGTCTTTATCATAGTCAGCAAGCTCAGGAAGTGGCAGCAGGATTCGTGAAGATTTTGTGGGGCAGAATACGTAGTGCAGCCTTCCATCCTTATCCTTTAAGATGTAAGAGTTCTTTAGTGTCTGTTCATTGGTAAGAATGTCGCCTTTTATTGGGTTGCATTTGGGTAGAAGTCTATCCATCTTGAGATATTTGATGATAGATGTGATATGACCACCCGTGCAAATTTCTTTCCCGAGGGCGAAGGCTGAGAGCTTGATCAGCATGTGTCGTCCAATGTTGACAGGCAATCCGTTGAGGACTGACCAGAGGACAAAAAGGTCGGATATGAGAATATTTCCTCCTTCGGATCTAGGGAAAAGTGTGCCGACGATAATTTTGTGTAACGTGCGCACTAGGCCAGAATGAACGTTGGAGGCCTTGCTTGTCCTTGCATCGAAGGTTGGTAACCCCGTTAATGACTTCCAGAAGTTATGCTTGTTGAAACTGGGATGGTCTGTGCCAGCAGCTTTGGCTTTCTTCAGCTGGTCTTTATTGTCGATGAAAATTTCGTTCAGGACATTTTCGGTGATGACCACCTCATTGTTGAAGATTCTGGAGGTTAATCTACGGTCACCACCGTCCCTTTCTTTATGCAAGATGTCCACCACTTCTTTGTTGAAGTATGTGAAGAATTCAGTAGTTGGCTCAGAGTAGGAAATTTCCGATACAAAGCAGAGCCGGGAAAGGTTAGAATTGTCAAGAAGAGTGAGGATTCTGTGGTAGATCCCCATCTTCATCAGTATGCTGGGGCAGGCATACTTGGTTGGTTTAAGGAGTTGGATGATGGGGGGAATGATTTGGAGGTGAAGGATCTCGGGTGGTGCTGCTGTGGTGGTGATGGGAGGAAAGATAGGAACAGTTATTGTGGCAGGGTTGGTGACGGTGGTGGAGGATGGTGGGATGTACCCTGCTAAGATTTGTTCTCTTGCACAGGCAGGGTGGACCTACTTCCTGGCTCTCTTCTTAGATGTGGGCTCAGTTGTTGGTTCTTGAGCCAATCTCTTCCCCTTAGATTTTGTAGTGGGTGATTCTTTCTTAGGGGAAGGCTGGTATTCGGAGGCCTCGTCGGATGAGGTCTCTTCGACCTCCTCGTCAGAAGGTTCTTCATCTAGGCAGTGGTTGATTCGCTTGATGTCCTTCATGACAGCAGTCAGGTTTACTTCTGCTGGGACTTTTCCAGTCCTTTTGAAGTCGTCAACTAGGCTTTGCAGATTTGCTCGTTCAGCAATGAGCTTCTCTTTTGTCCAGAAGGGAGCGTATGTTGGTCCTTGCTTAGCAGGTGAAGTCATTCTGAAATAATTGATAAGAAACAAAAGTTAGAAATCTTAAATTTTGAAATTATAACAAAGTAAAATTATTTTGAATTTGAGTTTTATTAGTT
Source organism: Alisma plantago-aquatica (assembly GCA_963693085.1). NCBI lineage: Eukaryota > Viridiplantae > Streptophyta > Magnoliopsida > Alismatales > Alismataceae > Alisma > Alisma plantago-aquatica. The sequence continues at coordinate 829,836,181 of OY856414.1, read as the reverse complement.
TGATTTAGTTCAAACGGTCCTGAGACCGTTTGGTCTCAAACGGTCTGGAGACCGCGAGGATCCAAACGGTCTTGAGACCGCGAGGATCCAAACGGTCTTGAGACCGCGAGGATCCAAACGGTCTTGAGACCGCGAGGATCCAAACGGTCTTGAGACCGCGAGGATCCAAACGGTCTTGAGACCGCAAGGATCCAAACGGTCTTGAGACCGCGAGGATCCAAACGGTCTTGAGACCGCGACGAAGACGAACCGCGCGGGAGACGAACCACGCGGCCGTTCGTTGGCTAAGAGTTGCGGAAACGATGATGGCGACAACGGCGGGAGGGAGCTCGAACGCGAGTTTTAAATGGTGATGCGTCAACCTGTCGCTGTGGTCGGTGGGTCCGCGAAGGGGTAGCTGCTGCAGAGCTGTCGATAAGCCGGGAGCGACGACGAGCTAGGAACGACGACGACGAAGTCGAGAACGACGGCGACGAAGCCGAGTCGTCGGCGAAGCACTTGAAACAGCGACGCGCGGGAGTGTAGAGACGAAGGGCAGAGCGGAATGAAACAGGAGAGTTCGAGAATTCGAGAATCAAGAAGAGGGGCGCGTAGGTGGGGGGGTATATTTATAGGTTTTTAGGAGCCCTCTCGGTCAGGTGACCGAGAGAGCTCAAACGGTCTGGAGACCGCGAGGGGCCTCACGGTCGTGAGACCGCGAGGAGCCTCACGGTCTAGAGACCGCGAGGGGCCTCACGGTCGTGAGACCGCGAGGAGCCTCACGGTCGTGAGACTGCGAGGAGCCTCACGGTCTGGAGACCGCGAGGGGCCTCACGGTCTCTAGACCGTTTGACCGCAAGATCAAGTGGATTTTTATGTATTTTTGGATTTAAAGAAAGCAAAAGAAAAAGGAAAAACAAAGATAGATAAAAGGGTGTTTAAAAACAAAAGAAAAGGCTAGGGAAGGTGATATTCAGGCCTTGGGTTGCCTCCCAAGAAGCGCCTTGGTTTAGCGTCGCTGGCTCGACAAGATTATTGCTCCGGCTATGCTGACTTTATAGGGTCATGAATCTCGATGGTTTGTCTTGATAACTTGTCTGCCGGAGTGTGGTACTTTTTTAATCTGTGGCCATTTACGGTCCTCTCTCCTCCATTATCGTCAATAATAATGACGGCTCCTGTCGGGTATATATGTTTGATTGTAAAGGGACCCGACCATTTAGTACGCAGTTTTCCAGGAAACATTTTTAATCTGGAGTTGAATAGGAGGACTTTGTCTCCGACGATTATATCTTTTCTTTTGATGTGGCCATCGTGCCACATCTTAGTTTGTTCTTTGTAGATTCTTGCGTTGTGGTAGGCTGTCATTCGTAGCTCTTCTAACTCTTGGAGTTGAAGTTGTCGGAATTCACCAGCACCTTTGAGATCGAAATTTAGTTGCTTAATGGCCCACCAAGCCTTATGCTCTAATTCAACTGGCAAATGGCAAGACTTCCCATACACTAATCGAAACGGTGTTGTTCCGATGGGTGTTTTGAAAGTTGTACGGTAAGCCCATAGAGCGTCAGATAGTTTGGTTGACCAATCGGTGCGGTGTCGATTGACAGTTTTTTCCAGAATAGCTTTAATTTGCCTATTGGAGACTTCAACCTGTCCACATGTCTGTGGGTGATATAGTGTAGAAACTTTGTGGTTGACTCCATATTTTCTTAATAAGGCTTCAAAGCTCCGTTCCAAAAAATGTGATCCGCCGTCAGATATAATCGTTCTTGGGACGCCGAATCTGGGAAATATTATCTCTTTAAACATCTTGATTACCGGTTTTGAATCGCAAGAGGTGGTTGGTAGAGCTTCTACCCATTTTGAAACGTAATCCACAGCAACTAAGATATACTTGAATCCATAAGACGAGGGGAAAGGGCCCATATAATCTATTCCCCATACATCGAAAAGTTCGATTTCTTGCCATATGTTCAATGGCATTTCATTTCTTTTGGTTATCCCTCCGGATAGTTGGCACTTGTCGCATGATCGCACGTATTCATGTGCATCTTTTGCGATGGTGGGCCAATAAAAGCCAGATTGCAAGACCTTGAGGGCTGTCTTCTTAGAACTCATGTGCCCCCCAGTGGGGCCTGAGTGACAGTGCTCAAGGACCGGAGTGATTTCTGTCTCTGGGATGCATCTACGAAAGAGTCCATCTGCGCATAAGCGAAAAAGATAGGGCTCGTCCCAGAAATATTGCTTAGCGTCGTGAATGAACTTCTTTTTGTCGTGATAGGATGCGGATGGGTGAATGATTCCTGTTGCCAAATAGTTGACAATGTCGGCATACCAGGGAAATCCATTGGAGACTTTCATTAGGTGGTCGTCCGGGAGAGAATCTTGGATAGGAACTTTGTCTTCATCCTTGACTCTAATACGGCTGAGATGATCGGCGACGACGTTTTCCACTCCGCTTTTATCTTTAATTTCCAAATCGAATTCTTGAAGCATTAGCACCCAGCGGATAAGTCTAGGTTTTACGTCTTGCTTCTGAATCAGATATCGTATAGCGGAGTGGTCAGTGTAGACAATGACTTTAGCTCCTATCAGGTATGAGCGGAATTTTTCAAACGCGTAGATGACAGCTAAAAATTCCTTTTCTGTAGTGGTGTAATTTTTTGTGCTTCATCCAGTGTTTTAGATGTGTAGTATATAACATGAGGTTTCTTGTCGATTCTTTGCCCTAAAACGGCCCCTATGGCATAATCGCTCGCATCACACATGATTTCGAAAGGTAACGACCAATCTGGAGCTCGTAATATTGGTGCAGAAATCAAGGCATCTTTCAGAGTTGTGAAACTTTGCAAGCATTCTTGGTTAAAGTTGAACTCTGTGTCCTTGGTCAGCAGTTGTGTCATGGGTTTTGCTATTTTGGAGAAATCTTTAATAAATCTTCTGTAAAACCCAGCATGTCCTAAGAAGGCACGTACTCCTTTTACGTCTTTTGGTGGCATCAATTTTGAGATAACGTCAATTTTTGCTTGATCCACCTCGATCCCTCTGTCGCTCACTCTGTGTCCTAAAACAACACCCTCTGTTACCATAAAATGGCATTTTTCCCAATTTAAAATGAGGTTTGTTTCCTCACATCTTTGTAGGACTTGAACCAGGTTGAGCAGACAGTTGTCGAAGGAGTCTCCATTAACTGAAAAATCATCCATGAATACCTCCATTATAGACTCTGTCAATCCCGCAAAGATAGCAGACATGCATCTTTGGAAAGTAGCTGGTGCATTACAGAGCCCGAATGGCATTCTTCTGAAAGCGTACGTCCCAAAGGGACAGGTAAAAGTAGTTTTCTCTTGATCGTCTGGATGTATCGGGATTTGGTAAAAGCCGGAATATCCATCGAGGTAACAAAAGAACTTCTGATGAGCTAGGCGCTCGAGGACCTCATCTAGGAAAGGCAGGGGGTAGTGATCTTTTCGTGTTGATTAATTAAGTTTCCTATAATCAATGCACATACGCCACCCTGTAATGGTTCTAGTGGGCACCAGTTCGTTTTTGTCATTAAGAACAACGGTGGTTCCCCCCTTTTTAGGGACCACCTGCACTGGGCTTACCCACTGAGAATCAGAAATTGGGTAGATAATGCCTGCCTTTAGAAGATTGAGGACCTCGAGGCGAACCACCTCTTTGAGGTTGGGGTTTAACTTTCTCTGGTGTTCTCGCGATGGTTTAAACTCTTCAACCATGGGCAGTTTGTGCATACATAAAGCAGGGTTTATGCCCGTCAGATCAGTCATTTTATAGCCAATTGCTTTCTTATGCTTCTTCAGTTCATCGAGGAGTCTGTTTTCTTGATCATCCTCCAGAGTGGAGCTGATGATTACTGGATAGAGCTTCTCATCATCAAGAAAAACATGTTTAAGCCCCTCGGGTAAGGCTTTCATTTCTGGAGCCTTAGGTGGCTCAGTGGCTTCTATAATTGTGATGGCTTTAAGTTCTTCAAACGTGGCTGTCGGAGCTTCTTCAGCTTTTTCTAAGTATTGCAGGCACTGTTGTACTAGTTCACTGGCCGAGAATTCTACATCCGGATTTGTAAGAGTATTTTCCAATTCGTCGGATGGTTCAGACATTTCTAACTGGGACATTTGATATATAGCATCCAGGAGAAAGACTTCCTCTTGAATGCTTGGACCTTTCATGCTGTTTAGAACTCTGAACTGGAAAGCCTCCCTCCCAAGTCTCAAAATAATAGTTCCTACTTCGACATCAATGAGAGCTCGGGCGGTAGCTAGGAAAGGTCTTCCAAAGATTATCGGATATCTCAGGTCTTCTTGTATGTCCATAATAACAAAATCACACGGGACATAAGAATTTGTTCCTATTCTGACAGGGATGTCTTCGATAATGCCAAGAGGGGCAGTTATGGTAGAGTCGGTTAACTGAATTGTCATAGTCGTAGGTAACAAATCAGTGAAGCCTAATCTTTTACACATTGAATAGGGCATAATAGATATGCTTTCTCCTAGGTCTGCCAATCCTTTCTTGCTGGAGCCATTTCCAATGGAACACTGAATGCCGAAGGAACCTGGGTCCTTCTTTTTCTTTGGCATTTTATTAAGTAGAATATCTGAAGTGGTCTGAGCAAGTTTCACTGTTTCATGCTCCTCTGTCATATACTTTCTCGACAAGAGGGTTTTCAGGTATTTTGCCCAAGCGGGCACTTCGGAAAGGGCATCAAGAAAAGGAATATCAATGTATAACTTTTTCATAGCTTCTTTAAAATTTTGGAACCTAGTGTCCATTTTGGTTCCTTTTAGTCTGTCTGGGTAAGGAATTCTTGGTGGGACTTCTGAGATTGGTTCCTTTTCCTTTTCTTTCTCTGTAGAATTTTCTGTCTCTCTGCTTGAATTCCCTGTTGGGGAAAGAATGGCTACGTTATCATCATCATGGTCGATTCTTGTGACATCAGGCAGGACACGACCAGACCGCGTGGTGACGGCATTAAGTTGTTCTGGTCTGTTTGGGTTATGACGGGGGTTTGCCTCTGGTTGCCCAGCAAAAGTGCCGGCTTGAGGTTTCAATTGAGCGGCAATCTGTGCCAGTTGGGCTTCTACGGCTTTTTGTTGAGCTTGTTGGTTTGCAAGCATGGTTTGTTGCGATTGAAGCATTTGTCTAATCAAGGATATCTCATCAGATGATTGGGGAGGAGCACCCCTTTGTTGATACTGAGTGACTTGTTGTCCTGGTTGTTGTAGAGGTGCAGTTAACTGTGGCTGCTGGGGCTGCTGCAACTGGGGTTGCTGTGGCTGCTGCAACTGGGGTTGTTGCAACTGAGGATGCAGTCCTGAATGGGCATATTGGTAAGAAGGATTCCTGGGATAGTTAGATCTTTGAAAACCTTGTCTGTAATTCCCTTGATTGAAGTTATTCTGAAATCCTGGTGGTTGTCTATTGAAAGATCCACCTTGTGCCTGCTGCTGTGGGTTGGCAGTCCCTGCAGGATTCCCGTATTGAAAACCAGGATGGTTCCTTGGTTTGTCTGGGTTGTAATAAACTTGGCCAGGTATTGAATGTATGGAGTTGACTTGCTCTGGCATTTGGTCTTCGGGATGCTCGATAATGGGTTCATATTGCGGCATAGGTGGTTGTAAATCCATCATGACATTGTATAACAGGCCACATCATAACGTGGGATGATCGGATGCATGACAGGCTTCACAAGTTCCAGTAGCTGCCTTAACTTGTTGAACTTGAGAGCTTTTCTTCTTATCATATTCCCCGAAAGAAGTTTCGAGGGCTTGTTGCTTGCTAGCAATAGTCTTCAAAGCCTCAGCAATGGCCTTGAGTTCCATGGATTCTTCCGCTTTGTAAACCTTGAGAACGCCTTTGGGTTGGTTAGATGACCTTCCCCAATTGGATTGGTTCTCGGCCCCCAGCGTAACTATATTCCAGGCATCTTCATAATTCTTTCTCATAAAGTTTCCTCCAGATGAGGAATCTAGGAATTGTTTAATATCATCACTTACTCCTCTGTAAAATGTTTCTATTAGTTGATTTTGAGATATGCCATGGTGAGGACACTTTCTCAGGAGTTCTTTGAATCTTTCCCAAGCTTCAGCAAGTGTTTCTCCAGGTAGTTGGGAAAAGTGATTAATTTGTCCCCTAATCTCATAGGTTAGCGAAGGTGGGAAGAATTTCTCAAGAAACTTCTCTTCTAAGGGAGTCCAAGTAGTGATGATGGGGTGTCTATCCAAAGCGTTGTACCAGCTTAGTGCTCTTCCAGATAAGGTGAAGTGGAAAAGGTGTAACATGATTGCTTCCATTGCAATTCCTGCTTGGGGTACAAGTCGGCAGAGTGACTTGAATCTCTTAAGGTGATCCATGCAATCATCTCCGGGTGCTCCAGAGAAAGAGATGCCTTGCATGATCTGGATCCATTGCGTCCGAATTTCAAAGTGTGGTATGTTAATAATCGGTGGTCGGACAGGATGATCGTCTTCATAATTCTTTGGGACTGCGTAGTCCCGAAGTTGCTTGTTTCTTAACGCAAGTTGAGCAGCAACATGCTCTGCTTGGATGCGGGCTTGTTCCTCAGCTCGGATCTCAGCTTGCACCTGAGCACGAGTGTCGGCAATAAGTTGTGCTCGTTGTGCTGCTATGGCGGCGTTGACTCTTTCTGCAACAAGGCGTTGCTCTTCGGCCATCTGTCTGGCTCTTTGGCGGTTAAGTCTATTCCTTCGGTGGAAACTTCTTTCTACCTCAGAATCGTATTCTGGTTCAGGGGAGAATCCGATGCTATGCAGGGGTTGCATACACGTTTTCTACCTGAGTAGAAGGAAAATCACACGTTAGGATAATGGAAGGAAATGAAAAAAAAATCAAGAAGTATTGGAGTGGTTATCAAGAAAAAGTGTAAAATCCTAATCAACCAAGAAGTTGGTAAGTAAAAACTAAAAAGTTCCGTTGTCCCCGGCAACGGCGCCAATTTTTGATGGAGTTTTGCAACACCACTAAAAATCCTAAGGTGATGAATCCTTAGGTTTAGCCTTGCTAGTACTATGGTAAGAACTCCACCCACGTGTGTTAAGACACGCGGAAGTCTTATCGTAGTATAGTTAAGGGTCGAATCCTCGGGACAACGGTCTTGACGAAGTCAAGATGGAAAACGTTTTAGTTCTACTTAACTACTTAACAGTTGATATTTAGATCGAAAGTTTGATGTTGGTTTTAAAGCTAAATGCGAGGAAAGTAAAGCAAGAAAGTAAAGATTAAGGTTGTAAACAATTGATAAAAACCACTAGGATGTTATCGGGTTTCACACCACTACACATGGATCAAGTCATGCAACATAATAAAACAACCTGCAAAAAGAGTCAGATCAGTTAGTATCTTGTAGTCCTAGCTTCCTTTCGGATAACTAGCTACGAGAAGCGTGGAGTATTGCAATGCCAGCCATTCCATAATGAATGGTCACATGCTTTGCATTACTCCTTCATGAAATGTGTTCCTCGACCTTACCAAGGTTGCACTTCCATACGTCAACTGATTCCATTTCATAGTATGAAAGTGCAACGATGGGGGTGAGTTTACTCCACTCCTGAAAACACTTCTAGACACCGAAACAGACATATGGTGACTACATACATCCATAACCAACATTCAATCGATATTTAGATCTAAGGGTACAAACGTAGACAATTCATACCAAAAGACAATATGTAACACAAGTTGATGATCAAGCAACTAGTATTCATTAAGCGATTGAAGTCAAACTGAAAGGAAGAGTATCTTTATTACAAGTTATTGAATTACATCGCATGAAATGAAAACATGGGTAGCGGGGATACTCCCCGCACCCTAGTGAATGAAACTACTCGCTCATGGCAAAGGAGGTGAGAAGAGAGAGAAAGAACATCATCTCCATGGAGGAGGGAAGGTTGAACCCTTGGTGAAGAGAGCAACGATCTTCGCACTTCGTGGTTGCTTTGATGAAGGATTTTCTCTTCCCACCTTCTTTGTTGAAGAGATGGAAAGAAGAGAGAGAAGGAAGCTTGATGATGAGCACGGATCTCAAAACTGGCAGCCTTGGGGCAGTGGACGGAAGACCAGAGTGCTCTGGATCTGGAGAGGCAGCCTTTGGGCATCTTGGAATTCGATCCTTTTGAAGTGGCCCTTGAGGTCCTATTTATAGGCTCAAGTTGAGCCCAAACGGTCTTGAGACCGTTTGGTCTCAAACGGTCTTGAGACCGTGAGGCTTCTCGCGGTCTTGGGACCGTGAGGCTTGTCACGGTGTTGGGACCGTGAGGCTTCTCGCGGTCTTGGGACCGTGAGGCTTCTCGCGGTCTTGGGACCGTGAGGCTTCTCGCGGTCTTGGGACCGTGAGGCTTGTCGCGGTCTTGGGACCGTGAGGCTTGTCGCGGTCTTGGGACCGTGAGGCTTCTCGCGGTCTTGGGTCCGTGAGGCTTCTCGCGGTCTTGGGACCGTGAGGAGTCTTTGTGAATTTTTTGTGTTTTCTGTAATGAAAAAGAGGAAAAGTTAGTTTATTGATGTATCTGCAATAAAGTAAGAAGGTTTAATGATTCTATTTAGTTTATCTAAGAAAGAGTATGGAAAACTAAAGATAACTAATAAGATAACGTCACAAAATGAGAGGTTATCACATACTTTCAAAGTAATGTGGAACCTACAAGTTTACAAGAATATTATACACAAGGGAAAAGAAATTTGCATTGATTGTCATAATTAGCATGCTTCTGAATTATGCATAGGCAGAATGTTGATCCAACTTTTTAAGTGATATGTCATTCGATCAAGTAATGGTTGACCAAACCAATCAATTATTTGAGTATCAATCAATCCATTAATTGTAAATATGGGAATACACCAAAACTATTGACTGAAGGTCAATCGATCGTCTAGTGAATAGATTAGGAAGGTTGTAGAAGTATCAGCCAATTGTTTGGAATATAAAAGATCGAACAGACAATCAAAAAATTTAAGAAAATGTCTACACATTGATTAATATGTAATCTATGAAAGATGACATTGCCTAACTAATTGATCAATTGTTTAGTTGATCAACTCAAATGTTGTCTAAGTTTTTCCTTTTTGTAATTAAATTGTGATTAAATTAGAAAGATAATTTAGATTTTAAGAAGCCTAAACCTATATCTCCCCTATATAGAGGGGGTTACATCCTGGGAATGAGATACACAATTGGATACATGTTTCTTGTGAGTTTGTCCTCTTTAAAGAATAGAAAACCCTGATAGGAGGAGGATAGGAAGACACTATAATGTCTCTAGTCTTGATCCACTTTTACCTAGAGGCCAATGTGGTACACCAACTGTTCTCTACTTCCACATGGAGGACTTAGATGTCTTGGCATGTGTGAGAAGGCTGAAGATAGCCATTGATGTCAAAGGAATATGTGTTCGCTCCTAGTTGTTGTTGAAAGATAGTGTGTTAATGATCGATCATGATGTTGCCCAAGAATTTGAATGGGAGATCTGATAAATCAATCATGATATTGACAATTCATGTTATATTATTTGACAACTAATATACACCAATCTATAATTAATATTCCTTCTTGTTGTTATATTTATTGATGTTTTATGGCTATGACATATTCATGATTTTTTTATTCGTATTTTATTATTCAGTTGTGCAACCCATTTTGTAAACCCTATAAATATATTGTTTGATATTGTTGTATTTCATATTTTTTATGTTACATTTTAAAATAACAAAATTGTAAATAAAAAAGGTATTTTGGTGTGGAAAAGCTCATATAAGGTATAAACCTAAAAACTAATCAATTTTAGGGTTTAAGGTGATTAAAATGAGATACATGAATATAAAATCAATATTTATAGTTTTTAAATGACATAATCAAGAAGTTGTCAAACTGTATAGAAAGTCAGTCAAATCATGATTAAATATGACTGGCATGATCTATGTTATGTATGTATGTATGTATGTATGTATGTATGTATGTATATATATATATATATATATATATATATATATATATATATATATGTGTGTGTGTGTGTGTGTGTGTGTGTGTGTGTGTGTGTGTGTGTGTGTGTGTTTGTAGTTCAATACATCGTTAAAATTTACAATTCTTGTAGTTCGCATTGATCCCTATGAGATTGATGCCAAGTTGGCATTAACATGGAAATCGTTGTTCTAGCTTATTTTCTATAAATTATTTTAGTACATGTCATTTTGGGATATAATTTTTTAGTGGGTGTATATATACTAATACCAATAGAATTTATACCTATTACATCAAGACCTACCCCTACAGTTATATCTTAAGAGATAGTACCCAAATTTAGTATGTTAACTTGCATTTAGATAATTGAATATGTATACCATGAAAAGTTGAGTTCATTAGATCAGGCGATCAGGATATGTAACAAATTGTGTAACCTCAGTTATATGTATATGCTCACACAATTTTCTCAAATATAGTCCTGTGAAATAGGTTGGTGGGTCTTGGGTCATTATCAGACTTGTGGGTGCCCATTTAAGTTATATCAAGACATGAAATAGTTATTTCACCTAATTAAATTCATTATTATTGATGAAACTAACATTAAAACTTACTAAAATCAACTTAAGCACCATCAAAAACACCCATATCATTAATCATTACTTTAGCAGCAAACTCCTTTTGAGATGCTTTGACACTATTGTAGATGGATGAAAAGTATTGAACAATAATGTTATCGTCTTATGCTCCAACAAATGTACAAATGATAGAAGTAGGTTTTATGACATTTTATTGCTATTGTTATACTATAGACACAAAAACTGGAACAACCTTTGTTACTTTTATTCAACCAATAAAACAAAAGCACTTGATGGTGAATTTTTTGTTATTATTTTTGTTATACTAATTTTATTGCATTGAAATATTTCCTAAAAACTAAATAGGTCACTCACAAGCATGTATTGAAGGACCTATCTATTAATAAATGGGTGCATATGTGTGTCAGTTTCAACATGTGGCTGATTTTGCACCCTAGTCTACACTAAACAAGTCAATTGAACAAAATCATGGATAATTGAATCAATTTAACCAATCTACACAGAACCATAGAAATAAATGAAGTGGGGTATAGACTCAACAAAATATAATCTGTAATTTATATTTCCTTTGTCATATGGTGAATCATGGGGAACAGTATGATGGGGAAGTAAATAATGTTGTTTGATTAGTATATTGACAAGTTGAGAGAAACTTTTTATGAGAAAAAAAATGTTATGCTTTTATCCCTATGGAGAAGTATGATGAATCTTGGAAAAAAGTTTTTTACTATACTTCACTAATACTTGGACACATACATAAATAAATTATTTGATATTTTTTCCTAAGAGAATATGTTTCCATTAAGATTTTCTTGCCAAATTTTACTTTTCTACCAAAAAAATACTCTCCTTTTAAATAATATTTTTCTTTCTTACTTTCCTTAAAGTAAATTTTATTCCATCTAACCTTTTATTTCTTTTGTTAAGATAACCTTTTTCAACTAAAAATATTTCCTCTTTGTTGAAAAAATCTCTTAAGAAAATATTTCACTTCAATTAATATTTTAGTCATAGTTCATATCCCTCCATATATGTCCTCTATTCAAGTAAAGAACTTCATTCTAAATAAATTTAATATTGTGATTATATTTTTATGACTAAAAATTTCCTATCAAATTTTTTATTTCTACTTTAGCTTTTATTTCCATCCTAAATTACTCCCTCCCACATGGAAACCCGCCAAAACTACTTTCCTCCAAAATACGTTTCTTGCCAAATTAATTTCTATCTAACTAGTAACAAAAATTTATATAAATATCGATAATTAATCAAATATATATCAATGTCTTTCCGTCTGTTAAGAATATTATGGTAATACGGAAATCATGATTTCCTCTAATTCAATATCCGTGATTCCTTTTTCTTCTGCAACAAAGATTATATGCTAAATTAGTTTCAATCTAAATAAATGACGATATATTTTTATATAAAACTTTCTCTTCCTCGTTCCCGTCCTCTTTTCCTACTCTATCTTTTTCCATTTCCTTTCTTCATTTATTTTTCGTACCAAATACAGCCTTAACGCCTGACGTGTAGTGTTTAACTGAAACATACATGTGTGGTTACTCCTAGGCATGTAAATTGTAAACAGTTCGGGTTCCGTAGCCACATAGAGGCCTGAATAGGCACATGCCGTACCCAAATTTTCAAATTTATAAAATCAAGTATAAATGGGCTGGGATTTAATGAAGAAGTACCGATTGTGTCCTACCCAATATCTCTAATTTGGACTCTACACTAGTCCCTTGACCAGATTTTCTGGCTGCGCTGGTCATTGATCTGATTCCGTGTTAGCCTACGACATTGATATCAGCACATCTAGTGCTCATTGGAGATTTAATTTAGAACTAGGAAACCAGCAAATTTATCGCACGTGCATATAAAAGCGCTAACATCAGAAGATTAGCTTGCGTGTATAAGTCGACGGCATAACCGAGACGAAACAAAATCGGCTAATCGTTGCTGATCAACAAATTCAACACATGTACAAACAATAAACGGCAGAAATAGCGACGTCTGTTCTCCAAAATTAGACGAGCATGTCGGAGGAGAACAAAATCAAGCGCCTGGGTTAGTAGCGGGCATGGCAGCAGCACAAATCAAGTCTGACTTGGACAATTCAAACCCAAGAGGTATCATAGCAATGATATGCCCTGGTTTTGTTGTTGACAGACTCCAGCTTCAGTAACAGTTCCTTCACCGTTTACTTATTTTTCTTCTTCTACAAAATATCCATCTCTTTAATCTATGCTTTAATTCATTATTCTAAGGCAAACAACGATTTTGGGGTTGGTTTAACCCAGTGGGCCATGCTGATGTTATTCTTTTAGTTTTCAGTTTATGATTGTTCTTCTTCTTTCTTATTTAAATTATTTTCCATACATTGTGCGTGTGGGATTGAGCTCCTCTCCCACACGACACATGATCGGTAGGTGACCAGGATAGTCAAACCTGAGGACGTGGACCTATCATTGAGACATGTTTGCTTTCGGGAGAAGAGTTTAGAAGCGAAATTGAACTTAGAGTCACCTCATACCCTAATCTAGAATAGGAATATTTTTACTGGTTGACTGGTAGAATTCTGAGCAGGATATATAGGACATCAAACTTACTAGTAAGCATTGACCCGTATTCATCTGTTCAATAGTTGAGTTGGGATTTAACTCACGGTGGTAATGCCCCACCCCACTGGGACATGTGAGTCCCGCACTTCATTTACGTAGGAATCCCGATGCTTGACTTCTTATTTCCTATCAATTGAAGTCTGGAACTAAACTTTCATAAATATGGTTCACATGTTCATTTATTTGAACATGATGTTGACATTTTGATTTAGGTCTTGCTCAAGCTAACTTTTAACACTACTCATAAGTTTGTGAGGTAAACCTTCACATATTCTAATTATATTATTAATTCAGGCTCGAAACATATATGCAACATATGTGCGTTAGGGATAGCTACCTAATCTCTTACCCTATATAGAGGAGCAATTTATATCTAGGTGCAGTCTAAATACAAACTTTTGCCTCATTTCACATGTAGAGATGGTAAATCCACATTTTATCTCATATTCTTTATATTGAGGTGGTCATGTTCAACGAGTGAGTCCTCATACACAAACATTTCTACAAGTCTGAATAATATTCCAAAGTCAGTGATACAAGGGGAAATGTGCTTTTCTGTTGGCCCTTGAGTTTGTGAACAATCTCTCTTAGGGTTTCATAATTACATAAATCTATCTATTCTTCATATATATTTCTCATGCATTATTGGCCTTAGTCATTTCCTCAGGATTTCTAGGGGTATAAGTAGCCATTGAGTGATCTTCTCCTAATGCCTCAGACCTTATGGAGTGAGACACCCTCCCAAACCCTTGGACCGTATGTACCTCCATATTTCTCCTACTTGACCCCATGGTGGATTTAATGCTACATCATGCATAGGGTTATCTAGGATGCTCTAGGTTCTATCATGGTTCATGATTTATTTCAAAATAAGGATTTCTAACACATATCAGAGTCTTATGTCTCAATGCGTCATTCTTAACCAGGCATGCTTTGTTTTGATGTATGAAATTTTCATAACATATTCATCTCAAATTATCATGAAGGTTTCTCAAAAATGTGTGTTTGCAAATGCTTTTCCAATAAACCGCAATAGAACATTTTTATATACATAATTAATTAGGTGATTTACTTATCTCATATATTATACCACCATGTTATAATCCAATTTATCAGTTAGGTTTAGGTCCTTCCTAGGCAGCCAGAGTCATATTAAAATTCAAATAAAAGACAAGTTGGCTGAACTCATCCTTAGATGAGTTTTTTCTAGGGTGTTTTATTATTTCTTAATAGGAGGTTAGGCTCTAGAGACACATATCCTGGCCCCATGGCTTCTTGGACTATGACCCCCCACATACATGAATAATACTCCTTAAACGAGCAGTGCATCTCAACTATATCCTTGTATAACCATCAAGCCCTTGAATTTCATGTTCTCGTGTGTGTATTGACTTATGTATACTCCACATACTTGCATAGCTTATGTACTTACATGTCGTTATGTGCTATATATATTTGTACTACTGTGTGTACCTCATGTATTTGCATGCATGCAATCGTATGTAATATTGGTGACTAGACTGGTTTACTCATCCTATTCAAATTTTCAAAACCCAAAACCTTACATGAGATCCACTTACCACTAGCATCTCGTGTACCAGCATGGGTTATCCAAGTAAGACTATCTAGGTCCAACATATGTTTAGGTTCACACCCTTAGGTTTTCTAGGTCCTTTCCCATGTCCACTTGTAACACCCCTTTTAAGCATACATGTATCAACGGAAGCAATCCCCATTTTTCCATAACATGGGGTACTTTAGCTCAAAGGAGTGTCACAATAACACTAACCATTGCAAATAAAGTAAACAATAGCCATGCATTCATATTGAACTTGATTCACACATTGTTTACAGTTGAGTTTTTGAATTGAAACTAACTACCAAACATGATTAAACATTATTTAAACATGGAGTTATCTATAAGCATTAAGATCTTATATTGTAGATGGCACCCCACCATGTATGTCTTTTGGAAATCTTGATCGATTCCATAAGCTGGCCTTCACATGGCTCTTTCTTGAAAGTTACTTTGTAGCTGTGGGCATCGCGCCCCCAGCCATACATGCAATAAAAACCACGTTAAAGTATGAGGCATTGAGTATTATTATAACAACATAATAACTTGGCAATAAGGAAAAGCATGAAACTAATTGAACAGTAGATTTAGATTCATGTAACTTAATCTTAGTGGTTGATTAAAGTATCCTCGATACTTATGCACCAATGGTGCTTTTAAGGCCTGTAGGCTCAACATTAACATGATGAGGATAAATAATCCAACCTATTACATGATTATCTTAGAATAATTACTCGATCTGATTCTACATGAACATGACATGAATTCTTGAAATAGCATTGAAGCATAATATTAAAGCTAATAACTTTAGGGGATCTTTCATGCAGTTAAGATTTAATTTGAAACATATAACTATGCATATAATTTCATCTTGATCATAATAATAATTATAAGGTGATGAAAACCAATACTAAATACTCAAAGTGCATGAACCCAATTACCTGGAGCAAGGTAGATCCTAAATTAGTCTCCCTGATATGGATTGAATCTTATGTTCTTGAAATTACATGATTTGTTATTGATTATCGTCATTAATACATCCTAAAACCTAATTTGGGCCTTATAAGAAAAAGAGGTCAGAGAGGATTCAATTGGGGCTTGAAAACACTCAAATCAGGTTCCTCCTTAAAAAGCCTTTTCAACAACTACTTTTCCAAAATTTTCTGATAAGATTATGGTTTATTGTGAATTTATGAAGATTGACCAATAGAAAATCTTAGAAAATCCATGTGGATCAATGAATTCACAACACTGGATGCGGCCCTGTTGAATTGGCCCACTCAGAGCCTGACACGTGGCTTAGTCTCTCTCTGCAAAATGCATGGCATGGCCAAATAACTCGCTTCTTATTTACAAAACTGCCCAACAGGGTGTCACACTAGAAACTAATCCATCTGGGGCAAAAATGGAAAACTTCCACTATGATTCATCCTTCTCAAAACAATGAAGAATACAGCTAGAAATCAATCCACAAAACATAACCATCGGCATTGTTCGGGAAAACCGAACTCAAGGATGAGTTCCTAACATGGTAACAAACTAAACAAGCCCTTACTTGGGTTGTTCCATGGTGAGGAGCACCTTATCCACCTCTCGCCATGATAGGGAGAGGAACTTGGGAAACATGAAAATAGCCATTGAACATTATACTAACGATGGGGAACTCCTATAGACACCAAGGGGAAACTGATAGAGAAGAAGACAGACAGAAAGGTGGCTACTTTCTTGGGGATTGTCTGATGATACAAAGAACAGTTAAAAAGAGGATTTGGGGGGAATACCAGAGTGAAAGTCAAATTGACCTGTAGCGAAGCATCCTAGCGACTCACTGAAGGGTTTCCCATCACCAAATTCCATCATGAAGCTCTGGAATTCGATGACCAGTTCCAACTTGGTCGTTGATGGCGGCCGAGAAGGGGAGGCTATGGTGATAATGCACGGGGGTGAACTGGCATCAAGGTTCAGTTCTATGATGTCCGGGGAAGGTTTTGCGGGTGCCATTTATATATACCAGTGTCCAGCGGCCTAGGCATCATCACCGGGTTAGGACCTCAGGGATGGTTGCATCAGCTCTGGGAGTCTAGGGGATATAGGGCACTGAAGTCCCTCAAATCTAGGATCGTTTAGTTCAAAAGGGTGAGCAAAGCTACTAGATGCGTATTTGTAGTCAGCGACCTAATAGGAATAGAGTTATATGATTGAGGGAGTAACAGGGAATATAGAGTCCCAACTAGATAGGGGTCTGGGAGGGGGAGACGAACTCTCAACCCGCAAACCCGGGAATCTGACTCGGAATGGGTCAACCAAGGATGTTGGCTTGCATGACACATCATAAATATGTGGACTTAGGAGTATCTAGGTTATATCAATACATTAACTAGGATTCTAGGGTTAAAATTATATGGAACCTTTGCAAATTGATTTGAAGGGTCAAGTAAACTCATATTAGTTTCAAATTTGTATCACAAGTGTAATTTAGCATCTACTACATTATTATATTGTTTCTTCCCAATTTTGATGATCAAAAGGTGATTTATTACTATATTGTATTAATATCACTTATGTACATATAATAAATTGTGATTGATCTCTGATAAGTGAAATCTTTCATCTATGATCACATAGGGATGATATTAGTTGTATAAAGTGCATTACACTTCAATGTTAAAGGATATCAAATTGATCATCATTAAAAGAGAGTAAACATTGCTTAATTTATCGGTCTTTGCTTGAAGCATTATATTTGGGTCTAAACCCCACATTAGGTTCTATTTGATGGATGACAATTAAATTTTCAAAGATTAGGGTTTTTGCTTAAGGATCCATTCATAAGTTTCAATTTTGAGGTTGTTACAATTGTACCCAGCTTAGTTAAATTTCATCCTAAAAATTTTCTCATACTACCCACCTTAGGGTTTTACATAGTATGTGCATGTTGGTTCTCTAATATCATCTTATAGTCTCATTAGCATACTTAAGACATGACATACTCATAGTTAACATAATTTCATGAGAGCTTGGTTAACTTGACATGATTTCATAATAGGATGGATTTTTACTTGAGTTGATATAGTCACTCTCCTGATTGCACCCACAGTGCTCATAAGGCTGGTTAAGGCTCACATAAAGCTGGTTAATCCTCATGTAATGCTCCCACAAAGCTCATAAGGCCAATCAAGGCTCATATTAGGACTGTAAAGGCTCACATAATGCTCCCACAGAGCTCATAAGACCAATTTAGGCTCACATAAGGCTAAATAAGGCTCACATAATGCTCCCACAGAGCTCATAAGGCCACTTAAGGCTCATATACGGACGGTTAGGCTCACATGACATGATCAAGGACTTATATTATCATAACATGATTTCTTATACTCAGATATGATTTTCATAATTTCATAATTCATAAGCATAGAAGAAATACATGATGTTCAGTTCGAACACATAATCATAGAATAGTAGAGAACATTGTTTAGTAGCATGTACATGATTTTTTTTCATATTCATGTCAAATTATCTGCCCTTTGTATGCATGTTTGGTCTTATTATGTAACTAATTTAGTTTTAGGTGACTACATGTCTCAAACTTTAGTGCCAACTCTTATGTTCCTGGTCACCTTTGGATACATGTCAGTTGGTCATATATTAAGAGGTGACAAGTCTTGTCACACTTATCTTAACACCTCTCTATTGCACATGTCCCATACCACATGCATTCAAAAGGGTGAGACAATCATGATATTATGCACATAACATTCTCTCTACAAAACCCCATGAGCCTGCATCCCATACCACAAACATGTGGTAAGAAGAGAGATCATGCTATGTACAATTCTAGAGTAACACAAAAATCCAAAACATCTAGGCACATAACCCTAACCCTTATCTAACTTATGTCTTCTGACTAGACCTCTACTTTGGTTTCCCATATCTTTCACTTAATTCTTTTGTACCTAGGGTTATAACATATGGTTTTTTTATGGTGGGCATCTACTTATATGCTCTGATACCATATTGTAACAACCCCTTTAAGCATACATGTATCAACGGAAGAAATCCCCATGTTTTCCATAACATGGGGTACTTTAGCTCAAAGGAGTGTCTCAATAGCTAACCATATAAAGTAAATAGTAGCCATGCATTAATATTGAACTTGATTCTCACATTGTTTACATTTGAGTTCTTGAATTGAAACTAACTACCAAACATGATTAAACAATATTTATACATGGAGTTATCTATAAACATTAGGATCTTCTATTGTAGATGGCACCCCACCATGTATGTCTTTTCAAAATCTTGATCTACTCCTTAAGTTGACCTTCACATGGCTCTTTCCTGGAAGTTACTTTGTACATGCAGGCATCGCGCCCCCATCCATGCATGCAGTAAAAACCACATTAGAGTAAGCGACATTGAGTATTATAACAACATAATAACTTGGCAATAAGGAAAAGCATGAAACTGATTGAACAGTATATGTGGATTTGCATAACTTATCTTGGTGGTTGATTAAAATATCCTCGATACTTATACACCAATGGTGCTCATAAGGCATGTAGGCTCAACATTAACATGATGAGGATAAAATAATCTAACCCATTACATGATTCATCATTATCTTAGAATAATTACTCGAAATGATTCTACATGAACATGACATGAATTCATAAAATAGAATTGAAGCATATTATTAAACTAATAACTTTAGGGAATCTTTCTTGTAGTTAAGATTTAATTTGAAACACATAACTATGGATATAATTTCATATTGATCATCATAATAATTATAAGGCGATGAAACACAATACTAAATACTGAAAGTGCATGAACCCACTTACCTGGAGTAAGGTAGATCCTAACTTAGTCTCCCTAATATGGATCAAATCCTATGTTCCTTAAATTACATGATTTTTTATTAATTATCCTCATTAATACATCCTAAACCCTAATTTGGGTCTTTTACGAAAACAAGGTTAGAGAGGATTGAATTAGGACTTGAAAACACTGAAATCAAGTTCCTCCTCAAAAAACCTTTCCAACGACTATTTTCCAATTTTTTTGATAAGCTGATGATTTATTGTGAATTTATGAAGACTGGCCAATAGAAAATCTCAAAAAAGCCATGTGGATCAATGAATACACAACACTAGGCACGACCATGTTGAGTTGGCCCACTCAGAGCCTTACATGTGGCTTAGTCGCTCTCTACAAAGTGCATAGTGTGGCCAAGCAACTCACTTCCTATTTACACAACTGCCCAAGAGGGTGTCACACTAGAAATCGGTCCATCTGGGACAAAAATGGAAAACTTCACTACGATTCATCCTTCTCAAAACAACAAAGAATACATCTAGAAATCAATACACAAAATGTGACCATCGTCGTTGTTCTGGAAAACCAAACTCAAGGATGACTTCCTGACATGATAACGAATTGAACAAACCCTTACTTAGGTTGTTCGATGGTCAGGAGCACCATATCCACCTCTCTCCATGATAGGGAGAGGAACCTGGGAAACATGGAAACAACCATTAGATATGAAACTGACGACAAGGAATTCCTATAGACACCAAGGAGAAATTGATAGAGAAGAAGACAGACGGAAAGGTGGCTACTTTCTTGGGGATTGTCTATTGATACAAAGAACAACTAAAAAGAGGATTTTGGGGGAATACCAAAGATAAAGTCAAATTGACCTGCAATGAAGCATCCTAAAGACTCTTTTAAGGGTTTCCCATCACTAGATCCCATCCCAAAGCACTGAAATCTGACAACCACTTCCAACTTGGTCGTTGACGGTGGCCAAGAAGGGGAGGCTAAGGAGAAAATATGTGGGGGCGAACTAGCATCGGGGTTTAGTTCTCTAATGTTTGGGGAAGGTTTATGGGATGCCCTTTACATATACTAGTACCCAGTGGCCTAGGCATCATCACTGGGTTAGGACACAAGGGATGGTTGAATCGACTATGGGAGTCTAGAGGATATAGGGCACCAAAGTCCCTCAAATTTGGGATCATTTAGTTTGGAAGGGTGAGGCAAAGCTAATGGAAGCATATTTGTAGCCAGCGGCCTAATAGGAATAGAGATCTATGATTGGGGGAGTAATAGGGATTGTAGACTCCCAATAAGATAGTGGTCTGGATGGGGGAGACAAGCTCTCAACCCATAAACCCATGAATCCAACCCAGAACGGGTCAACTAGGGATGTTGGCATGTGTGACACATAATAAATATGTGGAGTTAGGTGTATCTAGGTTATAGCAATACATTAACCAGGATTTTAGGGTTAAAATTGTATGGATCCTTTGCAAATTGATTTGAGGGGTCAAGTAAAGTTGGATTAGTTTCAAATTTGGGCCACAAGTGTAATTTAGGGTCTACAACATAATTATATTATTTCTTCCCAATTTTGATCATCAAAAGGTGAGTTATTACTATATTGTATTAATATCACTTATGTACATATAATAAATTGTGATTGATCTCTAATAAGTGAAATCTTCCATCTATCATTATATAGGAATGATACTAGTTGTATTAAGTGCATTACATTTCAATGTTAAAGGATATCAAATTAATCATCGTAAAAAGAGAGCAATCATTGCTTAATTTATTGGTCTTTGCTTGAAGCATTATATTTGGTATAAAACCCACATTAGGTTCAATTTGATGGATGACAATTAAATTGTAACATCCCTGACCTGGGTTATACTTTAACCCTAGGTGTTTTGATTAAGAAATGTGATTAAATGCTTAATCCCATCTTTTGAAAAGTAATTAGGCCTCAAGAGGAACCTATGTTGCAATTCTAGTCCTTTTTGAACATTATTGAAATCAATGTTTTGTTTGTTTTGGACTAAAGTGCAAATTACCCAAGTTGAGGGGTTTAAGTGCAAATTATGCATGATGATATGTTCCTCATGTGTTGAAGCATCATGAGAGTGAATATGATGCAAAGGTATGGCTTATGGAAGCCTGAGTACCAAGAAAGAGCTGATAAAGCAATGTGTGTGCATTAAAACCTAGTTTTGGTGTAATGTGCAATTTACCCAAAACCTAGGGCTCAATATGAAAATTACCACTTCAATAAGGTCCCTAATGTTTCTTGGCATCAAGTAGAGAAAATAAAATGAGAGGGGTGCCTCATTTGAATTAAGTTGGAGGAGAGAGAATCTTGGTATTAAAATAATCAAGATTTAATCTTAAGTGAAACCCTAATTTAATTTAGGGAAAAAATGAATGTATTAATTAAAAAGCCTTCAACCAAAATGTTATTGGTTGATTTTGAATAAGGATGGAAGTTCTTTTGCCAAGATAAGGAACGAAAATATCTAAAGGAGGTGAAATTCCACTCACCTTATTATAAAGGAAAGTAATTTGCACTCACATATGGGATATTAATATTATAAGCATTAAGGTGCTTAATTTATTTTTCTTTAAATCATGGATAATTGAGAGGAATAAGAGGAAAACAATATAGCCTCGTCCCTAAGGAAGATAAGGGGGAAAGAGGCGGCCATCTTTTTGGAATTAAATGCATTTTAATAAGGCATTTTCTCTCTCATCAATTTCCTTATAAAAGTGCCATTTCCAAGCACAAACCAAGGCCTTTTTCGGATTTCTTTCTTCCCCTTGCTTGCAAAACCGACTAAGGAGCTAGGGAGGAGCAGGGAGAACGTCCCCAACCTGTTGGTAAGCCCTTTACCTTCGTTCTCCTTGATTTCATGGTGGAAATCAAAAATAAATTATGGATTCCTTCTTATTTTGATATCCTCTTCAACCCTAGCCAACTTTTACAATCAAAAGCTTGAGGACGAGCCTAGGGGGAGTTGCAAGAGCTTCATCCACCATTAATGGTGTGAGCTTGGAGCTTTGGAGCTCAATTGGAGGTGGGTTTTATAACTTAAAACCTTAAACATTGCTATTGCATCAATTCTCTATGCTTTGTTGATTGATTTCTTCAATTTGATACACTCTTGTTTCTTTGCTGCAATTTCCATCAAGAACGGTTGCTGTTCTTGGTTGTTCGAAGGAAGGGGATGATGAAATCATCCTAGATGCTTATCCAAAGAAAAGTACCAAGCCAAACGGTTTTGATAGCTATTCCAAATCATTTTAATTTGATTGGCTATGCGGTTTCAGCAAACCGTTTAAAGGCAAACGGTTTGAAACTGTTTGGGAGCAAACGGTTTCAAGACCGTTTGATATGGTTGACCAAGCGTTGACCATTTGGGAATTTTGTTCCTACTTATGTAGGCTAATGACCCACAACATTTGAGGGGTTAACTCCAAAGTAATAGTAGGTTGAGGGCCAACCAATTAGGCAAATCGAATTGAATTAAATACTGATTTTCAACCTGATTAACTTGACCTGTTTGGGAAAACGGTTTTAAGACCGTTTGAGTGAGTTGGCCAAGCATTGATCGTTTGGGATTCCTGTTCATAATTATGTTGGTTGATGACCCTCCAAATTTGAGGGATTAACTCCAAAGGAATCGTGTGTTGAAGGCTAATCAATTAGGGAAACCTAATTGGATTAAGTGCTGATTATCAATCTGATTTAATTGAACTTTTTGGGAAAACGGTCTCAAGACCGTTTGAGTGCGTTGATCAAGGGTTTATCGTTTGGTATTACTGTTCCTAATGATGTGGTCTAATGACTCACCAAAATTGAGGGATTAACTCCCAAAGAATCGTGAGTTGAAGGCTATTCAATTGGGCAAACCCTAATTGAAAACAGTGCTGAAATTCCAATGAGTTAATTGGAGATTTTGGGTTGATTAGCCCAAATGGTTTCAAGACCGTTTGGGGATCACCCAAACGGTCTCAAGACCATTTGGGGGTCACCCCAAGACCGTTTGGAGGTATTGGGTAAAGTATAGTTGACCAATTGAAGGTCTAAAGGTACCAAATCATATTGCAATTAAGTGTTGATTTGTTGATCAACTGGATAGACCAAACCTTGATGAAAGTTCACTAGAATCCAAAGGTTGGATGAGAAAAACGGTATCAAGACCGTTTGGAGCTCATCCAAACGGTCTCAAGGCCGTTTGGTGGTCACCCAAGACCGTTTGGAGGTCTAGGGTTGAGTATGGTTAGGTGTTTGAAGGTCTAAAGGTACCAAGCTGATATACAATGCAATGCTGATTTGGCGATCAATCCAATGATCCAAACCTTAATTGGATGGCTTGGATTTGAGTGATATGATGGGAAAACGGTCTCAAGACCGTTTTGAGGTCATCCAAACGACCTCAAGACCGTTTGGGGTCAGGTCATACCCAATTTGGATGACGGTTCAATAGTTTCAAAGTAACCAATCTTGCATTGATGAGTGTTGTTGGATCATCGATTCCAAACCCTAATTCAATTGAACCAAACCCTAATTGATGACCAATTGAGGGTCAATTGAGGGTCAAATCAGTTTAAGGTTGACCTATTAAACTCAATTTAAGTATGAGGATAGGTCCAATTGATGATTGATTCCATGAATTCAATGATTGAAGGAATCAACATTGGAAACCCTAATTCAATTGGATACTTATGTAATGGAGGTCCAATGTGATTGAATCTCTTGAGAATTAAGATAATGAATGATCCATTGATCCAATGATGATTAGTAATGATAATCAATGAAGGTACAAGGTTGAAACCCTAATAGTACCTAAGTGATTAGTGTCAATTAAGGGATGAATCCCTAATTACTTATTGGACCAATGACTTGGTACACTATGCTAATCATAGTTGTATGTACTTGATTGAAGGGTTGATATGACCTAATCAATTGAGATGATGTTAGCATGAATTCATACATGAATATGATTCATGTGGTGATTAAGGGTATGATCCTTAAGTAGAGAGATCATGAAACCTTAATCATGAACATAAACCCTAATTGATAGGGCTATTGAGTTCTAACCCTAATTGAGGGCAATTCTAAATGTAACCCTAACCCAGGGTGAGGATGTAACCCTAATCCAGGGTAGTGATGTGTGAAACTCCAATTTAGGGAAATGAGATGTAAAACCCTAATTGGAATGAATAGTGAATCTCTAATTATGAACAACTAAATGAAATCCTTATGGAGATGAATAGTAAACCCAAATTGTGGGTGACTATGGTGGAAACCCTAGTTGAGGGTGATTCCATGAGAAACCCTAGTTGAGGGTGATTCTATGAGAAACCCTAGTTGAGGGTGATTCCATGTGAAGCTCTAATTGAGGGTGATGCCATGAGAAACCCTTGTGGGATGAATAGTAAACCCTAACCATATTGAGGGAATAGAGGTGTTACTATTGTATTACATGAAGTAATATGTTATGTTGCCTAGTGAGAGGTGACAAGGTGTTTTATGGGCCTTATGAATTATGAGGATGGTTATTGCCTAGTGAGTGGTAATAAAATGTTTTAAAGGCTACACAAGATTGGCTAACTCCCAATACCTGGAATGCACAGGGTTGACATAGATCAATACATGGAATAATAACACAGGATTGGCTAACTCCCAATACCTGGAATGCACAGGGTTGACATAGATCAATACCTAGAATAATAATACAGGATTGGCTAACTCCCAATACCTGGAATGCACAGGATTGACATAGATCAATACCTGGAATAATAACACAGGATTGGCTAACTCCCAATACCTGGAATGCGCAGGGTTGACATAGATCAATACCTGGAATAATAACACAGGATTGGCTAACTCCCAATACCTGGAATGCACAGGATTGACATAGATCAATACCTGGAATAATAACACAGGATTGGCTAACTCCCAATACCTGGAATGCACAGGATTGACATAGATCAATACCTGGAATAATAATACAGGATTGGTTAACTCCCAATACCTGGAATGCACAGGGTTGACATAGATCAATACCTGGAATAATAACACCGGATTGGCTAACTCCCAATACCTAGAATTCACAGGATTGACATAGATCAATACCTGGAATAATAACGCAGGATTGGCTAACTCCCAATACCTGGAATGCACAGGATTGACATAGATCAATACCTGGAATAATAACGCAGGATTGGCTAACTCCCAATACCTGGAATGCTCAGGATTGACATAGATCAATACCTGGAATAATAACACAGGATTGGCTAACTCCCAATACCTGGAATGCACAGGATTGACATAGATCAATACCTGGAATAATAACACAGGATTGGCTAACTCCCGATACCTGGAATGGACAGGGTTGACATAGATCAATACCTGGAATAATAACACAGGATTGGATAACTCCCAATACCTGGAATGCACAGGATTGACATAGATCAATACCTGGAATAATAACACAGGATTGGCTAACTCCCAATACCTGGAATGCATAGGATTGACATAGATCAATACCTGGAATAATAACACATGATTGGATAACTCCCAATACCTGGAATGCACAGGATTGACATAGATCAATACCTGGAATAATAACACAGGATTGGCTAACTCCCAATACTTGGAATGCACAGGATTGACATAGATCAATACATGGAATAATAACACAGGATTGGCTAACTCCCAATACCTGGAATGCACAGGATTGACATAGATCAATACCTAGAATATTTGCACAGGATTGACATAGATCAATACCTGGAATAGTTGCACAGGATTGACATAGATCAATACCTGGAATGGTTACACAAGATTGACATAGTTCAATACTTGGAATGGATACACTGGAATAAGATAAGTATAATGCTTGTACTAGTTGCACAGGATTGGTGTAATCCAATTCCTGGAATATTTATATAGGATTGGTATAAACCAATGCCTGATCAAGACATGATGATGTATACTCTCATGTCTAATATAACCAAAATATGTTTAGCAGGTTGGCTAAGGCCAATAAGTTGAATCAAGAATGTCTCATGGGTAACATATAAAATAATGAGTGTCACAAGAGAAGTTTGACATGATGGTATAATATGGAGGATAAATGATATACATGTTCATCTTATTCCTTATTAAGAGAAAAGTTGATCTATTGTTCTATCATAGATAGTTACAATTCTTTTAGATGAGAATGATTTAAACTGCATATTCTTTGTTCAGTTTTATATATATAATTACAATAACAATGTTTTGGTGGAGAGTTATATCTCCCGCTGGGACAATTTACAATTGTCTCACCCCCATGGGATCCAACATTTTTAGGTGGATGCGGACAAAGAAGCAGATACTCTTTTGTAGGAAAAGGAAAGAAACATCCTAGACAGCTGTGAGATCTCAGGTGGAGATCATGAATGTCAAGTCACATAGTTAGAAGTCCTATGTGTCGTCTCTGTACTCTCAGGTCCTCAGAGTTTTTAGTCAGTGTTTTATGAATCGATCTGAGATTTTGGCTTGATGCCTCGAGATTCGTATGTTGTCTGTATATGATGTTGTAAGACAGCTGATGTTGTAGTCTCTGAAAAGAGATGGTACAGGTTATGTACGTTTGAACCAGAATGTAAATGTTATACAAAGGTTTTTGATGGAAAAGATTTCCTATGTGTGGATCTCTTTGCAAAAAGTTTTAATTTTTAGTGATTTTCAGGTAATCCGCTGCAAATAATTCGCTTCCGCTTAATTTAATATTGTTTTCACGAGACAGACGCTACAATTTAGTGGTATCAGACCTCTAGCTTCGCTGAGTCTACAGAGGCATAGGACTAAGGTAGTAGAGTTTGTTCTCGTGTCATCCAGTGTATCTGATAGTGTCTTCTGCTCATGAGAGAGAAGAACTTAAAGATGACTGGGTCACATGAGGAGGTTGCTGCTGAAAGTAGCAATGTTGCACCAAGAAGGGGTGCATGGGAACAGGCAAGAGAGAGACAGTTGCCTGAGAATCCCCTATCTGATCCATCTATGATAAGAAAATCCTTCTTTAAGTATTACTGTTGGAGAATTTAGGGCAATAGTAATGTATATTGTGGATCAAGCATTGGCAGTGTAATCTAGGATTACTAGTCCCAATGATGATGTTTTAGATATCAACATGATTTATAATTAGCGTCAACAGGTTGAAGCAAAGGAAATGATGAATTTCTGGATTGAAATTGAGTCTGTGCTCAATCTTAGCCTGTTGAATCAACCTTTGAGGCAGAGTTAGCCTAAGATAGTGAATAATCCATGAATTATGACAGGTTAGACAAGATAATGTCACTCAAATATGTCATCTTATGAATTCCTGGATTAACTGAGAAAGGAAATAACTGAACTTTCCTTTATTAGTCCTATAAGGACTTATGTTTTGCATAGTAAAACATTACAAACATTTTATGTTGTTCTTATCTCTATAAAAAAAGATAAGGTACAGAAGAGATGCCTGGATAAAATCCAAGGATGTTAAACCTTTTGCATGTGATAATATGAAAAGAAGGAATATGATAGTATACAAAATGCATACCACTTAATCTCAATATTTATATACCCTGGCCAGGTATACAACTATTGATGATAAAGTGAGTATGGAAACTCTTAGATTGTTGTCTTTTTGATTGCTCTGATCAAGTAGTCATTTTGAGACAATCTAATGAGTATCATGAAATCAGAAATATGGAATGAATAAATGTGTCATATACTAATCATAAGAAAGAGAAGTCTGAGATAATCTTAGATGAGCATGTTGTGTGAGGAACTAAAAGTGTACTCCTCATAAGACAAGAATAGGAATAAGGGAGATGAACCCTGTTCAATAGAGATCTTTCCCATAATGAGGAGATGGGAAATGTGATGAGATCATGAGATAATCATAAACATGCTAGATAATAATAAAGAAAGGGATAATGACATGCAATCATCCTTACAAATTCCTATGTTGTAGGCAAGGAACTAGAGGATGAGATGAGGAGGAAATATCCTACTCTTTTCTCTTAATGTTTTGTTGATGATTTCGGGGACGAAATCATTGTAAGGGGTGGATAATTTGTAACATCCCTGACCTGGGTTATACTTTAACCCTAGGTGTTTTGATTAAGAAAGGTGATTAAATGCTTAATCCCATCTTGTGAAAAGTGATTAGGCCTCAAGAGGAACCTATGTTGCAATTCTAGTCCTTTTTGAACATTATTGAAATCAATGTTTTGTTTGTTTTGGACTAAAGTGCAAATTACCCAAGTTGAGGGGTTTAAGTGCAAATTTTGCATGATGATATGTTCCTCGTGTGTTGAAGCATCATGAGAGTGAATATGATGTAGAGGTATGGCTTATGGAAGCCTGAGTACCAAGAAAGACCTGATAAAGCAATGTGTGTGCATTAAAACCTAGTTTTGGTGTAATGTGCAATTTACCCAAAACCTAGGGTTCAATATGCAAATTACCACTTCAATAAGGTCCCTAATGTTTCTTGGCATCAAGTAGAGAAAATAAAATGAGAGGGGTGCCTCATTTGAATTAAGTTGGAGGAGAGAGAATCTTGATATTAAAATAATCAAGATTTAATCTTAAGTGAAACCCTAATTTAATTTAGGGCAAAAATGAATGTATTAATTAAAGGGCCTTCAACCAAAATGTTATTGGTTGATTTTGAATAAGGATGGAAGTTCTTTTTCAAAGATAAGGAAGGAAAATATCTAAAGGAGGTGAAACTCCACTCACCTTATTATAAAGGAAAGTAATTTCCACTCACATATGGGATATTAATATTATAAGCATTAAGGTGCTTAATTTATTTTTCTTTAAATCATGGATAATTGAGAGGAATAAGAGGAAAACAATATAGCCTCGTCCCTAAGTAAGATAAGGGGGAAAGAGGCGGCCATCTTTTTGGAATTAAATGCATTTTAATAAGGCATTTTCTCTCTCATCAATTTCCTTATAAAAGTGCCATTTCCAAGCCCAAACCAAGGCCTTTTTCAGATTTCTTTATTCCCCTTGCTTGTAAAACCGACTAAGGAGCTAGGGAGGAGAAGGGAGCACGTCCCCAACCTGTTGGTAAGCCCTTGACCTTCGTTCTCCTTGATTTCATGGTGGAAATCGAAAATAAATTATGAATTCCTTCTTATTTTGATCTCCTCTTCAACCCTAGCCAACTTTTACAATCAAAAGCTTGAGGACGAGCCTAGGGAGAGTTGCAAGATATTCATCCACCATTAATGGCGTGATCTTGGATCTTTGGAGTTCAATTGGAGGCGGGTTTTATAACTTAAAACCTTAAACATTGCTATTGCATCAATTCTCTATACTTTGTTGATTGATTTCTTCAATTTGATACACTCTTGTTTCTTTGCTGCAATTTCCATCAAGAACGGTTTCTGTTCTTGGTTGTTCGAAGGAAGGGGATGATGAAATCATCCTAGATGCTTATCCAAAAAAATTACCAAGCCAAACGGTTTTGATAGCTATTCCAAATCGTTTTAATTTGATTGGCTATGCGGTTTCAGCAAACCGTTTAAAGGCAAACGGTTTGAAACCGTTTGGGAGCAAACGGTTTCAAGACCGTTTGATATGGTTGACCAAGTGTTGACCGTTTGGGAATTTTGTTCCTAATTATGTAGGCTAATGACCCACAAAATTTTAGGGGTTAACTCCAAAGGTATCGTAGGTTGAGGGCCAACCAATTAGGCAAATCGAATTGAATTAAATGCTGATTTTCAACCTGATTAACTTGACCTGTTTGGGAAAACGGTTTCAAGACCGTTTGAATGAGTTGAACAAGCATTGACCGTTTGGGATTACTGTTCATAATTATGTTGGTTGATGACCCTCCATATTTGAGGGATTAACTCCAAAGGAATCGTGAGTTGAAGGCTAATCAATTAGGGAAACCTAATTGGATTAAGTGCTGATTATCAATCTGATTTAATTGAACGTTTTGGGCAAACGGTCTCAAGACCGTTTGAGTGCGTTGATCAAGGGTTGACCGTTTGGTATTTATGTTCCTAATGATGTGGTCTAGTGATTCACAAAATTTGAGGGATTAACTCCCAAAGAATCGTGAGTTGAAGGCTATTCAATTGGGCAAACCCTAATTGAAATCAGTGCTGAAATTCCAATGAGTTAATTGGAGATTTTGGGTTGATTAGCCCAAACGGTTTCAAGACCGTTTGGGGATCACCCAAACGGTCTCAAGACCATTTGGGGGTCACCCCAAGACCGTTTGGAGGTCTGGGGTCAAGTATAGTTGACCAATTGAAGGTCTAAAGGTACCAAATCATATTGCAATTAAGTGCTGATTTGTTTATCAACTCGATAGACCAAACCTTGATGAAATTTCACTAGAATCCAAAGGTTGGATGAGCCAAACGGTATCAAGACCGTTTGGAGCTCATCCAAACGGTCTCAAGACCGTTTGGAGGTCTAGGGTTGAGTATGGTTAGGTGGTTGAAGGTCTAAAGGTACCAAGCTGATATACAATGCAATGCTGATTTGGCGATCAATCCAATGATCCAAACCTTAATTGGATGGCTTGGATTTGAGTGATATGATGGGAAAACGGTCTCACGACCGTTTGGAGGTCATCCAAATGACCGTAAGACCGTTTGGGGTCAGGTCATACCCAATTTGGATGACGGTTCAATAGTTTCAAAGTAACCAATCTTGCATTGATGAGTGTTGTTGGATCATCGATTCCAAACCCTAATTCAATTGAACCAAACCCTAATTGATGACCAATTGAGGGTCAAATCAGTTGAAGGTTGACCTATTAAACTCAATTGAAATATGAGGATAGTTCCAATTGATGATTGATTCCATGAATTCAATGATTGAAGGAATCAACATTGGAAACCCTAATTCAATTGGATACTTATGTAATGGAGGTCCAATGTGATTGAATCTCTTGAGAATTAAGATAATGAATGATCCATTGATCC
Organism: Alisma plantago-aquatica; assembly: GCA_963693085.1. NCBI lineage: Eukaryota > Viridiplantae > Streptophyta > Magnoliopsida > Alismatales > Alismataceae > Alisma > Alisma plantago-aquatica. Next base: position 829,804,588 of record OY856414.1, on the reverse strand, counting down.
AATGATGATTAGTAATGATAATCAATGGAGGTAAAAAGTTTGAAACCCTAATAGTACCTATGTGATTAGTGTCAATTAAGGGATGAATCCCTAATTACTTATTGGACCAATGACTTGGTACACTATGCTAATCATAGTTGTATGTACTTGATTGAAGGGTTGATATGACCTAATCAATTGACATGATGTTAGCATGAATTCATACATGAATATGATTCATGTGGTGATTAAGGGTATGATCCTTAAGTAGAGAGATCATGAAACCCTAATCATGAACATAAACCCTAATTGATAGGGCTATTGAGTTCTAACCCTAATTGAGGGCAATTCTAAATGTAACCCTAACCCAGGGTGAGGATGTAACCCTAATCCAGGGTAGTGATGTGTGAAACTCCAATTTAGGGAAATGAGATGTAAAACCCTAATTGGAATGAATAGTGAATCTCTAGTTATGAACAACTGAATGAAATCCTTATGGAGATGAATAGTAAACCCAAATTGTGGGTGACTATGGTGGAAACCCTAGTTGAGGGTGATTCCATGAGAAACCCTAGTTGAGGGTGATTCTATGAGAAACCCTAGTTGAGGGTGATGCCATGTGAAGCTCTAATTGAGGGTGATGCCATGAGAAACCCTTGTGGGATGAATAGTAAACCCTAACCCTATTGAGGGAATAGAGGTGTTACTATAGTATTACATGAAGTAATATGTTATGTTGCCTAGTGAGAGGTGACAAGGTGTTTTATGGGCCTTATGAATTATGAGGATGGTTATTGCCTAGTGAGAGTTAATAAAATGTTTTAAAGGCTACACAGGATTGGCTAACTCCCAATACCTGGAATGCACAGGGTTGACATAGATCAATACCTGGAATAATAACACAGGATTGTCTAACTCCCAATACCTGGAATGCAAAGGGTTGACATAGATCAATACCTGGAATAATAACACAGGATTGGCTAACTCCCAATACCTGGAATGCACAGGATTGACATAGATCCATACCTGGAATAATGACACAGGATTGGCTAACTCCCAATACCTGGAATGCATAGGGTTGACATAGATCAATACCTGGAATAATAACACAGGATTGGCTAACTCCCAATACCTGGAATGCACAAGATTAACATAGATCAATACCTGGAATAATAACACAGGATTGGCTAACTCCCAATACCTGGAATGCACAGGATTGACATAGATCAATACCTGGAATAATAACACAGGATTGGCTAACTCCCAATACCTGGAATGCACAGGGTTGACATAGATCAATACCTGGAATAATAACACAGGATTGGCTAACTCCCAATACCTGGAATGCACAGGATTGACATAGATCAATACCTGGAATAATAACGCAGGATTGGCTAACTCCCAATACCTGGAATGCACAGGATTGACATAGATCATTACCTGGAATAATAACACAGGATTGGCTAACTCCCAATACCTGGAATGCACAGGATTGACGTACATCAATACCTAGAATAATAACACAGGATTGGCTAACTCCCAATACCTAGAATGCACAAGATTGACATGGATCAATACCTGGAATAATAACACAGGATTGGCTAACTCCAAATACCTGGAATGCACGGGGTTGACATAGATCAATACCTGGAATAATAACACAGGATTGGCTAACTCCTAATACCTGGAATGCACAGGGTTGACATAGATCAATACCTGGAATAATAACACAGGATTGGCTAACTCCCAATACCTGGAATGCACAGGATTGACATAGATCAATACCTGGAATAATAACACAGGATTGGCTAACTCCCAATACCTGGAATGCACAGGATTGACATAGATCAATACATGGAATAATAACACAGGATTAGCTAACTCCCAATACCTGGAATACACAGAATTGACATAGATCAATACCTAGAATATTTGTACAGGATTGACATAGATCAAAACCTGGAATAGTTGCACAGGATTGACATAGATCAATACCTGGAATGGTTACACAAGATTGACATAGTTCAATACTTGGAATGGATACACAGGAATAAGATAAGTATAATGCTTGTACTAGTTGCACAGGATTGGTGTAATCCAATGCCTCGAATATTTATATAGGATTGGTATAAACCAATGCCTGATCAAGACATGATGATGTATACTCTCATGTCTAATATAACCAAAATATGTTTAGTAGATTGGCTAAGGCCAATAAGTTGAATCAAGAATGTCTCATGGGTAACATATAAAATAATGAGTGTCACAAGAGAAGTTTGACATGATGGTATAATATGGTGGATAAATGATATACATGTTCATCTTATTCCTGATTAAGAGAAAAGTTGATCTATTGTTCTATCATAGATAGTTACAATTCTTTTAGATGAGAATGCTTTAAAGTGCATATTCTTTGTTCAGTTTTATATATATAATTACAATAATAATGTTTTGGCGGAGAGTTATATCTCCCGCTGGGACAATTTACAATTGTCTCACCCCCATGGGATCCAACATTTTTAGGTGGACGCGGACAAAGAAGCAGATACTCTTTTGCAGGAAAAGGAAAGAAACAGCCTAGACAGCAGTGAGATCTCAGGTGGAGATCATGACTGTCAAGTCACATAGTTAGAAGTCATATGTGTCGTCTCTGTACTCTCAGGTCCTCGGAGTTTTTAGTCAGTGTTTTATGAATCGATCTGAGGTTTTGGCTTGATGCCTCGAGATTCGTATGTTGTCTGTATATGATGTTGTAAGACAGCTGATGTTGTAGTCTCTGAAAAGAGATGGTACAGGTTATGTACGTTTGAACCAGAATGTAAATGTTATACAAAGGTTTTTGATGGAAAAGATTTCCTATGTGTGGATCTCTTTGCAAAAAGTTTTAATTTTTAGTGATTTTTAGTAATCCGTTGCAAATAATTCGCTTCTGCTTAAGTTAATCTTGTTTTCACGAGACGGACGCTACATAAATTTTCAAATATTGGGGTTTTTCAATAAAGATCCATTCATAAGTTTTAATTTTGAGGATGTTACACCACCCTTCATTAGGTTCTTGGTATCCGCTACCTAGGTACAACCTATCTTGTCCATAAATCCTCCAAGGTTGTCCTACCGACTCCTGTGCAACCTTCCTACAACATAGTATCCAAGCTATGGATAGGTATGTGATTTACCCTTACAATGTATGTCTTCACTATGAGGTTTAGAAAAGTATTGGATTATCATATAATCTTGCTCTATGAGGGAGGAATTCATTCTTTTAGCACTATGGTAAATTATATATTTCCTTTTTTCCTTATGTTTCTTAAAGGGGTTCTCTTACTCCTTGTTGTCTTGACCATAGTAGTGTTGTTGGACTCCTTGGGATTCATCTTCCTTACAAGCCCTCATCAATCCTTGATTAGCCCATCACATAGTCCTTTGGTAACTCTAATGTATGCTAGTGTCATATCATCAACCTTACTGTGACAATGAAATCTAGGAGTTGAAACAAAACACTTAAGGGTCATGACTTAAGCAATTGTACTTTTTTATTTTAGGTTAGAGGGACCTTTCCAAAATTCATCACATATCTACCTATAATTCTAGGCATTCACTACCTGTGGCTATGTTCATAGGATTTCCTTTTATTTCTTTCCATGATAGAGGTTCATATATGTGTATAGGGTCATGCCCTTGATGGAACCCATGGTAGGGTTGAGAAGGACATTTTGAGTCAATATGATCAATTCCCTCACAGAGTCCTGCTATTCCTTATCGCACGTAGGTGGCATATATCCTTCTGCTTAAGTGTGTCATGGATTACAAGGGCACTTCTAGATATACGACCCAATCCTTTGAAAGTTAGGGTTAATCAAACATAGTTACCTTGTGCCCCCCCCCCTGGATCTCAAGGTATTTTACTTATATCCCTATATGTTATGGTTTGCATGTGCTTATGTACTATCTCCCAAAAATTATTCATTCCATTTTCCATTTAGACCAGACTTTAGAGATAACATACATATTATTTTTTCCTTCACTTTCTCCATCCCTCACTGGAGTTGTCCATATATGTGTACTTTCTTTTATTAGTCAAGTATACCAAAAATTGGGGTTTTTGAGAATAACTCTCTTATCATAAGGTTTTTTTTCTTTCATCTATCTTATTTAGGTACTTCACATTTACCTAATTTATTCTAGTTTATTCTATGTTATTAGAAGTTTGTAGGACTTCTCCTTGTGGGAGTATCATACATAAAGCATGTCTCATAACATATTTACTTTTAGATTTCAAATTGGCATCTCATATTCCTTAGTTGGGGGAGGATGCCTTAATCCTTTTTTTAAACCTTCTTAAATAAGAAGAGAATCACATCCTAAGGTTTATAAAGGGGTACACTTAGGGTTAAAGAGAACGTAGTTGAGAAAGGAGATGAAGTGTGGACTAGAAGACCTAGAGGTACGTTATTTCAGGTAATTCATTAGGTTTTGTCCATGTAGGAATCACATTGACCTAGTATTCTTCATAAACCAATTAGTGGTTCGAAGGAAAATATTTTCAGCCCCCAGGGTGTGAATCATTCTAGACATCATTACCTCTCAAAAAGGCCTTGAGAATTCCCTTCAGTTCTATAGAGTTTTTTAAACTTATAATAATTAGAAGTCAGTTACATGAATTTGGATCTCTTATACAAATTATAACAAACCCCTCCTAAGTTATCCTTGTTTAAGGTGGACAAAGAAGGCAAGGATCTTTATCCATATTTTAAAGATCTAGATTCATAATAAAGGATGAATTATCATTAATAGATCCCCAAAAGTAGTATTGCTTATAAAAGGGTGGATGAAACTCCTCAGAGGGAGCTTACAATATTCTTAAATCTCAGGAAAGACTGACATGTTATGAAACTAAAGACTGAAAAAGAAACTATCTAAGATCCATCATGGTTTTCATATTTGACATTATTCATTTATTGTAGTTTAATCCTTATATTCAAGTCATCATTTTTAACCTAAAATTTCAAAACAAATGTAGTTAGCACATTAATATACTAAATATGTGAGTGCAACCAAAAAAATGTATGTAATTTGTAATAACATACGTGGAAATTCGGATCAATTAATTATAGATAACATAAATTTCACATTTTCATTTTATTCAATTCATAATCTTGCTCATTTCACTTGGTGTACTAGTGTTGGATCCATAATTTAATTATGAAGTGTATATCTTGTCGTTGGGCTCATCGACATGTATTCCATCATTGGATTCTTCCACCTCGCTATTGGTACTAGAACATTCTCATAATGATTTTTCTACAATTTATATCAGGACTGGGTTTCTCCCTTGTGAGGTATCAACTATTGGGTTACATATTATCCACTACTGATACACATAAGATTTCATAATCTATATGGTAAACTAAAGCATTCAATCCATATATTATGTAATTTAAACATTTGAAAAGCTCGATTAAAGCGAGCCACATGCCTAATTTATGGTAACAAAATGTCCAAAGAAACTCAAGGTATATGTTCAATGTACATTTAATCTAAAAAAATCAATGTCAAGGTTGTTGGCTAAATTGGACATTAGCATACCCTTAGTTTTAATGATGACAAAAATTTCATTCTTGTGGATCTAACGTGCTACTTGAGTATTTCAGGGTTCAAGAAAATGAGGAGATCATACTAAGTGGATAGTTGAAGATCAATGCGCTGAAATGTTTAATATTTTCATGATTGTGTAAAACATTGTACAAGTGTATAATGTACAAGTACTTAGATATCATGTACATCAAGCATTAAATTTTCCCTTTCCACCCAAAACCCTATCTTACACTCACATGAAGACTTTAGGGTTGATAGGGTTCATATGAGTCATCAATAGGACCTCACATACATTGCAAATCCTTGCAAAGAGTCCTTCTCGGTCGACAAAATTGTCGACCAAGAATCACTCGGTTGAAGATTCAAACAACCAAGAAATAACTTTGCAAATCTTTAGTTTGGAGTCAATTTTGGTCAAAAATATTATATACTGAGATATAGCCATTATAATAGGTTTAAATGAGAGAGAAAGAGAGACAGATAGACATTAGAGTCATCTGAACCAGCATAGTCATCTGGTTGACAAGTTTGTGGACCGAGAATCATCTGATCGACAATATTGTCGACCGAGAAAATTTCTGGAAACTCTACATTTAACAAATATTTTGGTCGTTGCAACCCAACTACTTTCTACCTAACGGTTAGTTAAGAACTAAGAACACTCTAGACACTCCCCATAACGTCCCTAATCACTTATAAACCATTCCTATAAATAGGAGAGGTCTTAGGACAGCCACATCATCTCTTGCATACACAATACACAAGCTACACTTGAGCATCCATTCTAGAGAACAACAAAGCTGAAAATCAATTGCTATCTTCTTCCTTGTACTCCAAAGTTGTGTCCTATAGATATTATCTCCTATCCACCACATAGAAACGTCCATCTTAAGTGGATAGGTGGTCTAAATACTTGATATAGGAATCGAGGCGTTGTACTTCATTAGTTAAGTATTTCTATCTTCCAATCTATTTCTTTTGTATTGTACCTTGTTCTCCTTTACTACTCCTAGGGTTGGAGGTTGTTCAAAGGAGGTTGCTTGGATCTACTTCAAGGAGGTGAAGGTTTATCCAAGGTGTGCTTGAGGTTACTTCAAGAAGTATGTGTTCAAATGAGGTTGGAGCTACTTCTAGGTCAAGGCTATCTCAAGGTGGTGGAGCCACTTCAATGAGGTGAAGGCTGATCCAAGGTGCGCTTGAGGTTACTTAAAGAAGGTTGATTCAAAGGAGGTTGGAGCTACTTCTAGGTGAAGGCTATCTCAAGGTGTTGGAGCTACTTCAAGGTGGTGAAGGTTGCTCCAAGGTTGCTTGAGGTTACTTCAAGAAGGCTTCTTCAAGGAGGTTGAGGCTACTTCAAGGAGAAGGCCATTTCAAGTGTAAGGTGATTGTATTTTATTGTAACATCCTTGTGAGGTAAATAAAATGAATCACTTTCAAAACCCCAATTGGAAACAATTGGATAGTGGACTTACAACCTTTGATTCAAAGGTTGGAACCACTCTAAATCAAAGTGTCTTCCTTGTTTCCTCCTCCTTCTTTTCTTTAAGTTTTTTATTGAATTTTGAAGTACCAAAATCTCTATTCACCCCCCCCCCAGATCTTTCAATTGGTATCAGAGAAAGTATTTAAGGAACCTTAACCAATCTTGAATGGGGGACGGTGTACTTCACAACCTCAACCTAGAAGGAGCTTACGTGAGCCGTCCACCACCTTTTAATGGAAGCAACTATACTTATTTGAAAAGAAGGATGCAATTTTACTTCTAAGGGATCATCCTAGACCTTTAGAGGATGGTGTCCTTTCCCTATGAGCTTCCTATAATGGAGTTTGCAACATGGAATCATGAAAAGGTAAAGCAAGTTCAATTGAATGCAAAAGTGGTAAGCATTAAAAATTTGTTCCATTTCCGTTGGTGAGTTTAGTAGGCTACCTTCATGTGAAACTACTTATAAAATATAACATAAACTTCAAATTACACATGAAGGTACAACTCAAGTTAAGAATACCAATATTAACATGCTTAAACAAAAGTTTGAACAATTATGTATGCAACCTAATGAGTCTATTAGTAAAATGTATGCAAGGTTTTCTTCTATTGTTAAGTGTTTGAATGCCTTGTGTAAGTATACAAGTGAAGAAGATCAAGTTTTCAAGATTCTTAGAACCTTGCCTCCAAAGTACAAGCCAAAGGTGACGGCCATTGAAGAAGACAATCACCTTACCACATTGAAGATGGAGCAACTTATTGGCAATCTAGAGACTCATGAAGTTACACTTGATGAATAAGAAATCTTGGCGGCCAAACACAAAAAGGAGAAAAGGAAGGACATTGCATTTAAGGTGGAAATTAAAGTTATCACTCAAGATAGTGATGAAACAAGTGAAGAAGATGGTGAAGAGGGTGCACTCATTGTAAATGGTAAGCAATATAGAAGATTTAAATCTGACAAAAATTCTAGTACTTCTTCCTCTTCTTCCCTTAGGTGCTTTGAATGCGGCAAGAAAGGACATTTAAAGAATGAGTGACCTAAAGTCAAGAAGGGAAAGAAATCTTCTTTCAATAAGAAAGAAAAAGTCAACAAAGCAGCTTGGGATGAGTCAAGTGGCTATAGCGAGAGTGGAGAAGAAGTAGAATGTCTCATGGCTAAAGAAGACAGGGTAAGTTGTGAAGAAGAAAATAAGGTAAGTCTTCTTGATTTATCTAAAGAATAGATAGTTAATAGTTTAGAAGAACTCCATGACAAGTATGTTGAGTGCAAAAGGGAATTGAAAAAGATTCTAAAAACCAATGATCAGTTGTATGTCAAAATGCTTGATCTCTCTTATGAAAATAATTCTTTGAAGGATTCTATTAATGATTGCAATGCCAAATTACTTTCTCTAGAAAAAAATAATGATCTTCTTTCTCAAGAAAAGGTTGAATTGCTTGCTAAGATAAATAATTATCAAACTCAATCTATTCTATGTTCTCATTCAAATTATGATATAAATGTTAGAGAAAGAGATTCCTTAGCTTTCAAGTTTAGATCAAACAAAACTAGATATTGCAAAGAAAATTTATAAAATTGATAAGTTACAAAAACATGTTGATAGTCTAAAGAGTAATAATATTTTTGATAAAATCATGAAAAACCCTTTTGGACAAGTTGGAAGAAGAGGTCTAGTCTATGTACCTAAAGAGAAATCCTACCAAAAGCCTAGAAAAACACAAAAACCCAAGACCAAGGTCATGTATGTGCCTAAAGACAATATAACTCGTGACCATAAAGCTAAGAAGAGAAATGAAATTGATTTTCATTGCTATTTACATTTTGGTCATTATTCATTTCCTTGTCCATACAAGAGAAAGGATGTTGACTTGGTTTGGGTTCCAAAACCTCCAACTTAGAAATGTTGGACATATTAGTTGAGATTTGACCTAAATTTCATTTTGAAATTCACAATGTTTTGTCTAAACTAAAATAAGATTTAACTTGTATATCTTTGTATGTTTTGACTGCTTATTTATGTTATCAAAATAAAAAAAATAAAAATATGATTTATTTACATTAAAAATGATGAATTCACTAAAAAAATCTATATAACTTCATCTCGATCGACAAAGAGTTGGACAGAGTAGCCTTCCGGTCAAAGAAAAGTTCAACCAAAGGTAGTTCTATTAGAACTATTTATGGAAAACAAAATCATTCGTTTACAATTAACTTTGGTGACTTAAATCTGTAATGAGCTCTTCATATTAAACTCTTCTAAAACTTGAAATGATAAAATTGTGGAAGTAATTCTCCTAACCAAAAGGACCACTATATGGGTACCAAAATCTTTCTATTTTGTAGCTTCGGATGGTCTATAAAAATTGCTCGAAAATATATGATCAGAAACAAGGAACTTTTTTATACAATTGGAGAAAAGGTAAAATTACCGATCATAGTCGGATAAAATTACAAAGGTAAAACTATTATCATAGGTAATGTTGGAACAAGTTTTAATGTGATATTTTTCAAAGAGCTACATCATAAGTGTTATGATAATGGTTATGATTCATAAGAAAATAACAAGGTTGTTGATAAAGGAAAAATAATTATAAACCTCTTAACTCTATGGACACTATCGTGACTTATTGGAAATTATGAATTTTTTATACCATAAAAAGATTGTACATGCAAGAAAGTTGCTTAGAATATCATCATTACATGAACCTTCCTTTGATAAATCTAAGATTTATGTATTCTAAGCAACCAAATCAAGATCTCTTATTCAAAACTAACACTTTTCTTACTAGATCGTTAGAACTCATAAATTCATTTGGTCCTATGTGAATTTTATCTATTTGTGATAAGGGATGTTGTTTTATCTTAGATAAAAGATGGTAAAAACGAAGATCTTAAGTCACAAAAATGATTTATTTTGGAATATTCAATGTCTAACAAAGCCTCTAGGACTTGTAAGTCTACATATAAGAGAGTTGAAGAATAAATGATGATTATACACACAAAAATTAAGACTTAGTCATATATCCTAAAGGACTTGATTATTGGAAAATTTCCATATGAGTTTACCAAGAATAATGTATAATATTATGTTCCTAGACCTAAAGGCAAAACATTCATTGGAACTAAGTGGGCATGATGAAATAAACTAAATAAAGCTAGGATATAATGTGAGTAAATAGAGTTTGATATGACTTGTGCATCTATGGCTAGACTTGAGGCCATTTATATGTTATTTAACTCTAACCAATCATAAGGACAAACTCTCAAAAAGATATAGAACTTGTTTTCTTAATAAAATCATAAAAGAAGAAATCTATGTTGCTTAAACTCATGACTTGAACAAGATTGAATATGCATACAAAAAGAATCTGACTCGTCACTTATGCTAATATAGAAGAAAATGTTATATCTTGGTTCATTCTAGATAAAGTTGCATTAATTGGAAATCTGCATAACTACCTCTCGTCCAAAAAGGAGTTCGACTGAGGGGTGCCCCGGTCGAAGACATGGTTGACCAAAAATAAGCCTGACAAAAATGATTATTTGTATATCAAATCATTCTTTTACACCCAACATTGGTATATTAAATCTGCAATTTGCTCAACATGTTATATACTTAGAATGAGAGAAATTTCTAAATCAATATAGTACAACAAACAAGATTGCTCAAAGATCATAAAAATTGACTCATATTCTTACTTAATTGATTATAAAGTTGGTAATGATTTGAAATACTTTAATATTTCTAATCTCACTTTTGTTATGAGATGAAGGGGGAGTTCACAAAATTTTTGGATATAATGTGCATATATTTTTTATCTTGCCCTAAATTGGATTCTCTACACCAATATGGGCTTAATGTCCCTTATATTTGGTTAGAGAAACATTCATTAATCCCACTATGAGCCTAAAGGAATCTCATTTCATTTTAGGGCTTAACATCCCTTATACATGGTTGAGAAATTAATATTGATTTTTAAATTGTGGCTAAATTTTACACATATGATTATCTTTTTGAAATGACAAGGGGGAGAAATAAAATAAAGTAAAATATTTTCATGAGTTTCATGATCTCTTGGCTTGTCATTAATTGGTGTAAAATTTCCTTAATAGATGGATATCATGTTCCATATCTCTCTAGGTATATTAGCACACAGTTTATGAGATCAAAAGAACCTATTCATCTCAGGTATATCATAGGTATGAAACTCATTTTTATGTTTACATTTTAGGAATTTTGTCATTTTCAAAAAGGGGGAGATTGTTGGATAAATTGGAAATTAGCATACCCTTTATTTTGATGATGACAAACATTTCATTATTGTGGATCTAACATGCTACTTGAGTATTTTAGGGCTCAAGAAAATGAGGAGATCATACTAAGTGGATAGTTGACAATCAATGTGCTTAAATGTTTAATATTTCTATGATTGTATTCAATGTAAAAACGTGTACAAGTATATAATGTACAAGTACTTAGATATCATGTACATCAAGCTTTGGATTTTCCCTATCCACCCAAAACCCTATCTTACACTTACATGAAGACTTTAGTGTTGATAGGCTTCATATGAGTCATCAATAGGACCTAACATACATTAAAAATCCTTACAAAGAGTCCTTATCATTTGACAAAATTGTTGATCAAGAATCACTTGATCAAAGACTTAAACAACCAAGAAATAACTTTGCAAATATTTAGTTTTGAGTCAATTTCGGTCGACAATATTGTCGACCGAGATATAGCCCTTGTAATAGGTTTAAAAAAGATAGAAATGTACATATAGCCGTTAGAGCTAGATGAACCAACATAGTCATCCAGTCGACAAGTTTGTGGACTGAGAGTCATCTGGTCGACAATGTTGTCGACTGAGAAAAGTTCTAGAAACTTTGCATTTAACAAACATTTTAGTTGTTGCAACCCAACTACTTTCTACCTAACAGATAGTTAAGCACTGAGAACACTCTAGACACTCCCTACAACATCCTTAATCACTTATAAATGATTCCTATAAATAGAAGAGGACTTAGGACACCTACATCATCACTTGAATACACAATACACAAGCTACACTTGAGCATCCATTCTAGAAAGCAAAAAAGCTAAAAATCACTTCCTATCTTCTTCTTTGTGCTCGAAAATTATGTCCTATAGCTACCATATCCTAGCCACTACATAAAAACATCCACCTCCTATAGCTACTATTTCCTAGCCACCACATAAAAACGTTCATCTTAAGTGGATAGGAGGTCTAAACTCTTGATATAGGAATCAAGGTGTTGTACTTTGTTGGTTAAGTATTTCTTTCTTCCAATCTATTTCTTTTGTATTGTACCTTGTTCTTATTAACTATTCCTAGGGTTGGAGGTTGTTTAAAGGAAGTTATTTGGAGCTACTTCAAGGAGGTGAAGGCTGCTCCAAGTTGTGCTTGAGGTTACCTCAAGAAGGATGCTTCAAAGGAGGTTGGAGATACTTCTAGGTGAAGGCTATCTCAAGGTGGTGGAGCTACTTCAAGGAGGTAAAGGATGCTCCAAGGTGTGCTTGAGGTTACTTCAAGAAGGCTACTACAAAGGAGGTTGGATCTGCTTCTAGGTGAAGGCTATCTCAAGGTGGTAGAGTTAATTCAAGGTGGTGAAGGCTGCTCCAAGGTTGCTTGAGGTTACTTCAAGAAGGCTGCTTCAAGGAGGTTGAGGCTACTTCAAGGAGAAGGCTACTTCAAGTGGAAGGTGATTGTATTTTGTTGTAACATCCTTGCAAGGTAAATAAAATAAATCACTTTTAAAATTCCAATTGGAAACACTTGGGTAGTGGACGGAAAACCTTTGATTCAAAGGTTAGAACCACTCTAAATCAAAGTGTCTTCCTTGTTTCCTCCTCCTTCTTTGCTTTAAGTTTTAACTGAATTTTAAAGTACCAAAATCTTTATTCACCCCCCCAATCTTTCCAAGGTGTCACTAACTTTCTCAAAAATCCTTTGTTAAAACATTGAAATATTGGTTAGGGTTATGATTTTCAAGGATGGCTTGGTTCCATAGGTCCATAATTTAAGTATAGAAACCCTAACCACATAATCCTTATAAAATAAGAAACACATTAATGTTATCATCACTTGGTAATTAGGTTAACCTCTATAGTTATCAAACTATGATTTTGCACATGTATTCCATGTTAAGGAGGTACTAAAAGTATTTCTCGATTCCATAAAGAACTGGACCTCAAGACTATATCAATTTGATTCCTCTTTTATTATGGTCAAAAAGCATATATAGTTTGGCTAAATCTGATCATCCTGGTAATTATTAGGCATTTAACACAGTTTACCTTAGTTCATGCCATTTGGGCTATTTGATTATGAAAATTTAGTTGAGGATGTGTTGCATTGCAAGAGCCCAGACCTAATCGGTTGGATGAGGGCCAACATTTGGATGGGCTTTGACCTCCGCTGACCCATGTCATGCTTGGTCCAATCCCACACACGCCCTACCTGGCTCCCTCTTTACACAACCCATTCTGGAAGTGCCTCGACTGCTTCTACTTTCACAATGCATGAAGTCTAACAAGATCAATAGTGCTACATGCCGACTCTGCTTTGAGTCCTTTGCACCGTAGTTGGGTGATTGGAGGCCTTGACGATCCCTCCATGGTGGGGACAGACCTTCATCCCCTAGCTAGCTAGGTCAGGAGTCCATGGAATCTTCGTAGGGTTAGGAAGCGGGTGAGATGTTCCGCTCTACCGCCACTGTGACAGTTGACTGGGGCAATCTATCCCTATCTCTCCTAGGGGTGGCAATCGGGTTTTGGTTTGAATGAGTTTTTTTTTCGTATCATTTTGGGTCAATACTTTTTAGCTAGACCCTAAATTTACAAAATATGGATTTTTGGGTCGAAACCCTTAACTATGATCTGATCCATAAATAATTTTGGGTCTATCGGGTCTGACTTGTAAATCCAAATACCAAGAGAACAATTTCAAAAAATGTTATGGTGTGTTTAATCATTGACAGTTTCCAAGTGTAATCAACAAATTTCATTGTGACAAACTTTCAATGTGATTGAGAAACACATATAAAGCTTGTTCTAGTTTGTTTGAGTGTTTTAAATACAAATTCATAAAACAATTTACATAATAATTCATACAAACCAATACAAAACCATGTAGAATTTTCAAAATAAACATCATGATTGATGGATTAGTAATTTCATATGCATCAGGTGTCTTTAAGTTTAGTATTTTTTATTTTATTTAAATATATAATTGTGAATTTCAGGTCAATCGGGCCAATTAGGGTCTAGATTCCAAACGTGAACTAACTCTAAATTAATTTTGGGTTTGGGTCACTTTCGGGTCAGGCAAAAACCCTCAGACCCTAACCCTCTTACAAATTTTAGGACTAGGATTGGGTCGTTCAAGTGGGGTCTTATTGATCCAGCCCTAATCTCTCCCATGTAGTCAAAGGTACTACAAGGAGGGTGAAGAGAGTTGGATGGAGGTTTGGATCACTCTTACATACATAGCATGCAGACTACGGCTGCAACAGAGAGGGTACTAGAATTCAGAGGGTCGATCTCCCGCCCATTGTGTCATTTCTCATAAATCAAGGGGGACTAGATTGGTGAGAGGGTTGTGGTGTGATAGGATGGGTCATCTTTGATCTTCTTATAGTGTGCAACCATGGAGACTAGTGTAAAATGGATAGGGAAGATCTCCCACATCCCTCGTTTTATTATCCACATATGGGGGTCTAGATAATTCAACAATGATTACGTATTAATACTTTGAATGGTATCAAGTTGTAACTTTAAGTGATGGGGTCAAACACAAGGAGAGTTCTTGTTTCACCCCCCCCCCTTTAGTTTCATTACATTGAGGTTGAAGGTGAAGGTCTCCTTACACATTAATTGGTCAATTTAAACAACCAAGCCACTAATTAGAAATTTAGTAAAATCTTAAAAAATTTACAAGTTTTATAGAATAACTTAGATTGATTTGATATTTTAACCACTACTACCTCATGACTAACTATCAGATTTTACCAAGTCTCGTCCTATTAGGAAAAATGTTTGATTTTCCAAATAAAGTCATTGAGGCATGCATACACTTATGACCCATAATGGATTATTACTGCATTCAATCACTAGAAAAGTCTTAATGAATTGAACGTCTAGGATCTCCATTAATTCTCTTTAATTTTTCCACCATATAATATGGTAAGGGAATTTGTTAGATTAATGACCTTTTCTTGACCTTCAAGCAACTCTCTTTCCAAAGTAATATTTTATTACTATCTAAAATTACATATAATCAGATAAGATGTTAAAACTTAGAAAAATCTTGAAAAATCTTTCCAATATAGTATTACAAATAAAAAGGATCACCATATGTGATATTTACTCCAAAGAACCATTATTTCTTTGATTGGTGTCTCAAAGTCAAAAGACGCAAGAATCCATTACATTAGCACCATACCATTTAGTTAGAGGATTATTTAATAACTGTTATACAACTTCTATTAAAGTAAAAAGGAGAGGAATTACCAAGTCCTCACATTCTTCTTCTTACATACCTTTGATGGACAAGTATTGTTGTTTAGATACTCTTCATAAAATTTTGTAACAGTTAGAACAACATCATCTACATCTCTTTCCTCCTCATTCTCAATATGTGAAAATTTGTTTATGTTAAGATCTATATCTGGTGGTTTGTCTAGATCAATTCTTTGATCTCTTATATTGTTACCTCATGCTTTTTTCTTGTGTCAGCTATTTGTCTTTCTATTCTTGTTGCCTTTGTTCCCCTCATTTCTTTATAGCTCTCTAGTCTATTGACTAGTATTTTTGTCATAATAGTATTTGGATATGTGCCCAAGCCTTCTACATAACAAGCACCCATTAGGGAACACTTCACATTCAATCACATATATTATTCCATTCATCAGTATGGAAGGAACAAGTCCATGTGAGGTATCCACCTCCACCACTAGTCACACATATTTATCATGTGTTCGAACAATTGTGTCAGCATCCACTATAATCAGTCTCCTAAGAGCCATGTCGATGTACTCAAACAATTTTGACACATAGAGATGTAGCCATAAATGTAGGATGTGAACCCAAGTATCAACTAGCAACTCATCCAAAGGCATGAATGTTGGATATGGAATCCAGACTTCTAAGCAACAACCAAAAAACTCTCACGAGCCCTAGTGAGTGATGAATGTCTCATTGTCCTTTTTGCATGAGAGTTGCAACATGTAGTTCCCCAAGTCAAGTTCACAACTATTGAGTCTTCTAATAAATGCCCAAAGAAGCTTTAGACACTCTCTTGTGATCATAAATCTAACCCCCCTTCTTATCAACCTGATGACAATGACATATTTAAATGTTTGTGCCAGGTTATCTTCTACTTTAAAATCAATTTCTAGAGTCTCTTTGCCTTTAACTTCCCCCAGAGTGAAATCTTCTAGAGATCTTCTCTTTGAAGATTTTGTCTAGAAAGAACTTGATGTGATTTAGATACTTTTCTCTAGCAAGGACCCTCATGATAGTAGGTTGTTTAGTTTGTTCCTTTTTACTGTTTGGGGGTAGAGAACACTAAATTAATGTTATTCTTCATATTTAGGTTTCCATACAAAGTTGAATTTTTCTCCTGGTTGAAATCATAATTCTCCTTATTGGGAGTCTCATTCTTGATAAACTACCTAATTTATGAGGCATTGACAAAAGTTGGACACCTCATGCTTGTGCATTGAAGTAGAATCCCTAATTCCATCACATGGATCATGAATCCCTTCTTTGGTGGTTCTTCTGTGACTATAGTACATGCATCCTTCACTTCCCCATCCTCTACTTCTAAAATTTTGTTGTTTTCCTATCCATGGACCCGACCAAGGCCTAATCATCTCCCCCTAGCATCACCTCTACCCCTCATTCCTCATTCATTTCAAACAATTTCCTTGCAATTTGAATTCAAACATATGGAATATTATTTTTGTACTTTTGTCTTCATAAATATCATACACATAGTAAAAAAACCAAACACTAAGATGACTAAGTTAAATTTGGTTTCAAATCCTTGAATCATTCTTTTAATCAATCCCCAAACAAGGAAATCATATAAGGTTTTCAATCTTCAAATCTAAAAATGTTACATAATTAGTTAATAATATTTTTTTTGAAAATACACCAAAAGACAATGTACTACATTTATATCTCTCAACTTGATGAATTATACTTGAACTATATCCACCAAGTGTGGTTAATGAGGAAGTTGACATAACTGAAAAAATGTTCTAGCTAAAGAACCTCACCCAATATAATACACGTCTAAATTATTTAGAGATAATCATATGGATTTAATTATAGGTGATAGAGATACAATGTTGAGACTCAATGTTTGTTTAAAGAAAATGACAGCATGGAAAGAATGTATATGATTCTCTTGGTCATGACTATTGGATCATTGACATGCTAGAAAAACTTAATCAACTTCTTAAAGACAAAAATTGGTTTTTGAACCTCTAAACAAAACATTAACTTACATCAAGTGTGTAGCTTGGTGAAGCCAGTAATCTAGTTAGAAATAAAGTGTGTCTTTTGGCCCAAGTTATAATCCACAAGAAGGATTTTTTGTGACGAGACATATGCACCAATACCTCAGTTGAGTTCATTCATATCTTTGGGCATTATCCACTCAACTAGGTGTAAATATTTGTCAAAGGGATGTCAGAAAGAATTTATAATTGAAATAACTAAAGTAGAGGTCATCTCATCCAATTGATTTGTTTAAAGAATTAAACCATTAATATTATGTTTACAAGCTTAATAAAGCTTTATTTTAAAAAAAAATAGCTCCAAAGTCATAATATGAGCAAATTTTTGTTTATGTGATGATTTATAATCAGAAAAGACAAACCATACATCTTTTTAAGAGAGAAGGTTTTTCACTTATATGGGTATAGAGTTATGTTGTTGAAATTATTTTTGTTTCCAATAAAATGATAATTTTATTAATCTTTCAAAAATAAGTCTAAAATAGATTTGGTGGGAGGTTAGCTGGCTTTGAATAAACCATGTCAAGATTTTTGTTTTTCAAGGAGAAACAAAAGTGTTTCTTAAAAGATTTAACATGGAAAATTCTAAGCCATGGTCTATAGTGATGGCTACATTTACTAAAATAGATAGGCATGAAGTGAGATAACTTCTTGACAATCAGTTTTGTAGACGTAAAATTGGTAACCTTAAGTATCATACAACATCTAGAGCTAATATATTAGGATTATATGCTAGATTTAAATCCAACATGAAAATTTCACACCTTGGAACAATCAAATTGTTCTTGAGATATATCTCTACTAGTATTGAATTTGAGAATTGGTATACTCAATATGAAGATTTTGATCTTATATTGTATTATTATGTTTGTTTAGGAACCATACGGGTACTATTCATTCATGTTTTCTCTTTTCAAAATTCCCAAGTCTATTTGTGTAAAAGAAATAAAATATCAATGTGCTTTCAACAATCAAAGTTGAATACATGTGATTGGAAGTTGTTCCACTCAAATGCTTAGGATGATAATGCATGGGTTTTGAGTCGCTTTTATAGGCCTATTTTATACTTGTTTTGTGCATTTATTAGTTAATTAGTTGATCATATTTGCATAAATCATTATTATTGGCTTGTATATTTTGTTTGCATCAAAATATGCTCATTGTATCATAATTACATTATTTTATGTATTCCCCGGCCTTATACACATTTTTATGAATTTTTCAAGTACTTCATGTACAATGAAACGTCGGTGCCACCGACCATCACAGTCGGTGCCACCGAGATAGCAGCAGTGGTTGGGTGATAGGAGACTAGAAGAGTCAGTGCCACCGACCACCGAGTCGGTGCCACTGAGGTTCATTCAGAGTGGCAAATCAAACTACGCACATCATCTCAGTGCCACTAACCACTACGAGTCAGTGGTACCAACTTCACAATAGCAAGGATCGCAACTGAGGCTGTTGGTGCCACCGACTTCCTAGTTGGTGCCACCGACTTTGCCAGAAATCAACAATCCATTTGATCATCTCGATCTGACGGTCCACATTATGTGGTACCGTAAGTTGACCTAAGACCTAAAAAGGGGATGGCTGGACCAAAGGGGGACATCACATTGCACCACACAAGGGCTAGAGAAGAGAGGGAGAGAAGAACGGAGCCGAAGAACATCAACTGGGAGATCTGAGCACCTCCGATGAATGATTTTGCCGCCGAAAGACTGTGAACGTGTGTTTCTCAAGGAGGATCATCCGGAACACCTTCTCTCCAAGGGTTATACAAATTTCCTTCATGTTTCCCACATTTTTCTTCTCTCTCTCCATGTATTCACAACTGAAAACCATGTAGGGCTAAATCCCTCCTTTCCTTAGGACCCAAGAGTAGCCCAGGGAATCATTGTATCGACTTTTTACATGATTTAATATAGATTTCTCTTTATTCCTAGATATATAATTGTGGAATTGCATGACCTATCTATGATTGATCACCATCGGTAGGGTAATAAACTACTAATTTCTCTAGATGGAGGATTAAAGGTTAGAAAACCACAATTTATACACTTTCCTACGTGTTCCTGGGGAAAGGTGATGTACAATTAGTGGAAAGAAACCCAGAGTCTTCGATAATTCACCTATACTAAGATATAAATTACTACTAATGTGGAATTGGCTTAGATCTAGGTAGTGAATTGTACCATGGAAGCAAGCAATTCTGATTACAAGTTTTCTATCTTGGGTAGGAGTAAAATTTATATTAATTCGGTAGAAATAAGATATAACGAGACCCTGTGGTGAAATCCGTAATCCTAAGGAATCCATTTCATTCGAATCAACCACTTTTAATTTTCTTTTAATTTTCTTTTATTTTTGTTAAACTCAAATCTAACTTTTAATCAGCTTAGCAGATCGTACTGTAGTTAGTAGTAGTCACTAAGACTACGTCTCCCTGAATTTGACTCGGGCCTCACATAGGCCTATATTACTCAACGTGTGCACTTGTGTTCATACGTACAGTTTTAGCGTGTCAAGTTTTTAGCGCCGTTGTCGGGGAGACGGCGACGTTTTAGCACTACAAGTGTTGTGGGCAGCCACTCTAGGTCACTTTTAATTCGTGCAACTTTATTTTAATCATTGAAAAAATTACTGCATATGCATACAACAAATTGTCTCTATTAAGTATCGTGATTAACTGATTTCAAATTTTCAGGTACTAGTGCATGGTGACAACACAGACCACAGATTACAGAGAATCTACACCAGAGGTCCCAATCACTGTTGAGATTCCATTTCAAACAACTACATCAGAAGGCATTCCGTTGACACCCAAACAACAAGCAATGGGGGACGGTGATCCAGGGGCTGAGAGGACCATATGGGAGTTGATTAAGACATCTTCCTCAGCCGCATAGACAGGGCCTATCAAGAAGTAGAATGTGAATGTAACACAATACAAGATTGATCCAGGGCTCATCGCACTCATCAAGTCACAAGCTTTTTATGGGCACACTCATGAAGATCTGGTGGCACATATCAGCAATTTTGTAGAGTACTACGACATGGTAAAATTTGATAGGTTTCCACAGGTAGCTATTTATCTGAAGTTGTTCCCATCATCATTGGTGGACAAGGCAAAAGAATGGTTGTACAACCTGCCAAAGGAATCAATTGAGACTTGGGATCAAATGATCAAGACATTCTTTGAAAGGTACTTTCCTCCAGAAAAGACAAACGAGCTGGTTAGAAACATTCACAATTTTAAGCAACGGGTAGCTGAATCTTATTCTGAAGCTTGGGAGCATTTTTGAAACATGCTCAGGAAAGTCCCTCGCCATGGGATAGATCTGGAGAACCAAGTCAATATGTTCAACTTTTGGCTCCACAAAAATGAATGTGTCACCTTAGATAGTGCGGGCTCGGGGTTCTTTCTCAACAACTCATCTTCTACATGTCAGGACATTTTGAAAAATATGGCAAAGAATCAGACATGGGGAAATGATAGAGACCATCCAGAGCAGATCAAAAGCATAGGGGAGTCTAAAGTTATCACCTCCATAAATGAGAAGCTACACTTGATAGCAAAGAAGCTACTAGAGAAGGATAATAATTTATCATATGAGGAAGGACAAGTGAAATACCTGTGGCAGCAAGGATAAAGGAACAATGACTACTCATGGCGAAAGGATCCCAAGTTCTCTTAGAAAGATCCAAACAACTTCCTATAAGATCCTGATCAATAGAACCAGCACAGGAATAATCAACAGCAGTGACCTACAGCAGAGGAGAGAACAAATGAAATTTTCAACCAGATAGTGAAGCAGAATGAACAGTTGATAAACAACTTCCAATGTGATCTCTAGAATCAAGGGGACCAGATGAGGAGTTTTGAGACAACCTTGTCTCAGCTAGAAGCAGATGTGGCGGCTTTGAAGAAGCCTACACAGTAAGGTTTTACAAGAAACACTGACACTCCAACAGGAAACTATCAGGTCAAGGCCATAATATTGAGAAGTGGGAAGAAGATGTTGACTCCAAGGACCATGGAGACTGAGGTGACCAAGCCTACTGACAGTGGTGACCCAGTGGCAGAGCCGACACAAGTAGAAGTGGAGGCAGGCAACACATGGGAAGAGCAGAATCAAGAAGCTGAAGTGGAAAAGATGGCTTCATATGTGCCACCACATCAGAGGACACAGACAGCACTGATTCCATATCCTAAAAGCTTGAAGGCAACAAACATGGACCAACAATTCAAGAAATTTCTAGATATCTTTAGGAAGCTTTCCATGAATATACCGTTAATTTAGGCAATTGAACAAATACCATCATATGGTAAATTTCCAAAGGATATCATCAATAAGAAGAGGAAGATCCCAGATTCTGAGGTAGTTGTACTGAGAGAGCAGGTCAGTGCATTCATTTTAGGTACACTACCACCAAAGAGACAAGATCTCAGTTGCTTCAACATCACTTGTTACATCGGGAAGACAAAGTTTGGGGAGGCACTCTGTGATTCAGGGGAAAGTATCAACTTTATGCTCTTATATACCTTCAAAAAGCTACGCCTTAAAACATCTAGGAAGAGCAGCATGACAATCCAATTGGCAGATAACTCTGTGGTGAAACCGTACGGTATTTGTGAGGATTTACTTGACAAAGTGGACCGTTTTGTTTTCCCTATAGATTTTGTAGTGATGGAGATGCAAGATGGCCATAGCAATGAGCTTTTATTAGGAATACCCTTCCAAGAAATAGCCGATATGATCTTGGAGATGGGTAGAGGTCGTTTGACTATGGGAATTAAGGATGATAGGTTTGAGATCACTATGCTAGATAATTCCAAGTCACCCAATGCTCATGAGAAATGCAATATGATGAAGCACATGGATAGAAATATCTCTTTGTTCTTGGGAAAACCATTTTTAGACATGACACATGTGATGACAAAGGTGGACAAGGGTACACTAGCTGTGGACATCATGGAGAACACTAAGGTGGTTTCACTTGCCAAGGCAGTAGGGTATCCAGACAAAGAACAGGAGGAATTGGGGTTATCCACTATGGATGAGGATGGTGAAGACTCTCTAGTACAGATACATCCACAGATTCCTCTAGAAGCATGTCTAATGAACCTTATAGATGGTTGTCTACAAAGCCGGTCACTAGAAGAATGTGCAAGGTTACTTAAGGCTTTGTCGTGCTATTATACAAGGTACTTTGAGGACTTGGGACCGCTGCCACCACCACTAGTTTCATCACTCCTGAGCCCACCTGAGTTGGAGCTCAAGCCACTACCACCTCATCTAAATTATGTCTTTCTAGCTGCAGAAGAGAAGTCGTCAGTTATCATATCTGCATCATTGAGTAAATCAGAAGAAGAAGAACTGATTATTGTGCTAAAGAACCACCAAGGTGTATTTGGGTGTGTTGTGGCTGACATTAAGGGGATTTCTCCTACATTGTTCCAACACAAGATTCGGCTAGAAGAAGGAGCAAAGTCTATCATTCAACCTCATTGTCGCTTAAATCCAATCATGACGGAGGTAGTCAAGAAGGAGGTAATCAAACTACTATCGACAGGTATAATCTATGTTATTTCTGATTACATGTGGGCTAGTCCGACATAAGTAGTACCAAAGAAAAGGGGAATCACTGTCACTACAAACTCATCTAATGAACAAATAACCACTAGATTAGTGACAGGATGGCGAGTTTGCATTGACTATCACAGATTAAACACCACCATGCTTAAGGACCATTTTCCATTATCGTTCATTGATCAGATTTTAGAGCGACTCATCGGTCGCTCCCACTTTTGTTTTCTTGATAGATATTTGGGCTATAATTAGATTTCAATCAATCCTAAGGACCAGAAGAAGTCTATCTTCACCTGCCCTTATGGCACTTTTACGTACTGCCGCATGTCGTTCGGGTTGTGCAACGCACCAACTACTTTTCAGTGGTGCATGTTGGTGATTTTCTCAGATATGGTGGAACGATGTCTCGAGGTTTTCATAGAAAATTTTTCGGTCTATGGGACATCTTTTGATGATTGTTTGAGAAATTTGGATAGGTTTTACAATGGTGTGAAGACACACACTTAGTGCTTAATTGGGGAAAATGCCACATGATGGTTAGCGGGGGCATAGTGCTTGGACACAAGATGTCTAGCAAGGGATTGGAGGTGGATCTGGTTAAGATAGAGGTGATTTCAAAACTTCCTTCACCAACGTCGGTGAAGGCAGTTAGGAGTTTTCTAGGTCATGCCGGATTTTATCACTGATTTATTAAGGATTTTTCAAAAATCGCTAAGCCAATGTCCGAGCTTTTGGAATGTTGAATTTAATTTTTATGAGAAATGTTTAAAAGCTTTTCAAATATTAAAAGAGAAACTCATATCCGCACCGGTTGTGTAGGCTCTAGATTAGAGACAACCGTTTGAACTGATGTGTGATGCATCAGATTATGTTGTGGGGGCAGTGTTGGGGCAACGCTTAGACAAAGTTCCTACAGTCATATATTATGCATCTAAAACACTTAATGACGCACAACTAAATTACACCACAACTGAAAAAGAGTTATTTGTTGTTGTCTTTGCTTTTGAGAAATTTAGGCAATATCTTGTGGGAGCTAAGGTAGTGGTGTGGACCGGTCATGCGCTAATTAAATACTTGTTGTAGAAGAAGGATGCAAAACTAAGATTGATTAGATGGATCCTTTTACTACAAGAGTTTGATATTGAGGTCAAAGATAAAGTAGGGATTGAGAATGTGGTGGCTGACCACCTATATACACTGGAGAGGGTAGATGAGAAGGATGTTAATATACCCATTCTAGAGACTTTTTGTGATGAGTAGTTGTTCGCCCTTAAGCAAAGGGACCCTTGGTTTGCTAACATCATGAATTATTTATCTTACAAGGAATTAACCGTTGATTGGGGGTACCAAGAAAAGAAGAGGTTTTTCCATTCATTACGCTATTATTTTTGGGATGATCCTATTTTGTTGAGACAGTGCAGGGATGGAATATTGAGATGGTGCATACCTAAATGTGAGTATGAGAGTGTGTTGAAACACTCCCACACACTACCTGTAGGTGGACACCATGCCAGTTCTAGCACAACCACAAAAGTTTTGGAGAGCAGTTTATACTGGTCGATCCTATTTAAAGATGTATATGATTTTGTGCGTAGGTGTGACGCATGTCAGCGGTCCAGTAACATATCAAAGAGGCAGGAGATGCCATTGAATGTGTTTCAAGAAGTAGAGGTCTTTGATTTATGGGGTATTGATTTCATGGGACCCTTTGTGTCCTCTAACTCTAACCTCTACATCTTTCTGATTGTAGATTATGTTTCAAAATGGGTGGAAGGGATTCCAACCCGCACCAATGATGCCAATGTCATATAAAAATTTGTTAAGGATCACATTTTCTGCAGGTTTGGAGTGTCTAGGATGATTATAAGTGATGGGGGAACTCATTTCACCAATCAAAAATTTGGGGCACTCTTGAAAAAATATGGAGTGACACACCGTGTGGGTATACCTTATTACCCACAAACTCAAGGCCAAGTGGAGATTTCCAATCGTGAGATCAAAAATATTCTTGAGAAGACGATGTCTTCTAGTAGAAAAATTGGAGTGAATTATTGGTTGATGTGCTATGGGCCTATAGGACTTCCTATAAAACACCAATAGGAGCTACACCCTTTAGGTTAGTCTATGGATGGGTGTGTCATCTCCCTTTAGAGTTAGAACATAAAGCTCATTGGGTGTTAAGGAGACTCAATTTTGACCTTGATGATGCAGGTAAGACAAGGATGCTGGAGTTGAATGAGCTTGATGAAATTAGGATGAATGCCTATGAGAATTCACGATTGTATAAGGAGAGGACTAAGCAAATACATCACCAGCATATAGAAAGGAGAGTCTTTTACCTGGGAGAGAGTGTGTTGCTTTTTAATTCAAGGATGAAATTACACCCTGGGAAATTGAGATCTAGGTGGAGTGGACCATTTATCATAGAACAAGTGTTTCCACTTAGAGCGGTTTGAATCAAAGAGGGAGAGAGATCCTTCTTCGTTAATGGCCAAAGACTAAAGTACTATTTTGGAGAAGATTTCAATAGGAAGGAGCATGAGGTGAAACTCATTACTCCTAATTAATCTCATGAATGGATTTGTCTAGCCTAGGACGTTAAACAAGGGCGGTTGTTGGGAGGCAACCCAACCATTAGGACGTTCATTTCATTCCTTTACATTATGTTGGTTTAGTAGTACTTAGTTTTTCATAATTTTTATAAAAATAATACCTTGACTCATTTGTTAAGTGTGCAGGCTGCGACAAAGTCAGTGCCACCGACTACCAAGTCGATGGCACTAAGATGGGGTCAGTGAGAGGGACTATCCAACTAGAAATAGTAAGTACCACCGAAATACCTATCGGTGGCACCGACATGTCTGAAGAAAGTGTAGAAAAAATGGGCGCGGCTAACTGATAAGTCGTCAGTACCACTGACACCCCAGTGGTGGCACCGACTCAGCTAACACCCCAGGCTCAATGGGTGCATCAGTGCACCGAGAGGAAAAAAAAGATCAATCGAGTTGGTACCACCGACTCACTACTCGGTTCCACTGACAAAATAAAGCACTGATCTGTGAGCGCCTTCATCAATAAGCTAGATACGTCAAGGATCAATGATCGGTAGCACGGATCCACCCCAGAGTCAGTGCCACCGGCAACTAGTCGATACCACCGACTTTGCCACAGCAGGGCGGCGGCAAGTCTATAAAAGGGAAGTAGTAGATTGTTTCCTCCTCACAACTTCAAGAACCACTACTCCCCAAGTGCAAGTGATTACTCCGAGCATCCAGAAGTTGCACCGAGCTCTTCTTTTATCAACCTCCTTCCCCGATCACTTCAACGTCATGGCATAGAGAGAAGGACTCCCTAGTGGTTTGACGCCACGACCCCGGATCAGCCACCCTTTGACGGAAGTGTGAAGGATGTATGAGGATCTTGACTAGAGGTCGTTTGCTCCAACAAGATACAGAGACCGACAGCTATTGGAGGACATGGGCTTCAACGAAAACATGGCGGCTATACTCAAAGGATAAGAGTTTGATGGAGGGTATGTGAACCCTATCTTTAGTGGGTGTCCAACATATAGGGAGATTGTGATTGAGTTCCTGACATCTATGGAAATCTTTGTAGCCCCTGACCCAACACGCCTGGTGTGAGGCGAGTGGAGAGAAGGAAAGGTGGACTTCTGCCTTTACAACACCAACTACTCCATCACCCTCTGTGCCTTCAACAACATCTATGGATGGCCTCATGTTCCATTCCATCAGCCCAAGAATGTCGACTTCGATGCCATATGTAAGGACCTTGTAACAGTTCCAGAAGGTTAGAAGTTAAACTAGAACCACACCTCATTAGCGGACCTCGATCACCCCTTTGTTTGTGTGCTACATCGCATTCTCACCAACACCCTCTTTACCAAGTCAACTCTAGGGCTAGCAAAGGTCCAACTTCCAGACTTGTACTTTCTCTACCAACTTTTGGAGGGTAGGTCGGTCAACTTTGGAGCCTTCTTACTCACCCACGTGATGGCGGTGAAGCGCAACATCAAGAGGACCATGCCTATCCTTTTTGGGGACTTATCACCCCCATTTCTCTCCACTTAGGCCTGGATCTCTCTACTCTTGAGCCTCTGCATTCCAAGCTTCACATATACTACCTCCACTTCAATCAGGTTGGTCTTATCTTTGTCCAACACAACAACATCTATGCAATCTATTCAGTTAGTGGCACCTTCTACGAGCGTCAACTACCTGATCCTATATTCAACATTAGACAAGTTGACCACTATAGATGGTCGGACATGGATGACGACGAAGAAGGAAATGATGATGAGGAGGAGGAGTCGAGCGATGACGTAGAGGAGGTGGAACCCACCATTCCTATGACACATCGAGTTGCTCCCAGAAGCATCCACGACATTATGATGCCTCTATGTCTTCTACCCCGCCACCCTCTCAGGAAGGAGAGGAAGCTTATTCTATGGTGGGCATGTATTCAATGTTATAGGATATACAGACACATCAGCAGCAGCAAACTCAATCTCTAGTTGGAATTCAAGATGTGTAGGGTCGGTTGTACACCAACCAGCAGGCGATCTACGAGAACGAACGTCTTCTCTTGGCCAACCAAGAGAACATGCATCAGTACCTGTAGAGGATGGAAAACTACCAGCAGCCTTTCTTTGACCACTACTAGAGCCAGGGATACTTTGGAGGTTACTTGATGCCGCCAGATATGCCTTCTTCTGATCCAGCTTTCCAAGGGATGTTTCCTCCCCAGGACCCTACCCAGCCACCACCTTTACCATATTAGTAGGGTATCTTTGTCCCACCTCTTAAGTTGAAATTTTGACTATGTGGACATAGTCATATTCAAGCTTAGGGGGTATGTTGGAACAGCTTCTATCTTAGTTTTTCTTTCATTTTAGCATTTTATTTTTATTTTTTGGTAAAATTAGTTTTCTTGATTAGTTTTTCTACTATGTAGGATCCACATTATATCTAGTGTAATTTGTGTAGAAGTAATGCATGGTTTCATTTTAGTTTATCAATATCTGGGTTGGCTGCACACACAAAAAATGGAAAAAAATGAGTAAATTTCAAAACTTTTGTGAACTTATCTTGTGAGTAATCGAGTTGCATAACTAAGGAAGTGGTTGGGTAAGTCTGCTTCAGGACATGAGAATAAAAATGACCATCTTAATTGTCTAAGAAAAGTGATTGACAAGGTTGTTGAGCCCGAATTGACCAAATACTAACGTGACCTTAGACTAAAATTTAAGAGAGAAACCCCTTGATTACCTTGTATACAGGTCATTAGAGAGGGGTATATGATTTTCTCTGAAGGTTCTATCTCTTAGTTGTGTGATCTCATCCACCGCATACTTTTGCATTACACTCCACCATAAGAAGATTGAGTACATATTATCATTCTTTCTCTTGATTGCATTTACACTGCATAGTAGATCTTGCATAATAGTTGTTGTTTTTGCTTGCATTAGTGAAAAGGAAAAAAAGAAAAAAAACCATACATGCATAACAAAAATTCTAGTGCATGGCATGCGGTTGCATAACATCTTATTCATGTAGTTTGCATAAGCATTACATACCATCTTGCAATTATCATGTCTAGTTTATTCTCTAATATAAGAAGGTAGTGATTTTCCCATACCCTAAAAAAAAGAGAAGAGAAGCACTGACATAAATCAAATGTGCAATGCAAGTGGAAGCCCAAAGCAATTCTATCATGTTGAAAGGGGGATTAAGAAGAAAAAAAAAGAGAAAGATTGAGTATAGTGTCAGAAAGTGAGGGAGAAAGGGCATTATCCAACCTGATCATAAGGAAGAATTAGTACATGAGGTAGTTTGTAGGTATTTCATCTTATGTTGAGATGAAATGATAGTTGCATGCATCATTCCACCTCAATGATTACGCATTAGGACCAAATTCTCATCATCATAGGTTCATCATAATTTTTTATTGCATGAATGATTTTATGTGCTCATGATTCTTCCACAGCCACCCATTCCAACTACTTGTTGCTCTTATTGGTAGGCCACTCAGATGATTTTCTCCTCATTCATTATCTATCAGGATAATTGCTTCCATGTAGATGGTAGGTAGAGAAAATAGCAATGTAGAGATAAGAGATCACATGATGCACCAAGTATGAACTGGATGAGTCTATCATATTAATTGTTTTAACTAGTAGTGTTTCATTGATTGGGGGACGGACATCTTTTATAGAGGTTTATGGTCACCTGAATGGAAGTTAGTGTTCAGTGGTCAGTAAGGGACGGAATGAGGACCGAAAGGTGGAGACTTTTTAGATGTACCTTATGCACTTATGTCCTTCAGCTGACTTATCTCAATCAGATCTAAAGGTTTTGTTGCTCGAGGACGAACAAGGTTTAAGCTTAGGGGAGTTTGATGCAAGGGTTTTGAGTCACTTTTACAGGCCTGTTTTATACTCATTTTGTGCATTTATTAGTCAATTAGTTGATCATAATTGCATAAATCATTATTATTGGCTTTTATATTCTGTTTGCATCAAACTATGCTCATTTTATCATAATTACATTATTTTATACATTCCCCTTCCTTATACACATTTTTATGAATTTTTTAGGTACTTCATGTACAGTGAAAAGTTGGTGCCACCTTCCATCACAATCGGTGCCACCGAGATAGCAGCAGTGGTCAGGCGATAGGAGACTAGAAGAGTCAGTGCCATCGAGATTCATTCAGAGTGGAAGATCAAACTACGTGCATCACCTCGGTGCCACTGACCACTACAAGTCAGTGGTACCGACTTTGCTGCAGCAATGACCGCACCCAAGGCTGTCGGTGCCACCAACTTCCTAGTCGGTGCCACCGACTTTGTCAAAAATCAACAATCAATTTGATCATCCCGATCTGACGGTCCATGTTATGTGGTACCGTAAGTTGACCTAAGACCTAAAAGGGGGATGGCCAGACCAAAGGGGGACATCACATTGCACCACATGAAGGCCAGAGAAGAGAGGGAGAGAAGCACAGAGCCAAAGGACATAAATCGGGAGATCTGAGCACCTCTGACGAACGATTTTGTGGTCAAAAGACTGTAGAATGTGCATTTCTCAGGGAGGATCATCCAGAACACCTTCTCTCCAGGGGTTACATGAATTTCCTTCATGTTTCCCACATTTTTCTTCTCTCTCTCCATGTATTCACAACTGAAAACTATGCGAGGCCAAACCCCTCCTTTCCTTAGGACCTGGGAGTAGCCTGGGGAATCATTGTATCGACTTTTTACATGATTTAATATAGATTTTTCTTTATTCTTGGATATATAATTGTAGAATTGCACAACCTATCTATGCTTGATCACCATCGGTAGGGTAATAGACTGCTAATTGCTCCGGAAGGAGGATTAAAGGTTAGAAAACCACAATTTATACACTTTCCTACGCGTTCCTTGGGAAAGGTAATGCATGGTTAGTGGAAATAAACCCAGAGTGTTTGATAATGCACCTAGACTAAGATATAAATTACTACAGATATGGAATTGGCTTAGATCTAGGTAGTGAATTTCACTGTCAAAGCGGGCAATTCTGATTACATGCTTTCTATCCAGGGTAGGAGTACAATTTATATTAATTCGTTAGAAATAAGATATAGAGAGACCTTGTGGTGAAATCGGTAATCCTAAGGAATCCATATCATTCGAATCAACCACTTTTGATTTTCTTTTAATTTCCTTTTATTTTTTTTAAACTCAAATCCAACTTTTTAATCAGCTTAGCTGATCGTACTGTAGTTAGTAGTAGTCACTGAGACTACATCTCCCTGAGTTCGACTTGGGCCTCACATAGATATATATTACTCAACGTGTGTTCTTGTGTTCATATGCACAGTTTTAGCATGTCAGATGACATAAGTTCTAAAATACTTTGGCAATCCTATTGCATATATCTATTGCAATAGCAATAGTACAATTCATATATTGGGAAATCCTATATTTCATAGTTCTACAAAACACATATAAGTCAAACACCATTTTCTTCATGAAAAAAATCAATTAACCTATAACTTAGGGACACCTATATAAATAGGTATATGTATTGACAAAATCAATACATATTGAATAGTAAAACTTCATTAGATATACATTATAAGTTTCTCCATTAATTTCATGTGTTGGGTTTTGGTTTAGCAATTATTTTTACTTGGGTATTCTTCTTGATATCAAACTTGCAAATATATACAACAATTTAGAATATGAAATTCCTTCCAATTAATATATATTCACATACCTTTTGCCATATTGAATGGCTTGCTCTCAAATTAAAATTTATTTTAGAAAAGTTATAAATGTATCATTTCTCAAATGGCACAATTGAATTCTTCTATGTTGTATGGATACCCACATCAATCATATATCGATACAATGGAGTCTTTTAATACATTGTATAACCATGGTCAAACACCTTCTCAGCCACCATCAAAATGTTGGTATGTATGCCTGTAGAGCCAATCACATATGACTATAATAGCATATTCTGTAAATGATTTGATTAATGATAAAGGAAATCATCCATTTATTCTATTTTATTTAGCTATGAGATAATGATGTAACATAATAAATGTCTAAGGAATGATATTACTCAATGACGTATGTCTTTGGGTTGATGACCTAAACAATGAGATCATACGGGTGCCAAGAGTATATGCATTCTTGTTATGTCCCTAGTCAGATGTTATTGTGGAAGGCTAATAGATAGAAATAACACATAAGAATAGAGTGTGTGTTGGTTGATGAAAGAATCTCATCAGTCATAATTGTTGGTATGTATGCCCTGAGAGCCAATCATGGGATGATTGGTGGGATACATTAAGATTTATTTGATAAACATCAAAGGCAAGCTTCTAATTCATTTTAGTTCAGTCAGTTATGAGATAATGACATAACAGATTGAATGTCTAAAGAATTGTTTTACTCAATGACGTATGCTTTTTAGTTAAGGACCTAAATGATGAGATCATACGGATGTTAAGAGTATACATTTTTTTTATGTCCCTAGTCGGATGTCATTGTGGAAGGTTGATAGACAACAATGACACACAAGACTAGATTGTGTGTTAGTTGATGACAAAATCTCATTAGTCATGATATAGTGATATCAAACCAAGAACATAGGTACTTGTTAGAGAACAAGTGTATCGGACAGACCTACCGTGAGAGTGACACATGGAACCATGACTTGGTAAAAAACCGATCATATCGATTATCGTAAAGTATAGAACATTAATGTGGCTCTGATACCACTGTTGGGTTTTAGGGGAGGCAGAGATGGCAGTGGAAACAAAAATTTTCTCCCCAAACCCAGAACCCAAAGAGATCTCGTCAACATCTATACGGTAGGAAGGATAGTTTGTAGAGGCATACCTTGTCCTGAGACTTGCTCAGTGATGTTACCTTGTGGTGAGTTTGGCCTTCACCTCCGGTCTTGGATGGCGTCTGTGTAGCTCCTTGTCACACCCAGACTGTCGAATTGATAGTTGTCCTCTGAGCGGTAGAAATTCTCCACCTCTATAGTAGTCCACACGGACCACTAGGAACTCCAGTCGTCTTGTCCTATAGGACACTGGAAGGAATCGTCCCCTTATGTCGGTGTACTAGTCACCGATGTGCTCTCCCACCACCAGTTGGCATCATGCAGTTGTCTTTCTCTCGCTATGCCTCCCTAGTCGGGTAGCACTTGCTTGGGCTCTCTCGGTTATCACAACCAGAGAGGACAAGTTTGTAGAGCAACTGATGTTCTGAGTTGTGTCTCTCTGAGAAGCCCCCAGTACCCCTCTATATATAGGAGGGGTTAGGGTCAGGGTTCTCAGCCCCGAGCAATGCGGGACTAAAGTGGGAGTAGAAGGGTCTAGAATTTCTGCAAATTGATACACTGCGGCAGGTGAACCGGTCGTTTCACAACCAAACCGATCGTTTGGGGATTTAACTGATCGGTTCATCTCATGAACCAGTCATTTGGGGAGATGAACCAAACGGTTCATTGATGAACCGGTCGTTTCACTTCCCAGGGTAGTTCCCAATTGATGTTCCTCTTTCCCTTTCCAATTACTCTAAAGATCAATACTTGTCCCAATCGAATTGTATAAGTGAAACGAAAATATTTTCTCAACAACCTAACTTTCCCAAACTGGCTCATTTGGTCTAGCTGAACTGATTGGTTCAAAACTTGAACCGGTCGTCTCACTTGACCCTAATCCGATCGATTCAATAGCTTGAACCGTTCAGTTGCCAGTCCAGGCTGTGCAAAAAATGGTCAATGCAGTTTTCAGTCAATCTGACACCCAAAGCAGTTAGTCCAACACTTGAATTTGGTGATTCTGAGTCAAGTCAATTGATTGAATGTTTAATTGAACTACTAAACACATTTAGTAAACAAATTAAACATCATTCATGGATAAAATCCTCTTCCAAGTCAAATCCTATGTGTGTGACCCTGCAGGCCCATTTCACGTTGGCAGTGAAAGTCCATAACACTTATGACTTCACAAGCAAAGAGTAGTGCCTAGTCGCACATCAGTGCTACCCAAGTGAAAAGGAAAGTTGGAGAACAACTTTCAATCCTACAATCCATGATTGGTGTTACAGTGAATGTATAATTCCTTTATCATTGATATCCCGAATGAACTCAAGGCATGGACCAGTCATCCTTTCAACATTCATTCACTTTCTTGATCTCAGAGCATACTCAATGAGATATGTGTGACATCAATATCACATATTGATTCACACATGCATGCACATGCCTTTCTCAGTCCTACTCATCAAGTGGCCATGGACATCAAACTCCCTTAGGAGGGACAAATCCCATATCTATCACTCACCCCTCAAAAGCCCCATGTGTCCAAGTCACCCAATCATCACCTTTATAACAATCTATATTTCAGGACTGTGTTTGATGATGTCAAAGTGTACCCAACGACATGTGTTAAGTGTAGTGATTTCAAGTCAAAGAATCACACTCACCACCATCAATAATATGTGATACCAAACCAAACCAAACACATAGGTACTTGTTAGAGAATAGTGTATCAGATAGACCCACTATAAGAGTGATACATGGAAACCATGATTGGTAGTCAGGATCATCTCTTATAGTGTTGGTGGTGATTTTGGTTCTTAGACATGAAGTTAATATACTCGTCACATATCGTTTGGTGTACTTTGACATCATCCACTGTGGCCTTGTATAATGTTAGGTGATGATTGGGTGCATTGTGACACCTTGGGATGAATGTGAGTGATGTAGATGGGATTTGTCCCTCCTATATGAGTATGATATCTTGGCCACTTGAAAAGTGAGACTGAGAAATGCATGGACATGCTCACGTGAGCCAATATGTGATATTGAGCTTACATATATCTCAGACCATATGCTCTAGTTCAAGGAACATGTTTTAAGCATTAAAGAGGATGGTGATTCCATGCCTCAAGTTCAAGATAGATATTAGTGACAAAGGAACTATACAAACACTATAACACCAGTCACAGATCATAGGTTGAATTTGTTCTCCAACTTTCCAATTACTTGGGTAGTAATGATGTGTTTCTAGATATTGTTCATTGCTTGTGATGTCATAAACTAGTTATGGACATTCACTGCCTACATAACTTGGAACATATAGGGTCGCACACATAGGAAACACTTGGAATAGGATTTTATTCATGAATGATGTTTAACTTGATTACTAAAGTGTTTAGGTATTCAATTTAAACAAAAATTGACCGACTGAACTCTGAACCGACCAGTTCAAGTGTTGAATCGATTGGTTGGAGTGTCAGGTTGATTGGAAATTGCATTAGTTGAATATCTTATGAACCATGACATGAACCAACTGGTTCAATGAATGAACTGATCAAACCATGGTTATTCAAATGATCGGTTCATGAGATAAACTGACCATTTCATGTATCAATTCGATTGCATCAATGATTAGTACTGACGTCATGTTAGCATTAATTGGATACTTATTACCAACACAATTGTGATTGGAAACATGATGAAACAACTGGTTCAAGGGTTTAATTGGTCGTCTCGCATGCCAGCCAATCAGTTCACCTATGAATCGATTATTTCTCTACTTGTAGGATGCAAAAATTTGTGAAATCATGTACCCTTCGACTCCCATACAAACTGGGAACCATGACCCTGACCCTTTTAAAAATAGAGGGGTATTGGCGGCTTCCTAGACACAACAATAGTTACTATGATAATTGTTGTCTTCTCTGGTTGTGGTAACTGAGAGAACTAGAGAAATTCAAATCTGATAAAGGGAGGGATATCAAGGGAGAATAATTGTGGGAGAGCAAGTTTGTGCTAGTACACCAACTAGAAGGGACAACTCCTTCATGCTTGCTCATGTAGAATGACATGAGTTCTCGATGGTCAGTATGGGCTACTATAGAGGTCAGGAGGTTGTTGTTTGCCGCTAGGAGGACAAGATCAAGTTGTTGTTTGTGGTGATCAATTCGGAGCTATTGCAGATGTTGTCCATGTGCGACTTGAAGAAAGGTGCATACTACATCGAGGGAATTGTCTCTAGACTTGCTCCAGGACTAGGTATTACCTCAAAACCATCATCCCCATTATATAGTTTTTGACGTGATCTACTATTTTAAGAGGAATATGGCAGTAAAAATTGTATTTATTTTGCCTGCTCTGCCACCATATTTTCCTATAGTGGTATCAGAGCCACATCAATTTACTATGTTTTAGCAATCGATATGATCATATTTTGATTTTTCATTTACTTATTGCATACGATGTGAATACCTAAACTTATTAATGTGCATATCTGATTGAATACCTCATATGGTCCCAAACATATATATATATACACACATGCAATTTACATGTGTCACCCTAAAAGTTGATTTTGATGGTGGATGTGTGGTATGGTTATGGCCAATAATCCTAGATGTTTGTGCATGGTGGTTGTGTTTGTTTATTCCTATTTATATCTTGATTTTCATATCGAGTCTCTGCCTTTTCTTTCAATTGTAAAAGTATTATTCCCTCCTACCTATGATCACCTCAAATGCCACTTGAGTTTCTTTGTTATCATGTAATATATAATATCATTAGGATAGTAAATTCCTATTACGACGAAGAAGACGCTCAGTGCCAGATGAACCAACCTTCAGAAAAGATGAGCCAACCAACTGAAGGATAGAAGAGGACTAACAATAGGAGAAGTTGAACCGATCAGCTGAAGGCCCAACTGATCGATTGGAGGATCCTAAAGATGGTGGATCAGAGACCAGATGACTGGGGAGACGACCAGCCGATCGGCCATGAGGCAAGTTGATCAGTTCAAGGGTTGAACCGGTCAACATATATTGGTTCAAGCACATATATTCATCAACAATAGGTTTCTGCATATGATGTGGAAGTTAGGTGGTGATAATTCCTTGTGGATCTAAGGAATTACAATAGTGTGGCCATAACCATCGCTTATGTTTTAATTTCATGCTTTTATTTGTGAGATATAGCATGTCTGTGATATGTACTATAAGTATGTGGTGATTGGATGTGTATATGTATTTATAAATACAACTTCCTCGATAACATATTAAGTCTAAGATGCTTTTTGTTAGCAACACACTTGAAAATCTTGATCGACTATGTGTGGGAACACCAAGCGTGGTGTGTTGTCTATGTTGTGGAAGTGTGATGGTAGTTATATGGGCCTGCAAAGCAGGTTGCATTGCTATCGTGTTGGCTTTTTTATCAGGTTTAACTAGGTGGCCTTAATGAGATTAAGCACTTAGAAGCGTGCAGATTACTATGGCAAGAGTTGTACATACTGTCTATCTAGTAAGTGCATAATGATGCAATTGGCAAATGTTGTCTAACTTAATGATTGATTATGGACATTGGCATTGGCCGAGTAATAATTCATTTGTTTTTTTGTGCTGTCTCACTAGAAGGTTGTGTGTTGTAATCTTCCAAATTAATATGTGAGGGCCATCAATTTGAACAAAATAGTGGGAGTGATATTTAATTAAAGGCTAATTAAATATCATCAAATTTATTGAATCAAATCAAATCAAAAGTGTTTTGACAAAATGTAAATTTAATCTTGTAGAATCAAATTGGCATTGCGATCACTCCTTAGGAAGGACAAACTTAACAGGACCGACTGATTTTGGACTTTGAGAAGGGTTCTCAATGATGAGCATAAGCTCTATGTCCTAGATAAACCAGTGCCAGAAATACCTACTCCTGATGTGCCTACGGCTAAGGTGGATGCTTACTGGAAGCATGCCAACGATGCCATAGACATAAAGCACCTTATACTAAGTTGCATAAACTATTATTTTCATGAGAAGTGTGAAGACATGGGGATACTTGAGAAGGTAACACATCTTAATAATGTGAACCATAATCATACAAAGCAAGAAAGGTACAATATCTCGAGGTGCTCTTTGCGTATACGATGACAGAGGGAGATATCGTAGAGACCCATGTGCTCAACATGATTGGACATGTGGAACATATTGAAGAATTGACATTCTTTTTGAGCCAATAGTTGGCAGGGATATGATTCTACAATCATTTCCTGAATCATATAGCCATTTTATCAAGTGTTACCACTTGAATAACATGGCTAGACCATTGTCAGATTTTCTTGGCATGTTGATTAATGTTGAAGCAAAAATGAAGAAGTACAAATGTTTGATGATGATCAGGTCCAAGGATGAAAGCAAGACATGAAGAGTTCTAAGGCTAAGCATAAATCTAGATCTTCAACACTCAAGATAAGGAGAAAGAAAAGTACTAGAGGAATCTATCCTTTGTACTTGAAGGAATTTAGGAAGAAGAAGATGGGGATAGAGATCTCCATTTTAGGTATATACATTATTCATATAAATTTATCTACTTCTTCATCATGTAAACTAGATATCAGATGTGGATGTCACGTATGCTCGAATATGCATGATTGGAAAATAAGTAGGCCTTTAAGAAAGGGTGAGGTCGAACTGTGAGTAGCAAATGGATCAAGAGTTGTTGCCACTTCATTTGGAACCTATAATTCATCTCTACCCACATGGCTTGTAATAGAGTTAATGAACTACTATTATGTACCTACCATAAATAGAAACATCATTTCTGTATCTTGTATGGACAAGTATGGATATGAATTTCATATTAAGAACAGCCAGTGTTCTATGTCAAAATATGAGATCTTTTATGGTAGTGTCGCAATGTATTATGGTCTTTATTTGCATATCTAAAGATAGATATTTATAACATAAATACCAAAAGATTAAAACTCAACAAATCAAACAAAACATATCTCTGGTATTGTCATCTAGGGCACATAAATGAGAA
The DNA here is from genome assembly GCA_963693085.1 of Alisma plantago-aquatica. NCBI lineage: Eukaryota > Viridiplantae > Streptophyta > Magnoliopsida > Alismatales > Alismataceae > Alisma > Alisma plantago-aquatica. The sequence continues at coordinate 829,766,002 of OY856414.1, read as the reverse complement.
TTTCATATATGGACTCCATAAAGATGGTTATCTAGACTCTTTTGATTTCAAATCAATAGAGACATGTGAATCTTGTTTGTTGGGAAAGATGACCAAGACTTCTTTCATTGGTAACAATTAGAGGGTTAGTGATCTATTAGGACTCATACATATTGATGTATGCAGCCCTTTTAGAACAAATTCTAGAGGTGGGTATCAATACTTCATTACCTTCATTGATGACTATAGTAGGTATGGTTATGTTTACCTAATGAAACATAAGTCAGAAACCCTTGAAAAGTTCAAGGAATTCATAAATGAAGTACAGAACCAACTTGGTAAAAGTATTAAGACACTTAATTCTAATTGAGGTGAAGAATACTTAAGCCAAGACTTTAAGGGCCTTTTGTGAGCCTGTGGTATCGTATCACAATGGACTCCATATGGAACACCACAGTATAATGGTGTATCAGAAAGAAGGAATCACACATTTCTAGATATGGTGTGATCAATGATGAGTTTATCTAAACTTTTGAATACCTTCTGGGATTATGCACTTGAAACCTTCATATTTACACTAAACTGTGTACCATCTAAATTGGTTCAAAAGACACCATATGAGATAAGGTATGGGAAGTGTCCCAGTGTAAATTTTATGGAGATTGGGGTTGTGAAGATCATGTGAGAAAGTAGTTTCCTGAAAAGCTCAAACCCAATCAGATAAATGTTATTTTGTTGGATATCCCAAGGAAACCAAAGGATATTACTTTTATTCCCCATCTAAAAACAAAGTGTTTGTTGTCAGAGATACTGCATTCCTAGAAAAGGAATTTATTTCTAAAGGAAGCGATGGGAGGAAAGTAGATCTCAAAGAGGTTCGAGACTAATAAGAAAACATTATATTGGTAGATGTACAAGAGGAACAAAGAGAAACACAAATCATTGTGGAATCTCAAATTCCTCTAGTAACACAGGAACCTCGTAGATCTAGTAGGACATGCCTTCAGCCTGAAAGATTTGGTTCTCTTGTGACTCAAGAAGGGGGTGAATTGGTCATGGATGATGATCCAACAACCTATCTAGAATCTACTAAGGGACCAGGGTTTAAGAAAGGGCTTGAGGCCAAGAGATCTGAGATGGAATCTATGTACACCAACAAGGTACGAACCTTGGTGGATCAGTCTGAAGGGTTAAAACCCATAGGGTGGAAGTGGGTCTTCAAGAAGAAGACTGACGTTGATTGTAACGTACAAACTTACAAAGGTAGATTGGTCGCAAAGGATTTTAGAAAATTTCAAGGTGTTGACTGTAACGAAACCTTTTCTCCACTTTCTATGGTTAAGTCCATCAAGATAATGCTTACTATTGCATCTTATCATGACTATGAGATTTGACAAATGGATTTTAAAACTGCATTCCTTAATGGGAATCTTCTTGAGGATGTGTACATGACATAACCTAAGGGTTTTACAAATACAAAGGATGCAAATAAAGTATAAGCTACAAAGGTCAATCTATGGATTGAAAGCAATCATCTTGGGGCTGGAATCTTCGATATGAAAAAATAGTCAAAGAGTTCAACTTTAGTCAAAATGAAGATGATTCGTGTGTGTACAAGAAGGTTAGTTGGAGCATGGTTGTATTCCTTATATTGTATGTAGATGACATACTATTTATGGGGAATAACATCCCTACTTTACACATGGTAAAGACTTGGCTAGGAAATATGTTTTCTATAAAGGACTTAGGAAAAGCATCATGTATCTTGGGAATCAAAATCTATAGAGATAGATCTAGAAGGCTTCTTAGACTAAGTCAGAGTGCATACATTGACAAAGTATTGAAGAGGCTCATCATATAGGACTCAAAGAGAGGAAACATGCCCATGACTCATGGAGTTACCATCTATAGATCCTAATGTCCCAGTTCTTATGAAAAAAGGGAACTCATGAGTAGGATTCCATATGTATTTGCAATTAGATCCATCATGTATGCAATGTTGTGTACTCGTCTCAATGTCTCATATGCCTTGAGCATGACAAATAGATATTACTCAGATCTAGGTGATGCTTACTGGAAAACCATTAAGAACATCCTTAAGTACTTGAGAAGAACTAAGGATTAGATCATGGTCTACGTTAAAGAGGAAGAGTTGGTGGTAATAGGTTACACTGATGCAAGCTTCCAAACTGAGAAAGATGATTATAAGTTGTAGTATAGATTTGTGTTTTTCCTCAACAATGAAGTTGTAAGCTAGAAAAATTCCAAGAAAGAGACAGTTGTGCATTCTACAACAGAGGTTGAGTATATTTCTACATCAAATGCAACAAAGGAGGCTTTTTGGATCAAGAGTTCATATCAGAACTTGGGGTGGTTCCGAGAGTCAGCGATGCAATTAAGGTATATTGTGACAACATTGTAGCTATTGCACAAGCTAAGGAACCCAGATTGCAACAGCATTCCAAGCATATACAAAGTTGGCTCCATCTCATATGAGAGATTGTACGGCAAGGATCATCCACTGTGACCTTGAATAAGGGTTGTCATAAAGGTGATGGTTGGGTGCATTGTGACACATGGGGATGAATGTGAGTGATGTAGATGGGATTTATCCCTCCTACAAAAGTATGATATCTTGGACACTTGATAAGTAAGACTGAGAAATGCATGGTCATGCTCGTGTGAGTCAATATGTGATATTGACCTTACATATATCTTAGAGAGTCTGCTCTAGTTCAAGGAATAGAGATTGAGCATTGAAGAGGATGACGATTACATGCCTCGAGTTCAATCTGTATATCAGTGACAAAGGAACTATACAAACAATGTAACACCAATCACAAATTGTAGGTTAAAGTTGTTCTCCAACTTTTAAATTACTTGGGCAGAAATAATGTGTTGCTAGACACCGCTCATTTCTTGTGATGTCATAAACTAGTTATGGACATTCACTGCCAATGTAACTTGGAACCTATTGGGTCACATACATATGAAACATTTAGAATAGGAGTTTATTCATGAATGATATTTAACTTGATTACGAAAGTGTTTAGGTATTCAATTTAAACAACAATTGACTGACTGAACTCTGAATCGACTAGTTGAAGTGTTAAACTGATCGATTGGAGTGTCAGGTTGATTGGAAATTACATTGGCTGGATATTGGATGAACCAGGGCATGAACTGACCTGTTCAATAAATGAGTCGACCGGCTCAAGGTCGGTCCAACGACCGGTTCATGAGATGAACGGTCTGGTTCATGGATCAATTCTAATGCATCAAGGGTTAGTGTTGACGTCATGGTATGCAGTAATTGGATATTATTGCCAATACAATTGTGATTGAGAAACATGATGAGCTCAAGGGTTGAACCAATCAGCTCACATGCCAACTGATCAGTTCACATGTAAACCAATTGTTTTGCCCATTGCATGATCTAAAAATTCATGAAATCATGTACCCATTTGACTCCCGCATAGACTGGGAACCCTGACTCTAACCCTTCTATAAATAGAGGGGCATTGGGGACTTCCTAGACACAACATCAGTTGCTCTGACAATTATTGTCTTCTCTAGTTGTGGTAACTGACAGAATCTGAGCAAGTCTTACCTGATAAAGGGAGAGACATCAAGGGACAATAATTGTGGGAGAGAAAGTTGGTTCTAGTACACCAACTACAAGGGGACAACTCCTTCCTGACTATTCATATAGAATGATAGGAGTTTCTGGTGGTTCGTGTGGAGTACTATAGAGGTGAAGAGGTCATTTCCCGCCTCTAGGAGGACAAGGTCAAGTTGTTGTCTATGGTGATTAACCAATAGTTGCAAACGTTGTCTGGGTGCGACTTGAAGAAAGGTGCATACTACATTGATGGAATTGTCACTAGACTTGCTCTAGGACCAGATATTACCTTGAAACCATCCTTCTCATTGCATAGTTTTTAATGCGATCTATTGTTCTAAGGGGAATATGGAAGTTAATTTTTTGTTTCTATTGTATGTTTTGTCGCCATATTTCCCTATACAAACCACTGTACCTACTCATTTCCTCACATTCAAGACATCACTACCCATTTCAATTTTGATCACGCATCAATTTTATTAGATGAATTTTGTCTTGTTTCTAGGGGTTTATTCCATTGTGATTACAAATTGCATATTGTAAAACAATCATTGTTTGGTTTGGGATATGTAAGTGGTAGTCTTTCTTTTTGCAGTAAAATACTCTTGGAGATAGATGAAGGGGAATTGGGAATTCACATCAAAGTAGAAGGCAAGCGAGCAACAAGTTGTGCCTCTAGTCCTTTCTGGATTGCAAAACCCATCCTTTCAAACACTACATCCATACATTTGAGAGTCACAACATTACTATTCATCACTTTTTAGACCCTCTTCAGAAGATCCATAGCCTCTGGTGCTAAGAATCCAAAAGTATCAAATTCAAAAGGGATAAAGGCATGTTGATTGTCAATACATGCTTTCTCATACTTGACCACTCTAGATGAGGTAGCATTATATTGGGAACTTTGTGACGGGTTTTAGATATCATTTATATATAGCTATTTGAAGTACATCTTTTAGCATGGTGTATCAAGATATAATATACTTTCAAAATAAACATTTTGTGACTAGAATGAGTTTTGTTGTAAGAGGCCAAATTCTATAAGGGAGAAATTATATTTGGTCCAACTTGATATTGTGAATTTATTGTTCATGTATTTTTTGTATTTTGATTTGAGATTGAGAATTTCTTGTATTAGTACTTATTATATCTTGACAATTTTAGCCAACATGTTTCATTTGGTTTTAATTACTTTTTCTAAGATAATAAGCCTACCATCTTCTTCACATTCAAATTTTCATGTTTTCTTACAAAATAATAGATGGATTAGATTTATAGAAGTTGTATGAGATCTAGATATTAAAAAAACCTTACCAGATCAGGAATGAAGGTACAAAGAAATTACATATATTTGATTGGTAATAGATCTAGTGTTTCTATATGGATTATTGGTGTTTGCACAAATAATGACTTTTAGGTAAAGTCCCTCTTCAATCATGTGCATTTATTGATTTGATAAAAGCCAAATTATGCGTACATAAACCAGATACTCAGCCACCACTTAGTGTGTCCATCACCTTCTTTGTATAAGAGTCCAACGTTTATAAATGTTATCCTCATCTAAAAACATGCAATAGTGTTGAGGAAAAGCCACGCCACTCATTAGAAATCTAAAGGAAAACCACATCATGCCACTCTACCTGATATGAGGGAAGACCATATTTACAAAATAAAGACTAAGATATTGACTAATGGTGAAAAAAAGGGATAAAAGGACCCCAAGAACCTAGAGAAAAAGCTTGAAACAAATGAAATAAAGGAGAAGAATAAAGTGAGAAAAAGTCCCATTATACATGTATTTCCCATCTGAAGCGAAAAGTCAGGCATTGCTAAAAACTAAAAGGCTTACCCCAAATATGGACAAGAAGATCCATCCATCTTGTGCTAACTATCAAGGATCATCTTCCTATAGTAGAATTTGTAAGAAAAAGGAAAGGTAACATTGCCATAAAGCAGTTGCAAATCCATGGAAATTGATGGTATGTACCTCCACCCAAGAAGATTATTGTGCCAACTTCATGGGAAGTGAGGAGGAGCACATGGGAAGTAGGGAGTATACTCTCTAGACTCACTACCCCTCCATATGAGATATGGATATCCTACCATTTGTAAGCTTGGGGGTATCTCCAAATTGCATACCATGGTTATCTAGAGTAGTTGGAAGCTTACATGTTTGTGATTTATGACCTAGGAGGACTTTAAGTTCAACTTGATTTTTCCAATGGATTGAAAACACACAAATATACATGATAATGTATGGTGTTTAACTATGATTTTTTAGCATGTACTATCACTAATATGCCTAATAAATCTAGTGTTTTTTCAATTTACCCATTTTGAGGATATAGCTTCTCAACTTGTCATTTTTGGGATTGTAGGCATAGAATAGAAAGATAGTACTTTCTTGGATTTCAACTTAGATACTATAGGGTCTTAATAATGCCAAATGTCCAACCAGTTGTGAACAATCATGGTCATAGTAACTGGGTTGAGCTCATCCTTAACCCGACTAAGTTGACAAGGTGGATCCAAAAGCTACTCCAGATTTTAGCCCAAACAAAGTGACTTCTCCATTACTTACAACTCACCACCTAAAATCCTTCCTCACACCACCATAAGCCATCACAATCATGCATTTCAGCCTCAATAACTCCTAAATCCGTTCCAAATTTCTAACAACCACCACCACATGTCATCGATGAGCACTTCCCCTCTACAACACCACCATCTTTTGACCCACTATAGGTTTCCTCTTATCTCGGTGTGTATATTGTCTCTTGTTCATGACGGTGCAACCCCCTTGTTGTAGAGAACCAACAACTCAAGAGTACGTTCGGGTACCTTTTAGTCCTCTATAAACGCCCCCTATCTCTACCCTTCTTAATGAACCTCAGCCTTCCCTAATATTTAATTCATCACCCTTTATACTCTCTTGGTTTCTATTCTTCCAACAAATTAGTATTTTTTGTTCTTTGTGCCTATGGAGCTCTAGAAGGGTAGGTTGACCTCACCACCTTCTGAATATGACTAGACCAAGCCCTACATTCCCATAGGAAATTTGTAGGGGCGATAGGTGTTGTGAAAAGAAACCCCTTGGAAGAGCTACTCAACATTTTCTATAAACAATAGATCAAGATGGCATTTCTCCCTTTCACCCATGCATGATAATGTATTTGAGTTTTAACCAAGAGCAGAATCTTTTATCATTATGTTTTTAGTGATACCTTGCACATTGTGCTTTCTCATGTCTACAAGTTGATCCTCCTAGATTAACATCTTACAAGGTTTGTGCTTCTTAATTTTAATATAATTTTCTGATTTCTAGCTTTTTCAAAAACTTTTGTCTATTTTCCTATTGGTTTAGAATATGTTTTAATTTCTTATCATAAAAATTAAAAAAATGTAGAAACTCTTGAATACTAGTAAGAACATAGGAAAATAAGTAATACCATGGTGATATATTAAATTCTATATTTAATAAGGAAAAGTTTTTTTATAAAGGTCATGTTCATTACTACCATAGAAAGTTTGCTGACACAATGCAAGCTATCACCTGCAAAGTCAGGTTTTACACTACTGATGTAACAAGAAAATGAAATGCAGCATGGTCGACATAAGAAATGATGTTTGTGGAGGAGGCACTCCTTAACAAGCCTCAGCATACAAGATCTAATATATGATTATGTTAAAATTCTGGCAGCAGCATGAAGAAGTCCAGTTCCCGTTTCTTCGTCCAACATCTCCTTGAGCTGGCATAGATATTCCGCATCTGATTGACCTGCATTAGTTTCCACTATTTCTGTTGTTGCCTTTTGACCTGTAGTGGTTGATAATATTTAGATCTGATTCAATTATATTTATAATGATATTCTTGGGTTTCCTAGTGTTGTTGAATCTTCTGTTGTTCCTCTCTTGCCATAAATTCCAAAAGATGGTGACTAGAAAATCATCAGCAAGAAGTTGGTGATTGCTTCTAAGTGGTCTGAGGGTTGTAGGAATTTTCATGAATTTTTTATCGTGATGTCTGATTCTTAAGAAATATTTTATAATATTAATTGAAAAAATACAGTGGTTGAAAATGTGCTCCATTGTCTCCGCTTTCCTCATACAAAGAATGCACCTAGATGGTCCAACGAAGCCATTTTGTTTAAATTTTGGTCTGTGAGGAGTTTGTTATTTAGTAGGAGCCAAAGAAAGATTTTAATAAGGAAATAGTGATGTTCACTCGATACAACCCTTACATTAAATTCAAGCCCTCTACTAGCAACATTCTGAGTACAACCCTTCACATCATTGATATATGTTTCTTCCCTCCAAGGCAAGCATCTAGGATAACCGATAATTTCCTCCACTTGACTCAGGTGTGATTTATCTGCTAAAGTGTTTGTAGTTGTGGATTTGAATTCTACCTTCAGGTTATCTGTCACATTTACTTCTTTCTTAATTGTCTCCACCAAAGTCATGTAGCATGTTGGACACACCTCCTCTCTCATGATGAGATTTTCTTGCAATTTTTGAGTCGGTTAAGATTGTAATGTCGTGATTTCCTTATATCCTTCCCACTTGAATACCATTTTGGATGGCTAAAAGTTTCCCTAGGGTCTTTACGGAAATGTTTGAGGCTCCCCCATTGATCCCATGACCTCTAATATATCTAATCATAATGCTAAAGATATGTTCATTTTTCAGCTGGGGAGGAGTGGTTAAGTGGTTCGGCATAGTGTCCCCTCGTGAAGGGACCCGAGTTCGAAACTCATTGGATGCCTCTAAAATGGTACCCGTCGTGCACGCCGGTCAATTTTGCGCTTTAACCGGTTCCCAGGTAGGCAGAGCGTCCGGGACCCGAGAGTTTGACACGGATGGTCACAAAAGTGGTGCTTCTTACGGAGATGGTTCTCTTGATAATAAAATAAATCATTTTCCAAGAACTAAAATTGAGCTTTGGGAAATTGAACTCCAATGGATTTGTTTGAATTTTGAGTTTTTAATGGAATTTGACTTCTATGTAATTGGTTATTTGTAATATGAGCACATAATGCTTTGGGAAATTGAACAGGAATGGAACTATTAACTGCGATGGCAACACACTCTGGCGGCGCTAGAGGCGATGACCGTCGACGGAGTTTACCTCAAGGAGGGAGAAAACCCCAACGCAGGACCAACATGGTGGAGGTCAGAGTGGCTGAAGCAACCAAGGAGTGGACGGCGGTCTTCAAAAATGCGGTTGGGGATGTGGACACCAGGCTTCAGGAAACCAATCTGACGGTGGAAGGAGACACGATTATCATCCCACAATCGGAGGTCGATGAAAATGTAGCTCTGTGGAGGAACACCCTTGCAGGATATGTCATTGGGTTCAGACCCCACATCCCTACTTTGTAGGAATACCTGATGCGGTTATGGAAGCCGACGGGATCAATGGAGGTCCTAGGTCGAGGGAACGGCTTCTTCATTATAAAATTCCAAGAGAGCGCAGATCTGGCTGACGCGCTGGAGGGTGGACCATGGCATGTGAAGGGCAAGCCAATGATTCTCAAAAAATGGGAAAAGGGAGATCCTTTGGAGAAGGAACGATTCAACTCAGTGCCAGTATGGCTTAAAATCACAAATATGCCGTTGGAGCTCTGGAGTGAGGTGATGATTGCTCGTATTGAGTCATATCTGGGTAGACCGCAATGCCTGGATCGCCAAACAAAAGCCAAAACAAGGATCGACTATGCTCAGGTCAATATTCTGATGAGCGTGGAATCAAAGTTCCCTAAGATTTTGAAGTTGAGGACAGACAAAGGAGCTGACTATGTTGTCAATATTGACTATGAGTGGATCCCGGAGAAATGTCCCCATTGTGGTAGTTTCTGCCACGACAAAGCTTTGTGCAAGACCCTTGTTCCAGTTCAGATGACAGAGGAGGTGCAAGCCAATCAGTCGAAGCAGATTACACCATAGGTGCAGGATGTTCGACGCAATGCCCAGGAGCAACCAGTGGTAGTTTCAAGTGCCAGCTCGAACAACACGCAGGAGAAGGGGAAGGAAACTGAAGGAGATGGGTTCGAGCGACCCAGGAAAATTATCAGCCCAAGAAAGACCAGGCGTCAAAAGTCCTCGGCGGGAAAGGAACATGATGAGAATAGGTTCCACAAGCTCGGTGACTCAGATGCTGAAACAGACACAACGGCCTCGACTGGTGCCAAACCAGTCTAGAGGTATGATGGTTGAAATGCCAAAGATCATGGCTTGGAACGTCCGTGGCCTATCCAGCTGGGAGAAGCAGGACGTAGTCCGAGCCGAGATGAGGAGGGCCAAGGTGGGTGTGGATCTCTTAATGGAGGTGAAGATCAAAAGAAAAAGAATAGCTAAAGTCATGAAGCGTGTGTGGCCTGAGGCTAAGTGGCTAGATAATTCTTATTCAAGTAAGAAGACCAGAATACTAGTAATTTGGGAGAGCAATGAAATCCAAATTACTCTGGTTGTCCACTCGAGACAACTCTTGCATCTCAAAGTAAGTGTTGGTGACAAGAACTTTGAGATTACTATTGTATATGGGGAAAATGATGACTCCAGGCGTGAAGTTCTTTAGGATGATCTGTTCAGAATCAGCTGTTCAGTTGATGGTGTGTGGTTCATCACAGGGGATTTTAATGCTGTGCGGAAGGTTGAAGAGAGGAAAGGAAGAGCATCACCCTCTGCTAAATCAATGAGGGACTTCAATGAAGCTATCTCTAACATGAACATCATTGAAGTTGAACCTAAGGGTTCATTTTTCACATGGAACAACCAACAAAGTGGGGCAAATAACACACGGAGCAAGATTGACAGAACGTTTTTTAATCCCTGTGTGCTTACTGATTTCCCGAAAATGTGGGTTGAAATCCTTTAAACCATCTATAGCGATCATCACGCACAGATTATCCATCTGGATGAGGAGGCATGTAAGAGCTGCTATCCTGTGAGGTATTTCAATGCTTGGGTTGGCTTGCCTGGCTTCAAGGAGGTGGTGTCCAAAGTGTGGAGTACAAGGGTGGAGGGCAGCCCTATGTATAGACTCTGCTAGAGATTGAAGACTACAAAAAAGAATCTCCATACGTGGAATTGGGAAAACACCGGCGACTTAGTGGACAATGCCAAGAACAAAGAGAAGGAAACCTTGAGTGCTCAGGATAAGGCAGATAGTGACCCCAATAATGAACTGCTATGGGATATTGCAAAAACCTTAAAAGAAGAAGCCATAACTGCTAGAAGCATAGAAGAAGCAATAATTAGACAAAAGTCTCGGGTGTTTCGGCTTAAGCATGGAGACTCTAATACGAAGTTCTTCTATGCCTCTCTGAAAACAAGGAGGATGAGAAATCAGATTAAAGTTTTGGAGATTGCCAACACTCATTCTAGCAACATTGAAGAAATATCTGAAGCGTTCACCAATCAGTACAGGGCAGTGTTCAATGTACCTGGGAGAAGGAATGTGATGAGATGGGACTACTTACCTAAACTCACACAACAGCAAAAGCAAATGTTGTGCAATGAGGTTAGTGATGGTGATATCTTTGATATTCTCAAGAAGATGGATGATGATAAATCGCCATGTCCAGATGGAATGAACGCACATTTCTTCAAATCCACTTGGGATATAGTGGGCAAGGATGTGTGTTGTGCAGTTAAAGACTTTTTTCTGAAAGGTCGTATGCTCAAGGAAATGAACAAAACCTATATAGCGTTGATTCCAAAGAACAAGCAGCCAATGAAGGTTGGAGACTGGAGACCCATTTCGTTATGCAATGTGGTTACTAAAATAATTTCTAAGATCATGGCCAACAGGTTGAGAGATATCCTTCCCTTGCTGATAAGCACAAACCAATGTGCCTTTGTGAAGGGTAGAAGGATTTCTGATGCAATTCTTTTGGCTAACGAACTGGTGAGCGACTTCAACAAACCTAATGAACGTAGTAAACTTTGTCTTAAAGTAGATTTAAGTAAGGCTTACGACTCTATAGACAGAGGATACTTGCTATCTATTCTGAAATACATGGAGTTCCCATCCTGTTGGGTGCATTGGATTGAAGAATGCCTGAGCTCAGCTACTGTTCAAATCCTTATCAATGGTGCGCCAACTGATCTAATTCATACCACAAGTGGAATTAGGCAGGGGGACCCATTAGCACCTTACCTTTTCGTCATTGGGATGCAAGGATTGACTGCTATCTTCGATGAGGCAGTCAAAAAAAAGGAAATTGTTCCTCTCTATTCAGGAGACACGGAGGTTTCACACTTGCTGTTTGCTGACGACCTGCTAGTTTTTGCAGAGGCAAACGAGGAAAATATAGCTGGAATTAACAACTGTCTGAGAAGGTTCAAGGAGGTTTCTGGTTTGGAACTCAACTCGCATAAAAGCCATTTGTTTCTCGGCAAAAAAGCTCCACAAAGCCTCAGCTTTCTTCTGGGAGTGGAGGCATGTGAATTTCATGTTAAATACCTTGGGGTACCTTTATTTGCAGGTAGACTCACGAAAAGAATGTGTTGCCCTCTGGTGGATAAAATAAAAACGAACCTAGAAGCCTGGAAAGCGAAGTTACTTTCAATGGCAGGGAGGTTGGAACTAATCATCTCCACTCTCACTGCTTATCACCTCTACTGGACGGGTGTTTTCCCCTTGCCAAGAACAACAATGGAGGAGATAGAATCACTTTGTAGGAACTTCCTCTGGGGAGATAAGGAGGATAGTAAATGCATTCATTCGATATCATGGGACATTGTCTGTAGACCGAAGTGTGAAGGAGGACTAGGCATCAGAAGAGTTGAAGACTGGTGCAAAGCAGGACTCATAAGGACACTATGGGATATTGCAAACAAAAAGAACCCACTTTGGATTCGATGGATACACAGCAAGTATATCAAGATGGAGACTCTATGGCCGTGCAAACTCAAGCAAAACCAAAGCTGGATGTGGAAAAACATCCTAAGAACTAGAGATGAATACTAGCCTTATGTGAGATACTACATAGGACAGGGAAATGAGGTGTTGACTTGGAAAGACCCGTGGGTCAACGGTCAGTTCCTTGATTCCTGCGTTAAGGACCCTGGACTTCTGAAATTGAGATCAAGGCTAGGACCTGACAGCCATCTAAACAATATCATCACTGATGGAATGTGGGATATTCCGAGCTTCAGAGGCGATTATGAACTCAAGAACCTATGCAAGAACGTCCAGCTAGGAGTGGGATTGGATGCTTGCTTGCTCATGAACCTGAGAGATGTGTCACTAAAGGATGCATGGAATGTATGCAGAACCAAGCATACTGAACCTATTTGGGCTAAGTGGTTGTGGGGTACCAAAGCGCCTAAGAGAGTAATTATTTGCTGCTGGAAGATCTTGCACGGCAGACTTACTACTGAAGATTTGTTGTAGAAGAGGGGCTTTGCTCTAGCCTCGAGATGTAGCATGTGCTGTAACAAGGCAGAAACTAATGCTCACATCTTATGGGAGTGTGAGCTGGCTGCTGAGATCTGGAGCAAGGCAAGTTCCTTGCTCTCCTTCAACCCAAAAAACAACGATGAATTACACCTACTGACAGGCAGAAAAGAAGGGATGCTTGCTGCACTCATCCTCTATCATATTTGGATTCATAGAAATCGAATCATTTTTTAAAACGCTAACCCTGACCCACGTGTAGTGTGGCGATATGTTGCTAGTGATTATAGAAGTCTGCATAGATAGTATTTTGCTTCTTCTAAAATTCTGCAAAGATAGATTCACTTAGCCTTTGCTCCCCCTTTTGTAAATTTTGTGATTATGGAATGAGAAGCACGCTTAATGATAAAAAAAATCTCAAACAGAAAACATGGTATGCTAAGAAAAACACATGTCACACTAGATTCAAACAAAAGAACAATACAATTAAACAAACAACAATGAGAAATAGTTGAGATTTTTTTTATACAAAAGAAGAACATCTGAATAGTCTCAAATATTTACTTTGAAGTGTTACGAAACCATAAAGTTCCAGATGAAAACCGGCAATGGCGAATATACACATGAAATGCATCACTATGAATGATGGCATTTTTTAAATATTGTACAACAATTCTGCAGGGATGAGTGCTGGCAAAACTTCAAAGTCGGTACGAATATTCCTATACAAGTATACTATCAAATGTTTAAAAAAATTACATCGAGAAATGACGCCTACCGTAGTTTAATCCTTACGATCCACACGCAATGAAAGACATTTAAAAAATAAACTTGGTCTCGAAAGATAAATGACATTTGACTCGTCAGAAAAGGAAAAGACTCAATACCATGTGATTTCCTTTTTCCAGCAAATAAATAAATCGGAAGTTTACTGCACGATGTATAGATATTTTAATGATAACCTATAGTGTTTTCCGCTGGGGATTTCGCTGCGCATCGTCGATTTTCAAATGTGAGTCCGACTATGTGCAGTTGACAATACGCATTCAAAGAGTTCATTCATTGTCCATAACGATAAAGTCAAAGCTGTGGCTGAGCCTCGGAAGTTTTCAGATCAATCCTGCAGTCGTCTATCTCACCAAATTGTCACTTGATGAAATAGAACGGGAGCGCGAGAGGGAAGCGCCATCAGGAGCGAACGAGGAAAGTTGTTTTCCAAACTGTTTTGTGCAGAAGTCAAGTTACTAACATATTTATATTCTAGAAAGTTCCGGGAAAATGAGGAAACTCAATTTCTAGACTTACGTCAAACCAATCAAATTTAGAAACTTGACTTCTGACATTTTCCAGACAAGTTACATCAAACGTGAAGTGTATCATTCATTCATAAGTACTTTGACAATATGGACGCAAATATTTGAAAGAAAGAAAGAAAAAATACAACCTGCAGTATACCATACTTCGGAGACTAACTATCAAGGATATTTTATTTTTAAAATGGCTGGAGATCATATTGTTGAACTCCATAAAGAAAGAAGATGATTCTAGGGTCTCTGATGATTACTCTAATATTAGGTGTATAACTCTTAATTTCAGCATATCCTCTAGATGATTACTCTAAAGAAGGATGTACAAGCTTGCTATTTGGGAGCTATTTCCCTCCATGAAGATAAACCACTGTAATTTCCTAACGGATGAAATGGTGTAGGAGATGAATTTGGTTGAGAATGCAAAGATGGATGTGGAAAGACTCAGAAAAAATGTACTGTATTAAAAAAGTGGAAGCAACAAGTATCCTGGGATGATTTGGACGCATACCACACGGATCCAAAAATTTACCACTTTTGAGTATTGTCTTAAGCCAAACAAAGGTAAAAGGGGAACAGCTGCATCTACATTTGCTTTTTTTTCTTTTTTCTTTTTTTGTGTGATTTTTTTTTTTTTGTGTTGTGTGTGTGTGGGTGGGTGGGTGGGTGGGGCTGCTCCACAGCAAGCCGAAATAAACATTTTTTGGATCGGACGGCTGGAATTTCTCTCAGCACATCCTGAGGTTTACATGGTAAAAAAAGAAAAAAGGTTTACATGGTGACAATGACCTTGGCGATGCAATGAAAAATATAAAAGCTTTCTTTTGATTAGCCAAAGTGCATGCTATTTGCTATTTTCGACATACAGTGAGTTTCTGATCAAAACGTTTTGGAGGCTGAAGCTAAGGAAAAGTGGTTAAGCTAACCAACAACATGCCAATTCTGAACTCCTCCTGCATATTCTGGGATGCTTAAGTGGTGATTGCTAGTATAACTCCCAAGTCAAGAACTCCCTTGACCACTGCAGATTTTACCTTTTTGTTATACATCTTTGTTAACTTGTACCGGTGGATCCATTTTATCCAAGAATCGACTGTGTTTTACCCATATAGATCCTAGGTTGCTCATAAGCTGGATTTCAAGGAGCTCTGACAATGCACTTTACCAGGTCGATGAACCTATACAGTAATGATATCTCTTAGTAATGAATAATATATACAGCTTGGTTGATAGTTAAAGATGAACCTTAAAGGCTGTGGCCAATTGAAATACACTAGTGTCATCCTCAAGTTCCAGATTGACAAATATGAAGTCATTCCCACAAGATATCATTGAACACAATAGATCTGATTGATGTACAGAACATTTTTGTACATGAAAATACATTCTTACACAACAGGTCAAGTGCAAAAAGATAAATGGAGGTTAAGAGAATTTTGGAGGGGGTTGACAAATGAGCCTACAAAGGAAATCATAATTCGAGGACGCTTTCATTATTTCCAGGGGCTTGTAGTTGCAGCCACCTCAGCTTCATGAATGAGTAGACTCATAGTGTCCACACCAGCCTGCTGATTACAAACAAAGATTCCAGCAAAGTCGTTGGGATCAAGCACAGTCTCGTACAGCAAGTTTGATTGGCTTCTGACATGTCCCCAGAATCCTCCTGCACAATGAGTGGTATGCATCCAATGACGTGCCATGTTACATCCCATTCTGTTTAGACTTAATTCAGCAACTGTCCGCAACTGAAAATTAAAAATGGACAGTTCAACAGGAATCCTCCATGGCAGGCTGCAGGCACACCAAGTATGAGGAAGAATTTATGTTTCCTTCAATCGATCTTGGACTTGGTACTGGAAAATTGAGGAAGGTTGTAAAGCAACAACCCCAGCATAAGAATCACGGTTCCCGTCAAAAAGTATCTGTCCAGATTTGTGCCTTGTGCGAGATATGGCAAAGGAAGTGTGAAAATGTATATGGAAAGAGGCACTGCACAGAAATAAACGAATGGAACGGATAATTAGTTGGGGAAAATGGAAATTTATAGTTTATATCTCAACCATGGAAAGCACTACGCTGCTTTGCCTATAGCGATATCATGCAAAGTACCTGCTAAAATTGTTGATAAAGAGGAGACTAATGCTGAAGAAATCTTCAGCAGATAAAGAGCCGATATATTGAACGCCATATTAGCAGAAATATAAACCAAGGGCAACAACGGAGATCCTTCGCAACCTACAAATGTCGTGTAACATTATAAGAACGATATTACATATAAATGACAAAAATATACTAATAGAAACACACTGGAGCTGAGACAGGGAACTATCAGCACTCTTGAAATCACTACATTCCCATGATATCAACAAAAGATACTATGTAGTAACCAGATAATAAGATAGGCATCCCCCAAATAGCAGGCCACTAATGATCTTATGAGTCCTATAGTCGTCGAGCTGGCTTTCTGCCATTATTTTGAAGTTTGCATCCTCTGTCAAACCTGACAGTCCATCTATCACCTGCCCACCATTGGATCTCTAGCCAATCATTGGTACTAGATTGTTGGATGGAGATCTAAATGGCAGACATATGGCTCACTGGTTGTCAGGCGTGATGAGCATCCACTTCCACCATTTTAGTTAGAAAATTAGAATTATATGGTTAACCTGCCGTGGAGCCCCCAACATTCAAAAAACATCCTGCTCCATCTCTAAGATATTGCGGAAGTTCAGCAAAATGAATTCCTTTCAATTGCGAAAGAATCGGGAGAAGAAGCAGAACAAATAGTGCCTGAAAATTGAAATTTGGAGTGGAAGTTAAATTGGAAAAGCCTTCTCTAAACAACACGAGAGATCAGTTGAAAATATATATCATCCAAAATAAACAAACCATCACTTTCTAAAAGCAGCCATTACCTGGAACCCAGATCCAAAGGAATTGACAACAAAAATGTCAAGAGCCTTGCCCTGTTAGGAATTATATTGTAGTTACTGTTTTAGACAGAATATATAAGCTTTTCTTGAGTAACTTAACCACAACATCAAGAAATGAAATGAAATAAATGTCTCAAAGACAATTATACCTGAAGCCGTTTGGATGAATCGATAAAAACAAATTCCTGTTAGAAAAACAAAGACATCTAAAGTTTTTAGTCTTGAAGCAATTAAGTCAGTTTTTTAAAACCAATTGCATTGCTTGAAATGTAACCTTAATTATGGATGCACCAGCTTGAAATGCAGATGAAACTACCATCAATAATGGCCAAACAACTCCAACTTGAGCAACGAGTAAACCGTCTGATGTCCCACTGTATCAATGCATGACTAAATTATGAAAATATATATAATTGAAATGTGTCACACATAGGTTATAGCAGATTATCTAGTGAGTAGTGACAAAACACAAGTCCAATAAAATGAATTACAGCACCAGCCCAAAAAGAAGCTAATAAAATATATTATCTTAATTTAGCTGTAGCTTTAGATCCCAAAAATGATTAAACCCCCAATGCATATTTCTCTATAATAGCACTAATTTTTCCAGTGAATCAAGTTAAACTCGGTTTAATTCCAAAAAACATCTAATTCACTATTCTGCCATACGTCTATAGTTATCTCATAAGGACATGAAACAAATTAACCAGAACAAATATTTCGCTGTAGATTCTGTTGACCTGTGCAAACCAAAGTGATAACTGTTTGCTCAGTGCTCTCACATTAAACTGGGTTTATTTCCGGAAAACATGTAATTCAGTATTCTGCCATACTTCTATAGTTATCTTATAAGGACATGAAACAAATTAACCAGAACAAATATTTTGCTGTAGATTCTGTTGAAGTGTGCAAACCAAAGTGATAACTGTTTGCTCGGTGATCTCACATTAAAGTTTTTCTTATTAGAAACATAATGAACGAGATACACACTACCAAGAAACCTCGACAATCAATAGGCTCGGCAACACCGTTTTGGCTAATTCAAGTAAGAGCACTCTCAGAACTGATATCCTAGCTCAAATTTGGTAGGTTTTTATTTCTGGCAGAAGTAAAAATTAGATAGACCTCAATAACCAATAGCTTTGCAAACTCAAAATCCCCACCTAGTCATGGGAAGGAGATAAAAAAGATATGAACCCTAGAAATTCAGTTACCACAACAATGTCATTACCATCATTTTAGACTTTTAATTCCCAACAACGAAGGGGTGGGGGCTATATGCATCCCTCTTTTCTGTTCATCTCTGTTTCGGGACCATATTCTCATCGAGTTGCGTACGCTTCAATGATAATATGGTCCAAAAAAAGAGACGCCTAGGTGCCATATATGCTTTGTTTTCAGTCTATTTTCTATATTACACATATTCTTGATTTGTTGATATTCCCCCCAATATATTGTTGTACACATAGATATATATGCATATTTATGGTTATATACATAAACATATACATATATTTTATGGTTAAACGGTAATCCTAAATGATATTACACTATACCATGTATATAGTGAAGTTTCACATTCCAAAAGCCAAAATGATATACTACCAAGAATGTATAAAAATAACAAATTATCAGTCTTAAGATGTTGAAATTGTATTAAATGTAGTAATACGTCAAATAAAGATTATTAGTGTTACATTATATAATTCCTGTTTTACATAGCCTGTTATTTGTTTTGTTATTTCTCTTTTATATATGGACCTCTCTGTAATTCTTTCAGTATTATATATATGAGGGTGCACACATTATGCAACCCTAAGCCTTCCAAATCTCATTGTTTTTCACATGGTATCAGAGCGGGACGATCCACCTTAAACCTAATCCCTATCTCCACCAACCCTAGCCGCCACCACACTCCGAAATCTCCTTTTTTTCGCCACTACAGTACTGCTACAGTACCGCCGCCACTGCTACAGTACCGCCGCCGCTACCGATCGCCGTCCACCCCTCTGCAGCCCTCCATCCACCTCTAATCCCCTAATAAACTCCATCCTTGTGGCCTAATCCACCACAGGACCCTCCGTCTAGCTCTGTTTCTCTTTCCAAAATCTCCGGACAGCCTCGGTAACTTTCCAGTTCTGGCACGTTGACGGTGTAACAGGCTTCATCCTCTCTGTCTGCCTGCGCCTCATGGTGAAGTGATTGATCCTCCATGTTGGCGTAGGTTTTTTCTCTTCATCTGCTGCCCCTACGTGGGTTTTTTTTTAAGATCCATGCGTGGATCTTCTACCTTCTGCTACTAGTCCATGTGTTGGACTTCTGCCTCTGAGTGCTGACTACTCCTGCATGTGCCTGCTTGCCTGTGCCTGCCTTCCTGCCTGTTCTCATGGCGTCTTCTGGAGATGACTTCTGGAGAGACTCGCGCCGTCAAGTTACCACTGTTAAACTTGACGGGCGCAATTAACAGCTTTGGGTGTGCTCCTTTGTGATATATGCCAAATCACAAGGGAAGTACTCTCATCTTATTCGCATTGGTCCGCCTCAGCCTGCAGCGAACGCGAATGAAAAAGACGTCAAAACTTTTGATGATTGGATCCGTGAAGACTCGACTGTGATGACATGGATTCTCAACAGTGTCGTTGAGAAGATCAGTGTTACTTTACTTAGGCTACCTATGGCGAAGCAGATGTGGGATCAGCTCGCCAGTACCTACTCTCACAATCAGAATCCCAAGAAGGTCTTCGACATAACCAAGCAACTGGGGCGACTCCAATTCACGGGATCTGACATCTCCGACTACTTCTCCACCTTCACCGGCCTGTGGGGTGAGTTGGAGACTTACCACCCATTGTCTACTGATCTGGCGAATATGCAGAAACAGCGGGCGGAACTACAGCTGATACAGTTTCTGAGTGGCTTGCCAGAATCCTATGTTGGCGTTGTGGATCAGATCTTGGCGAGTGATCTGCTCCCTACTTTACAGAGTGCCTACCAGCGTCTCCAGCGCCTTTCTTCATCGACACCGTCTCCTGAGACTGGAGATTATACTGCCCTGGCTGCTTGGGCCGGGCGTGGTCGTGGTCGTGGCCGTGGCCGTTCCACTAATGGTCGTCCTCCCCTGGGTGCAGGACGGGGACGTGGACCTGGTGCTGGACGAGGAGCCCCTCCTACTGCCTCACCTCCTGCTGCTGCGCATCCTCAGCAAGGACACCGTGTATGTACCTTCTGTGGCCGGTCTAACCATATTGAAGAAAAGTGTTGGGAAAAGTACGGTAAACCGGCTTGGGCCAATGCTGCTGCAGATTCATCGTCTACTGCTTCTGAGGTTGTTACTCCGATGCCTGAGCCAGCGACTGCGGGAGCGACCGCAGACTACATTTGTGCTGAGGTGCAACGCCTCCTTGAGCGTGCTGGCTCTTCGACTGCTGCTTCTACTAGTGGAGCACATGCTGCATACTCTGGTTATGATACTACATTCCTGAGTTCCTCCTCACTTTCTACTTCTGGTAATACCAAATGGGTGATAGATTCTGGTGCCTCTGCACATATATCTGGCAATAGATCTTTGTTTAAAACTCTATCTAAACATGTCTGTAACTCTTCTTTTATGCTAGCTGATGGCTCAAAGTCTTCGGTCTTTGGAGTCGGTGATATTGTTTCTCAGTTTTGGCTCAAGTCTGTTTTATATGTGCCTAGATCTCCTCTGAACTTATTATCAGTCAGCAAAATTTTACGAAGTTTGAATTGTAGCCTGACTTTTGTTCCTGGTTCATGTGTTTTTCAGGACCTTCGCACGAGGACGAAGATTGGTGGGGGGTATGAAGGTGTTGATGGACTCTACTACTTGGACCAGTTACCGCGATCAGAGAAAGCTGCTATGGTATCTGCTTTATCGGCTTCTGTTTCTGCACTGCAGTGGCACTACAGGCTGGGACATCCATCGTCAGAGAAGTTGCGTCATTTAGTTTCTGATATTGGTAGTTGTAATTTTCAGTGTGAATCTTGTCAGCTGGGAAAACAGACTCGTACTGTGTATCCTAGACGTAGTACTGTGAGAAGTAAAAACATTTTTGATTTAGTTCACTCTGATGTATGGGGTCCATGCCATGTACCAAGTTTGTCTGGTTACAAATATTTCATTCTATTTATTGATGACTTTTCTAGGACTACTTGGTTGTTTCTATTAAAAAGTAGGTCCGAAGTGTTGTCTACTTTTAAATATTTTTTTGCTGAAATAAAAACGCAGTTTGGTTTGCCTGTTAAAGTTTTCCGCACCGATAATGCTTTATAGTTTGTTAAGCAAGAAGTGGCGGTTTTCTATAAATTTGTTGGTACGCTCCACCAGACTTCATGTGCCTATACCCCACAACAAAATGGTGTCGCTGAGCGGAAAAATAGACACTTATTAGAAGTTACCAGGACTATCATGATGCATTCTCATGTGCCCCGCTCCTATTGGCCTGAGGCTATTTTGACTGTGTGTTTTCTGATTAATAGGATGTCATCGTCTGTTATTGGAAATAAGATTCCTATACAGGTTCTGCAACCT
The DNA here is from genome assembly GCA_963693085.1 of Alisma plantago-aquatica. Taxonomy (NCBI): domain Eukaryota; kingdom Viridiplantae; phylum Streptophyta; class Magnoliopsida; order Alismatales; family Alismataceae; genus Alisma; species Alisma plantago-aquatica. Next base: position 829,744,209 of record OY856414.1, on the reverse strand, counting down.
GAGACTTCTTTGTTTGATGTGCCTCCTAGAATTTTTGGGTGTACCTGCTTTGTCAGATTACTTGGACCTGCTTCTGATAAATTGTCTCCTCAAGCTGCTAAATGCATTTTTCTGGGCTATTCTAGAACTCAGAAGGGTTATAAGTGTTATAATCCCAGTACAAGGAAATGGTTTACTAGTAGTGATGTTGTCTTTTTTGAAGATACACCGTATTATTCTTCAGCAGGAGATAGTTTGCAGACAGACATTCTTGCCTCTCCTTTGCCTGTTATCCTTGACATACCTATTGCACTCAGAAAGGGTACTCGTTCCTACACTTCTCATAGCATTGCTCAGTTTGTATCTACTGCTCATCTGAATACTCATTCTAGCAATTTTGTATATGCTTTATCTGTTGTGGTTGTACCTAAGAATGTTCAAGATGCATTGAAAAGTACTGCTTGGACATCTGCTATGAAAGAAGAAATGATTGCTCTTACTGACAGAGACACTTGGGAGCTGGTGAATCCACCTCCTCAGTGTAAGCCTGTGGGCTGCAAGTGGGTATATGTCGTAAAATATCAACCTGATGGTACGGTTGAGAGGTTGAAAGCACGGTTAGTTGCAAAGGGCTATACTCAGACATATGGCATTGATTACTTTGAGACTTTTTCTCCTGTTGCTCGCCTTAACTTTGTCAGGATTCTCCTATCTGTTGCTGTGAATCTGAACTGGCATCTTCTGCAGCTTGATGTGAAAAATGTTTTTCTGTATGGTGACTTGCAGGAAGAAGTGTATATGGAGCAACCTCCTGGGTTTGTTGCTCAGGGGGAGTCTCACAAAGTATGCAGGCTTAAGAAGTCTATCTATGGGCTCAAGCAGAGTCCTCGTGCCTGGCTTGATAAGTTGAGCAGGATCATGATTGATTTTGGTTTTTTGAGGTCACAGGTTGACCACTCTGTGTTCACAAAAAAGACTTCAGCAGGTATTACTGTTCTGATTGTATATGTTGATGACATTATTATTTCTAGCAGCGACTCTCTTGGTATTCAGGCTACCAAAGATCATATGGGCAAGCACTTTGCTACAAAAGATTTGGGCAAACTTCGGTATTTTCTTGGCATAGAGGTCTCTAGAACCTCTAATGCCCTGGTGCTTTCTCAGATAAAGTATGTTCTTGATATTCTGCAGGAGACTGGTATGCTTGGAGCAAGACCTGCGGATACTCCTCTTGATCCCAATGTGAATTGGGATGATGATTCCTCTTCTGTGTTTGCTAATCATAAAAAATTCAGGAGGTTGATTGGTAAATTGATTTATTTAACTATACTCGTCCTGATATTGCTACTGTAGTGGGTCTTCTTAGCAGGTACCTTGACAAACCCAAACAGTGTCATTGGGATGTTGTATGTCAAGTCCTGAGATACTTAAAAAAGTTGCCTGGCAAGGGACTTCGTTATAAAAAGAATGGGCATTGTGTTCTTGAAGGGTATTCTGATTTTGATTATGCAGGCAGCAAAGTTGATAGAAAATCTACCTCCGGTTACTATACTTTTGTAGGAGGCAATCTTGTTACTTGGAGGAGCAAGAAACAAAATGTCGTTGCCAGATCTAGTACTGAAGCTGAGTACAGGGACATGGCCCATACTGTCTGTGAGTTATTGTGGGTACGTTCTCTCCTGAAAGAGTTTGGGATTGAGTCTTCTTCAGCCATTCCTATGCATTGTGATAACAGAGTTGCCATCTTCATTGCAAATAATCCTGTCTATCATGAGCGCACCAAACACATTGAAGTTGACTGCCACTTCATCAGAGAATCTATTCTTGCTGGCAAGATATGCACTCCATTCACGAGATCAGAAGATCAAGTTGTTGATATCTTCACCAAGCTGTTGGCGAAGAAACAGTTCTGCACACTGATGGACAAGTTGGGCATGATTGACATCTATGCTCCAACTTGAGGGGGAGTGTTACATTATATATTTCCTGTTTTACATAGCCTGCTATTTGTTTTGTTATTTCTCTTTTATATATGGACCTCTCTGTAATTCTTTCAATATTATATATATGAGGGTGCACACATTGTGCAACCCTAAGCTCTCCAAATCTCATTGTTTTTCACAATTAGTATATGTGCTTTATTGCTTTATGTTTATTGTTGTTTTCTGTATTATAGGCTTTAGATTTGACTTGTCTCTAGCCTTTTGTTTTATCCCATATTGCCTATCTCTGACAATAGGCTTACTCTCTTGTCCTATAAAAGAGAGTCCTTTGTATCTTGTTTAATCATTCAATAATAAGCACTCGTTTTATTTTATATGGTATAGGAGCAGCATGATCCTTCTAACCTTGGTCGTCATTTCCCCTAAGCCTAGTCGCCTTCTTTTCCCTCCACCCTAGCCGCCAAACCTTTTCCCTTCTCCTTCCTCAGCCGCCCGCCACCCCTGTCCCTTCTCCTCTCCCGCCGTCGCCCGCACCTGCCCTCCCTTTTTTTCCTCCACCACCCGCCGCTGCCTCTCCCTTTCCTTCTCCATCCGCCGCCCCTTACTTCCCGTCACCCCTCCTTCCCTTTCTTCCCTTTTCGCCAACCCTCCAACCACCTTCTTGCCCCCCCATCTGTTGCCCCCGCCGCCACCCTTCCCCAGGTTCTCCTTTCCGCCGCCCTCCTCCTCCCTCTCCTTCCCCTCCTTGCTGCCCTCTCCTTCTACTACTATCAATCATCATCCTACACACCATTTAACCACCACATCCATCTTCCCCACTTCTCTCGTTGTCTCCCTCTGGCTCCGATAACTTTCTAATTATTGCACGTTGACGGTCTAACTGGCCTTCATGCGCCTCACGGTGGAGTAACTCTCTCCCCATGTTGGCGTAGGTCTTTCTCTTTACTGCTGCCCCTATGCGGGCCTCTGAAGATCTGATGCGTCGGATCTGTTGCTTCTGCATACTGCCCCATTATGTGTTCTGCCGGATCTGCTCATCCAGTTTTTCTCCTGCTCGTTTGATGGGTTCCTACTTCTATTGCCTAATGATTGCTGCTAAGCCTTGTTGCCCCTGCGTCGGGTTCCTCCTGCTTGCTTCTGCTTCTGACATATTCGACTAATGGTGTCCGCCAATCCGCTTCAGACACTTTATGTCACCACTATCAAGCTAGATGGCTCCAACTTTCACACATGGTATGCGGCCTTCGAGCTCTATGTCAAAGCCCAAGGTCGTTATTCACATCTTGTCTCTGAAGGGCCGATTATACCTGTTGAAGGTGTGGACGCTAAAACCAAGTAGGCATATGATCTCTGTTCGAAGGATGACTCTGGGGTCATGACGTGGCCCGTCAACAGCTTTGAACCTAAAATTAGCTAGTCTCTTCTCCGCCTGAAAACTGCTAAAGCAATGTGGGATCAGCTCTCGCATGTCTACTTACATCAGCAAAATCCAAAGGTGTTTGAAATCTTCGAACAACTGGCCAAGAAGGAGTACTGTATGACCGACTCTGTAGAAGATTATTATAATCAGTGTTCTGCTTTGTGGGATGAGTTTGAGGTGTATCACCCTCTCTCCGTTGATATTACCGAGATATAAAGGCAGCGCAATGAATTGCAACTGGTGCAATTTCTTGCTGACTTACCCCACTCCTTTTCTGGGGTTGTTGATCAGATATTATCCAGTGATCTTTTACCTACTCGGTGTGATGTCCTCAAACGAGTTCAAAGACTACCATCTGTATCCCTGGTGCCACCAGATCATTCAGAGGTTGCTCTTGTTGCTCGCTTTGGCGAGATTCCTTTCACGGTCGTGGTCGTTCTACTACTGGACCTGGTCAAGGTTCAACTTCCTCTGGCCCCGACTCTTCTGAGTCCTGAGACTGTAACTTCTGTAAAAGGACCAATCATACTGAGGATCGTTGTTGGATAAAACATGAAAAGCCTGCATGGATAAGTCAGGTTACTACTGATCGGTCTGAGTCTGGACCGTCTTCCTCGACTCAACCTTCCATGGACTGGATTTGTGTCGAGTTTGACAAGCTTCTCCAGGACCGCCTTGCTCCTGATGCCTCGACTGATGCAGGTTCTTCTCTCCTAGCATCTTATGCACCTTCTGGTAAAAAAGATTGGGTGATTGATTTTGGCACCACCTCTCATATATCTGACCACTATGCCTTATTCTCTAATTTAAAAAAACGTCATCTATTCTTCTTATTACTCTTGTTGATGGTTCTCAATCACGTGTTGCTGGCATTGGCAATATTTGCACTCTTGGAAAAATATTATTGTGTTCTGCTCTTTATGTTCCAAAGTTCCCTTTGAATTTACTGTCTGGTAGTAAGACTGTAAGAGCCTTCGTTGCTCTATTACTTTTGACCCAGATGGTGTTGTGTTTAGAATCTGCACACGAGGATGAAGATTGGTTCAGCCCATGAGGGACCAGACGGGCTATATTATTTGGATCTGTCGAAGTTGACTGCTCTACTGACTACTTGTGTTACTGGGCTCCAATGGCATTACAAATTGGGCCATCCCTCTGTTGCAAAGTTGCAGCATTTATTTCCTGCTATTTCTAATTATGTCTTTCATTATGAAACTTGTACTTTGGGCAAACAAACGCGTGCAACATTTTCTAAGAAAAATTGTATTGGGTTCAAAGCACCTTTTGATATTATACATGTTGATGTGTGGGGTCCTTATTCTGAGTCAAGTACTTCTGGTTTCCGCTATTTTCTTAGCTTTATTGATGATTTCTCTAGAACCACCTGGTTGTTTTTGTGGAAAGATCAATCTACCATTCTTGATACTATCATGACATTCTTTGTTGATATTCGTACACAGTTTCATAAAACCATCAAAATTCTCCGCACTAATAATGCTTTAGAGTTTGTGCAAGTGATTGTAAGCCAATTTTGTCACAAATTGGTTACTATTCATCAAATCTCATGTTCCTATACTCCATAGCAAAATGGGGTTGCCGAACGCAAAAATCGGCATCTCTTAGAAGTTGCCCGCAATCTCCTTTTTCATTATCATGTACCGCAAACTTTTTGGTCTGAAGCTATTTCCACTGCCTGCTATCTGATTAATCGCATGCCTTCGTTTGTTCTTGAAAATCAGATCCCTTATCAAATTTTGTTTCCAGATGCATCTCTTTTTCATTTTCCTATTCGAATTTTTGGCAGTACCTGCTTCGTCAAACTCTTCGTCCTGGTTTGACTATATTAGACTCTTGGTCTACCAACTATGTGTTCTTGGGATATTCTCGGACCCAAAAAGGTTATAAATGCTATGATCCTGCTACGAAGAAATGGTTTGTCAGTGTCGATGTGGTATTTTTTAGGAATCTCCATACTATTCTTCAGGGGATTCAAAACTAACATTTGATCTGTTACTTGATACACCTCTACCTGTGACGATTGAAGACGACTTATCCTCTCCGAATGTGGCCCCATTCGAGCCTCTGAAGGTGTACCAACGACGCCCGAGAAATCCAACCCCCTCTATGGCCCCTCCATCTTCAACTCCTCAATCCTCGTACACAGATCATCCACCACCTCAAGTATTTTCAGATTTAGATGCTCCTATTAGCTAGAGAAAAGGAACCAGGTCTTGTACTCAACATCCTATTGACAATGTTTGTTCTACTGCTAATCTGGGAATGAATTTTGCGAGTTTTACTATTGCTTTATCTGCTATATTTGTTCCCGAAAATGTTGTTCAGGCTCTATAGCATCTTACTTGGCGCCAAGCTATGGAGGCTGAAATGCAAGCACTTAATGACCGCCATACATGGGACTTAGTTGATGCACCTGCCTCCTACTCACCTGTTGGTTGTTGTTGGGTCTTACTGTTATATACCAGCCCGATGGCATTGTTGAACATCTGAAAGTTCGTCTTGTTACTAAAGGATATATACCCAGACTTATGGCATTGACTATTTTGAGATGTTTTCTCCTATAGCACGTCTCAATTCTATGCATGTTCTTATATTTGTAGCAGTTAATTGTGACTAGCCTTTGTTTCAGCAAGATGTTAAAAATGCTTTTTTGCATGGTGATTTACACGAGGAGGTATACATGGAACAACCACCTGGTTTTGTCACTCAGGGGGAGACTTCCAAAGTGTGTCTGTGTCAAGCCATCTATGGACTGAAACAGAGTCCCCGTGCCTGGTTTGATAAGCTCAGTAATATTCTTCAACAATTCAACTTTCGTCGTTCTCATTCTGATCACTATGTGTTCATTGAGAAAATTGTTTCGAGCCTGGTCGTCTTAATTGTGTATGTTGATGATATTATCTTATATGGGAGTGATCAAGCACGCATTCAGGCAACTGAGGAATATCTAGAAAAACATTTTATCACTAAAGATCTGGGTAAATTGAGATATTTTTTGGGTATTGAAGTTTCTCGATTTTCCTCAATTGTGTGTTTATCTCAGAGAAAAAATATGTTATTGATCTGTTATCTGACACTGAACTTCTTGGTGCAAAACCCACTGCTACTCCTTTAGATCCTAATATGAACTGGGACGATGATACTTCTCCATATACTGACCACCATCAATATTGTCAACTGGTAGGTAATTATATATCTGATAGTGACACAAGCTGATATTACTTCTGCGGTTGGCTTAGTGAGTCAATATCTGGATAAACCTCGACAGTGCCATTGGGATGTGGTGTGTCACATCTTGAAATATCTAAAAATTTCTCCAGGCAAAGGCCTATTGTACAAAATTATGGGCACTGTAAAATCATAGGGTATTCTGACTCTGACTATGCAGGCAGCCATTTAGACTGCAAATCTACCTCTGGTTACTACACCTTTGTAGGCGGTAACCTTGTTACCTGGCGTAGTAAAAAACAAAGTATTGTCGCCCGATCCAGTGTTGAAGCTGAGTATAGAGCTATGGCTCATATTGCATGTGAACTTTTATGGGTTCGCGGTCTTCCGAAGGAATTTGGTATTTCTGACTCTGCTCCTATTTCTATGCATTGTGATAATAAGACTGCTATTTTATTGCTAGCAATCCAACCTTTCATGAGCGGCCTAAACACATTGAGGTGGATTGTCATTTTGTCAGAGAGGTTGTTTTGTCTGGTGTTATCTCCACTTCATACACTCATATGTCTGATCAAGTGGTTGGCATCTTCATCAAATCTCTTCCAAAGGCCAGTTTTCATAGCATGGTTGACAAGTTGGGCATGATTGATATCTGTGCTCCAGCTTGAGGGGGAGTATTAGTATCTGTACTTTATTGCTTTATGTTTATTGTTGTTTTCTGTATTATGGGCTTTAGACTTGACTTGTCTCTAGCCTTTTGTTTTATCCCAAATTACCTATCTCTGACAACAGGCTTAGTCTCTTGTCCTATAAAAGAGAGTCATATGTATCTTGTTTAATCATCCAATAATTAACACTCTTTTTATTTTATATAGATTATTTTCTTGATTTCTTCTATATGGTATCAAACGGTCGTGATCCCCCGTAGCCTTTGGAAACGTAATGCTTCCCTCCCCCTCTAACCCTACGCTCCCCCCGCCCTTCTCCTTTTCCTCCCCCTCCCCGACCGCCGTTGCGCCCCTCTCCATGTCGCTGCTATCCCCCCCCCCCGCCTACCTTCCCCCTCACTCCACGCCGCCAGCCTCTATCTGCCGCCCCATCCCACCACCCTCTGTTCCCCCCCTGCAAAACCCCATCCCGCCGCCAACGCCCCCTATATGCATGTTGCTAGCCCATTCCCCTGTCAACCGCTGCCACCCCACCTCCAAACTAGAGATTCGTTTCATAAGAAAAAAGACATTCGTTTAAAAATCTATTTGATTTAGTACATGCAGATATATGGGGACCAAGTTTTGTTACTAGCCTCTCTGGATTTCGCTATTTTATGACTTCAATTGATGATTACTCTCAGGAAACTTAGCTATTTTTATTGAAAGACCACAATAACATTTTGGACACTATTTTTATTTTCTTAGCTGAAATTCAAACTTCGTTCAATAACTCTGTCAAAAACATTTGCACCGATAATGCCTTAGTTCATGCGAAAATATGTTGACATGTTTTAAACTGCTCAAGGTACTATCCATCGGACTTCTTGCTCCTACACACCACAACAAAATGGTCTGGAAGATAGGAAAAATCACCATCTTCTTGAAGTGGTGCATTCTTCTACTTCTACACTATCATGTCCTAAAAAAAAATTGGCCCGAAGCAGTCTCTATTGCATGCTACTTGATTAACTGAATGCCCTCATTGGTTCTTAAAAACAAATCCCCTACGCTCTACTCTATCCACATGCGCCTCTTAAGTCTGTACGCATCTCTGGCAACACATATTATTAAGAATGTTAGAGAGTCTATATTAGCCTATTTAGTTAATAGATTAATTAGTTAGTGGGCTTTTGTATCTTAGCCCGTTTAGATTACTTGCGTCTTAAGTCTTAAGGTGTCTCCCCTCTCCTATATAAAGGAGAGGGCGTCTTGTATTCATCCCATTGTGTTCAATACAATTTTATTTCACATGGTATCAGAGCGGTGAACAGTAACGGCGGCGTGAACAATAACTCCGACGGTGAACAGTACACTGCGTGAACAGTAACTCCGGTGGTAAACAATACGGCGGAGTGAACAGTGATTCCTACGTGAACAGAGCGTGTTCGCTCCTGAGGGAAACCTAGCCGCCGCCCCTCCTCCCTCTCCTCTCCGGCACGTACGCAGCCCTAGTCGTCGTCGCCGCCGCTCGTCTCTTCCAGATAGCAACCGAGGGGGAGAACCCCCGCCTGCGGGCAGCCTCCGCCATTGCCATGGCTTAGGCCGGTTGCCAGCTAGGCAATTCCGGCCTCCATGGCTCTCCTTCCACTTTTGCATAGATCAGTACGTCGGCGCTAATTCCCGACCTCCGATCTATGTTTTCCAAATCCAAACCTTACCGCCAGTGATCTCCTTTCCGGCCATCACATATCCACTGTCATCGCTACATCACTACCCACCGCCTTCCACCTCTGCTGCCCGTATTCCGTGAACAGCAGCAGTGCCGCTATATTCCCAGCGCCTCCGATCGGCATCCGTCCAGCAGCACCCCTGTCGTCGGCCAACAGCCATAACCGCCGGCCTCCAAGCAGCCAAGTTCGCGCCTTCGCCGCCTATCGACGCCAGTATCACCATCTAGCAGCAGCCATCATCACCATCAAGCAGCAATCAGCTGCCGCCAACCTACTACCCACTGTCCAGAAAGATCTCAGTACTACCGACATCAACTCGGTAAACCGAGTTCTGCACAGGCCATCTCCTGACGTCCTCAGCGTCAGCCTTCATCGTCGCTCATGGAGAGGCTCCGCCCTTGGCTCCGCATGCATCCTCTTGGCATGCAATATCTCCGGAGCCGTGTAGGAACCCTTTGTCATCTCCTCCGTTACGACCAAGTGCTACATCAACTGAGTCCGGCCATTTTTTTTGGCTACATCCCGCAAGTTGTTGCTCTTCATCACCTTCTCGGCTATCTTCATCACTCCACCATCACCTCCCATCTATGTCTACTCCCAGTTATTAATTCCCCCCATATTCATTATGCCTATTCGGATCCTTAATCGGTCATATTTTTGCTAATCAGATCCAAGTTTTAGCCTAATCGGATTTTTGGGATTAGATCCATTTAATTTTCTACCTGGATCTTACATTGACCCATTTAGCATATTCTCTCCGGTTATCGGTTTCATTCTCCACATATTACACATCTCCATATACACAAATTTCTCTCAAATCGGGATAGAGAGGAGAGGAAGAGATGAGAAGAAAGAGAGAGAGAGAGAATATGTATGAGAGAGAGTATGAGAAGAGATGATATATGTATTTAGGCTATATATGTTCCAGGCTATTATCTTCATGGAGCTTCGCATTGTTCAACACATCCGGATCTTCATTCAGTGTCAACACCGAGCTATCCGCGTTCGTACCGCGTTATGTACGTCATGTGTTGATGGTGTACTTCAGCGGCATTCACATGAGACAGATGGGTGCTTCTTCAGATTTTCAGAAGCTCGGCAAGCCTGCCAATCTACTTTTGCAAGGTTGATTTATCCAGTTTATCTTCACTGAGCTGCTTCATCACGTCTTCTCCGAGCCGCATCTGCTATTTCGACATCATCTGTTGTTGATCTACTTGGGACTTTCCTTGATGGATGATATCTCCTTTCCTGTCAAGCCCCCAAGGTTCATGCATCAGAGTTATGGTACCTGCATCGTATCACCAGCATATCGTTTGTTCGTGTTCGTGCCACATTATGCACGTCTTCTCAGACAATTTGAAGATTCCTCTACTGCTACATCGACATTGGGCATCCGCGTTCGTTTCGCGTTAAGTACGTAATCCAATGAAGATGACATAGTGATGGTGTTGAGGATCGTCTGCTCCAAGTAGCGAATTACTGTTGCAGTATTCAAGTCCCATTTCATATGTTCTTCATTCCATATGCACTCCAAAAGACCTTCATCAAAGCTCGAGGATCTCCAGCTTGCAGAATACAATTTCAAAGAAGAGAGGCATTGTCACCACTTGGTTCAGGGGGAGTATCAAATTTTGTATGGGGAGTGATATTTATCTTTTATCTTTCATTTATCATTTCTTTTATTGAGTCTTGTAACCTCCAAACTTTGGACGTGTTTCACCCATGCTCCAGCTTGAGGGGGGTGTTAGAGAGTCTATATTAGCCTATTTAGTTAATAGGTTAATTAGTTAGTGGGCTTTTGTATCTCAACCCGTTTAGATTACTTGCGTCTTAAGTCTTCGGGTGTCTCCCCTCTCCTATATAAAGGAGAGGGCGTTCAGTCTTGTATTCATCCCATTGCGTTCAATACAATTTTATTTCACAAAGAATCTTCACCCTGGGCTAACTAAACTTGACCCCTACTCCACTAAGTGCGCTTTTCTGGAATATTCTAGAGCTCAAAAAGGATATTGGTGTTATGCTCCTGCCAATCGACAGTGGTTTGTCAGTGTTGATTTGATCTTTTTTAACACATGCCATACTACTATGAAAAAGGGTATGCTTTATCTAGTGATCTAATGGATCCTACTCCACTCCTTCGCGTTGTGGAAGATGTTCCTAATGAAGAAATTGAGGTTCTTGCCCCACCCCTTCAAGCTTACAAGTGAAGACCTAAGGTTGCAGTTCCCTCCATGACCCCTTAACAACCATGTCCCCCTTCTTTGGCAGATCACAACACCTCCCAGGTACTTTCTGACCTAAACCTTCCCATAAGTAAAAGGAAAGGTGTTCGTTCTTGTAAGCAGCATCCTATTAGTAATTTCTGCTCTACTACAAATCTTGGCGCTAGCTTTGCATGCTTTACTACCGCTACCTCTGTTGTATCTATACCAAAGAATGATACTCAAGCATTACAACATCTTGTCGGGCGTCAAGTTATGAAAACTAAGATGGTTGCTCTTCACAATCGACAGATATGGGATCTTGTTGATCGTCCTCAGAATTGCTCTACAACTGGATGTCTTTAGATATTCGCTATTATGTACGAGTCTAATGGTACGATTGAATGGTTGAAAGCTCGCTTAGTTGCGAAAGGTTACAGTCAGACCTATGGGGTGGACTATGTTGAAACTTTTTCTCATGAAACTAGGCTTAGTTTTGTTCGGGTGCTTAACTCTGTTGTTGTGAATAATAATTGGCCTATTTTTCAACTCGATGTGAAAGACATTTTTTCATATGAAGACTTGCATGAGGAAGTCTATATGGAGCAACGATCTGAGTTTGTTCTCAGGGGGGATGTTCTAAAGTCTACATGCCTAAACAAAGCCCACGAGCGTGATTTGACGAATTAAGCCAGATTCTTCTTAAAATTAATTTTCGGTGCTCACTGGGATCACTCTATTTGCATAACAAAACCCACTTCCAGGATTGTTATTCTTATTGTGTATGTGGATGACATGGTTCTTTCTGGTGGCGATAAAGAAGGTATTCAAGCTACTAAAAGATATCTTAAACAACATTTTGTTACAAAGTATCTAGAAAAACTCAGATACTTCTTGGGGATTGAAGTTTCCCGGTCTTCTTTTGGCATATGTTTGTCACAACATGAATATGTTCTAGATCTTCTCAAAGAAACAGGCATGCTTGGTACTAAACATGCTAGTGCCCCTATGGATGCCAATACAAATTGGGATGATGAGTAGTCTTCACCACCTTATCCTGATAACATCCAATAAAAAAGATTGGTTGGTAAGTTGATCTATCTCACTGTCACTAGAGCTAAAATTACTTCCGATGTTGGACATGTCAGTAGGTATTTAAAAATAAACATCAACAATGTCACTGGGATGTTGTCCTTCACATTCTTAAATATCTGAAGAATTCTCCAAGGAAAGGATAGTTGTACCGGCGACATGGAAATTGTAAACTCACTAATTATTCTGACTTTGATATGTTGGTAGCAAATGTGATAGATATCTACCTCTGGTTGTACTTTTGTTAGAGGCAATCTGGTTACATGGCATAGTAAGAAGCATACTATGGTTGCTCGGTCTAGCGCTGAAGCAGAGCATAGAGCCATGGCTCATACTACATGTGAATTGATTTGGGTCCTAGGACTCCTTAAGGAATTTATATATATGATCCGAATCCTATTCTCGTGTAGTGCAAAAACAAAGCCATCATTTTTATTGCCAGTAATCCTACTTTTCATGAGCACACCAAGCATATAGAAGTGGACTGCCACTTTGTCTGGGAATCTGTTCTATCGCATTTGCACTCCATATATCTGAACAGAAGATCAAGTCATTGACATCTACATAAAGTTTCTTTCAAAGACTCGCTTTATACACTTGTCGACAAGCTAGGCGGGTTTGACATCTATGCTCCAGGTTGAGGGGGTATTGATATATATTTATTTTATGCTTTACACTTATCTTTGTTTTTAGTCTTTCTTTTATCCCGTATCTACTAATCCTGTTTCCACTTACTCTCTTGTCCTATAAAAGAGAGTGCCTTGTTTTTGTTTTAGACACATAAAATTAAGATTATCTGCTTCTATAGAAATAATGGACCCGAGTAAGGAGTTATCGCATTTTGGGGCCCAAGTAACTAATTAACACTACTGAATAAAGAAGAAAATGGTTTCCCCCTTTCAAATCTACATTGCCTATAGTTGCTAGCTCTACTCTGTGTGATCACATCCCACAATTACCAAAAGAAGTTGATAGTGAATTCGAGCAGACATGGTCAAAAAAAGTAGCAATGTTGTATATCGTGGTATTGTGATAAAATGAGGATGTTCGAGACGTCTAATTTCTGACCAACATTTATAACTAGCAATGTTATTTAAAAAAAAAAAGTGGTAAACATGCGGACAACACCTTGTAACTGGTTAAGCGGTAAGTGGGCGATTAAGCGGGTGATTTTTTGAAAAAATGGGTTTTTAGTTTCCTATATTATTTTATACAAAATTACACATATTTATATATATAATATATACTTTTTTGAACTTTTATACATATCAAAACACCCTACACAACAATATTAAAAACTCAAATACTTCATAACACAACTACAAAACAACGATTATAGCTAATCTAGTGAACAATAGACTTGTCACAGATAAAACATCCTATACAACTGTAAAACAAAAACATACACACACACACACACACACACACATATGATACAATAACAATTTTGCATCACACTACAGCAGACTTATCATTGACATCTTACTAACTTATTGCTACATTTACATGTCATCAATGAATCATACATTACAGCAGTACATTTAATCAAAGTATGCATTGTAAAATCTAAATTAGACAATAGTTACATATAATTTACTTGGATATACAACAGTACCATATTACTACGACTTACAAAGTATGCATTCAAAATTAGAACTAAGGCTTATCATAGACATTTCATGTATATAAGTTTAATATATTATAGTCCATTATACTTCAAGTTTAAATTTTACTTAAAGTTGCTGACTTGCAGCAGTATTTTAAAAAAAAAGGGTCTAAGAGGCCGATTAAGCGGGTCATTACGCGGGATAAGTGGGTGATTAAGCGGCTGAAGCGGGCAAAAAGCGGCCGTCTTTTTGGGGGCCGTTTAATTGGCGCTTAAGGGATAAATTGAACGGCTGGTGTGTTGGGCCGATTAAGCGGCCGCTCAGGCCATTTTTCATTTCACTGATAACTGGATAAATGGGCCACAAGTGGAACATGCAAAAGAAGGGATTTCACGTTCATCTCAGCAACCATAATTAAGTCACAAGGGTATGTCGTCGTTTGCATACTTTGGTGTTGGCTCAATGTCAACATCATGTCTCCATTGCTTTGGGCTCTTAGATTTGCTAATTAGCTCTGACAATATTTGGTTCCAGTCGTGTGTCTGATGCACACATTGTGGTTGTAGCTTGAGCACAAGTGTGTGCCTCTTGTGCGTCCCTCCTTTACTTTATTTGAAATAACAAATCTAATTTGGCATTGAGTTTTTCAAATCAGGAAGTATTTGAGAATTTAAATCCTTGAAATCCCTTTTGGCGTGCCACTTAAATTAAGATGATCTTATATTTGCAAATGTTTTAAGGTTTTTCAGAAATTTACTAGATCTCAATTTAGAGCAACAAAGGTTGACTTTCTGACTTTGAGTTAGGTTTAATCATGTGAAGGGAGAAGGTACCTTCGCCATGGTAGAAAAATTGTTATCTACGAGTTTGACAATGTGAAGGGAGGTGGGTAGACCATCGAGGTACAAGGACAGTCCTCTTTGCTATACAGTCAAACAAGAAGTAGCAACCATGAGATGACATATTATGTAATACTGCCAGCCTGACGACGAAGAATGACTATTTTTAGGATTAAATTTAGAAGAATAAACCACAGTGGACAACGAGATATTTAGAGTAGCTGTGGTGAATGACAGAGGGAAAAAATGACGACAAATTCGGATCGGGCTTGTGCTCTAAAACTATTTGATGGAGGAATAGAGGATATACCTCAGGAATGAGATGCACAACACAAACCATAATTGAAACTCATATGGAATTGACAAATCGGAAAAAGCCTCAATGTTTGTTATTTATCAGGAAAATTTCATAAAAACTTGAAAAGGAAAAACCCTAATTAGAAGAAAAAAAACTAAACAAAACTGACTAATTACAACAAAATGGCTGCTTATTACTATGTAGAAATTCCTATCTAACTGTTTCTCACTAAAAAATAGAATAACTTTTACCAATTCATAATACATAGTCCTACATCATTTAGACATAAATAGCATAGGAGATGCATTCATTATGGGCTACTAATAAAATACAGACGCAGAAAGGAAGCTAATCAAATTATTACCTAAAATTAACTTCACGGAAAGATCAAAAAATGCTTGTTGGCAAGAAATATACGAGATGATATGCATGTGGAGAGAAACCAATAGGAAATCTTTATGTTTGGACTGGGTACCTCCCAACTGCTGTAACAACACCACCAACAACAAGCAAGCAGCCAATTATTTGTGTTGGTGAATATTTCCTTCCAAGTATCAAAGCAGAAAAGACAAGTTGCCACACCAAGAACGCCTGAAAATTGTGGAAACTGGGTAAGCATCTTGTGGTATCTATCTAGTCATCAACAAAAACAAATAACATTTAGTATTCCATTATTATAGTAAACCTTGAACTTAGTCCTGAGTGAATTTTGGCCTGACAATATTATGATCCTCTCCCATTAGTCCTGATTTAATTCCTCAACTAGAATAAAATAGCCAGCTGTACATTAAGATTCTTCCTCCTTTAGAATCATGCAAAGTAGGACTTCATATGTCTATTCCTTTATCTATTTTATTTGTAGAACAAATCGATCCATTTTCTGTTAATACTCAAAGAAAAATCTCATTGCATTATGAAGTCCCTTATCATTAAGTTTTTTAAGTGAAATTTTTATAAAATAGGACATTTGTGGCTCTTTTGTCCCAAAATAGAACTGAACGGAAAAGAAGGATTCATATAGCGCTATCCAAGCCCAGGTCGCCAACACATTTGTGATTGAGGTTTAGATGATGATATGATATTTCTATCACTTTCAAACAGATTGGAATGGTTTGTCGACATGAAAATCCACCAACTAAACACTAAGTGAGAAAGACAAAAGGCCGCTATACTGTAATGTTTTAGTAGACAAACTTTTTTAGCATAATAGCTTCCCGTGATTAGAATCATAACAAAAGTGGAATACAATCAAATTTTCTATCACACGTGGTACCAGTAACAAGTAAGAACATTTCTGTTGGAGAGTTCGGCCATCATAGTTTTTGGAAGGAATTGCCACAAAGAAAACAAATTCCTGGACTTAAGAACTAAAGAAATGAACCACAGGCAGAAAGAACATCCTCGCAATTTCCTACATGAACCCAGCATCACTGTTTAGTTCTAAAATTAGGCGTGCTTTTGAGTCCATGGCACGCACCACAAGTAATTGTGCAGTGGCAGTTTCCTTCAAGTTTCAAGCACCGCCTTTTGTTGTATCTTGGGAATAAAAACCTTCTGAGTAGGTGTATTGTACATCTCCTGTCTAGCAGCTACTCAAAGAGATCGCCTACAGCGATGTGATTGCTATAAGACCCAGTACGGCGTAGGTAGCAATCAATTGAATACTACCCATGGAGTAAAGATTTTAGCATAGCAATTTGCAACAAATATATGGCGTTGCACTTGAAAAGGTAAACAGGTAGACTAAGGCATAAAGAAAATAACGACATCAAAGTCTGTTGTAGCCTTGTAGGTTGCAACGATGTGATGGAAAGGTAATCAACAAGAAATAAAATACAATAGGAGGTCAAAAACTGGATGTTCAGATGACAGAAAAGAGTCCTAGAGTTGCCATGAACTATTTTTGGAAGCAAAAATGATGCAAATAGAGTATTGGGTTTACAGGACAATAAATATATACTTGATTTCAGAAGTAATGAACTTTGGTTTGTTGATGTTTTAGTTTAATTGTCTTATACAGTGAAATCGATGCTAATTTTTTTCTGCTACTTTGGGATATAGCTAATTCATTGCTGCTGATGTTAAACTCTTAGTCAATGTGAATGCTAGGCACGTGTCCTCTAGTAATATCTAAATAAGAGATCTCTATTTTGGGTACAAAACTTTGCCTATGTTTTCGTGCATTCTATGCATATGTAGCCGGTCCCAAGCCCGGGTAAAGGAGGAGGTTGGTGGTAGTTGACAGCTAGCCATAAAACTTTCACTTTTTTATGACATGGATCCAAGACAACATGAAAGATGCAAATTAAATCCTCATTTTCAACTTCTTTTCATTAGCTATTTACATATATTCAGCATAGTTCGTCAAGGAGATTTATGATTATGGAAAATAATGTGAAGGAAAAAATAGATGATTCTATAGACAAAACCATGTGATTATATATAGGAGGAGACATATACAAGCATGGACTCAAACTCTAATGGGCCAAACATACTTAGGCCCATACACATAATAAACTAAATAACAATAAGTCTAACAATTATGGTAGAACTTGAGAAAATAAGTTTAAATTATTAAATTATGGAAAGAAAAGTAGCAAAAGGAAGCTTATAATTTGAGAAAATAAATAATTATAGATCTAGCATCAGAATCAAAACAGGACCAGTATTGCTTGTGATAAGTCCTTTGCATGAGTTCTCTAAGTATACTTTTGCATTATGGAGAAAGTCTGCCGTATAAGTTGAGTTCTAAAAATTATATATAGAAGAAAGGCATGCACTACATTGCACATGCAACTACACGAGCATTTCATTAATGAAGTAAATATGTATTCAATTATTTGTTTGATAAGTTTTATGTGTGCATTTACTATCTCATATTTTCAGTCAAACTTTTTCAAATATCCCATTTCTTTGGAGTCTAAACATCGAATTACTTAGTAGAGAAAGGAACAACCCTTTCTGTATTCATTGTAGTCGAAATTTTGGCTGTCCAAGTTGTTTTGAATTCAAAATTTGATAGAACAAGAAGATTGTGCTAATAGTATATGCATGATAATGAAAACTACAGACACATGGTAGTCTTGCTCTTTTGTAGCAATTTTCTTTGGGCCTAGTTTGGCCACCAACATCTCAAATCCCAGTAGTCCATCAGGTAACTTTAGTAGTTTCAAGGTGGTATGGGGAGGGAGCTGCAGACTGACTGCAGTCCCCTATGTCAGCTCGTCGGGTAAAAAGTGGGGGAGCAGGCTGGCAGTTTGCAGTACCTCCCGTATCGGTGTGATTACAAAAGCTCTTTATTTCTGTTACAACAATTATGGTTTAGTAGTTATGACTTCCACTTATAACGTGATGGGCTATTAATTATATACTAATACCAGGATTCCGAAATATCTCACCCAAACGTCGTGTTAGTTGTAATTTAGCAAGAATATTTTATAGACAGAAGCCAAAACTTTAGAGCACATATATAAAAGTATAAACAGTCAATTTAATCATGGAGATCAATATTTCTTGTGAAAAGTAAATCCTTTGCATGAATTCCCCTAGTATAATTTGACTTATGGGGAAAGTCTGTCATATAAGTTCAGTTCTAGAAAGAATATATGCTTGCATGTGTGTGCATGTGTGCGGGTGTGTCTATGTGTGCGTGTGTGTGTGTGTGGGTGGGTGTGTGTGTGTGTGTGTGCATGTGTGCATGCGTGTGTGTGCATGTGCATGTGTGCGCACGCGTGTACGGGAGTGTGTGCACGCGTGTGTGGGTGTGTGTGTACGTGTGTGTGCATGTGTGTGTATACAACTATTTGTCTTGTCAACGTAGATGTCGCAAAGCTGCGTGCAATGCAGCGTGTGAGAGGGTCCATGAGCCCTCTCCTTTTTATTAATATAAGAACCTGGAGAAATTACATAGAAGTCCAGCAGTATATAGAAATTACAAAAATAGAATATAGCTGAATATAATGAGATATATTAACACTCCCCCTCAAGCTAGAGCATACACATCATGTATGCCCAGCTTGTTGCAAAAATTCTGAAATGTTGCTGGACTCAATGGCTTTGTGAGAACGTCTGCAAGTTGATCTTCAGATTTGACGTGCGGAGTCACAACAGTACTATTCTTGATCTGATCTCTGATGAAGTGGCAGTCAACATCTATGTGTTTAGTACTTTCATAGAAGACTGGGTTCTTGGCAATGTAAATTGCAGCTTGATTGTCACATCTGAGCTCTATGGGAGACAAAACAGGAATCTTTAATTCAGAAAGCACAGATTGAATCCACTGCAACTCGCAACAGGCATGAGCCATTGCTCGATACTCAGCTTTCGTGCTAGATCTTGCCACAACATTCTGCTTTTTGTTTCTCCAGTTGATTTCATAGAAACGTGTTATATCCAGAAGTAGACCTCATATCATTCAGATTACCAGCCCAATCTGCATCTGCATAACTAGTAAGAACAAGAGTAGACACAGGGGTCTTGGGTCTATAATAGGAATCCCCTTACCATGTGCACCTTTTAGATATCTCAAAATACGGAAAACTGCTATCCAATGTGACTGTTGTGGTGAGCTCATATGCTGACTCACCACTCCTACAGCAAAGGAAATGTCAGGGCGAGTCACTGTCAGATATATCAGTTTACCAACACTTTTCCTGTAATATCCTGGATCTGGATAATCAGTATCATCAGTCGTCTCCTTCACATGATAGTCCATAGGAGTAGACACCGGCTTGGATTCACTCATGCCTCCTTCCTACAGTAAATCCAGCACATATTTCCTCTGAGATAAATTAGTACCTGCATGAGATCTAAGTACTTCAATGCCCAGAAAATATTTCAGTTTGCCCAGATCCTTTGGATGAAAATGTCCCTACAATCCTTCTTTCACACGTGATATGCATGTAGAATCACTGTCGGTGATGACTATATCATCAAAATATACAGCAGTAATAATGGATCCAACAGGAGAGCTAGAATAGAATAAGGAGTGATCAGTCACAGAATGAGAAAAGCCCATCTTTACTACAACATCACTGAACTTATCAAACAAAACTCTAGGAGATTTTTTCAACCGATAGATGGCTTTCTTCGATCTACACACTTTCTGACACTCCCCCTGAGCAACAAAACCAGGAGGTTGCTCCATGTACACCTCTTCCTGTAAATCACCATGGACAAAGGCATTCTTGACATCAAGCTGAAATAGAGGCCAGTTAAAAGTAGTAGCCAGAGAAATAAGAATCCACAGTGAATTCAGTCGAGCCACTGGTGAAAAGGTCTCAAAGAAATCAAATCCATATGTCTGAGTGTAACCTTTTGCCACCAGTCTAGCCTTCAACCTCTCGAATGAACCATCTGGATTATATTTTACTGTGAATACCCATCTACAGCCCACAACATTTTTATCTAGAGGTAAGTTAATAAGTTTCCAGGTGTTGTTTTTTAGAAGAGGACATTTCCATATGCATTGCATGTTTCCAGCCAATATCTTCATAGCATCAAGATGATTTCTTGGAATGACCACATAATCAATTCTAAGAGCAAATGAACGGGCCTGCTTAGATAATTTTGACAAACAACACACATTTACAATAGGATGTCGGACAGTAAAGGAACGAGTACCTTTACGAACAGCAATGGGAACATCAAGGTCAGATGGTTCTTCAGAAATCTCTTGAGTAGAGGAAGAATGGGAAGGCTCAGAGACTGGAGTCGCAACCTCCTATGGATCCTGTCTGCCTCGTCTGTTGTAAACATGTGGATATTGTTGAACTAATGTATCATTTGTTGGTTGCTCTTCCTGAACTACAGTATAGTCAGGAATGATAGGTGGCACTCTCTCACTCTGGTGTGGTGGTGGCACTCTCTTACCGATGTCTGATCGTGGCACTCTCTCACTCTCACACAATTGCTCCCCCTTACTGGGAATACTAGAAAAATATGGTGTGGATTCATGAAAAGTTACATCCCTAAATACAAACATACGACGGAGATTGGGATAATAACACTTGTACCCTTTGCTAGTGTTGGAGTACCCGAGAAAAAGAGTCCTAATAGACCTAGAGGATAACTTATCAGCCTTAGGATCAAAATTGTGGACAAATGAAGTACAACCAAATAGTCTGAAGGGAACAAGAAAAGGCTGATCCTTGGGACGTAAGATAGAGAACGGAGTAAGTCCATGAAGCACTGAAGAGGTTGCCTGTTGAAAAGGAAGCAGACAGTAAGTAACGCATCAGACCATAATTTCTTAGGAACATTGGATTGAAACATAATTGTCCTGGCAATATCAAGAAGGTGACGATTTTTCCTCTCAGCTACCCCATTTTGTTAAGGGGTGTGAGGACAGGACGTACGATGTATCATCCCAACAGAGCTACAAAAATCAGCCATAGCACTTTGAACATATTCCAAGGCATTATCAGATTGAAGAATTTTAATATTGCACTCAAATGAACCTTTATTTCTTGATGAAAATGTTTGACAATGGATAACACAAACTCTCGACTCTTCAACAAATAAATCCATGTCATGCGAGAAAAATCATCCACAAAGTAAATAAAATAGCGAAAATCATTATAGCTATTGTCTTTTACAGGACCCCAAACATCATTGTGGACTAACTCAAAGGGACAAGAAGCCGGTTTATTGACACGACTGGTATAAGACATTCTATGATGTTTTCCCAGTTGACAGGACTGACACTCTAATGAAGACACTTAGGAAAACTCAGGTACTAACTTTCTCAAGCTCTCCAATGAAGGATGTCCATATTTGTAGTGCCACAGTAAGGGAGAACCGCTCAAAAGGATAGCTGAAGGAGCAGATACTTGGTGAGGCAGACTTTCACCATGGAAGAGGTAGAGATCATCTTTCCTAGGCCCCCCACCAATCATCCTCATACTCTTGAGATCTTGTAATATAAAACAAGAAGGTCCAAATTTCACTGTACATTTCACAGTAACAGTCAATTTTGCAACAGAGAGAAGATTAAAAAGAAATGCAGGCACATAGTGTACAGATTTAAGATCAACTTCAGGAGTCAGAGAAACAGATTCACTTGCTAACACTCTTCTCACTGAACCATCTGCTATAGTCACAGATTGGTGAGGAATATGTGAGTCAATGGAATGAAGCAGTCTCCTCATACCAGTCATATGTTGTAATGCTCCAGAGTCAACCACCTATGAAAAAGTTGAACCAGAAGCCAGTAAAGAGGTAGCCTGATTACCAGTAGTAGATGCCAGATTTGCTGAAGAAGATGAGCCCAAACTCAGATGCTTGGTAGCCAGAATAAATCTATCATATTCCTCCTTGGCGAGTGTGAACCAGAAGAACCAGAATTCAAAACAGAAGGCTCAGAAGACTCAACAGTGCCAGCATAATTTGTTGCCCCCACAGGTGGTGCAGCAGGTCTACCACGCTTCTTCCAACATTTCTCAATTGTGTGTCCAGGTTTGTCACAGAAAGTGCACTTGGCGTGTGCCACGCCCTCGGCCCGTACCTGTACGGCCTTCTCTAACTGCAGCGTCTACAGATGCATGGGAATCTCCAGGAGACGAGACTACTGTAGGATCAACTGGTTTAAAATTTGATTGTAAAATCCTTGAGTAAGCTTCTTCCAAGCTAGGAAGTTTGTCAAAAGCTAGGATGACACTGCGTGCTGAACTGCATGAAGAACTCAGGCCAGATAAGAACTTCGTTGTAATCAACTCATCTCTGTCTTTGACTTTCTTTGACAGTCAATGGATGATAGAAGCTCAATTGTTGAGCAATAGCTTGGATCACTCCATAATATTTTTCTAAAGGCTTGTCTCCCTGTCATTCTGTAAAGAGGCGATCATATATCATAAACTGACGAAGAGCATTCTTTTCTTGAGTAATGTTTCTTTACTGCATCCCATATTTCTTTGGCAGTAGTATAAAACATGAACTTAACAGCAATACCAGGTTTCATGCTCCCCCAAAGCCAGGTCTTTTCCAGACTATTATGACGCTTCCATTAGCATAGCCTTTGTCAGTAGAAGCAGGAGGATCAAAATCAACATGTTTTGCCTTGTCTCGGGATTCTAACATTGTATGGACAGCATTCATCCACAAGAGATAATTCTTCCCGTTCAGCTTGATGGAGGCGATATGTGACATCTCGTTATAGATGGTAGCAGAGAGATAGGGTGACGGAGTGATACACGTCACAGGAAGGATTGAGCGACGGAGAGATACAAGTCACGTCAAAAAATTAGATGGAGGAGATGTGATTAGGAATTTCCTACGTAACGACGGACCCTTCGGTTTGGGATTTAATAATTTGTTTGGTCAACCAAAGGACCCTGCAACCACGGCCTTCAGAACCGGCCGGCAGAGAGGGGGGTTGTTGCACCTGCCCTTGGCGGCGGCTGTTGCGCTTGCCCTTGGCCAGCAACTACTGTTGCCGCCTTGGGCCGGCGGCGGCGGCAGCGGCTGCTCCTGCCCTTGGTTGACGGCGGCGGCGACGGGCCTTGTGGCGGCTATGTGAAGGGGGGGAGGATTGGAGAAGAACCATAGGAGTGTTTCCGTTCTGATACCATGTAAACATGGATGCCGCAAAGCTGCGTACAATGCAGCGTGTGAGAGGGTCCACGAGTCCTCTCCTTTTTATTAATAGAAGAACTTGGAGAAAATACATAGAGGTCCAGCAGTATATAGAAATTACAAAAAATAGAATATAGCTGAATATAATGAGATATATTAACATGTCGTATACTCAAATAATTTATGTGCACAAGAACTGGTTCATATTTTCATACGACTTTTTTGGATGTCCTACTTCTTTGGAGTAAATTGTGCTAATAGTTTATTTGCCCAATATAACTATGGACACATGGCAGTCTTGCTCTTTTGTAGCGATTTTCTATAGTTGTAATTTAGTAAGAACCTTTTCTATTTAGACAAGCCAAAATTCTGAAGATTATATATAAAACAATATATATAGTTGGTTTAAATATGAAAATATATGGCATTATAATATGGATGTACAAATTGATATTCTGATATTAATAAGTGATCAGCATATGAAAAAAATATAAATACAACTATACAGAGTCATTCACTGTTATTTTAGCTGCAATATAGCACGTATTGCTAAATTCGAAGAATTTTGTTGAACACATTCTTTAACTTCTACTTCTGCTTGGAGCTGTTAATATTTGCTATGATTAACTTTCAGATGTCCATCATGAAACACAAAATGTAGACAGCATAATTAGAGAGGCAGATTAATGTATATACCATACTGGCGGGACCCCACTCCTATATATAGGAGAGAAGACCTATGAAGCACGGATACTCCAAAACAGGTGTCGTACCCGTATCCGATACGTATTGGATACCAATACTCCGTGGATACTCCTGGATACGTATCAGATACTCCTAATCCGTATCCTGCCGTATCCAGGCCGTATCCAGTCAGTAAAAACTAGAAAAAAAAGTTGGGCATGACATTGCTTGATTAGCATTTGACACCAGCTCATGTCTCAACCCTCTCTGCTAAGTAGTAGCTTGCAGCAAGGCTGTCATAGTTGCTTCCTTGAAGTAGTTCAAGGTTAGTCACCATTTCTCTTGCTAAATGCCAATCTTCCTTCTTCTCTTTATTGTTTCTACCTCCTATGTTTTTTGGGATTTCACTTTTTAAAGAACATCAATATGTAATTTGGATTTTTGTTTGTTCTTTATTGCAAACCAATTCATTCACCTTTACGTGGTACTTCTGGATGCTTTCCTTGCTAAGGTGCAAGTTTTATGCACGTTGATGTCCTCCATATTCTATGAAAGGCTTCAATTTAGTATCGTTGGGTTAACATGCCTCTTGTTTTGGTGACTAAATCTATTGTGATTTATTCTGGATTTCTATCTAGACAATATCTATTTCATCTCCTTTGAAGATAATCATTGCATCCCCATCGTTATATCTCCCCCTATGAAGCACCGATACTCCAAAATAGGTGCCCTACTAGTATTGAATACATATTTGATACTAATACTCCCTAGATACTCTCTAATACATACTGAATACTTCTTAAGTTGTATTCCTTTTTTTATTAGCAGGAAATGACCTCAATTCAGCCAGGATACAACCAACCCATTTAGCAGCCAAGAGAGCACCCCACTCGCGTAATCCCTCGAAATCCCAAAACTATGTGACTTCTAACTCTAGACTCCCCCTATTGTATTGTGATTTGAGAATGAAATTGGTATTTTCTGTTAAAATTTCAAATAAAACATTAAAAAAATTGTTGTAACCATGTTGTACCCGTATCTTATATTTTCGAAAATTGTCGTATCCCCGTATCGCACCCGTACCCATATCCGTTTCTGTATCTATATACGTGCTTCATAGTAGCTAGCTATACATGAGAGAAGATAGTTTGGTATCACAGATGACACAACTCACTTTACAACACAACATTACATGATACATGAAATGTGAAAGGTTTAGAATATGATATTATCATGTCTTTTTGTAACTTGTCTCACATTAATATGAATGAAAGGCCCCTTTTTAAATCATTGTTTGATATTACAGCTTTGGTTTCCATTTTCTTTAGAAATATTGTGATTTTTGAATGAAATTTGATTGTCTTCATCTATTTTTAAAATAAATATACTGGTTATTTTTAAAAATATTAAAATAAATATTAAAAAATTGTCGTATCCATGACGTACCCGTATCCTATATTTTCCAAAATTGCCGTATCCGCGTACCCGTACCCGTACCCGTATCCGATACGTATCTGTATCCGTGCTTCTTAGGAGAAGACAAATACAGACTTGAAAGAAAACCCCAATGGGCCAACAGAGTTGAGCTGTATAACCAAAAAAAATATCAAAACCGAAATTATTCCTAGCATATGAGAAGCTTTTGAGAGAAAAACATATATAAGGTGGTAGACAAGAAAAGCATGTATCAAGTAAATGGCATTCATTGTATGTATGTATTTTAATGATAATACAGAGAAAATCATGTATTATGAGTAATTAATTCCGATAAGGAACAGAAAATTTGACACATTCTGCATTGACATCATTTATTTATTTAAGACCTTTAGATGATATCATTGATTGATGGGGAACCAACTCCCTAATGGTAACTTAACAATCAAATGTCTACCTAAACAAATATTTCAGGGATGTATTTGTAGAAATCAATTGAAAACCTTAGTTGCACAGGCATTTGCAATAAAATTAAACATAAAATTCAAGAATTTACAAGTTACAAGCAAGTCCCTAAATAACAACATCCTTGAAATATCAACTAAGTTCTTGAACTAGGTACATCTACTAAAATTTATAAAACCCATGATTGTAAACTAATCGGCCAACCAATGACCTCACAGGAGCTACCACGCTTGATGGCAAGTTAGATGTGTAGGTTTTCCTACATTAGCTCTCCTGGTTGAAAAGACAAGCCTTTGCCAAACCACGTAGTAGCTCGTGAACAGTGGTCCGACTTGTCGCAAGTGACATATAGCGTAGGGCACGTAGTAGAGCATTGACTGACTGATAATGCCAAGTGAAAGGTATGCTAGGAATTTGAAATGAAAAAGTGTTGGTGGAGCCGCTATGATGTGCTTTACAATTACCTTGCAACGGTCGAGCCAACATGATGTGTGCTAGTAGGGTAGAATGTCACAACACCATATCAATGCATGTACCATGGTAGGAGACGTGATATAGCATTGTTCTGTGACTCATCAATTGGTGCATTCGGTCCACCACAAGTTGTACAACGACAATGGGGTTCCAGACACAATCCTAAGAACTAGACGGCTACCATAGAATTGATATTTGTGGCACTGCATTGTCGATGATGATCATGCATATGTCTTGCACTCTCAACCTCATAGAACAAAAGCAGGGTGTTGTGGGACAGGGCTATGAAAGCTCGAGTGCTCATATCGCTACGACATGTTTCTGGTCCTCGCAAGCATACTCATCATTGTTGGGATTGTTGCAGGCGTGCACACCCTCGTACTCCTCGTCCATGTCATCTTCCTTCTATGTCTAAAGTTGATGTCCTCACACAACTGCAACATTGGTTGGAGAGGTGATAGTGTCCTTGGCTTGAGAAGCACTACACATTGTTGGAAATCAATGTAGCCTTCATATGTGTTGTTGAATTAGTCTCAATGGCCGGTGTAGACATAAGTTGGTGTCACTAAGCAGTGGAATGTCTCTAAAAATGGACGCTCCTCATGCTCAATCTGAGTCGCAACATAAACAATATTGTCTGTGTTGTAAATGCGTAAAGATACAAGCATTGTGGCAATGGGTGCAGAGAGGCCACAATGATACATGTGATTGTCATATCACCCCGACTGGCCTCATAGTTGTACACTAAGTTACAAAACTACTGGGTGTACTCTTTGACTAGATTTTTGTCATG
The DNA here is from genome assembly GCA_963693085.1 of Alisma plantago-aquatica. Classification (NCBI taxonomy): domain Eukaryota; kingdom Viridiplantae; phylum Streptophyta; class Magnoliopsida; order Alismatales; family Alismataceae; genus Alisma; species Alisma plantago-aquatica. The sequence continues at coordinate 829,716,840 of OY856414.1, read as the reverse complement.
CTTCAAGACTGACATCTTGAAGCATAATTGTTGCTTCTAAATGACCATGAATGACTTCGTGTCTGCCTTGCAGCAATATAAGTGTGCATGAGACGGGCGGTGCTTAGTTATTTCTACCGGGTAAGCATGACACCTCGCAGCTTATCCTAGCAAACTACAGACGTCACTCCTCAGACAATTGGTGCGCAGTTGAAGAATATTGTGCAACCATTTATAGAAGAGAGTAGGGTCTCCATTGAACATTGATCTCTAAATCAATGTGGTTGCAAGTGTGGGTTGCGTCTTTTTCTGGTAAAAGGAGGTGGACACCACAGTTATTAAGCCCCCCCCCCGCCTAGGCGAGCTAGGCTTTAGAGAAGGTGCCAAAGTCTAGGCAACTAGGCTTCCAATGGACTGGGTGGTCGCCTAGGGCCTTTTAGGCCCATTTTTGGCACCAAGTTACAAAAAAATAAGTTTAAATTTTGTCAAACTAGATCATCTATGGACATTTTAGTGCTGGATTAGGTAAGTTTGTATTTTGTTTAGGTTTAATTAGGTTGTGATTGGTAAATTCAGTTTTATTAGGTAGAATTATAGTAGTTAGATCTAATTTAGGCCACATTAAGTGTCAATCTAGGTAAGTTTAGAATTGATTAAGTTGAAACCTATTTTTCGTACTTGGTAAAATAAACATATAAAAAGTATCTAAATTCAACATTAAAATATTTATAAGATTAAAAGTTAATGGAAGGCCCTGGTGGCTTAGGCGTTGGTGCCTAGCCGCCTTGGAGACTAGAATCCCAAGTCTTGAAGGCTTTGTCAAACAACAATGGTTGACACATTTTTTGTCATTGATTTTCCCATTGTGAATTCAATTATTGTAGAAGACATTTGATTTACTCGATCAAATTAATCACCATAGCCTTGACCTCCGCAATTTGTGTCTTGAGTGAACAAACAAATATCAAGCTCCACCATGTTGGTGTTCAAGTTCTTCTTACGCACCACGGTGCATCTCGGACAAATATGAGCAAAAAACTAGAATTTTACAATATAGGTTTGCATGTGTGCGAATTTTACAGCAGCTGATGTGGTGTCGAAAATCACCAAAAGGAGATACCTAGCCTTGAGCCCTCGAGTGTCCTGGTGATGAAGCTAGAACTTACACCAAAAGATTACTCTTCCAATGGAAGTCCTAATATGCACCAAAAACCCTAGGGAGTTGATGTTCTCTCTAGGTTTACCTACAACTGGTGCTAGATAAATGCTCCAACCCCACAAGAGTGTGGAAGCATTATCATAGTACAGATTTAGGATCGAACCCAAAGGACAACGTTAAGAATCTGAGTGTCTTTTTCTTGTTTCGTATCGATCTAAGTTAATCATCTAAGACCAGAAGTTTGATTTGAGTTATTTAACCTAAAACATGCAAAAGTAAAGGCAAGAATAAAAACTAGTTTAAGGATTAAAAACTAAGATTAGCAGATGATGATGGATCACTGGGGTGATGCGGGTATTCACCACCACTACACATGAATTGTACTTGTACCAAACGTAGCAAGACTTGTAAGCAGGACACATGGATGTTGTACAATACCGATGTCTTATAGGACAAGAGTAATGCATACATCATTCACGGGTTGAGTAACTCTCATCCGGTACGTATCTACGTGTCAGTGAAGATATGTAGTCTCCGAAGAGAAAATCTTACTCAACCTCGTGAAACGTGCATCGGAAAACTAACAAGCGAACGATAATTACCAAGTCGATTAGTATCCTTATAGACTATCCCTCTTTCGAGGGTATAGCTACGAGAAACGTGAGAGTGTTGTAACGTCAGCCATTCCCGAACGAATGGTCAAGTACTTTGCACCACTCTCTCCTCAGAGTGTGTTCCTCGACCTGTCAAGGTCGCACTTTTGTGTTGGATAAATTGGACATTATGATAAATCCCTTTGTTTCGATGATGACAAACATTTCATTCTTGTTGATCTAACGAGCTACTTAAGTGTGCAGGAACAAGGTGATGACAAAGTTATAGGGAATCCATACGCTTGAATGCTTGTAAATGTCATGCAATGTAAATCAATTGTAAACTTGTACAAATATATAATGTACAAGTACTTAGACTTCATGTAAATCAAGCGTTAGATCTCCCTAGCTAAACACCACACTTAGATAAGTCATCTCCTTCAAATAGGATCACATATGCACACTCATACACATACTTAGTGGTTTATTTAAAAGATTGAAAACAGGGTCAATCTCGGTCGACCACACTCCTCGACCGAGACACTCTCGGTCGACAAACTTCTCGACCGAGAATGACCCAAGTAGTCGTTAGACACAGCTGACAAAGTAGTTGGCAGTTGAAAAATGAACGTTGATCCAGAGAGCCTGTCGGTCGACAAAACTTCGACCGAGTAGGTATCTCGGTCGACAAATTGTCGACCGAGATGGTCTCTGACAGCAACTGCAGAATAAAGTAACTAGCCGTTACTAATGCACCTAACTTATATCTAACGGCTAGTTAAGCACTTAGAAGCCCCTAGAAGTTGTCTAGAACGTCCTTAAGTATCCATAGGCCACTCCTATAAATAGGACATGCCTTAGGACACCAAAATACACCTAAGCTATACTTGTGCTATACTTGAGCTTGAATACTCACTTGCAATCTGTTTTAGAGCAATAGAGCAATTCCTACACTTGCCATTCATTCCTATTGCTCCCATTTCGTGTCCTATAGGCTAGTATCTCCTATCCACTACAATCACATTGTCATACACATTGGTTAGGAGATCTATACGCTTGATATAGGCAAATCAAGCCTTGTGCTTACAACGGTATTGTAATTTCTATTTTCCTTCTTGTTCCTTTTTATCCTTTGTACTCTCCTTGCTACTCCTAGGGTTGGAGGCTGCGGATCAGAGAGGGTTGACTTCTCAGGTGGAGAAGGGGACTTCAAGCTACTTCAAGAAGGCTATCGCACGGGAAGCTACTTCAGAAGGCTGGTGCAACGGGAGTTGGTGCACCTACTTCAAGGGAAGGCTGCTTCAAGGTTGGGCGATTACTTCTAGGTGAAGGCTGCTTGAAGGGTTTGGGAAAAGAAATTGTATTTTATGTAAAGTCCTTGCGAGGTAATAAAATAAATTTCTTTTCAAATCCCGGTTGGGTAAGCAACCGGGTAGTGGACTGACTTCCTTAGTATTTGCTAAGGTTGGAACCACTCTAAACCCTGTGTCTCCTTGTCCAATATTTTCATTGTGGTTGTTTGAGTCAATAATTGTTAAAATTATCTATAAAACTCTATTCACCCCCCCCCCTCTAGTAGTTTTCAATTGGTATCAGAGCGAGGCTTCAAGGAACCCTAACAAGGTCTTGAAGAAATGGGTGATGGAATGCTCAACAACCTCAACATTGAAGGGACACTTGTTGCTAGGCCTCCAGCGTTCGATGGAACAAACTACCAATATTGGAAGAGAAGGATGCAGTTCTACTTCCAAGGCATCAACTGGGATCTATGGAGGATAGTGTCTACTCCATATGTGCTTCCTCAAAATGATTTTGCGGAATGGGATGCAAACACGGTAAAGCTGGCCCAAATGAATGCAAAAGCTGTAAGCATTTTATATTGTTCTATTTCAGTAGGAGAATTTAATAGAATATCTAATTGTGATACAGCTTATGATATTTGGCATAAACTATCTATAACTTATGAGGGTACATCCCAAGTCAGAAATTCCAAAGTTAGCATGCTTAAAACGAAATTTGAACATTTTCGTATGGATCCTAATGAGTCTATTAGTGAAATGTTTTCAAAATTCTCTACTATTGTTAATGGTTTAAGTGCCCTAGGAAAACCTGTTCCTGAGGAAGATCAGGTATCAAAAATTCTTCGATCACTTCCTCCGAAATATAAGCCAAAGGTGACAGCCATTGCAGAAGCAAATGACCTCACTCGACTCAAAATGGAGCAACTCATTGGCAATTTAGAAGCTCATGAGGCAGATCTAGAAGAGGAAGAAAGAAGAGAACATGAACGTCAACATGGGAAAAAGGACATTGCATTCAAAGCTTCAACTAAAGACAATCATGACACAAGTGAAGATGATAGTGAAGAAGAAGCTCTCGTTGTAAATGGTAAGCAATATAAAAGTTTTAAAACTAATAAAACTTCTAGTGTTTCTTCTTCCAGGTGCTTCGAATGTGGTAAGAAAGGACATATGAAAAGTGATTGTCCAACACTCAAGAAAGGGAAGAAATCATCTCACAAAAAGAAAGAAAAAGCATATCGAGCTGCATGGGATGATTCAAGTGATGATAGCGATGATGAAGAAGTAGAATGCCTCATTGCTACAACAAATGAAGACGAAGAAGAGGTAAGTCTTTATGATCTACCAAAAGAAGATATAATTGCTAGTCTTCAAGATACTCATCAGAAATATATTGAGTGCAAGAAGAAACTTAAGAAAGCAAATAAAGATTTAAATGCTAAACTTCTTGCTCTTGTATCCGAAAATGAAAATCTCAAAAAGGAAAATGAAGATTATGCTCTTAAGTTAAAATCGGTAGAAGCTAATTGCAATCTTCTTTCCTTAGAAAAGTCAAATTTGCAAACTCAAGTGAATGATCTTCAGAAACAACCTATTCTATGTTCACATTTAGATTATGATGAGGTTGTCAAAGAAAGAAACTTTCTAGTATCCAATTTAGATCAGGCAAAGAAAGATATTGCTAAGTTACAAAGAAATGTAAATGAGTTAAGAGGAAATGACATGCTTGAAAACATTCTGAAAATTTCCTCTAGCTATAATGGAAAAAGAGGATTAGGATACGATCCAAGTAGAAATAAACCCAAAAGAGCTAAAGCATCCAAGATTATATTTGTACCGAGAAAGAGAAATGAAGTTGATGCTATTAGTTGTCATTATTGCATGCGTCTTGGACACTATTCATTTTCATGCCCATATAAGAAAAGGAATGATGAGTTAGCTTGGATTCCTAAAACCTAGTAGCTTAAAATTAACTAGTTGAGATTTGACCTAAACTGATTCTTGATATCATAATGTCTTATCTCAACACAATTGAGCTCTAATTTGTATAATTTCTTTTTGCTTGAAATCGATTTCTGAACACTTTTCATAAACTTGGTCGGTCGAGCATTTGTCGACCGAGTGAACATTCGGTCGAACAATTGTCGACCGAGCATGTCACTGATTTACAGACTGCTGTAAAATTGCTGAAATTAATCAAAATTGCTATCTATTTGAGATTAATGACTGTAAAATAAAGTATAAATCATGGAAATTATCCTTGAAAGTCTACTTGAGATAAATTTGGTTTATTCTCTGAATAATTTAAGTCAAAAATTAAAATTATGCTTAGTTTTAAAGGAAATTTCTGCTTTTATCATTATATGCTCTTATTGATCTATCATAGGCAAGCAAAATGATTCATTGGTGATATATCTCTTAGAAATGCCTGCATAGAGCACCATGTAACAAACTTTTTATTGGCATCTTTAAAGGATTTGAAATATTTATCGTGCTTTTCATGTTCTTATCACTTAAACATGCATCAAAATTGATATGAATGCTTAATTGGAAATCTGCAATTTCTGCCTCTTAGTTAAAACAAAATTTAGCCAAGGGGCACTATGGTCGTAGTCAAGGGCGACCTAAAATAAGCTTTGACAAAATGCTTATTTGGACATCAATTTATTGAACTTCATCTTAGTATACTTTTGATAAAAGTCAAAATCAAAATTTAAAATCATTTGTGACCTTAAAAGCCTCAAATTGCTTAAATTGTAAGATTAAGGGGGAGCTTATAAAAACAAATTTGATTATTTGATTATGAAGCTTATAAAAACATTGTTAACATCTTTTGGAGTTTGTTATGATCTTCGGATTCTTAAAAGTAATTTGTATGAAAAAGAATTTCATCAAAATGATATATCTTGCTCTTAAAGGAACTCTCTAAACAAATCAGGGCTTAACATCCCTTGTATTTGGTTGGAGACATTTTTTATGTACTCTAGGATTACAGGACTCTCATTTAATTTAGGGCTTAACATCCCTTGATAAATGAGAAATAAATATACATTCATCATAAGCTAATGGGAATCTCATATCATTTCAAGGCTTAACATCCTTTGCAAATGATTGAGAAACAAATTGTGGATAAATTAGACAAAAAAAATCCATGTTCCTAATAGATATCTATTTAAGGGGGAGCATATTATAAAATTAAGGGGGAGAAGAAAATTAAAATATTCAACTTAGATATCTTTTTGAAATGACAAAGGGGGAGAAAGAATATAAAATCAAAAATATAAATATAAATGAGTTTCATCTTGATGGCCAGCACTCACTTGTAAAACAAGAAAAGATACAAAAGGTGATCTTCAGGTATGAAACTCACATGCTTTATATTTCCTTATTTCATATTTTAGGAAATGTTTGTCATCTTCAAAAAGGGGGAGATTGTTGGATAAATTGGACATTATGATAAATCCCTTTGTTTCGATGATGACAAACATTTCATTTTTGTTGATCTAACGAGCTACTTAAGTGTGCAGGAACAAGGTGATGACAAAGTTATAGGGAATCCATACGCTTGAATGCTAGTAAATGTCATGCAATGTAAATCAATTGTAAACTTGTACAAATATATAATGTACAAGTACTTAGACTTCATGTAAATCAAGCGTTAGATCTCCCTAGCTAAACACCACACTTAGATAAGTCATCTCCTTCAAATAGGATCACATATGCACACTCATACACATACTTAGTGGTTTATTTAAAAGATTGAAAACAGGGTCAATCTCGGTCGACCACACTCCTCGACCGAGACACTCTCGGTCGACAAACTTCTTGACCGAGAATGACCCAAGTAGTCGTTAGACACAGCTGACAAAGTAGTTGGCAGTTGAAAAATGAACGTTGATCCAGAGAGCCTGTCGGTCGACAAAACTTCGACCGAGTAGGTATCTCGGTCGACAAATTGTCGACCGAGATGGTCTCTGACAGCAACTGCAGAATAAAGTAACTAGCCGTTACTAATGCACCTAACTTATATCTAACGGCTAGTTAAGCACTTAGAAGCCCCTAGAAGTGTCTAGAACGTCCTTAAGTATCCATAGGCCACTCCTATAAATAGGACATGCCTTAGGACACCAAAATACACCTAAGCTATACTTGTGCTATACTTGAGCTTGAATACTCACTTGCAATCTGTTTTAGAGCAATAGAGCAATTCCTACACTTGCCATTCATTCCTATTGCTCCCATTTCGTGTCCTATAGGCTAGTATCTCCTATCCACTACAATCACATTGTCATACACATTGGTTAGGAGATCTATACGCTTGATATAGGCAAATCAAGCCTTGTGCTTACAACGGTATTGTAATTTCTATTTTCCTTCTTGTTCCTTTTTATCCTTTGTACTCTCCTTGCTACTCCTAGGGTTGGAGGTTGCGGATCGGAGAGGGTTGACTTCTCAGGTGGAGAAGGGGACTTCAAGCTACTTCAAGAAGGCTATCGCACGGGAAGCTACTTCAGAAGGCTGGTGCAACGGGAGTTGGTGCACCTACTTCAAGGGAAGGCTGCTTCAAGGTTGGGCGATTACTTCTAGGTGAAGGCTGCTTGAAGGGTTTGGGAAAAGAAATTGTATTTTATGTAAAGTCCTTGCGAGGTAATAAAATAAATTTCTTTTCAAATCCCGGTTGGGTAAGCAACCGGGTAGTGGACTGACTTCCTTAGTATTTGCTAAGGTTGGAACCACTCTAAACCCTGTGTCTCCTTGTCCAATATTTTCATTGTGGTTGTTTGAGTCAATAATTGTTAAAATTATCTATAAAACTCTATTCACCCCCCCCTCTAGTAGTTTTCATTTTGTACGTCAACTGATTCCATTTCATAGTACAAAAGTACAACGATGGAGGTGAGTTTACTCCACTCCTTAGAAAGCGTTCCTAGATACCGAAACGGGTGCGCGGTGGATACACGCACCAGAAATCAAAACTAAATCGGTATTCGAGTCTCAAGAGCGGTCGTAGACAAACCACAACGAAAGACAATAGATGCATACAAGAACGCGGCCAACATTCAAGCATGTATGAAACGATTTAGTATTGAAACGGAATGATAACATCTTTTCAGTACAAGATACAAAACACGGGCAGCGGGGCTAGTCCCCGCACCCCAGTGGATGGAACTACTCGCTCCTCATAGAGGGAGCAACAAAGAAAGAGAAGAGAGAGAAAGAAAGCATCGTCGGAGCAGAAGAGTAGATCTGTGACAGCCCGGTGTAGATCGTCGCAGTCTCCAGGACTGCTCCGTCGTGGTCGATGTCGTCCGTTTCTCCGCCTCGATCTTCGGGTCAACCTACTAGATCTGCGCCCGGACTGGCTGCTCACCGGATCTGGACTCAGGATGGGATTCTGAGGCTGTGGGTGAAGTTTGGTCGGAAACGGTGCTCGGGCAATCTGGCAGCGTTCCGGCCTGGTCCCAGCCTGGCAGCCTTGGGCCGTCGTGAGATGGGATCCCAAATGAGGACCCATGGGGTCCTATTTATAAGCACAAATCTTGATAAATATCTTGCTCATGCGGTTTGGCTTAGCACTTACTTTTCCATGCGGTCTTGCACAAGTGCTCATGCGGTCTTGTTTATGCGGTCTTGCTTGGTTACGTGAATAGTTGATTTGCTTTTGATCTTCACGTGAGTAACTTGTTTCAAACGGTCTCCAGCACGGTCTCGCATGCGGTCATGCTTTGCAACAGTCCCATGCGGTCTCACATGCAATTGGCCATGCGGTTTTGGCTCAAGCAAGCAAACGGTCTCGGCGCTGGATCGTCGCTGCTGCTGTCTTTGCTCATGCGGTCTTGGTCACGGCTATGTGCATGCGGTTGCTCATGCGGCAAGCAAACGGTTTCGATACTTTAACTTTCAAGCATTTTCCCGACGCAAACGGTCTCATGCGGGCCCTTTTTGCTGCTTTGCATGCTGCTATTGTTCACGTGATCATTGTTCACGGTTCGCATGGTTTGCATGCATATGATCTTTTTTTGGGTTTGCCATCTCGTTACTTAGCAAACGAACTCCATAAGGAAGCAGCAAATGATTTGCATGTGAGTGAGCTTCCTTAGCAAACGATCAGCTCTCTCGGTCTTCTCGTTAACAATTCACACGACCCTCATGCAGCAGCAAATCCATGCGGTTTTGGCTTAATAGCTCCATGCGGTCTTGGCTTCTCACGAGCTGCTATTCATGCGGTTTCACACGCAGTTGCTCATGCGGTTTGGTCTCCATTCAAGCAAGCGCTTCATGCGGTTTCACACGCAGCTGCTCATGCGGTTTCGGCTCAGCTGGGTGCATGCGATCTCATGCGGTTTCCCATCCCAGCAGCATACGGTTTCGTGAGCACAAGCCCATGCGGTTTGCCTACACGGTCTTGCTGCCTTGTGAACTCCAAACGGTTTGGTGTTTAGCAGCAGTAAATGATCTCACACCAAGGTCCTAAACGGTTTGCATGCATGTGCCTGATGCAAACGGTCTTACATGCGTGGTTGGCGAGGGCGGCATGGCTGCTGCGATGGCGGAGACGGTGGTGGCGCTGCTTCGTGCACGTGCGATGGCGGCGGAGCAAGGTTGGTGAAGACGATGACGCCGACGGTCGCGGACAGCAGTGGTGTCGTCGAGTAGGCTGCAGGTGTTGTTTGCATGAGCTGCGGAACGTGGATGTCGACGGCGTAGGTTGCGAGTGTTGCGGGTGCCGTCGTTGCTGCTGCTGACGACGTGGGCGCCGTCGTTGCTGTTGCTGACGACGCGGGCGCCGTCGTTGCTGCTCTCCAAACGGTCTTGTATTTGACTGTCCATTCGGTCTTTACAATCGCAGCAAACGGTCTTGAGACCGCATGGGCTCAAACGGTCTTGAGACCGCATGGACTCAAACGGTCTTGAGACCGCATGGGCTCAAACGGTCTTGAGACCGCATGGGCTCAAACGGTCTTGAGACCGCATGGACTCAAACGGTCTTAAGACCGCATGGGTTCAAACGGTCTTGAGACCGCATGGGCTCAAACGGTCTTGAGACCGCATGGGTTCAAACGGTCTTGAGACTGCATGGACTCAAACGGTCTTGAGACCGCATGGGTTCAAACGGTCTTGAGACCGCATGGGTTCAAACGGTCTTGAGACCGCATGGACTCAAACGGTCTTGAGACCGCATGGACCCAAACGGTCTTGAGACCGCATGGGCTCAAACGGTCTTGAGACCGCATGGGCTCAAACGGTCTTGAGACCGCATTGGCTCAAACGGTCTTGAGACCACTAGAGTCAGTGTTGCAGTGGTCATAACCGTTGGTGATAGTTAAGGATGATCTGCAGAGGAGAGAGAACGTGAGTAGGGGAAAATGAGATCAAATAAGATGGAAACTAGGGTAATTTGAGCTAGTAATGCACTATTTATACGAGACTGAAAGGATACTTAAAGTAAACCCAAAGCGAGAGTAGATCAGTCGATATGAGGCATAAAATCCTTAGAAATGGCGACTGAGAGGGTGAATCTGGAGGATTCATCACCTGGATGATCCAAGAGATGGAAGAAAGCCACAAAATATAAATTTTAGGGCAATATCCCCTTACTACGGTTGTTGCTACAGTGTAATGGCCCATTGATCAACCACTGTGGAGTCTCGTGATCCCTCTACAAGCCACATATGCCTCTAGAACTGGTAGGGAAAGTTGAAGGATTTAGAACGCCCAAGGAAGAAAATGTCTGATTTCGATGTCGTTTCGGTGGCCACAGATCGAAAAATTTCTACATAAATTTCAATAAATGTGTTCCTGGCGTTTCGATGGCAAAATAAACGAAATAATTTATGAAATTTTACCAGAACGATCTACTTGTGTAGATCTACTCAGATATGTAATAATATTTCATATTAGATACGTGGGGGCGGGGTCTCGTCATTTTTTAGTGAATGACTCTGAACTGTTTCAATGGGCATTTTGATGGGGATTTTTGATGTCACTTTTCAATATTGAAATCAATGAATTAAGTCATTATAGTTTGCAAGCACAATATATAGACTTTTTTTGGTCGGTCCAAAAAGCATGTTACTGTATTACCAAAACTTTGGGTACAAAAGAGTTTGCACCCCCATTACAGCCCTGGATGAAGACATCCAAACAACCAGAGAAACAAACAAAATACAAGCTACGCAGTAGCCATCTACCTAGATAAAAGAAGAAAACACACCCGCAATACTAACTCAAGAGATAACAGAGAAACTAGAATGACTATCCAAACTACACATGCCAACACTGGCAATAGACTCATTCTCTGAAATTGTGGCAACATGGGCAGCTGAAACATCACTTCAGCAACCTGTGAATCTCAGGAGCAATATAGCAGGAACCTCCACTGCTATCATCCAGGTCTACGAGTTTCTGGCAAGCAAATGAAACCACCAAGAGGACCTGGATATTTCTTTATGCAGGAACCAGAGACCAAGCGTCGAATGTTGTTGTTTGCACAGCAGCACCCCACAAGAACCCGAAGGGTGAACCACCAGCTGCTAAAGCAGTCTACACTCTGCCAAACATCTATCATGAAGAAAACCGAGGACAACAGACAACCAAAGGCAAAACACCTGCCCACCAAGCCTCCCTCACACATATCAATACAACCGTTCCCTGAAATTAGTGGAAGGAAGGAGCCAAAGATTCCACCATTGGAAGCGAATCCGGGCAATCGCACTCTACTGTCTAGCAGAGGCATATCATCAAACACCACGAGGGTGTTCCTTCACGCAGCATAGGAGATCCAGGAAGAAGAGAAGGAAGCCCCCCTTAACCCAGACCGTGCATCGCCACGCATCAGCAGGAAAGCCCAAACGAGTGGGCTCGGCATCGAAGCAGCACCTCACGAGGAGCTTGTGGCCATAGGCCAGGACTAGCTGTGGCTGTCCTCATGGAGAAAGCAGAGCCCATCCGCCAGCTTGTTCCCTTGCCCAAAGAGCAAACCGTCGATAACCAGCAAGTCAACGATCACCCCCTGAGCTCATCCCTTTCCCAGCCAGAGCCAGGCGTTGATGAGAAGACTGGATCGGGAGCAGAAGCCCCCTCATGGTGCTGTCGATTGACTCACAACCCCCCGCATCCGCAGCAAAGCCATCTGCCTGGAACGGCCACCACAAGTGGAACAAAGCACGGAGGCTCAACCACCCGTCCCGCTGCAGAAGACAACCTGGAGCTAAGCCCACGAGGGCTATCCACGGCTCGTTGGAGACAACCAGGAAACCACCCATCCATAGAAGAAGGGGCTCCCGCTGGAAGTGCAAGGCGAGGTGAAGTCGAAGATGACTCATCACCGTCGTTGCGATGGACGAGGCCAGCTCTCAGCTCGAGGAGAAGGAGCAGGAAGGAGAAGGAGATCGAGATCCCTTGCTCCGCCTGCGGCGACGAAACGGTTGAGCCAGATCCAGACGAGCGGCTCCTCTCCGTCCATCCCTATAAACGGACTGGAGTCGACTTGGTCGAGCTGCCACTCGCAATCCAGATCCAGGCTACGAGCCGCTCATCACACCTTTCCCATAGCCAAGCCAAGATCAGCCTCGGATGAGCAACCAGCGAAGCTCCCTTTCTCTACGGACCGCAAGAGCCTACAGACTAGAATCCTTGTTAAAGACGAAGAGAACCGGGGGGAGGAAAGCACTGAACCAGCGCTCCCTCCCCCCAGCGGTGGCCGTCGGGGGATTCTAGAGAGCGGGCAGAGCGGAAGCCCTAGAGAGAGACTACAAAGTTTAATGTTAGATCCATATATAGACTTAAAGACACAAAAATGTGCAAAAAATATGCTCTAGGCAGTACATAGTATATGAAAAAGTTGAAGAAAAAAAATTGATGATATGCCTGTTTCGAGAGTTTCGTCAGTCAATTTCAATGTCCGATTGCCATGGAAACAGAAATTTCGGTTGAAATTTCGACCATTTCGTCGAAATTTTGAACATTGAGAACGCCCCTAGGGGGAGAGCTTGCAGGCTCCCCCTCTCTAGAAGTCATTTGTTGATTATGGATGGTGGCTACCTCTATACATGCTATCGTTGGAAGGGAAAGGTGGTCGACGCTCTACCACTCGACCATCAGTGTTACACCACCTAGGGCAGCCGCTAAGTCCAAGGAGCAGCGGGATAAAGGTCGGTTTCATTCCTTGGTGACGTCGGGAGGAGGTGCAACCTCTATGGGGGGAGGCGGTGCCAGAGTCTATTACTATAGCATTCGCACGGTTGCATAAAAAAGGAAGATAACAAATAAAGAGAAAAAGAAAAAGAAAAAGAAGAAAAGAAGTAAAGGGGAGAAGAGGCGACGGCGGCAGAGTGTGATTCCTGGAGTAGAACGATGAAGGGGGCAAATAGGTGGTCCCCGGTAGGCTGTACAATACGTAAACTTTTTTTACTTTTAATTAAAGGGTTTAGTCCTTCCCTAAGACGAAGCCTTGACCATTGGCACCAAAATTGTCATGCCATCATCATCTTCAAAGGTTGCTTAGTGCTTCATCATCATCATCTAAGCCTCAGTCCCAGGTATGTTGGAAAATTCGGAATTCAGGAATTATGCAAATGATATGGGTAAAAACGGAAAAGATTTGGTAAAAGTTCAGTCAACCATTTGGGAAAAATTCGCATAAAATTTGGATATATATATCATGTATATTTCTGAATTTTGTATGTTTAAAAGTTATAGGTGCGGAATTTACTTGATGATTTTATAAAGTCAAAGAGGAGCAATCAACAACTATCAAAATTCATGTGTATACATAAAACACCACACGACCACAGTAGTCAATTTGGTAAAATTACAGGTGCAAAGTGTACTTGAGAAACAAGGCTCGAGCAATTGACAAATACCAGCCTTGAAGTGTCAATTTCAGCTTAAATACCACAATAGTTCAATCTCACATTGAGCTACTTAAGTCAATTTAAATAATGTAGAAGCTAAAATTTAATGAATGGAGGAGAAATAGGCTTAAGAAAATATTGAAACAAGAAAAAATCTTAACCGGCGGCTTTTTTCCAAGAAACGATTAAATATCGTTTTATTCAGGAATAAAACATGAAAAACGCAAATGGTCGATAATACGTAAAAATTGGGAAAAGTCCATGTTTAATACGAAATTCGAACGTAGCATGTGTCTGATAAAAATTCACGAATAATACGCGAATGATTCAAAAATGCGCCCAATTATGCGGCAGAGGTTGCGAGTTTGTGAGTATATGTACTTTATTAGAGTTTGTTATTACAATGATGGCAATTCTGCAAACATATCTGAGTCATTAGAGTTGAAATATGTCTACTAATATATATCAAGCCCAATGGGGTATTGTCTAGGTAGAGTTGATTATGTTGGTTTATGAATTTGTGTGGTTCTCTAGTAGCTTTCCCTGTCACAGACGCAAGAGTTGTGGGCTTTCTCCAACTCACTTCATTTCTCTTTGTGTAACATATTGTCTGTCTATTGCCTGCCCTCATGGAATGAAAGGGCAATATGAATAATATACACCTTTTTATGTGTTATATTCAGCAGTTGTTAATCAAAATGATAAACAAAATGAAATGCAAACACCAATCATTGTGCATAATTATCAATACAATTGTGTGAATCTAAGATCAACTGAATCCAGCTTATGGAACCTTACATGGCAGGTGGTAGAATTAATTAACAGTGTACTTAAGTCTCCCGTATAAACTTTAAGCCACAAACTAACAAGAGTTGTATTAGTGAGAAGAAAAGTGCTCTAAGGCAGCAGGCAAAATAGAGAAACCTCATCTCCATTCAATGGACCGAATTTCGCAATGCTAAACAGCTGATAAGGTTGAGAAATTTTATTGTTGGACAAGATGTTAGGCGCCCTAGGCGCTAGGTAAGGTGCCTCAAACTAGGCGCCCAGCCTATTAAGTGCATTAAGTGGACGTCTAAGGCCTTTTAGGCCCAAATTAAGCCATTTAAAGAATAAATTAGCATGAATTGAGTCTAAATTTGGTCAAAATAGATCACCTTGGGTCATTTTATGGTTGAAATATGTCTGATTTAGACCAAATCAGGTCAAATTTTGGCAACTTAGGTCTGATCTGGGGAAAACAGGTCTGATTTGGGGAAGTGAGGTATGATTTGGGCCGAATTGGTAAATCCTCTTAGTGTTGTTTGTTAACTTTTGTCTACTTCCTCATATGCTTGTTGTTCTTGCTTTTGCTTCTTTTTCTTTTTCTTTTCTTTTTTTATCCTTTATCCTGCAATTTCATGATCCTACTGTTGCTGCATTTTTTTGTGAGTCATTCCTCTACTACTATGTGAGTCTGTGCATATGTCTTCTTTCCTACGAAGCACGGATACAGATGTGTATGGATACGGGTACGGGTACGGTACGGGGATACAGCAATTTTTTTAAAATATAGGATACAGGTACGGCATGGATGCGGCGATTTTTTAAATATTTATTATAAATATTTAAAAAATCAATTTATTTTAAAAAAAAATAGATCGAGACAGTCCAATTTCATTCTCAAATCACAATATATCAAGGGGGAGTCTAGAGTTGGGGAGTCACATGGTATAGGAATTTTGAGGGATCACATGAGTGCGGTGCTCCCTTGGTTGCTAAATGGGTTGGTTGTATCCAGGTTGTACTGAGGTTGTATCCTACTAGTAAAAAAATTGAATATGGCTTAAGAAGTGTATGGTGCGTACATAGGGAGTAGCAGTATCAAATGTGTATTCGGTATTGGTAGGACACCTAATTTAGAGTATCGGTGCTTCATAAGGGGGAGACAAAAGGCTAGGGATGCAATGTTTATTTTTAAAGGAGATGAAGTAGATATTGTCTAGATAGAAATCCAAAATAAACCACATTGGATTTAGTCACCCAAACAAGAGGCACATTAACCAACAAGACTAAATTGAAGCCTTCCGAGAATGTGAAGGGCATCAACATGCATAAAACTTGCACCTCACCATAGGAAAGCATCCACAAGTACCATGTAAAGGTGAATGAACTGGTTTGCAATAAAGAACAAGTAAAAATTCATGACTACATATGGAAATTCATTTAAAAAGAGAGATCCCAAAAAACGAAGGAGGTAGAAACAATGAAGAGAAGAAGGAAGATGGCTTTTAGCAAGGGAAATGGTGACTAATCTCGAACTGACTTCAAGGAAGCAACTGTGAAAGCCTTGTTGCTAGTTGCTACTTAGCAGATAGGGTTGAGATAGGAGTTGGTGTTGGATGCTAACTGAGGCTAGCCATACCCATATTTTGTTTTAGTTTTTACCAATTGGGTACGGCACGGATACGGCTTGAGAGTACTCGATACGTATCCTGGAGTATCCACGGAGTATTGGTATCGGATACATATCGATTACGGGTACGGCACCTGTTTTGGAGTATCCGTGCTTCATAGCTTCTTTCAAATTTGTCCTATATCTCCTGCTACCAAATCTACTACTACTATTTGCATATATTAGTTCTTTTTCTTATTTCTTCCTCCTAAATATCCTCCCAGTTACTGTTGTTTGCATGTTTCCATTTATTTTCACTGACCTATTCTTCTTTCCTCTATATTTTTTCTATTTCAGAACCTGCTACTGTTGTTTTTAATTTTGTTTTGTTGCACTCTTCCTCTTTCAATCGCCTTTTATTGCCCTTGTGTTTGTCTTATTCTGACCTCTTCCTGCACAACTCCTACCATTTGCATGTTTCTTTTTATCCCATTTTCTCTCTTCAATTCTTACTTATCTTCCTCTTACTGTTGTTTCTTTTTCTTCATGTTGATTCTCTTGCTGTTGATTCTCCTATAGTTATTAATTCAAATTAGACTTACAATAACATTTAACAAATAAAAATTACATTATCACATGTAGTATCATGTGTACAAACATTTAAATTTACTGAGGGAAAAAGTTTTAAAAAAAACGCCCAGAAAAACCTAGGCCGCTAGGCGCCCTTTAGCTAAAACCCACCGCCTAGACACCTTGACAACCATGGTTATTTGCATGTTAGATTCAGTCCTTGATAAGTTAAATATTCAGGAGGTTCATGGGTCTGCGTGACTTCTTCACTTATGGAGTGTGCAGTTTAAATCACAGTATCCTGAAGTACTTCCCATCTTTTAATGTCTCCTTTTCATTAACAATCTAACAGGAAATGTTATCACCAACACTTTGGATGAACGATGATACATATATCATACGGTCATACCAATAAATAAGACTGCTTTCTGATTACAACAAGTCATACAAAAATCCACATTACAAAGTGTTCCTCCTGTAAGTGTGCGCACAGAAAGGTATAACATAATTAGGGGTGTAAACGGTGTGGGTACGGCGCGGGTATGACTATACCCAGAACCATACCCATTCAAAATAGCGGGTACGGGTACGGGTCTAGACCCGCATTATTTAAAATCAGACCCGCACCATACCCGGACCCGCATATTATACGGGTGCACGGTGCGGGTCTACGGGTATATGGTTCTAAACTCATTTACTCGGTAGATGTCACGTTACATATTGAATCGGTATGGCTAATGCCTCATTAACATTTGTATTTGATATGATACCTGAACAATGAAACTATTTTATTCAAATTCTAATGAAACACACAAGAATGTTGCCGACGTTTTGTTTCCTACAGAACTGGATATCATCTTGTTTTGGTATTGGTCACAAATCCACAACTACAAAAGAAGAATTGTGGTACGGTGGCAAAAAAGGACCGTGGTGTAGATCAACAGCAGCCAATAGAAGAATAAAAAAGAGGGATGAGTTTACGGTGTAACACTTAGGAATGAAATAAATGAAAGCGAAATGTGAAGGAGAAGGTAGCCAACCTTTCTAACAGCAATATACAAACACGACAACTAGAGCTGTGGAAGGAAGGGGAACTCCAACATGTAGCCGCCGACCAGATTTGAATTTGTAGATCAGGAAGCCATCGAGTTGGACTGGATGCCGCTAACAACATATATGAACTCCTTGATCAGGAAGCCATCATGATTGGGGCATCTGGAAGCCACAATGGTTGGTTCGTCTGAAAGCCATTGTGGCTGAGATTGAAAAGCCAGCAGGATTACAATGCCTTGGCAACGTTTGATTGGGGCATCTGGAGTTGATGGTGATGGAGGAGGAGGTCCTTCAATTCGTCGGAGTGTGAAGTAAAGGCTAAGAAAATTTGCTTGTGTCCATTAGCAACCATTGTTGAATGTTAAGGTGGTCGCATGCGCAGTGCCATTCACCTGGGAACGAAAGCAATAGAGCAGGGAAGCGGAGATGAGGGTTTCGATGAAGTCGGAGGCATAGCAACAGTCACTCAGGTTTATTAGGTTTATGTCATGATATTGGATATTGGCCATTAGATCATACGAAAGGCTTGTAAGTCGTTGGATTCAAAAGGGATACTTGCATTTAGAATATATTTATTTATTATTAAAATCCTGATACGGGTTTACGGGTCTAACGGGTACGGGTATAGGTGTACCCATTGGTGGACCCGCTTAAATACGGGTCCATGGGTATGCGGGTCCGTGGGTCCGCGGGTATAAAAAATTAGACCCATTACATGTTAGGGTCTAGTATTGCGGGTATGCGGGTATACCCGGACCCATTTACAGCCCTAAACATAATCAATAGGCATCACAGAGAAAATAAAGTTTAGGAGAATGTCTGCAGAAAGTGGAAAGTGAGTGGGCAACCACAGGCCAAATGGGGCGGCTCAACTAGGGCAACCTCGAGCAGAATCAAATGATATCCCGGGACCTCAGTAGACAAGATCCTTCTCCTTTCTGTTGACAGATCATGGAAAAGAAGAATTGAGGCTTCCTTCCACCGACCTAGTAGTTGAAGACGATGAGATCCTCTGGGGGCAAACCAAAATGCAGGGTGTGTGGTAAAATTCAAGCCACATCTCCTGGCCCTCGAGAACTACCTCAAGACGGTGTGGGGCATGAAATGAGTGACGGAAGTTAAAGGTGAAGAAGGCAGTGTTTGATCTTCTGATTCGAGAAGCGGGAGGATTTGAATCATGTTATTGATGACCGGGACTGGTATGTCAAAGAGTGGTCAATCATCTTGAAGCATTGGGAGTAAGGTGAATTTGGAAAAGTAACGCCTCAAAGGTGTCCCAGTGTGGCTGCATATCCACTACAACCCTCTCGGGCTTTGGCAGGGTCGGATCTTGTCTTGGATTGCTTCTTACCTAAGTAAACCAATTGGCATTGGTTGGCTCACAAAAATAGGCAGAAGGTTGGACTTCACCCGGATCTAATTTCTGATGAACTAGACATTGACATTTTTCAAACAGGTGAAGGTGAGGAGTATCATTGGAGTCAGTCATGCCTTGAGTATTCAGTATGAGTGGATTCAACATAAATGAACCCATGATGGGACTTTTGGACGTATCTCCGATAACTTTCCTGACTATGCAGCTTCCAACATTTCTTGCTTGGACACTTCTAGACCTGATGCCCAAGAGGTTGATATGAACCAACCATTCAATAGCTCCTCTTGTAATGATACTACCATCACTTTCGAGGCAACCCTTCAACCTGATGATCTAATTGTCGAGGCGCGGGCGACGACTCCGTTCAGTAAGGATAAAAGTATTGCTAGTGAGCCACGTTGCGGATAGAGTGAAACCACAGCCACACCATCTACTAAAGAGTAAATACAGATGGATTCACGGTTTCGTGTATTAAGAAAACCAGTATGGCCAACTTAGGGATCCCAAACCAGGCAAAAAGCACTTCACCCCCTGCCAGGATAACCGACGTGTTACTACGGCTGGGAGGTGCCAAGAACAGCACCCGGATGTCAATTAACATTGAGATCTATGTCTGGAATGTCTGTGGCACGAACAAGCCAACCAAACATGGCTTGATCCGGGAGGAAGGAGAGTCTGCGTCGATGTGGTCATTCTGCTTGAAATCAAGCTCAACTAAACTGTTGTACAAAAAGCAGCCCATCATGTATGACCAAGATATGGCTGGATTTCTAACCACAGCTACAGCGACAATGGTGGCATTCTCATCATCTCGGACGGATTCATGCTCCAGGTTAGCAGAATTTTTTAGACCAGCCAAACAATTCATTGTGTGATTGAGCAGTTGGGTCTCCAATTCTTGAAATCGCCACAACTTACGGTGTTAAAGATAATAGCCTGAGAAAAAATCCTTTGGAAGGAGTTGACAAGCTTGAAGATTTGTGTACATGGTTAGTCCTTGGCAATTACAATGAAGTGAGCGAACCTACTAAAGACAGCTCCCACCCCCCAAAGGTTTATGGAAGACTTTAAAGTCGCGGTGGATTTGTATGAATTGATTGATATAACTCCTAAGGGTTCAGAGCAGGAGCGGATCTAGGAACTTGGACCATGGGGGGCTTAACTAAATTTACTACATATTACTTGTAACAGGGGGGACTGAGTGTTAAAAGTTTATCTTTTTAATGGCAAAAGTATGCTTTGAGCAGGATTCGAACCTGCGTTCTCCGATTAGTTAGACACTGCACTGCGACTACCAATCCGACAACAATTTTAACGTGTCTTGCATATGAAAACTATGTCTTTATATTAATTTTGCATATTATCTTAATGTATATACCAGTAGCACCCCCCCCCCCCCGATCCGCCCCTGGTTTAGAGTTTGCATGGGACAATTGTCAAGGGGGGATCAGATAGTACGTTGACCAGTATTGATAAATCATTTTTCTCTGATGAAATAATCATGTCCTAACCTATGGGTGGAGATTGTATCCATAGCTACTAGCTAGTGACCATAGAATCCAATTGATCCATCTAGACAATGAGAAGATTACAATACAATCTCATTTTCGATTATTGAGAGTTGGACTGATATTGAAGGCTTCTACCAAGTCGTCAATGATGCTTGGTCTACCCTATCGAGGGTTGCCCAATGAACAGAATTATGCAGCGCCTCCGACATACTAAAGAAGCGCTTATCAGTTGGAATGAAGTCCAAGCAGGGACCTCGTTGACTCCATCATCATCATCACTATCATCATCATCATCTAAGCATCAGTCCCAACTATGTTGGGGTTGGCTACATGGATCCTTCGTTTCCATTCAGCTCTATCATGGGCCATATTCTGGTTGAGATGTAGAGATTCAAAATCTCTCTTTATAAGCTCATCCCATGTTAATTTAGGTCTTCCTCTTCATTTTATTGTGCTTGACTCAATAGAATTACTTCATGTAGGCGCATTAGTCGGTCTACGTTGTACATCTCCGTACCATCTGAGTCGGCCCTCGCGCAACTTGTCCTCAATGCTCGCCACCCCCACTTTATTCCTGATATAATCATTTCTCAAGCGATCTTTTCTTGTCTTCTCACACATCCATCTCAGCATACGCATTTCAGCAATGTTCATCTTGTTGAGACCTTGTTTCTTCACCACCCAACATTCAATCCCGTAGAGCATGGCTGGCCGTATAGCTGTTCTATAAAACTTACTTTTTAACCTAAGAGGGATCTTCCAATCACATAATACTCCAGTTGCACTTCTCCATTTCAACCATCCTCTAGTGATCCTATGACAAACGTCATTTTGGACATCCCCACTATTTGAATAATAGAACCCAAGTAACGAAATTTATCACATTTTGGTAGATCTACTCCGTCCAAGTTGGCTCCATCATTCACGCTGCGGGATTGGCTGAAATTGCAATGCATGTACTCAGTTTTGCTCATTAATGTTAAAGAGAAGCTATCGGATAGATCCCAAAAATCAAGTTGCTCTGGAAGCCCAAACCCAAGATGATGTAGATCCTAAAAATCAAGTTGTTCAACAACTTGTTATGGAGAAGAGAAGGATTATGTGTGTGTGTGTTTTGGGGGAGGGGCGCATTAATGTTAAAAAGAAGCTATCTGATAGAAATCTAGAATGCAATGGTTAAAGCATGAATCCAAAAATTCAAGATTCTTTTATAACAGTTTGGCAACCAGAAGATTAGATACGCCATGAAAAGCGTCATTATTAATGGATATAGGATCACTGAGATTAATATTATTAAACAACATGTGCAAAACTTCTAGTATAAGTTGTTCAATCACCTACAGCATGAGGATAATAAAATAGGAATCAGGGAGGTTCGTAAGCTAAATGAAAGTGACATTAGTCCTACTTCTAGGTTTTTACCTAATAGGAGATAGAAGACGTTGTTATGATATTGAAAGAGAACACAGCTCCAAGTCCTGATAGCTTCAACTCTTTCTTATACGAGAAAACTCAGCCCGTCATAGATGATAAGATCACTCGAGCAGTTCTCAGCTTTTTCTCTACAGCTGTCAAGTAAAATGCTAAAGCAAGCCAACAGGGCGCTGATTGCTCTCATTCCCACATCTCCTGAAGCACAATCCATGAAAGATTGAAGACCTAATTTGTTGTGCGACGCCGTATATAAGAATATGAGAAATTCATGACAAACAGATACCAGCTTTTTCAGCCTAAGCTCATCATTTTAAATCAAGGTGCATTTGTGAAAGGGAGAAATAATGTAGATGTGTTACTTCTACCAAATGAGATCCTTGTGAATTTGTCAAAGGAGGAGCACCAAAAATATGTTTAAAGGCTTATCTCACCAAGGTATATGACCAAGTTAGAAGGGACTAGATCCTTGACATCATGAAGTCCGTGGGATCTTCGTCTTGCTGGCTTGAATGTGTTGAACAACGTCTATCTACATTGGAATCCCAGGTTTTGTAAACAGGGAAACCTACTTCTCCTTTCCCGTCTTTTGATGGGGATTCATCAAGGAGAAACATTAATCCCTAATTATTTGTCATTGCTATGTGAGTTCACTATTTTTCTTAAAGATTTTAATGTGATAAGAAAATTATATTGAAGCCTTCTAGTGATATGAGTGTCCCACCTGAAATTTGCAGATGATCTCATAATATTTCTGAAAGCTGAGGCAGAAAATTCTCATGTTCTAGGATCCATCCTGGATGAGTTTGGAGTTATATCTGGCCTAAAGCTCAATTCAACAAAAATCTAACTCTTCGTGAGTGAAAACACGAAGACCGAAGATATTCAAGCTTTGAGTGTTATTCCCTATGACCTTCATGTGAGATCTCGGCCTACCCTCATCCATAGGTCGTCTAACATATGTGTGCTCCCTTTATAGACAAGATCAAGTCCAAGTTCGATTCTTGAAAGGAGAAGTTACTTTCTTTTGCTGGAATTCTTGAACTCGTAATATGAACCCTCTTAGCTTATCACCTCTTTTGAACATCTGCCTTTCCCATACCTATTAGAGTTCTTGAAGATATTGAACAACGTATACGCAATTTCCTTTTGGGGATATATTGAGGAACAACAATTCACGCCCACGATGAGGAAGTGGTATAGCAGACCAAAGTGTGAAACAGGTCTTGAAATCTATAGAATCAAAGACCTCATTATACCTGCCCTTACCAAAAGAAACTATAGAGCCTATCTACTAGCAAGGATAGCCTATGGATGATTTGGATCATAGTTGCTACTTGGTCTATTCCTCTTTGTGGGTGATTCAAGAATACCATGCTCGTTCATGGATGATGAGATTGCCTTCTCAGACAGAAGGACATTGACCTATAGCATGGTAATTAGAACCGAACCGAACCGAAACGAATCGGCCAGTTGAACCGGTTGAACTGGGAACCAGTGCCTATATCGGTTCTATTTGGCCCCAAACCTGGAAATCCCTTTGATCCGGTCAACCAACTGGTTGAACCGGTCAACCGGTCTGGTTTTACTGAACTGGCCGAGTCTGACTGACCAGTGATTTGCTGCAATTTTTGCTAGTTTTTGTTATTGCTGCAGGTGCATGCTACCCTCCTCCCTTTTCCCCTAATTTTCCTCTTCCTTATTTTCTCCTTATCCTCTTTTTCATGTCATTTCAATAATTTACTGCTAGCATTTGCTTCTGTTGTTGCTACTCGCTGCTGCCTTTTTTTGTTGTATTGATCCTCTTGCAATTGCTCTGGTGCCTCTCTTCTTCATCTATTCCCCTAGTAATCTTTCCATATAGTTAAAATATTCTACCTATCTTTTCTCATTCTTTAGCTTACTCCTACCGTCCAGCCAGGTCAGTGACTATACAAAAGCCTACTCCTACTGTCTATATTTATTTTCCTATAAGGTTTCCAATATCCTTATGCCAATTGTACTGTGGTATCGCCTCATGTTGATCAAAGTTAATTTGTTACTTGATAATTTGACATAGGAATTGCACTGCCAATTGAATTATTGTTGTTTCCATGCTAGTTTTTGATACTCCTAGATTTGCTTACTTTTTCCTTGACTTTTCATATATTATTAAGTTATAAAAATAATTTTTGGTGTCATTATGATGTCACTGGTTCAACTAGTGACCCGAGGAATCGGAAGCCTCACCGATTCACTCACCGGTTCGGTTCTGACAAGCTTGACCTATAGTCTGTCACCATCAAAGTGGGACATGGAGAATTGACAAGTTTTGCCATGATCCTTGGGTTGTCGAAAAAACTTTTCTTATCCATCAATTTGGACACCAGATGCAACTGTAATCGAGCTTACAGATACAAGACATGGATGGTAACATCAATGGCAATGGCCAATTGCATACCATCCAAGGGCGAGACACCTCAAGCCTTGAACGACTATCTAGCTAGTCTCCCTACCCCTTGTGGGGACGTAGACATTTTCACCTTGTACAGATCTGAGAAAATCACCCTCAACATTGCATGGGATTACCTGTTACACGCGCAACAATACTTGGAAATGGCTTCCCTGTAACAGGACGTTCCTTTCCGAGCAAGATTCAAGTCCAAGGATGGAAAATGTTCTACAGGAAACTCTAAGACTTGTGATGAATTGCAACAGCAGGGACACAGCTAAGCGTCAATATGCTACAGGTGTGAGGCTTCCTATGAGAACTCCAACCACGTCTATTTTGAATGTGAGTACCTGAAAGATGTATGGTGCCACATCATGCATACAATCCCTACCATTCCAAGACATTGCGAAAAAGCATCTCTAACTCCTCAATTGATGGTTGACTACTCATTTGACTTATTCTACTCATCCTATACCATATTTGCTTAGAAAGAAACCATCGGTTCTTTAATGATCAAAGCTCCTACCAGCTATTGTATGGCATCAAAATCGAAGGGTAGAGAGAGGTTTTTTTGATATAGTCTATTATTTACTTGTAAGTGGCTTTTTTCCTTGATATATACACAAGCTTGACCAAAAGAAATAGACATCATAGAAGTTGTTTTTCACAGATTTCCTAGCTGCTTTATTCCTAGCCAGGTACAATGACGAACAGAGTGTGTTCATATGATTTAGTTCTTTTGCTAGTCATAGTCAAAATAGTAGGTTTTTAATAGTTCCAAATAGCTTTGACTTCTTGGCTATCTCTAAACTACATTCTATGGAACAATAATGGTAACAATGTCTTATTGTGATCACATGTGCAGTTAGAGGATCCAATAAACTCAAGGTTTTGGGCAGAAGGTAGGTATAGGAAAGATCTCATGAAGTAGTTCTTGTGCAGGTGGCTGAGCACTACAAGGGAGTGACTGTTTTGTCTTAAGTGGGCTATTAGACTTAGGAATTCAAGTCCTTTAGATGTTTTTGTGATTGGTTTTCCACTTTCCAGTTAGTCCAGAATTGGAGTTCTAACGACTTATGTGAGGTTCTGTAATTGTATATGAAATACATTTTCGAATCCCTACAATATTAAGTGGAAAACGAGTTCAAGGCTAACTAACAACATCTTCTATAATATTCTAATTTCTGTCTTTGCATTATGAAAAAAATCGTCTATTTATTGACACATTTCGTAATCATAAAACCATGTTAACTGACAAGATTTGGGAACTTCTATGTTCACACTTCAACAAACAGATCATAAGGAAGTATACTTAACTCAAGTTACGGGATCTAAAGTAGAGTTCCTAGAAAATGAGTTTCGCTTAAACTCTATGTTCACACTTCAACAAACAGATCATAAGGAAGTATACCTAACTCAAGTTACGGGATCTAAAGTAGAGTTCCTAGAAAATGAGTTTCGCTTAAACTACCTCTTAGAACAAACCTGTCTGACCTTACAGCAGCCTGCATAGCTCCGTGGTAACTTGCAGTTTGGCAAGTGCCATGCATTTCAACTGGTTCTAAAATGCAGAGTGTAGCAACGTTCACATGCTTGTTAAAGCTACCCTTTGTTAGGCTCGCACTCCTTTTTGTTTCTCAAACTGTAGCATCCAATAGAATAGAGAAAAATCTATTTCCTTTTTCATTTCCCCCAGTCAAATACTTTTCTTAATGCTAAGGACCAAGGTTAGCATTATAGGCAGCATTAGTGTTCAGTCCAAGTTTCTTTCTTGTATACCATTTCAGAAATTCCTCTAAAAGCATATTTTTTCACCTTATTGTTTAAACGGAAGTATATTCATGGATTCCGTTTCATTTATTTCCAGTCAAAATGTAACCAACAATTTTGACAAATATATGCTTAAAACTGAAATATACAATCTCCTCAATAGACGAAATTTAGATGAGTAGGAAAAATATTCTAGTAAGGAAGGATGATTACCTGAGACAAAATAGGGATTAGTGCCCCAGGAAGCATGGCTGTTGAGATTTTTGAAAAACAGCATGCAAAGATTTGCGTCAATGCATACATCCATGGTTGCTCAAACGAACACTTAAGGAATAACATGGCTTTTTACCATAAGGAATAACTGAACACTTAACGTTACCTGCAGCAGCCATCCCAGATGCCACTCCAAGAGCTTCCAGAAAGCCAATTGCCAAAAAGTGAGTCTTGGGTATGGCCAGCATTTCGTCCGTCACGATCCCTGAGCGGTGCCTCCCATAGAGGATGGAGAAGTAGATGATGACATACCTGTGCGCAAGCCGTATGCGTTAATTGTGGGGGAAATCAACACATAAGTGGACGCAGAGTACACACCCAAATGTAGTGAGCTGGGCCATGAAGAAAGGGTAATCCTTCATGGGGACGAGTGCAAGCTTGTACAGCACTCTGTTGATAACCGCCAGGGCGATAGTGACGGCGGCTGCCAGGATAAGCTGCCCATTCGCGCTGCCTCCGACGCCGACGCCGCCATCCTTCCCGGGCTCCCCAGCGGCAGCACGTACCGCGGGACGGCGAACCCTCCCCCTGCAATCCCAAACAGCACAACCGAAGCTGCTAGGATCGAAACAAAATCCCGCGAAACGGCCCTCACTCATGGAAACAGCTCTAGGATTACACGTGGAGTAACTAGATCCTCTGGACGACTGACGCACGGGAGCGGACACGTGTATGAAGTTCCCAAGACTCCCGCGGGCGAGCGGCGGCAGGGCAGTGAAGGAGGAAACGTGTGGGTGTGGAGTGGAAGCTAGGAGAAGAGATCTCATTGGAAATCCTGAGGAATCGCCAATTCAGGGGTCTTTCTTCCGTGTACTTTTCTCGTTTTCCCTTGCACGCTTAACAGCGTGCTGTCCGGAAAAGTCGGAAGTGACGAAGATGGCCGAGAAAACGAATGTAAGGCAGGGGAAGGTAGGAGAGAGGGAGGAAGACAGTCCTACAAAACCCGAACAGCAGATTAGCACGCCAAAGTTATTCAACACGCCATTCTCGTTCCTGGTGTTTGGTAGGAAAGTGAGGGGGGAATATGTGGTCGCTAGTTGAAAAGAAGAAGAGAAATGGCTTTTAAAAATCATTATGTTTGGTAAATAATAAGAAGTGTGATGCTGCAAATACGTGAAATATGAAGAAAGAATTGAAAGGATTGAGGAAGAGATCCAATTTTTTTTATAATAATCATCGCATTCATATACAAAAAATAAGAGTAGAGAATACACACGCAAAATATGTGGAGACTACAAAGGAGAAAGATAGGTACTAAAAATATCAATTATTTTACCAAAGGTACATGAGGTCGGTACAAAGATCAAAAGTTGTTCAAAAGCATTTAGGTGGTGTGTTTGTTGGGGGGTGGGGGGGTTGTGTGTGTGCGCGCGCGCGTGCTGGGACAAACTCCTCAAATGAAACATATAGTTGGGATCGGCTAAATCGCCTCTCCACGTCCCATACATCAAGCAAAGATTCAAACAAAATAGGCCATTTGGTGAATCAATACACATCATGTGAGATATGTCATGAACCCATGCAACCTTGTCAAGATTTATTGATCTGACAGTGAGATGCTTTTAAACTAATCTGGTTATTCTCTCATTGTTTTGTGAGATTTGGCTCTCCTGGAAACTCATATCAAGATCGTAAGTCTCTACCCATGTCTCCTACCTCATGCTACTTGTGATGAATCAGGAAATAGTAAAGATCTCATCTGCTCGCTCTCTCTCTCTCTCTCATGCACTCATGTGTTGGCAAATTGTACTAAAGCAACCCCAATCAACTTGTAACAAGTCAGGCAGGGATCCCCCTCATTATTTTTTAAGGAATAAAGCCATAGCCAATTCAAACACACAAATATCTATGAAGGAAGATATGTGTTGTACTCAGTCCGAAAAAAATCAATAAGTCCTACGGTCGTGGAAAAAAAAAGGACAAAATATAAATCGATATAGCTTGAAGTTGTCACCTGATTTTATACATAAAATAAAGAAAAAATAAAGACAAACGTTTAAATCAGTGAGAAAATGTAAAAGAACCCGAATTTGACTCCATTCCACAAGTGGATAAGAAAGGTGTGTATAAACTAGAGATCAGACTCGACGATCCTATTATGAGTTAGGAAGGATTAACACCCCCATATCGTCTGATCAATAGTATTACAATATTTTTAGTCACTACAGATAAAAATAGTGATGATCAAGATTATTATTAAGAAAATTGTAGGAAAATGATAAAAATGTTTTTTATATTGATAGACTTTTGGGGCTAATGATGGTTGTATCTTTCTCATCATAGCCCTAAAGATCCTAGTTTTAAGTGTGTTTTGTGGTCCCAATTGTTGGAAAATATGGTGGAAGAGCAGACAACGGAAATAAAAATTTAACTAACATATTCTCCTTATAATAGCAGATCGCGACAACTATATAATGGGAAGGATTGTTTTGAGGATGTACCTGGTCCTGAAGCAAGTCAAGCAACAATCTCCTCGTCGTAGTATAGGCCTTTCTTCAAGTCGTCTGCAGCAGCTCCTGGTTGATCACCATAGACATCAACTTAATGTTGTCCTTCTAATGGGAAAGCTCCTCGCCTCTAGAATAGTCCATACGAACCATCAGGAACTCATGTCCTTCTATAAGAACATACAGGAAGGAGTTGTTCATTCGCATTGGTGTACTACCATCAACTTGTTCTTCCATAATTGTTCTCCCTTGCTATCCATCCCTTAATCGGGTAGGACTTGCTCAGATTCTCTCAATTACCACAATCAGGGAAGATAACAATTGTCAGAGGCAATTGAGTTGTTTCTTTAGGAAGCCCTCAGTACCCCTCTATTATAGGAGGGTTACGGTCACGGTTCACGTTTGTGTGAGAGAGGAATGATTGGAATTTCATAAATTTTCGCAACCTGTGTGGCGAAACGGTC